>CM026566.1:10957221-12157221 GCA_015143295.1 Tetracentron sinense
GGGATGTTTTCCCCCATAACTAGTCATTGGCATAGATATTTCGTTATCCCTTACAAATGGTTCTAATCATGTATTGTGTGGAGCAGCAATCCCCATGCATTCTAACATTATTTCGGGAATGGAAATGGATTTTAAGATGAATTTGCGAAAATGGGAAACCTAAGATTTTCCCATTTACTCCAAACATCTCATTTCACTGTTGAATATTCTATAGTTTTGGAAAATCACCTCATCTACAATTTGGTTTATCAGATTTATTTTGAAATATCGTTAAATATTTTAATTCATTTATTTTACATACGACTAAATGCATACTCCAACTTCAGGATAACTCTTAAACTAAAATACTACGAGCGAGCACTGCGCATCACCCCCGCATCAAATGGGCGCTCGAAGCACGGCCTAACCAGTGGCACCGGGGCAAAAGGGATAGGGGCCGCCGCCTCCAACCTCCTCTGCAATCCAGATCACCATGGAATGCCACAGAGAGCCTGGGGGCGGCGCTAATCCCACACAAATATCAAGGATGCCTACAGTCCTTATAGTTCAAAAGGGGAGCATCTAGGATAAGCGAAGGAATGAGGACATAGTAACAAGTGCTCAAATAATACCCGAAGGGTTCCCGAACTATTCATTTTTTAAGGGTAAGTTTTAAAAAGGCTTCTTTTTCCCAAACTAACGAATAATTTCCCGAACTGACAAATTATTCGCCGCATATTCCCAAACAAACCAATTATTCCCGAACTTATGCCAAATTTAATTTGAAGGAAGATTTCTTCTCAAAATGATTTGTTCATGGCTTTATTCGAAATTTAAAATAAGAATGAGGCCAAATAGACTTTCTAGTAGCAATAAATTATTACTAAAACCTCAAGACTTATTTCCACAAACTGAGAAATCTCTCCATTTTACTGAAGTCGCCCAAGCTAATAGAAAGGAGGAACTCTATTCGAATAGTTATTTTAGGGTTTTAATTACATTCAATTGCTTGGGAGAAAACCGATATTTTGCACGCTGGTTCGATCTGTTGAATTTTAACCGACACTGAGAGAAATATGATTTGTGCTATTTATCAGGAGCTATTTCTATATTTTTGATAATAACTTATTATGCCAAATAAATACTCTCTATATTGGCTTTCTGATTTTATATATTCAAATTATTATTTTTTTTTTTCCCCCCATTTCTATATATTTAAATTGCTTATATTATCTGATTTGCATATACAAATAGTAATCCCCCCCCCCCCCCTATATTATTATTTTCACTTACTTAAATTACATAAAGCTTGCTAAACCTTATGATTTTTTTCTTGAGTTTGCAAATAATTTACATAATGCTTATTTTTAGGAATTGAGATAAATGTCTAACATAGTAAGTACATCCCCAAATTGGTAGATGGATTAGTTTCGTATCACGTTCTTATTTTTTATAATTATCAATTTTCTTATTTTTCAAAAACTTATCCCGAATTTACCGATTTTTTCCCTTTTTTTTCCGAACTTAACTCCTGCCAAATAGTTACCTAAATACGAACTTTGTTACTATGGATGGAGCAGCCCCAATCCACGTACTATCAGAACTTGGTGGTTGAGGCTTGCGATTTCAGGTGAATCCTTTGATTTCTCATTGGCCAGATCAATCTCCTCCCTTATCTTTTTACATTCCTCTTTTTCTTATGTCCTGGGGATTGGAAGTGGGTCCAGGAAAAAAAACTTTAGTGTTTTGGGGAGCAATTTTTCACTGATGCCTTGGAATAGGATATTTGAAATCCCTCTCTGGTGCAGAAATTGGAATAAGAAATATGGAGTTAATCCAAGTCCTAATACAAATACAAGTGATCACTTAGTGTAGTTTTTTTTCCTCTAGCCATCAGTCAAAAGACATAGATTCTTTAGAGGATCAAGATTTGGAGTTCATAGTTTTGTACTCTAACTTGTACTCTGGGGAGCGCCTAAGGAAGTGGATCCCCAAAAGATGATTTGATGATTGAGTATGGGGTGTGACAAAGAAAAAGGAGAGCCGAGATATCAGATGGGTTCTAGGCAAAATTGGGGAATTTAGCAAGTCTTGGGGTTGTCCTTTGAAGGTTTTGAAGAGGAAACAAAGATCTCTTTTTCAAGAGAGAGAAGGGGGAAGGGGACCGGAGAAAATTTGATTTATGGCGCTAAAACTTCTCTATCTTGGAATGTGAAAGGGGATGGGTAACAAAGATAAACGGGTCTTATCAAGCACGTATATTAGAATACATATCTATCTTTAGCCTATTGGAAACTAGATTGAAGTGAGTCAAGATTCTATTGTTCAGAGTGTTTGGGGTCCACATGCTTCAGATTGGGTTTTTCTCTGTCCCTCCATTGCGCTTCAGATGGATTCCTTATAGTTTGGAGCACAGATCATATTGGGGTGTTGGACATTCGAAAGACGGGCATAGTCTTTTCGATATTGATGCCAGGTGGTGCAGAAGACTTAAGTGGCATTGTATTGGGGGTTATAGCCTGAAGCAGATTCAGAGTTTGCATATTTTTGGCAAGAACTGCCAAATAGAATATCATCGGTGTCTTGGTACCGATTTTGTACAAACCCAAATATTTTATTCATTTTTAGTCTTTTTCATGATCTGAATGCATAATATTGAAGTTCACAAAAAATTAGCAAAAAAATTATATAAAAAAAAAAAAAAAACGCTCGAGTGCCCATGAGCTCCACCCGAGCGGAATTGTCCACGAACTTCTCCACTATTCAGGATGTAGCTCCGCTCGCAGCCCCAATGAGCTCCATCCGAGCGGAATGGTCCAGGAAGTTTTATCGCGTTCTGAGAGAGCTCCACTCAAGCGGCCATTAACTCCACCCGAGCGCTGTCGCGTGGAGAATTGCGAAACACGTGATTTTTGGACTTGTTAAAGAGTTTAGGGTTCCAAACCCGATATATATTCTTTATTTATTGGTCCTAAGTTTTCACAACCATTCTAAGAGAAAAACACTGACTTTTATCGATACACCCCAATCCCGAACAAAACCCACTTTCTACAAAATTATCAATTCCTCAACTGATTAATCGCAATTAAGGACCTAGAAACCCATAATTTTATTATATTAAAATTCCAGGTTGTTACAATAAAGGTTTCAAATAAGGACGTGTTTGATCTTCTACGCATCAGAAAGAAAAGATCCTTGAACAATTAGATCAAATATACGAGGGATAATCTTCGCCTTTTTTGTTAATGATGGTACGAGAAGGGCGGATTTGAAGGAGGAATATCAGCATCTAGTTCATAATGAGGAGATCCACTGGAGACAAAAACCTTGAGTGAGGTAGGTAGCTCAAAGATGGGGTTAAAAATACTAAATTTCCCCAGATACTAGCCAATGCCAGGAAGAGGACTAAATCATATCTCCAAATTAAAATCGATAGTGAGGAGAACATTAGAGAGCATACTGTTAAATTTTACAAGTATCTTTATGAGGAAAAGCATATCTACAAGACAAAACTAAATGTCAGTGTTTACTATCAGATCTCAGATGAGGAGAGGGATAGGCTGGAGAGACCGTTATAAGAGGAAATCTTTGGGGCTATCAAAGGAATGGTTGGAGAAAAGGCCCTGGATCCTGACAGGTTCTCTATTTCTTTTTATCAAATATGCTAGCCCGTTATATTTGGCAGACGAATTTTAAAGGTTAAGTTCTTTTGATCAGGTTTTGAATAGCACTTTTATTGCTCTCATCACAAAAATTGGGGCTTCTCAAGAGCTTAGGGACTTTCACCCCATTAGCTTGGTAGGTAGCGTTTATAAGATCCTAGCTCTTGTTGGTCAAAGTTGGCGATGAACTTGGTCATTCCTCATCCGCAAGCTACTTTTGTCAAAAAGAGACATTTTGGATGGCATGAATGCTTGGTTAGAGATTAGGTCTGGTAGAGCAAGAATCTTGTGCAAACTTAATCTAGAGAAGGCCTATGACTATGTTAACTGGGATTTCCTTGAATATTTGATGAAGATGATGGTTTTGGGGGCTTTATGGAGAGGGTGAGTGAAGGCTTGCTATGGTTTGGTTTTATTCTCAGTTTTGATAAATAGGTGCCTAGCAGGTTGTTTTAGGAGCTCGTGTGGTTTAAGGCAAGGTGATCATTTATCTCCTTTTCTTTTCATTATGGTCATGGACACCTTGAGTCGCATGATCAGAAGAGCAGGGGATCGGATCCTTGAAGGCTTTATTGTGGATAGGGAAGGTTTGTTGACCTCTCATCTTCAGTTTGTAGATGATACCCACTTTCTGTGGGACGCATCTAATATTCAGCTTGGGTATCTTATGTGTCTTCTTAGATGATTTGAAGTGGTCTTCAATTTGAGGGTGAATTACCTAAAAAGTGAGATTTTGGGAGTTGGGGAAATCCCCAATCTTGATGAGCTTGCTAGGGTGTAAGATTGTAAAATTGGTCAGCTCCCATCTTTCATACTTGGTATGCCTCTTAGGCTTGGTTTCAAATCTTAATTCTTAATCGGACGGTGTGAGATCCTGTTTTGCAAAGAGTGTCAAGAGGCTGGCTGCTTGAAACTTGAAAGGCTCTCTCTCTCAAAAAGAGGTAGACTAACTCTCATCAAGAGCACTCTTGCTATTTTGACCACATATCTTATGTCTTTAACCAATCCAGTGTCTATAGTTAATCATATTGATATAATATAAAGGGAATTTCTTTGGAATGACTAAGTGGATGCTAAAAAACATATTCTTATTAATCGGAAGGTGTGTCGTCCTATTCACAATGGAGGTTTGGGATCCTATCTCTTAGTGTTACTAATTCAGCTTTGCTAGGCCACTTGGGGAATAGAGAGGAGAGGGAGGCAGTGCAAAAAGGTCACTGTCGCAAAACATGGGATGGATTCAGTGTGGGACCCAAAGTATGATAGGCACTCCCATATAGTTAATTTCTACTTTCTAGAAACGATTGCAAGAGGCAAAGTGGAATTCTGCTAATCCATCATACTTATTTTAGGTATGGGCCATATCAAGTTCTGGTATGATCCTTGGTGTGGTATTAAAAAAGAGTCTGCTAATATCTTCTCCTTGGCTTTGGATAAGCATTGTAAGGTGGATTCTTGTTATGAGTTTTGGAATGGTGATGTGGTGTGGGTGCACATTCTTAGGAATTTAAATGATTGGGAGTTGGATGACTTCACTAGGCTCCTTAGTTGTTGTTCCCTAATGATTTCAAATCCCCTTGTTGGAGTTCGTCCTTTTTGTATTAGGAATAGTAAGTTTCAGTTCACTAGGAGATCATTCTTCATGACATTGGTTGACGGACTTGGCATTCCCTTTCCTTATAAAATTGTGTGGAATCTTGGTATTCCTTTGAAAATAGCATTCTTCCTCTGGACAACCTCTCTTGACAAAATTCTCCGCTTGGGCCACTTGAAGTGTAGGGGTTGGAGATTGGCAAACAAGTGGCTTATGTGCTTGGCTAACGAGGAATCAATGGATCATTTGTCCATCCATTCCTATGGTTAGAGAGATTTGGAGTAATTTCCAATCCAGTTTGGGGGTTCTATGGTTTTTCCTTTCTAGCTGCAAGGGATAAATCTTTGATTGGTTCTTGTGGGGTGTGGATTCCATGCAGAGAGTGATATGGAGGCTACTTCCGAGTGCCATCTGTTCGGGGGTTTGGAAGGAGAGGAATAGGAGGGTGTTTGGCTTTTCTTTGGCTCCGACGAGAGACTTAACCTCTTCATTCATAATTCCTACAATGTTTAAAGGGCATTTCCATAAACTTCCACGAAATATTTCCATTTCACATTTCCATAGTGACAAAGTATACACCAAAACTGAAATTTTAAACCTTCATTAGGTTTACTTGAAAATTGCTAAGAAGTTAAGAAGACTGAAATCAGAAATAAAGGTCAAGTATACCATATATGACAAGAGAATGATCGTTTGGAGAAAGTTCTATGTTAAATGTAAACTATGGCCCTTGAATCTCAATCACAGTAGGACATAGAACCCATGGGATAAGCAACAAAAAATCATCGTAATAGTGATGATAATTGATAAGGGAGTCCAATTACTGCAGGAGAGGAAACTTCTGGTTAATTAAATAATGTTGACTGGGAAAACAGAATGTTGCTACTGAAGAGTAACTTGAAGTCATTGAAATATAGACATAAAGGGAGAGACAAAATAATCATGTCAGCAGAAAAACACTTCCGAAATATTCTATTCTTCAAGTAGTCCACACATTCGCAGAACTCCATACGATATAAAATTTCTGTGTGCAGAACTAGAGCAGGGGCCCAGGAGAACATGATTAGTATCTCCATGAAAGAAACTACATCCAGACTTGTTAAATTGAAACGAACCTGTCCAGCATGCACTACAGAAAGGATGACCACAAGCAGCAGCATTCATCCTCTTACGAGGATAGCTTTCAAAGCAGATCCCACAAGTCAGCTGCCACCATAAGTAACTATTTAGCGCACGTATACTAGCCAGCAGAAGAAGATCGCACATTAACCGAGTAATTTCCATGAATAAATTTCTAAGAACTTAAAAGTTCTTTTGATCATGTATACCTACTTTTCTAGCATTTGGAATTTGAAAAACTGGTTTTTCAAATAAGCCAACGGCCTTGCGAACTTTTTCCTCATCAGCAAACCATTCATCATGCACTTTACTGACACTCCTGCACTCCGAAAAAACATAATTTGTTCATAACATCCAGATACCAAGGCATGGTAATCTATAGCCTACCATATTCCATATAAGAATGCTGCACACAGAAGCTTCAAAAGGTAGATGCCATAAAACTTGTAACACATACTAACTTTGCTTCTCCAATACAACGATAACCAGTTCAATGAAGCAAAAAAATGTGTATTGTACCCACCCTACGAAAATAGCAGTGTATTCCCTTGCATTGTTTGATATTTTAGGGCAAAATGCACCATATAATTTTATATAAATTTAATGTATAAATATAACTTTTGACTGCTCAGATGTCGCGTAGGCTATGCATCGCCTAAGGAGCCCAAGTTGTGTAAGCATAGGTGAACGCACTTATTACATTAAAAAATAACAGCTTGTATAAATGATAAACAATACCATATCCATTATATCAAAAGAAAATTAATTAGATGTAGTAAGCACCAAAAGAGACAGCAGTTTACCAATTATAATGGCAGAGCAAAATGCTAGCCGAAACTTTTACTATAGAAAGCACAGTTGACACCCTAATAACATCTTCCTCCTGGCGTTGAAGTATATCGGCTTCACTCAAAATGCTATAGTTTTGCTGAACATAAGAACCCAACAAATAAACAAAATTATTAACAGACAATGAGACAATAGTAGAAGGAAGACAAATAAACAAAATTATTAACAGACAAGGAGACAATAGTAGAAGGGGGACAAATAAACAAAATTATTAACAGACAAGGAGACAATAATAGAAGGGGGGACATATAGATACAATCTTTGTGTGTGTGTGTGTGTGCAGGTAAGAAGTTATCCAGATCTCTAGATAAAAATAATCACAGCAAGACTAGAACCAAAGGAGCAATTATGTGTGCCCGCAGCAATGGGGAACGAGAGAACATTAGGTACCACAAACAAAAACAAAAAAATGTACTCAGCTAACAAAATGATCTTGGTAGTTTCATGTCCATATGCAAGAATATATCATAGGAGTATAAGGCATATATTATACTACCATTTCAATATGAAAGCACAATTTCAGTTGTTTTCAAGGATTTTTTAAAAGTTCATATTTCATAATATACATGTGTGAGAGCTTGTGCGTGTACACATATATATTATTAAAAAATAAAAGAAAGGGACCAGCAACTGCACTGAGGAAAGAAAATTACAATAGTAAAAAACATTTTGAACAAAGGGTAGCATGTCCCCAACTTGTAAGATGGCAACTCTGGAGGAGCAATGTAGTCCACATCAGATTAAGATATAGGCTTGCATCACTTAAATATCAGTACGTACTGGGTTTTGGACTACTCGGTATGCAGATACGCAGGAATGTAAAATGTAACGTATCGGTACCGATTCGGTACTGATATGTTTTTTTTTTTAATTCATAGCCATGAAATTTATTGTGCTTAACCTGAGAAACATAAAGCCAGGCATGCATTTCGCAGTCACGGAGTCAAATTTTGGATATGAACAAAAGAAAATCTCAGTTTAAAAAAAATATTTGGGCATCTCAAAAACAAAATTTTAAACAGGGATTGTTTTTTTCAAAGAAACATGCCTTCCAAGGAAATTGGTAGAGATGACTATCGTTCTGGATTGTAAAAAGGTGTGAAATAAAAAATGAGCAATTCTAGGTCCACTTTCCCCTTTTATGGACAAGAAGACAAAACTATATGACAACTTTTTGTGGGGCCCACCACTTTATTTTTGTCTTCTTGTCCGTAAAAGGGGAAAGTTGATGGGAGGGAAAGTGGATGTAGCATTGCTCATAGAAAATTTATGGGCAAAGTCATAAAGGGTAGGAAAAATTGGAAAATCCTAGCAATGCTAATCCCCATTAAGAGCCTTCAAATGAACAGATTTCTCAATCTTTCAATTCAATGTCAATACTGCACCTATCAGACGGCTACAATTATTGTGATGTAGCGAAACATTATAGAGGAGAGAGTATGACATCAAAAAATAGGTTTCAAAAATAAAGAAGACTTCACTAAATGGAGGCAATGCTAGCTCTTGTTAAACTGTGGGGACAAGAGACCCCATGATCCCATTTCACATAAGTTAAAACTTAAAACTGTGGAATAATATTGCTTGTAGAGTTTCAAAACATGAACTTACCTGAAACCTAAATTATATTTTCTTCTTTGCTTTGTACTTGTCCAGGTCACATACTTGTGAACTTCTATAGGCTTCAAATATTTGTAGCTTTTTCTTTCATCTATATATGTAGCACCCCGGATTTTTCTATACTTAATGAATACCGTTTTCGTAGCTACTTGGCCTTCCTCATAGTCTAATTAATAAATAAGAGAGAGATTGGAAATTCCGAAACGTCAGAAATGTGCGTTTTCGAAAGACGAACCCAACGCAAGTTGAATCGTCGAAATCCGATGAACGAGTCAAAAGATATGGCCAAAACAGTCTGGACCTGCAGGCAATCGTAGCTCGGAAGCCACTAAGGACGTAGCTCGGAAGCCACTAAGGACATAGCTCTGATAACGTGCTCTGACAACGTGCTCTGATAAGGCACAGACAACGCATAGACAACGTACTCTGATAACGTAGCTCTAGCTCTGATAACGTATACGTTGTGCATCCGTTGTGCAACAGACAACGGGTACGTTGTACAGCAAACAACGTGTACGTTGTACAGCTCATGACGGGCACGTTGTACATAAGACAACAGCACAATGTGTTCGGCACTATTCACAGCACAACGTGTTCGGCACTACTCACAGCACAACGTGTTCGGCACTACTCACAGCACAACGTGTTCGGCACTACTCACAGCACAACGTGTCCGGCACTATTCACAGCACAACGTGTCCGGCACTATTCACAGCACAACGTGTCCGGCACTATTCACAGCACAACGTGTCCGGCACTATTCACAGCTCAACGTGTTCGGCACTCGTGTTTTTGCAGAAATTTCAGTAAGGGTATTATAGTCTTTTGGTCGGTTCACTCTTACCTTAAGAGTTTAACCCGAGCCTTTAGGGCTCATTCTCAACACTAAGAGGATTTGGGGGATTAGAAGAGAGGAGAAAGGGTTTCCTAAGCTAGGGTTTTGCTTTTGGAGAAGAATCAAAGGGGTTTTGAGACCCTAGATCACTTCAAGTCCGGTTTTTCTCCAAGATCACGGCTCAAGCACTCGTGGAGAGCGTTATCCAAGCTAGGGCAGCAACCCAAGCACGTTTTTGAAAGGGGTTTCTTCCCCAACTCAAGTCTCCTTCAAGCAAAGGTGTTCTTCTTTCAAGTTGGAGCTTCAATCAAGGTTTCTACCAAGGATCAAGCCTTGATCTAAGGTTAGTACACTCTACTAACTTTCCCTAGCAAAAATCTAGGTTTTCTATATAAAAATGTGATTCTTTATATTATGTTTTCATTTTTATAAAATGTGTTATCCTCTATTAAATATAAACAAGATAATGGAAAAGGTGTGGATGTGTGGATGGAATGTTGGATGTGGCGATTGGATGCCGAGATGTATGTTGTGTGATGTGTGCGATGGAAATGGTGGATGGGTATTTTACCAATAATGAACTTACCTTGATGTTTGGATGGAAAATATGCGCTAAAAAGAACAAGATGAATTATTAAGAAACATTGCATGTGTTGTGTTTGACAAAATGCCTAAACTATGAATAAACGACTTAGATGAAGAAAATGGAAATAGGTTTTATGCATGTGTTCTTATAGACGATGAATTGATCCAATGTAATGTGAATTACTTAAGTTACCTATGCTAATATTATGAATTGAATTGTAATGCCATATCTCTTTTGTTAAGCGCATTCCCACGTTGTTATTATTGGCTCGCACATGAGCACGCATGATAGCATGAACCGAGATTTCAAGAGCATGTGCATATAATAAACAACAAGAAAATATTGCATGTCAAGGAGGTTAGTAGCCCAGGGAGAATTCGGGTACTAGCCTCTGGCTCACAAGATAACCCCTAAATCACCTATTGTCAAGGAGGTTGGTAGCCCAGGGAGATTCGGGTGCTAACCTCTGGCTCACAAGAAAACTAAACAAGTAATAAAAATCACCTATTGTCAAGGAGGTTGGTAGCCCAGGGACATTCGGGTACTAGCCTCTGGCTCACAAGAAAACCAAACATTGCATATCAAGGAGGTTGGTAGCCCAGGGACATTCGGGTACTAACCTCTGGCTCACAAGTGCATTGCATATCAAGGAGGTTGGTAGCCCAGGGACATTCGGGTACTAACCTCTGGCTCACACGTGCATTGCATATCAAGGAGGTTGGCAGCCCAGGGAGATTCGGGTGCTAGCCTCTGGCTCACAAGTTACAAGATGAAAGTTTACAAGATGATGATCATGCATTCATGCATGCACGCATACATGATTTCTACGAGGCATATCGAGACAGGACATGGGTTTCAAGCTTGGGTTTTATCGGTGTTTTTGCATTCATGCACACACTTTTAAATGATTGTATTGTACCATGTCAAATATTGTTTAGTTCGTGATGCTTCTATTACTGCTTTGCATGGTATGACTATTACGTGTGTTATTATTGTTATGGCTAGCTAGTAGCTTGTACTCGCTGAGTATTCCATGCTCAGCCGTATTTTCATGTCGGCAGGTGCGCGAGCCCCTCTTGACATATGTGATCAGGGTCCTTGGATAGAGGAGGACTACGGGGAGGAAGAACCGTATGAGGATCTAGTAGTCGAGCCTCAGGCAGAGGCGAGAGACTTAGACCATTGGCCCCCCGGGGGTGACTATTGATCGAGAAAGTGTTGGGTCTTATGTATTTTGATATTTTGTTAGGTGGGTCTGTCCACCTTAGACTTAGACGTGTTCTTGTATTTATGTTAACTTGGAATACTACATTTTGGATCATTATAAAGAAAAGAAAATTTTAGTTTTCGCTTTCGCAAATTATGTTTAGCTTCCGCGCTCTGATTATCATTGTTTAGTACTTTATTTTTCTTGTTTACTACAGGATGGTTCGGCAGGTGCGAAGTGTCACGCCTAAATTATCCCTAAACTCCTAGGGGGTATTTTGGGGCGTGACAGAGGTGGTATCAGAGCTCTAGGCATTAGAGTCCCTAGGGTCGCGTAGTACTAGATACCATGATTGAACAAAGCATTAGTTGTATTCCAAGTATGGACTAACAAGTTAGTCCTAGTCAAAATAGGTTGAATCTCAACCAAACTTAGAGTCCTACGCTAGGAACACGGATTGTATGGATGATGTTGTGTTGTATACCATATGTGCATTAATTGTGTTGTGCTTATTAAATATGTTTGATGAATATGTATTGAGCGAATTGCGAAAATTGTACTAAATGCGTATCCAAGTTGGACTCATGTTATATTGTCGTTCTCAGGAGAAATCATGAGACGCAATACCCGGGGTCGCGGGTACAACACGAGGGGTAATGAAGGTGATGCTCCATTGGGTGATGATCAACCCGACTTTGCCCAAGCATTCGCATCCATAGCCGAGACTTTGGCTATGTTGGCGGCAAGGCAACCGGCCACTCCGCCTAATGCGGCACTTATACCGGCTCCTCCTAACCGAGCCCAAGCCGGGATAGAAGCTTTTCGGAGGATGAGGCCTCCAACTTTTTGTGGAAGCATTGATCCACTTGTCGCAGAGGGTTGGATTCGGCAACTCGAGAAGATATTCTCGGTATTGGCACCTACGGAAGTGGAAAGGGTCACTTGGGCCGCCTTTATGCTTGAAGGCGAGGCCGACCATTGGTGGAAATCCGCACTTCGGACCCGAGAGTTGACCCGGCAAGGTCAAGATTGGACTTGGGAAGAATTCTTGGAAGCTTTCAACAAGAAATACTTTCCGGTCGAAATGAGAGAGAAGATGGAAGTGGAATTTATTACCTTGGAGCAAGGTAATATGTCCGTAGCGGCTTATGAAGCCAAATTTTCAGAGCTATCTCGATTTGCTCCACACATGATAGCTACCGAGGCTATGAAGGCCCAGAATTCGAGAGGGGGTTGAAGGCCTACCTCAAGGATCATGTCTCAATGTTCCGATATGAGACATATTCAGAAGTTGTGGACAAGGCATTGTTGGCCGAGTCGAATTCCGAAGAGTTCTTTAAGAGGAGAGGAATGGAGAAAGGACAGTCAAGTAGTTCAGGGGAGAAAAGAACAAGGACTAGCTTGTATCAGTCCACAGGGCCGGCTCAGTCACAGAGGATGTATTCGGCACCACAGGCCCCTCACTCTTTTGCTCCACCGGCTTTTCGCCCGGCTACCTCATATGCTCCTCGCCCCGCAGTTACTCAGGCTACGGGATATGCTCTTTCCCCCTATTCACACGATGTCTGCACTCTTTATGGAAGGAGGCATCCAGCAGGAGAATGCTGGAGGGTTTCAGGAAGTTGCTTCCATTGTGGTGACCATGGTCACATGGTTAGAGATTGTCCCCGACGTCAATTGTCAGCTCAGTCTTCGGGGAGCAGGCCCCCGATTAGGCAGACATCTCAGCCTAGCTCTTCTCAGGCTTCGAGGGCCTCACAGTCTACCCGGCCTCCTCGCCCAGCCACACAAGGCCGAGTCTTTGCCTTATCCGAGAGAGACACACGTGCATCCGACGATGTCGTGCAAGGTACGCAAAAAAATTCTAGAGTCTAAGTTGTGTAAAATTTCTATGGTTTATTATGTGATTATTTATACTAATGGTTACCTATGTATGATGCTTGTTGTTGTTTGAAATCTACTAATAGTAGCTACTTAATCGCACAGGCGCTTTATTAGTGAACGAGTGTCTCGCCCGAGTGTTGATCGACACAGGATCCACTCACTCCTTTGTGTCGCCTAGTTTCGCAAAGGGATTTTTGACTGAGGCTACTCCGTTAAAGCAGGAGTTGACCATTGCAACTCCACTCGGCAAGTCAGTTGATACGGACAAGATATTCAGGGATAGTGTGGTTCAAGTGGGGGAGAATGAACTGTTAGCCGATCTCATCGTCCTAGATTTTCAAGACTTGGATTTTGATGTCATCTTAGAGATGGATTGGTTGTCAAACCATCACGGGCATGTTGCGTGTTTTGAGAAGATGGTGAATTTCAAGCCGGAAGGGGGTAAGCCTTTTCACTTCCGAGGATTAAGAGAGGGACATTGCTCGCCTCGCAGCCTTGAGTATAGCAAACCTAGAAGCACAAAACTCCTCGGCCATTCCGGTCGTGAGTGATTTCTTGGACGTGTTTCCGGAGGGACTTCCCGGGTTACCTCCGAATCGGGAGATTGAGTTCGCTATAGAGCTTACTCCAGGCACCGCTCCGATTTCAAGGGCACCGTATAGAATGGCCCCTATAGAGCTGGAAGAATTGAAGAAACAGATTGAGGAGTTACAACAACTTGGTTTCATCCAACCAAGTGTCTCACCGTGGGGAGCTCCGGTTCTCTTTGTAAAGAAGAAAGACGGGTCGATGAGAATGTGTATAGACTACCGTCAGTTGAACAAGGTAACTATCAAGAATCGTTATCCCTTGCCAAGGATCGATGACTTGTTCGACCAACTGAAGGGAGCGAGATTCTTCTCCAAAATTGATCTTAGATCGGGGTATCATCAATTAAGGATCAAGGCAGAAGATGTTCCGAAGACGGCTTTCAGGACTCGGTATGGGCATTACGAGTTCCTTGTCATGCCTTTTGGGCTGACGAATGCACCGGCGGCATTCATGGATTTGATGAACCGGGTGTTCCGATCTTACTTGGATCGATGCGTGATTGTATTCATTGATGACATTTTGGTGTATTCCCAGACACGGGAAGATCACGCACGAGACCTCCGCCTTGCTCTGGAGATGTTGAGAGAGCATAGGCTATATGCCAAATTGAGTAAGTACGAGTTCTGGTTAGAGAAGGTCGCATTTCTTGGACACGTGGTGTCGGCCGAGGGCATTTCTGTAGATCCAGCCAAGGTTGAGGCAGTCATGAGTTGGGAGAGGCCCAAGAGCGTCACGGAGATACGTAGTTTCCTCGGATTGGCAGGTTACTACCGGAGATTTGTGGAGGGATTCTCCGGTTTGGCTGCACCTCTCACCTACTTGACAAGGAAAAATGCAAAGTTCAGTTGGAGTGACCGATATGAAGTAAGTTTTCAAGAGTTGAAGAAATGCCTCACCACAGCCCCTGTCCTTACTGTGCCATCTGAACCTTTTGGGTATGAGGTGTATAGTGATGTCTCGCACGTCGGACTCGGGTGTGTCCTAATGCAACACAAGAAAGTCATTGCCTATGCATCAAGGCAGTTGAAAGAGCATGAAAAGAACTACCCCACTCACGACTTGGAGCTTGCGGCGGTCGTGTTTGCACTCAAAATTTTGCGACATTATCTGTACGGGGTGGAGTTCTATGTGTACACAGACCATAAGAGCCTCAAGTATCTCTTTTCCCAAAAAGAGTTAAACTTACGACAACGACGTTGGATTGAGTTCTTAAAAGACTATGAGTGCACTATCCAATATCACCCGGGAAAAGCAAACGTGGTGGCAGACGCCTTGAGTAGGAAACCACCGGGGTTGTTGGCTCACATGTTAGTGCGAGAATGGAGATTGTTAGAAGATTTGGCAAATTTGGACATCAGTGTGAATGACTCCGTCCTCAGTCCCGTTTTGGAAAATGTTACGGTTCGGCCGTACCTTATAGATTTGATCCAAGAGTATCAAGCCACGGATGCTGACTTGTTGGCTTTTCGGGACAAGGAAGTTGCCAAGGGTAGCACGGACTTCTCTCTCACTAGCCGGGGTGCTATTACATTCAAGGGAAGACTTTGTGTCCCAGCCAATGCAGACCTTCGGAGAGAGATCATGGATGAAGCTCACCGTTCAAAGTACACAGTGCATCCTGGGGGTACGAAGATGTACCGGAACCTCAAGAGTCACTTTTGGTGGCGAAACATGAAGAGGGAGGTTGCGGAGTATGTGGCACGGTGTTTGGTGTGCCAACAGGTGAAAGCGGAGCATTTGAGACCGGCGGGTCTTTTGCAATCTCTCCCTATTCCCGAGTGGAAATGGGAACATATCTCTATGGACTTCATCGTGGGGTTGCCGAAGACGGTTAGGAAGACCGATGCTATATGGGTAGTTGTTGATAGACTCACGAAGTCCGCTCATTTCTTACCGTACCGGACTACATTCAACTCCAATCAGTTAGCGGAGCTATACATCAAGGAAATAGTCTGATTACACGGGGTGCCAGTGAGTATTGTGTCGGATAGAGACCCAAGATTCACATCCAGGTTTTGGAAAAGTTTTCAAGGTGCAATGGGCTCCCGGTTAGACTTTAGCACAGCTTTCCACCCACAGACCGACGGGCAAACCGAGAGGGTGAATCAGGTTATTGAAGATATGCTCCGAGCATGTATGCTAGACTTCAAGGGAAGTTGGGAAGATCACCTACCTTTGGTGGAATTCGCTTACAACAATAGTTATCAAGAAAGCATACAAATGGCGCATTTCGAGGCTTTGTACGGAAGGAGTTGTAGATCCCCGTTGTATTGGGATGAAGTGGGAGAAAAAAAGATTTTGGGCCCCGAGTTAATTGAACAAACCGCAGATAGGGTCAAGCTTATCCGGGAGAAGTTAAAGACCGCACAAGATAGACAGAAAAGCTATGCCGACAACCGAAGGAGGGATCTTGAATTCCGAGTCGGTGATTTTGTGTTTGTAAGGATTTCACCGACCAAAGGTGTTATGCGATTCGGGAAGAGAGGCAAGCTTAGCCCGAGATATGTGGGTCCGTTCGAGATCATTGCTCGAGTCGGTAAGGTAGCTTACCGTGTTGCTTTACCCGCTCATATGACGGCGGTCCACAATGTATTCCATGTCTCTATGCTTCGAAAGTATGTCCCAGATCCTTCTCATGTCATCGAGTTGGATCCGATAGAGATTCGAGAGGACCTCACCCTAGTTGAACAACCGGTGCAGATCTTGGATAGGAGAGATCAAGTCTTGCGTAACAAGACCATTCCCTTGGTCTTAGTGAGATGGCAACACCATTCAAGGGAGGAAGCTACATGGGAACGAGAAGCCAAAGTGCGGGAAAAGTATCCCCAGTTAATAGTTTAAGGCCTTGGCACTCCCTTGTAATTTTTATGGTCTTATGCATGCATGTATCGTCCAAATTTCGGGGACGAAATTTTTGTAAGGGGGGGAGAATGTAGCACCCCGGATTTTTCTTTACTTAATGAATACCGTTTTCGTAGCTACTTGGCCTTCCTCATAGTCTAATTAATAAATAAGAGAGAGATCGAAAATTCCGAAATGTCAGAAATGTGCGTTTTCGAAAGATGAACCCAACGCAAGTTGAATCGTCGAAATCCGACGAACGAGTCAAAAGGTATGGCCAAAACAGTCTGGACCTGCAGGCAATCGTAGCTCGGAAGCCACTAAGGACGTAGCTCGGAAGGCACTAAAGAAGTAGCTCTGATAACGTGCTCTGACAACGTGCTCTGATAAGGCACAGACAACGCATAAACAACGTACTCTGATAACATAGCTCTAGCTCTGATAACGTATACGTTGTGCATCCGTTGTGCAACAGACAACGGGTACGTTGTACAGCAAACAACGTGTACGTTGTACAGCTCACGACGGGCACGTTGTACATAAGACAACAGCACAATGTGTTCGGCACTATTCACAACACGTGTTCAGCACTATTCACAGCACGTGTTCGGCACTATTCACAGCACAACGTGTTCGGCACTATTCACAGCAGAACGTGTTCGGCACTATTCACAGCACGTGTCCGGCACTATTCACAGCACAACGTGTCCGGCACTATTCACAGCACAACGTGTTCGGCACTATTCACAGCTCAACGTGTTCAGCACTCGTGTTTTTGCAGAAATTTCAGTAAGGGTATTATGGTCTTTTGGTCGGTTCACTCTTACCTTAAGAGTTTAACCCGAGCCTTTAGGGCTCATTCTCAACACTTAGAGGATTTGGGGGATTAGAAGAGAGGAGAAAGGGTTTCCTAAGCTAGGGTTTTGCTTTTGGAGAAGAATCAAAGGGGTTTTGAGACCCTAGATCACTTCAAGTCCGGTTTTTCTCCAAGATCACGGCTCAAGCACTCGTGGCGAGCGTTCTCCAAGCTAGGGCAGCAACCCAAGCACGTTTTTGAAAGGGGTTTCTTCCCCAACTCAAGTCTCCTTCAAGCAAAGGTGTTCTTCTTTCAAGTTGGAGCTTCAATCAAGGTTTCTACCAAGGATCAAGCCTTGATCTAAGGTTAGTACACCCTACTAACTTTCCCTAGCAAAAATCTAGGTTTTCTATATAAAAATGTGATTCTTTATATTATGTTTTCCTTTTTATAAAATGTGTTATCCTCCATTAAATATAAACAAGATAATGGAAAAGGTGTGGATGTGTGGATGGAATGTTGGATGTGGCGATTGGATGCCGAGACGTATGTTGTGTGATGTGTGCGATAGAAATGGTGGATGGGTATTTTACCAATAATGAACTTACCTTGATGTTTGGATGGAAAATATGCGCTAAAAAGAACAAGATGAATTATTAAGAAACATTGCATGTGTTGTGTTTGACAAAATGCCTAAACTATGAATAAACGACTTAGATGAAGAAAATGGAAATAGGTTTTATGCATGTGTTCTTATAGACGATGAATTGATCCAATGTCATGTGAATTACTTAAGTTACCTATGCTAATATTATGAATTGAATTGTAACGCCATATCTCTTTTGTTAAGCGCATTCCCACGATTGTTATTATTGGCTCGCATATGAGCACGCATGATAGCATGAACCGAGATTTCAAGAGCATGTGCATATAATAAACAACAAGAAAATATTGCATGTCAAGGAGGTTGGTAGCCCAGGGAGAATTCGGGTACTAGCCTCTGGCTCACAAGATAACCCCTAAATCACCTATTGTCAAGGAGGTTGGTAGCCCAGGGAGATTCGGGTGCTAACCTCTGGCTCACAAGAAAACTAAACAAGTAATAAAAATCACCTATTGTCAAGGAGGTTGGTAGCCCAGGGACATTCGGGTACTAGCCTCTGGCTCACAAGAAAACCAAACATTGCATATCAAGGAGGTTAGTAGCCCAGGGACATTCGGGTACTAACCTCTGGCTCACAAGTGCATTGCATATCAAGGAGGTTGGTAGCCCAGGGACATTCGGGTACTAACCTCTGGCTCACACGTGCATTGCATATCAAGGAGGTTGGCAGCCCAGGGAGATTCGGGTGCTAGCCTCTGGCTCACAAGTTACAAGATGAAAGTTTACAAGATGATGATCATGCATTCATGCATGCACGCATACATGATTTCTACGAGACATATCGAGACAGGACATGGGTTTCAAGCTTGGGTTTTATCGGTGTTTTTGCATTCATGCACACACTTTTAAATGATTGTATTGTACCACGTCAAATATTGTTTAGTTCGTGATGCTTCTATTACTGCTTTGCATGGTATGACTATTACGTGTGTTATTATTGTTATGGCTAGCTAGTAGCTTGTACTCGCTGAGTATTTCATGCTCAGCCGTACTTTAATGTCGGCAGGTACGCGTGGGTGACTATTGATCCTTGGATAGAGGAGGACTATGGGGAGGAAGAACCGTATGAGGATCTAGTAGTCGAGCCTCAGGCAGAGGCGAGAGACTTAGACCATTGGCCCCTCGGGGGTGACTATTGATCGAGAAAGTGTTGGGTCTTATGTATTTTGATATTTTGTTAGGTGGGCCTGTCCACCTTAGACTTAGACGTGTTCTTGTATTTATGTTAACTTGGAATACTACATTTTGGATCATTATAAAGAAAAGATGGTGAGAGGTATGTACTCTCTTGTCTCCCTCTTCTTCCTTCTTTACTCTCAACCCTGTTTTTTTTTTAAATCAAAGTTTATGTTTGATTCTTTGCATGAATGGTATGGTATTCTTTGTTTTTTTTTTAGGATGATGCATGCACATCTTGGAAAAAAAAAAAGGAATACAGTTTGTTTTTTCAGATTTGGTCGATATCGGTAAATATCGCCGAAATATCTCCGATATCTCGGCGATATCTACTGATATGATGTAAATTTTTTTAACCAAGGTATAAATGTGTCGATACTGAACGATATCGAAAAATATCGGCGATATATCGCCGATATTTTTCGATATTTCGAACCTTGGTGTTACCTAGTCACTTCAGTTTTCCCAAATTTTGTCACACCGATACCTTGGCATGACACGTCGTGGCACGGTACAACAATACCTGTTACGTACCTATACCGTGCCATGATAACGTCTACATTATGGTTAGGCACGTGGCTGTGTCATTTAAAAAATACAATATATATTTTAGATTACTAGGAACTTTTTGTCAAATTGTGTAGCCTTTTCGGCACCATAAAGAAAAACTACTAAGAGAACGGTAGCACCAATGACGATCAATAGGTACGTCTCTCTCTTTCTCTCTTGTTTTCTTCTCTCTATTCTCTATATGAGTATTTTTCTTATAACTTTGGTATAAACTTTTTTAAAAATTGGTGACAGGTGGTCCCCCCTCCCTATTCTATTATTTTCTCTATATTTTTTAGTTATAATATATAAATATATAGATTACCACAAGAAAATATAAATATATATAATCATTTTTTAAAATATGTACGTCTGTGCCGCCATATTAGGATTCCTAGAACTTGTCGTGCTGAACACCTCTAGACACTTGCACACTTGGCACCCGTACCACGTGTCTAGGTAACACTGCTATGAAGTGTGCATACGAAGGATGTATGTCTAACCTTGTCCTTAGGGATCATCTAGAACTCATGGGATGAGCAATTGGTCTCCCTGATTTTTCTAAGTAATGATTGGTCAAACATAGAAGTAGATAGGCCAATAGCTTAGTCATGGACCAATTAGACTTATTGGGAGTTAGATCGAGATCGATTGCAAAAGGCTTATATGGGGTGCCTTCTTTAGTTAATAGCCTAAATCCGTGCGCGCACATGCAAGCATCTTTCCCAAAGTTTTCAACATTAAAGTTTTTTGAATATTTTAGATCCTTGGTGGCCACAAGGACTGGTACATTTTTGCCTTAGAAAGCATTTTACGTTTATATCTTTTCCTTGAAAAATGTTTTATGTTCATTAAAGTGTTTTAATTGCAAGCATGGGTACAGGACAGAGGACAGGGTACTATGGTAAAGAAATGATATAGGTGTATGGCCAAGATCTAGAAATGATGGTTTATCTAGATCTAAGGGCTGAGATTAATTCTAACTCCTCTTACCCCACGGATCCTTCAATGACTACAGAGAATAAATGAGGGCTTCAACTATAGGGAAGTTCCCTTAATAAGACGTTTAGTCTAGCCTCTTAATGAGACCTTTGGTCTAGAATCTTAATGAGACGCTTGGTAAATCATCTTAATGAGACATTTGGTATGGCCTCAAAACTCTATATATAGACCTCTAGGCCTCCACATTAATAACACTCAAAAAATTGACATGATCTTAGGGGTGTGGTTCTTTCATCCTCCCTCCAAGTAGGGTTGTAAACTGAGTGAATTCGAAGAGGATAGTGGTATATTCGACTTCGATTCAATTATATTATCTGACTATTCGAATTTGATTCTATATCCAACAAATAGTGAAAACAGTATTTATATTCAACTTTCACTAGATTATTCAAATTCAAATAATATCATATTAATCTACCATCCCATATGTTTCTTTATCCTAAGCCTTATCTCTCTCCTATGGTTTCTGATTTTTTTATATTAAGGACTTCAGCCAAAGAGAAAAAGGGGTTGAATGATAATTTATTCAACCATATATATGTATTTAGTTAATGGGTCATCAATACGAGTTGGAGGTTTCTGTAATTCATTTTAAAAACAATTTAGAAGTAGAGAAGGAGAGAATCGAATCAACCATAAATTTCTAACCTCATCACTACCACCAAGGTTCGAAATTTCGATTTCGCATGTCATTTCGAGCCATGGAAAAAAGATATATCGATGATATTTCGCAAGATATATCGATATCGAGGGAACAATATCGCACGTCGAGGAAAATTTAGAAAAAAATAGTGAAAACATGGAATTTTTCAATGAAACTTAAGGAAATGTTAAAATAGATGTTAATAAACATCTGAAAATCAAAAAAATTACAAAAACAATAATGTATATAAGAGATGCAATGACAAGGGAGCCAAAGACGTGCGTTGATGCTGACGAAAATGTATGATTCACTAATATTGATGTAACTTACATAAAAAGTTGCATTCATTTCTCAATCAAGCATAACAATTAACTCAAATACAATCAAAATCAATACTAAGAATAGTTAAAATTAAAAATATTGTATTAAGATTTTATTGAATTTTTTATTGTGTGCATAATAAAAATCAATACTAAGAATAGTTAAATAATTTTTAATTTATAAAATATAATTAGGTTAATACTTGCAACATAGGGGTAATATGGTCATTTATGCAATTTTTAAAAAAAAATTATTGTAATTAGTGTAATCTAAGGGAGGGTTTTGAAATATAGATAAGAATAAAATTAATTTATAAAGAGGCATTTAAAATTATTATTTTATAACATAAGTTCTATTTTGTAAATGACTATTACAACTTAAGTATAAATAAGTAAACAACAGAAAATTAAAAAATTAAAAAGAAACAGTAGAAAATATTTCGATTGAAATCTACGAAATTTCGTCGAAATATATAAAATTTCGTCGAAATATACGAAATTTTGTAAAAACCGTGTGAAAAAAAAAAAACCAGTAGAAAATATTTCAACCGAAATAACGAAATTTCGATCGAAATTTACGAAATTTTGTAAAAACTAAAATACATGGTTCAGATATTTCGAAACCCATTGAGATCGAGATATCTCGTGCGAGATATCGAAATATCGTCGAAATTTCAAACCTTGACTACCACCACCCCAAGAAGCCCTCCGTCTCCCACCGCATCTAATTGTCCGAGTCTCTAGATCGGTCCACCGTACCTGGTGGCTAGTATTCCACTAGCCTCTGTGTCATCCACAATACCTTTAAGGACTGTTCAATTGTACAATCTGCATTGGGAGAGTTTCAACCTCCATTGATGAGCGAAAACCTAGCAAATGCAAAGAGGAAGATGAAGAGGAAAAAGGAGAGGAAGGAGATGCAGATGACGGCCGAAGAGGATTTAGTATTTAGTAAGGATTTAGGGTTTGAAAGAGAGTATTTATTTGAGTTTGTAAACTTACTTTTGTATCCTTATTTAGGTTTTATAATTACAGTATTGCCTAAAATTTTGGTAAATGTTTATAATAGTATTAAGGAATTTTTTGTCATATAAAATATGTCGTATATATACTCTCATCGGACGGATAATTAGCGGAGCAGATAAAGCACTATCTGTATTTGATCCGATTATTAACGGATAGCCTATTGGATATCCGAATCCGATCCACGGGATAAATAAATGGATGAATATCCGCTTAACCGAATACGGATACAAATCGGATTTGGACAATATCCAACTTCGTTGACAGGCCTACCTCCAAGTATTGCCAGTTCATTGTTGCAATTCTAATATGTTAAAGGATTCTCTTAAATATTATATATTGAAAAGGTTCACCGTCAATCTGAATGACAACATTTGTATTAAGTCCTACTAGGGTGACCTTTAGGCATTTGCAATCCCTTCCTTTTGTTATTTTTTTCTCCTAGTTGTTAAAACGTGGCAGCATCCCATGGCAGTATGGACCTTGTGTTTGTTTCCACTAATTTTATTTTTACCTTGATTCATGTGTTGGAAAGTCGGCATACTCTTCTAAATGATGTGGTCTAACGAATATAGTAGATTAAAGCACTCGAATCTTGATTCAAATTTTTGTTTGTCCCCATCATCTACTACTACGCACAGTTACCTACCAGGCCATAGCAAGGTTTTAAATATTTGCGGCATATAAGATATATTGACTGATATATACCGTAATGTCACAGGGTTTATATCGTCTAACTATATTACATTTTTTGCAATATATTGTAACTTATCATTGATAGTGCAAAACAACGGTGATAAATTGAATTTCA
The DNA here is from genome assembly GCA_015143295.1 of Tetracentron sinense. Lineage (NCBI taxonomy): Eukaryota > Viridiplantae > Streptophyta > Magnoliopsida > Trochodendrales > Trochodendraceae > Tetracentron > Tetracentron sinense. Next base: position 10,980,970 of record CM026566.1, read on the forward strand.
TTAGTATAAGAACAAAAATATGTCAGCTGTTATTTCAAAATGAAGACCGGCCTGGAGACATCAAGCAATTTTTGCTTCTTCCTTGATTTTCCATCAAATATTCAACAAATTCACTTTGATTTGGGTTGTTCGTTTGGTAGAAATATGTGGGTGAATGTTTTCAGGGAAAAAATGTTGCTATAAAAATTTTTTTAGGAGAAATATGTGGGTGAAGGTTTTTAGGAAACAAAAAGTTGTTATAAAAGTTTTTTTTCAGCTTTTAAGCTTTAATAGTAGCCAATCAACTTCAGATTTCAATATGTTGTGTATTTTCATCCAATCTATCAGTTGGCTAGAAAAAATGTAATTGTTACAATATATATATATATAGAGAGAGGGTAGCGTTCCTATTAACACCGCTGATAGGAACCTCTTGCAAGCAAGTCGCATATGTTCGTCCGATCATCTATACTCTCTAATCTAATGGTTAAGGATAAGTTACCCAAAACAACAAGTGGTGGTTTTGGTGAGAAACTAACTTTCCTTAAAGAGATAACTGTAAATCCCTCGTTTCTCTCCCTCTATCCTCTCGTTCTCTCCTAGATTTGAACTCGGTTAGCTTTTCAACAGATTTTGACCAGAAAACTGACGTTTCCAGTGACATTGTGGCAATCTTTCGACCATGGGAGCTGCAATACTCTCAGATCTTTATGTTTTCTCTGGTTCAATGGCTTCTCGTAGCTCTCGCTGAAAGACGTACAGTTTTCAAACAACCGTAAAAATGGCTACAATGATTATGTTTGCTTCCTTTTTCGCCCACATGATCATCTGCTCTTCAAAATCTTCTAGAAGAGAGGATGATGAGATCTACAAGGAGGGCAGAGCCATTAATTTCTTTTACTCTGTAGCATTGTGCCCCTTCCCTCTTATTTGTTCTGCACATATCTTATCCATTCCCACCGCCCTTCTTTCCTTCCCTTTGATTTAGTTTATGTAGTTTCTAGTCAGTAAGTTAATCATATCTCCATCAGTTAATCATATCTCCATCACATCTACTGTTGTCCTTCCTCTCATCTCCTTCGCTCATAGACTTTGAACTCAATGAACACACCTGATTTGTAAGTTCTCCAATGATGCGTTGAGGAGTTGTTAAATTTGTATATTTTTTATGTTGACAATGAGGAAAAATATGATAATTGAATGAATTATCTAAACCTTTGAAATTACTGGAATAATGTGCTTAAAAGACATATTCAAATTGGTACAAAATACTTGTAATGACTAATTGAATCAAATATAAGTATCATGAAATTAATGAATGGTTCATCTAAACTATATACAAATGAATTGAAATCTTATTTTAAAGCATATGTTTAGGGGGTGCTTGCCTAAAAAATTAATTGAATTTATATATTGAGGGGGAGCTTATTCTCATTCCATTATTATGTCATCATCAAAAAGGAGGAGATTGTTAGCCTTTAGGTTTTTAACCTAAAGTAACACCATTAATTTCGATGATAACACAATAATGTAATGTCATTTGGGTTTTTAATGTCTCGTTTGAGTTAATATGAAAATCAGAATATCAAGAGCATCAACAAAGCCATTCCAAGAAAAAGCATGAAAAAGACATCAGTCATGAGAAGAATCAGCCTCAAGTCAAAGCAAGTTAAATTGGATCAAGATGAAGATGAAGATAGAAGAAGGAAAAGATTGATCTTAAAACCAAAGAAGACAAATCAAGTCAAGATCAAGAAGAATAGACAACTCTCAATAAGGTTTAGAGTCTTTAGTTTTTATTTTGAGAGTGTCTAGGACTCTTATGTAAAAAGTCCTCAAAGTGTGGTAGATTGAAAAGCTTATACCTAGAATGACCAGAAGAGCCTAAGGACTAAATTGATTAATATTCTAAGGCCCTAAGACATCATTTGGAAAGACAAAAACGTGATAAAGATGAGCCAAAAGACCTAGGAAACCATTCACATCATTAAGGTCTTTAAAAGATGAGATTTCTTTGAAATAACAAAGGGCTCATTGACGAATCCAATGAGTCAGCTTGAACTCGTCGACGAATGGGGTTACAGAAGTTACTGCAACTTTCTGGCCTTGATCTCGTCGACGAATGCAAAGAATATTTTCATGTTCGTCGACGAATTCATGCGGGAAACTCTAAATTGTTGTAACGGCTAGTCTTGCATTCAATGTTCTTCCAACGGTAATGAAACTTCTTGGGCTATAAATAGAAATGATTTATGAACTAAAAAAAGAACTTCAATACTTCCAATCATTCAATCAATCACTCCAAAGCTTAGATTTCAAAATCCATTGAGTAAATCCTAGAATCCCAAAAAGAGGCCGAAATTGAGCTATTCAACTCCATTCTTTGAGAGACTCTTAGTAAGCTTGAAAGTGATCATCTAACTCATGTAAAGGAGCATTTCGTAATTGTAAACCACTTTGCTATACAGTGTGTAAAAATCAAGAATCAGTGGATTCTTGTTCTTAAAGCGGGGAGCTTTGTAAGGTTGGATCTTCACCAGTAAGAAGATCAAGGAAGTCAAGAGAGGGGATTCTCTTGCATTGTAAATGTTTGATCTTCACTCGTAAGAAGATTGGCGAATTAATAAATCATGGGAAATCCTCTAATGGATATAGCTTGAGGCGGGGACGTAGGCAGGATTGTCGAACCTCGTGAACAAAGTCTTAATATTTGCATTCTCTTAACTCTTTCCCTTCTCATTTACTTTATTGTTTTGCATTTTTTGTGTGATATTACATAATTCTATTTCCTTTTAATTTTAAAAAATTGAAATTCCGCTTAAGGGAATAGGATAAATTTTGATTTTGTCATAGACCCTACATGCGGAGACCCGTGCGATGCATGGAACTGCAAAGAAAATTGAGCACATGATAGGTAGCATATGTGTAAATATATATATATATATTATAACAATGTAAATAATTTCTTTAGTAGCATGCAATTGATCAAGGTTTGAAATTTCAGGTTCATTTCATCTACCGCACCACTAAAAGTTTTTGTTGTTTCCTTTTTGTGGTTAGCAATTTTTTGAATTTTGAAGATTTATGAATGTCTTTAATAGATAAATTTGGGTATATCCATCATTTGTGCGAGCTAGGTTTGAGAATGGGAGGGACAGTCAGAGAGAACGTGAGTTATTGAGCGAGAGAGTAAGAAGGAGAAATGAGAGGGTTGGAGAGGAGAAAGATATAGACGGATGACGGACCTACAGGTGTGGTTTGTTCCTACTCCTATATAAATAAATGGAAAGCTAAGAAAAATAAAACTCATAAATCTGCTTTTAAATAAGGGAGAACGGTGAAAATTCAGATTCTGAATTTGAAAATATATTCAATCAAAGAATAAAAATATTAAAATAAAATAAAATAAATAAGTGGGTGTCAAGGGCCAACAGTCCCACCTACTTCTTGTGCAAAGCTTAAAAATAAAGAGAAGGGGAAAATGGGCGGAGTGGCTGCACGGGATATGCTGTCGAGTTCTGGCCACACAGGATGTTTAGAGTGTTGAAAGAGGATGGGTGAAGAAATAGGAATGGTTCTTTTGAGGTGCCTTTTAAGAGGTGTGACAAATGAAACATGAAGAGTTGCAAAATAACTCTCTATTAACACGGAAGAGTCTTATCCTCTCCAAAAAAAAAAAAGAATAGTAAAAAAGAAATCAACAAGGTTGAATAGGACATGAAAATCTCTAAGCACTTACCACCGTATGACAGAAGAGTGTGATGAATAAGGATAGGAACGTATCTTTCTATGTTTTAATGTGTACCTTTTAAGAGTGTCACGTCAGATTTTTTTTTAAATGCTAGGATTAAAGAATGGAGATTCAAGATGGTGCCACGTAGTGTCCAACTAGCAAACACCCTGTGCGATGCCCAGGACAAAAATAGATGAAAGTAAAAAAAGATGGAACCACAAAAGAAAAATAGTTTTAAAAAATACAAGATTTTTATAAGAAAGACATAAGGAAATGTAACGTTAAAAATACACCTTCTAATAGGAAAGTAAAAATACACCCTTCTAGTGGCTACCTTAGGTTTGGCTGTGTGTGTTTAGAGAGTGTGTGCTAGTTATATGATATTATTTTAACAAAAAAAAAAAAAGGAAAGTAAAGATATATTGAGATGAGACTTTAAATTGCTAAATAAACTCTAGAATTATTGGGGAACAAAGGATAAATATAATGTAACTTACTGACAAATGTCCAATAAGTCTGCTTGCCTTTCAATTCTGGACTTCTTTTAAAAAGTTAGAAAAAGGCCTTACATATTGAGATTCCTAGAAAAAACCGTCACAAAAATTTAAAGGAAAGCCTGATTAAATATATTGTCACCTCTTCCATACAAACAAAAAAAGAATAAAAATAAACATTGAGAAAAAGAAAATCTGATTAATCCCCACCCCATTTGACCATCTCCCGTCCACAAAAAAAATGCTTAAAAAAAACTTACAGGAAAAAAGTAATGTGGGGAACAGGAGTGACTAATCGGGAGCAGGATGACTTGAATAGCTCTTCGGCTTCATAACCCCCGGTGCTCCACCCAACCAGACATATTCTCACGCTAGGATCCCTCATGGCTGGTAGTCGTTGGTTATTCTGGCGTCTCGTGCGGCTCCAATTAAAGGTGTATTTCTCTCCAAAGCAGCCAGATTTTCCCGAGATTATGAGAACTCCCCTTCCTCCAGTGTACAAAAGCATACTTGTCATAAGACCAAACTTGTGATCGATCAATAAGCAATCCGCTGCAAGGCTCCACCAGGAACCAATCCACCATGAACCCAATGGGGTACCATATCCACAAATTGGATAGTCCTCTTAGTCTTGATTGTGGCAATGGTTGAGTTCACTTTCATTGACCCAATTTGGCTCGGTACATCAAATTGCAGGCAACATAATTACCCTGGCTAGATGGAATATAGCATGGCGGGGATCAATGCAGGCTATGTATTTACAATGGCAGGGATCAGATTTTCCTATCATGGATGATGCTCTAATCATTGATATTGGGTATGATTGGGGTGGGTGGGAACATGAAGGTGGGGTGGAGAGAGACGGGTATGGATAACAGACAAGGAAGGAAGGAATGAGAAAAGGGATGACCGGGTGGGGTTTATTTAGATGAGACTACAAATGGGTGAGAACTCAAGAATGAAGAGACCGGGAATGGGATTTAGATGAGACGAATGGGTGGGAATGCTGAAACTGAAGAGACTCGTTGACCACACTGGTAACGCTTCGGGAGGAGAGAGATTGAAACAGGGGGAACCCAATTGAAATGCTTCGGGAGGGGAGAGATTGAAACAGGGAGAAGAAGAAGAAGGTTGGTTTTAACTTTGATAACGTGGCAGAAGGAGGAGGGGAGAAAACATTTTGGCATAGTATTAGTTAATAGATTCACCCCCCCCCCCCCCTCTAGGGTCAAATCCTTGGGCAACAAGTGGTATCAGAGCCTAGGTCTCTATTTTTAAAAGATTTAATCATCTTAGAGAAAAGATAAAATGACATATATGTTTGCAACTATCCTATGAGAAGGTCAATTGACTTTAAGAACTCCCTTGTTTGATGGACAAAACTATAACTATTAGAAAATTCGAATGATGTATTTCATTCAAGCTTTAAATTATAATTGTTGGCAAGTTATAGTAAATGGTCCCACCATCCCTACTAAAAATGTTGATGGTTTTAAAATACCCAAAAGTGAGGATGAATGGACTCAAGCCGACATTAAACTTGTTCAAATCAATGCCAAAGCAATTAGCAATTTGCATTGCGCATTAAGTGCACAAGAATTTAATAGTCTCGGCTTGTGACTCCGTAAAGGAAATTTGAGATAAACTTCAAATTACCTATGAAAGGACAAACCAAGTAAAAGAACAAAAAATTAGCATGCTTGACCATAAATATGAATTATTTAAAATGGAAAAAGATGAACCTATTTCTATAATGTTTGCGAAGTTTACTAATATTATTAATGAATTAAAATCTCTTGGAAAGATTTACTCTAATGCAGAAAATGTAAGAAAGATTCTCCAATCTCTACCAAAGGAATGGGCTCCAAAGGTAACGGCCATCCAAGAAGCTGAAGATCTCACAAATATACCCATATATGAACTACTTGGAACATTAATGACACATAAAGTCATCATGAGGGGCCAAGAGAATCAAGAGGATGAGCCAACATCCAAGAAGGGACTTGCCTTGAAATCCTCAAAAATTAATGAAAGTGATAAAGAGATGCTTCACATGGCAAGAAAATTCAAGAAATATTTGAAGCATAAGAAGAATCTCAAGAAAAGAGCATTCAAGAAGGAATACATCAAGAGCAAATCAAGCGAAGAAGAAGACACCATATGCTACAAGTGCAAAAAGTCTTGTCATATCAAGTCGGAGTGCCCCCTACTCAAGAAAAGTCAAACTTACATGAAAAGGGCAATGAAAGCTACATGGGGTGACTCCGATGGAATCATAGAAGTGAGTCGGATTCTAGCTCGAATGATGAGGATCAAGTCAACCTTTGCCTCATGGCACATGAGGATGAGGTAAACTCTACCCTTGATGAATTCATTTCTTTTGATGAACTCAGAAGAGCAATTGATGAACTATATATTGAATTTCAAAAATATTGCTTCTAAAAATAAAATGCTCAAAAAGGAAATTTCATCTATTCAAAGTGAAAATGAATATTTGCAAAATGAAAATGATAAACTTTTAAAAGAAAATGAGCGTTTAAAAAATGAAAATGAAAATCATGCATCTAGCTCTCAATTCTCAACAAATGAATGCAATGTATTGAAAACTAAGGTTGATAATTTGACATGCATTGTAACAAAATTCACTAATGATAAGAAGACATTAGATACAATGCTTAGAAACCAAAGATGTGTTTTTGATAAAACCGGACAAGGCTATAATCTATCAAAGAAATAAAAGAATTATCAAAACTTTTTTAATACATCTTCAAGTACTCAACATAAATTTTTTGAAAATAAAAGAATAAAACAAATTTGGGTTCCCAAGGGAAAAATCCTTCCAAAGGCCAATCAAGTTGGACCCAAGAAGGTTTGGGTACCAAAGGGAGCTACTTGGACTTGTTCTAGTAGGCTACTATTTGGAGAAGGAAATATGATTAATTTGTGTTGAAATTGAATTGAATTACTTTCTTATATAATTGTGGTTAATTATGCTAATGTGTATTAATTATAATTTCTATAATTGATGATCATTGAATATATATGGATGATTGATGTTTTGATGATATGTTTCTATGTTTTGAAAAATATATGAAATGTGATGATCCTTTGATATAATATTTCTATATTTAGAAATGTATGTTTGATAGATGATATGAATGCTAGATGTTATGAATATGATGTGATTTGTATGCTTTTTGCAAAGATGTGAATGATAAATGCTTGACATATGATAAAAGATAATATGGCTTGAAAAGATGATATTTTGAATGATTGATTATATATGTACTTAAATTGATGTTTTGAAATTTGTTTTATTGATAATTATTGAATATACAATTGAATGTTTATATGGATAAATCTTATGTGATTATAATACTTGATTCGAATGATTAATGATTGATATTATGAGTTATGAATGTTTGATGTATGTAATATCAATAATGAATGATATATGAATATGAAATTATTGATATGGTGTTTGTGATATGTATGATTGTTTTGTACATCTATGGTTGTATGATTTGCTTTGCAAAGTACCTTAATAATATTGATTGATAAATATTTAATTGATATCAAGTGTGATAATGCGCTTTGTGTGGAGAAATATGATTGTAATTAGTATGTTGGTATCATATTTGAAATGTTTGTTAAATTTGTATATTTTTTATGTTGACAATTGAGAGAAATATGATAATAGAATGAATTATCTAAACCTTGAAATTACTGGAATAATGTACTTAAAAGACATATTCAAATTGGTACAAAATACTTGTAATGACTAATTGAATCAAATATAAGTGTCATGAAATTAATGAATGGTTCATCTAAACTATATGCAAATGAATTGAAATCTTATTTTAATGCATATATTTAGGGGGAGCAATGCATATGTTTAGGGGAAGCTTGCCTAAAAAATTAATTGAATTTATACATTGAGGGAGAGCTTATTCTCATTCCATTTCATTATTATGTTATCATCAAAAAGGGGGAGATTGTTAGCCTTTAGGTTTTTAACCTAAGGTAGCACCATTAATTTCGATGATAACACAATAATATAATGTCATTTGAGTTTTTAATGTCTCGTTTGAGTTTATATGAAAGTCAGAATATCAAGAGCATTAGCAAAGTCATTCAAGGAAAAAGCATGAAAAAGACATCATTCATGAGAAGAATCATCCTCGAGTCAAAGCAAGTCAAATTGGATCAAGATGAAGATAGGAGAATGAGAAGATTGATCTTAAAGCAAAAGAAGACAAATTAAGTCAAGATCAATATCAAGAAGAATGGACAACTCTCAAGAAAGTTTAGAGTCTTAGTTTTTATTTTGAAAGTGTCTAGGACTTATGTAAAAAGTCATCAAAGTGTGGTAGATTGAAAAGCTCATACCTAGAATGACTATAGGAGTCTAAGGACTAAATTGATTAATATTTCAAGGCCCTATGACATCATTTGGAAAGACCAAAAATGTGATAAAAATGAGTCAAAAGACCTAGGAAACCATTCACATCATTAAGGTCTTTAAAAGATGAGATTTCTGTGAAATAACAAAAGACTCGTCAACATATCTAATGAGCCAACTTCAACTCGTTGACGAATGGGGTTACAGAAGCTACTGCAACTTTCTGGCATTGATCTCATCGACGAATGCAAATAGTATTTTCATACTTGTCAACAAATTCACGCAGGAAACTCTAAATTGCTGTAACAGCTAGTCTTGCATCCAATGTTCTTCCAATGGTAATGAAACCTTTTGGGCTATAAATAGGAATGATTTATGAACTAAAAGAAAAACTCCAATACTTCCAATCAATCACTCCAAAGCTTATATTTCAAAATTCATTGAGTAAATCCTAGAATCCCAAAAAAGTCTGAAATTGAGCTATTCAACTTCATTCTTTGAGAGACTCTTAGTGAGCTTGAAAGTGATCACCTAGCTTGTATAAAGGAGCATTTCATGATTGTAAACCACTTTGCTATAAAGTGTGTAAAAATCAAGAATCGGTGGATTCTTGTCCTTGAGACGGGGAGCTTAGTAAGGTTGGATCTTCACCCGTAAGAAGATCGAGGAAGTCGAAAGCGGGAATTCTCTTGCATTTTACAGGTTTGATCTTCACCTGTAAGAAGATTGGCGATTGAGTAAATCGTGGGAAATCCTCTAGCGGGTATAACTTGAGGCGGGGCGTAGGCGGGATTGCCGAATCTCGTGAACAAAGTCTTTGTGTTTGTATTCTCTTAACTCTTTCCCTTCTCATTTACTTTATTGTTTTGCATTGTTTGTGTGGTATTGCATAATTTTATTTCCTTTTAATTTGTTAAAATTGAAATTCCGCTTAAGGAAATAGGATAAAATTTGATTCCCCCCCTCCCCACTCTAGGATCAAATCCTTTGGCATCAAACCCCTTTGCAATCAATCCTAAAATCACCCAAAGCTCAAACCCAATCATTAGATTAAAAATTTTGACCTTGGCTCAATCAGAAATACAAATGAATAATACAATAAATGTATATAATCACATTGAGCACGCTCAACTATTACTAGAACCATAGAAGTGCCAGCTTCAACATCAAACTCATCAAAGAAAAGGCAACAAACCAACAGATTAACACCAAAAACAAAATTTTAAAAAAAAATAGCAAAAACCAATAGACATTCCATAAAGTGAAACAGAAACATAATCAAGAAGAGCATAAACAAAAAACAATAATGCATTTTCAATCGAAAGGTAAAAAAGTACTGAATTTTCTCTCATCGTTAAAGGGAATTCACCTGCTGGCCATGCGCTGAGCTTTCATCTAAATGATCAGTGTCACTGTCAATGAAATCGTAATCTCCTTCACCATCGTCGCTCTCCATGGCGGTCTCACTGCTATACAAATCGTCACGAGAGAACACATCGTTTGCATCGTGCATATCATCCTCTGAATCCATTCCTTCTAAACCAGAAACCAAGAAAACCCTAAAGCTCCTCTAGTTCAGAACCCTCCTTCGACCAGAAAACAGAGAAACCTGCGAATCAAAAGCACGAACAGGACGAAATTGGCGTTAAACAACGCAAATAAGCAATCCCACAGAGATTGAGACAATAAATTTCCAAGGAGATTCGAATTGGTATACGTTGGAATGGAAAGAGAGATATTATTGGTTTTGTTGGTTCCGGTAATGGTTAGGTATCTCTGTGTTTATGTATACAGTTTAGGATACACCCCTTGAGACCAACGCATCTCAAGGGGTGTTTCGGTCATCTCCTACCTCAAACAAAAATAGAAATTTCGGAATATTTACTTGGAAGCCAAATCTTCTACGGTGATCCGGTTAACACCCTTTGAGGTCGTCACTTGTCTCTTTTGACACCTCTTAATTGAAGTTAAAGATTCACTTAACCTTAGGGTTCACCCCCCCATCCTAGGTTTTTTTTAAATATTTTAATATTAAAAAAAACCTTAAAAACAGTTTTTAATTTTAAAAAAATAATTAATATTTTTAAAAAAAAACAAGGATGGGTAAGTGAATCTTAACCACAATTAAAGGGTGTCAAAAGGGACACATGGCTAGTGACCAAAAACCAAAAAAAGGGACACATGGCTACCTCAAAGAGTGGTAACCGGATTTGCAAATCTGGTTATCATCGGAGAGGATTTGGCTTCATTTACTTTTATTATTACTAGCAAACACCTCGTGCGATACACGGAATAAAAATTCGAGTTGAGATGTAAAACAGTTTTAAAAAAAGATGAAAACATAATACTTAAAACATTATCAAAATAGAAATACCCGTACGTATAATTAGAAGGTAGAAATAATTAATAAAAGCAAAACCACATAGATAAAATAACAAAAGGAAATACTTAACTTACTGCCACAGTAGACTACCTATTCTAATGTACAGTCCTCAATGGTCAATGCCCCCCTTTTACCACACATGAACTGTAGTTAAAGATTCACTCACTCCTATAGTTAAGAAATCTAAGTTTGATTTTTAAAAAGCAAAAAAAAACCAAAATATTTACTTTAATTTTCTTAAGCTTAACCATAATAAAGGAGTGTTAAAAGGGACACGTGATCAGGCATTAGACTACCTATTCTAATGCGGGGTGTGCTAATCACTGTCTAATAACAAATACGATAAGAGATATGTAACAAATATACAATATGAAACATGTCAAATAAATATGAATGATATTGTAACAAAATCACAAAATGTTGGAAGTATTCTTCATAATTGAATCATTTATGCAAATACAAAAGGAATAATTTATTACAACTTGTGTTGTGACAATAATTTTTCTGTACGAATAAGTAATAAATTGATTGTTGTGTTTAGTGTAGTACCTTTCAAATATTATTGATGTTTATGCTTGACCCAATATGACTTTCTATAGTACACATTTCTGTTTGTGATCGCATGGACCCTTTTTTTTCTGTAAAATTGTTGCAAATATAGTATAAATGTGTTACTTAGTTAATATGTTAATATATCAGTATTTCAATATATAAATAAATACATCAATTTTATTTATGTAAAAGAAATTACCTTCTTCAAAATTTTTTAATCTTTTTATCTAATCTTGTCCTGAAGTGAAATGTACAAAGATAAATTGTTAAAAAGTAAAATAGTAGACATTAAATTTTAAACAAATACTAAAATTAGTATACTTACCAGCACTTAGTTATGCATGACCATTTTTTCAAAATGTGTCTCACTTGTAAGCCAGCGCGACAGTGTGGACTTATTAGTTGATTTAGAGTCAAATGATAGAAATTAAAAAAAAAATTGACAATAAATATTTAATAGTCATATAAATATAATATAAATAGGGCATACATTCATATTGTCTTTGTTCGTGCAATAAGTGATGTTCTTCCTGATACATTTAAAATTAAAAGATGTTATTATATTTTGATGTTGTATAAGAAATATATTGAAAAAATAATATATTTACTTATTGTTTGTATAACTTGGTTCTCCACTCTCTCAGAATAATATTTGAAAAAATAGTTGTGTTTATTGTAATTGAGCAAGCTCATCCATATGTGAATATCCACAAGCCTACATTGCCCTTTTGATTGTAAATTCATTTCATTGCTGAATTTCAAAATTGAAAACAAATAGTATCAAAGTGTTAATGGGTTAAATCAACATCCAACTACTCTGGAGGAACATTGATTGAATTTAATATGAAATAAATAATACAAACGATTTCTTATGTCATCAAACCTTTAAAGAGCCCAAATATAATCTCTAATTTCATTTTTGCTAAATCAAATTCAGTTTCAACTTTAGTGACATTTGGATAAAAAAAAAATTTGTGAGGCACGTTGGGTATAGAAACACGACATAGGGACATTTTGAGAACCAAAAAACTTCAGGGGCATTTTGGTTATATAAACTTGAGGGATATTTTAGAAATAAAGAAAATGGAATATGTGCAAACTTGTTGAGAAATTTTGGTTTAAAAAATTTTGAGAGGCAATTTGAGTATAGAAATTTGACTTAGGGCATTTCCGGAACTAAAAAAAATATTCGGGACAATTTTGTATATAGGAAAATTTTTTGAAGGCATTGTGGGTATAGAAACCCGTCTTAAAGGCATTTTGAGAATTTAAAATTTTGGGGACATATTGGCCAAGAAAATAAAAAATTTATTGTTAATAATAAAGGGACATGATCCAACTGGACCGGTAGAACCGGGAACCGATCATCCAACTAATTTAAAGGTCTGTCAAGTTATGAAAATATTGTTTTATATATTATGAATGATAGATTTAGAATTAAATTAAATTTTAATAAATTTTTTAAGTCCCCTATTTTAATAAAGCTAAAATTAGTAAATGATAATTTTAGATTTAAACTAATATCCAATCAACATAATCAACATTTTCAACCCGGCCGTTCTCTTTATATTGGTAAAGAAGATAGATATATTAATAAAGTATAATTTTGAAACTAAGTTGAAATTTAATTAAAAAATTTAAATATCATTCCCTTGGTATATTAGTAAAAGGATATATAGTTCTTAAAATATCAATTTCTTTTATATGAGTGAATGGTAGTTTTAAAATTAAATAAAACTTCAATCTAAACATTTTAAAATACATATCATCTTTATATGAGTAAAGAAAGATATATAGTTTTTTTTTTTTTTTTCGGTAGTCCTAAATCATTTATCTATCTATGTCAGAGGTTAAGGGATTAGGGGTTAGAACTTGACGATGGGCGCTCAACGGCCACACCAGGACTCGAACACACGTCTCTCCTCCCCAAAGGGAGATGCACTACCACTAGTACAAACCCAGACATGTAAGAAAGATATATAGTACATAATTTAAAAATTAATAACGAAATTACCATTAATATAAATTGTGTGAGAAACGAATTTCTAAATTGGGAAAAAAATCTGAAAATGTAAATTAACCTTTTAGTAAACTCTTGTTTAAAGACCATTAGATAATAGAATGTCCTTTCCTAAAGTTAACTCATATAGTTTCCATGATTCGTGTGCCAAAGTGTAGAGCCAATAGTGTGTGGTTATAGGGTTGTGCTGAGATTGTAAGGCGTGTGTGGTGTGCGTGAGTGTGTGGTTAGTTTGTGAATCAAAAAAAAAGTGTAGAGCCAATAGTTCAAACATCAACAACGTTTAGGAGGCTAGAACACAAAAGGATGGTTAGCATTAAATGGACAAGCCAACTTTGCAGGGAGCAGAGATTTTTCGGAAGATTATCTCTTTTTTTTGGCTTTAATAAATTATATGATGGGCCAAAGAAGACTTATGTTTCTAATAAAAGAAGCCTACAGAGGGGTTCTCTTCCTTCTGATACTCAGGATTTTCTTCCTACTATACTAAGTGATTCAGGCTCTTAGAGTTTCGGGTGTTCACTTACGCAACTAAAATCTTTTACAGAAGGAGTTCGGGAAAAGATAAATGATACAAAAAGAACGAATCGTCTGAAGGAAGATAGGGAAGTGGATGAGACATGACAACCAAGCTGATGGTGTTGAGTAAGTTCTTCTTTTCTGCGTGATTACAGGGCATCAAATCCATTTCATCTATTTTTTTTTTGTTATTTTTTATGTTCCCTAATGGGTTGAAACTATCCACAGAGCTAGTTTAGCTGAATTAATAGAGTCAAGCGAGTTTTAAACTGATTTTGTGTATTCCGAGTTTTTAAGTGAGTTAGCTCAAAAGCCGGACGATCCGATTCGAGTTAACTCGGCTTTTTTAAAACATTGTTTGATACCAACCATGTCAGTCATTCCATTAATTGTTGATGTTAAAGGAAAAAAAAATGACATATAGAGATAAAGTGATGGAAGTACCCTTTGGGTTTGTCGGCACTGAGATGGGTGAACAATGGAAGTGCAGGATGGCAGGAATGCAAAATCTTCACTTGAGAAAGCAATCGGAAGTGTAAGATGGTGGGAATGCAATGCGCGGGGAGAGAGAGAGAGAGAGAGAGAGGCATTGGTGGAAGGGATAGTTAAAGGTTGGAACAGATGTGATTGTTTAATGGAACAAATGTGTCTGTTCAATAGTTTTGTGAAAGTAGTAAGTTTTGAATTGGAAGCACCGTTTGAGAAAGGAAAGGAATCTGAATGGGATCCGTTGGGTTGGAAACGAAGAAACATTTTGGAAAAATTGGGACATGTGTCATAAGGTGGGAAGATGAAAATCTTATGTGGCAGTGTTAGATGGAAAGAATTTATTCTGGCATATATTTAATTGATGGATTTTACTCACTAAAATTACGACTCCAAAATTTCTCAGACCCAAATTTAGGAATTTCAACCAAATCGTTCAACTTTTTCTGAATTTTTAAAAAAAATTTGGCCTCGAATTGTCTCTAGTGAAGCCATAGAATAGGGGACATGTGGCGATTAGAACGGGAGAAGTCATTTCATTTTCTACCCATAATTTTGACTTCTCCCCACTTGATATCTCTCCCCCTTTATCTCACCATCATATCGCCATGTGTCATGTAGCGTGTGGAGAAGTCAAAATCATGGGGCCCATGATTTTGACTTCTCCACCACTTGTCCCCTATTCTATGGTTTCCCGAGACAAGGGTTTTTTGACTTCACCAGAGACAATCCAAGGCATTTTTTTTAGGGTAAATTACACTCATCTCCCTGAGGTTTGGTGAAATTTCAGAAACCTCCCCTCTAGTTTCTGAAATTACACTGCCCTCCCCTATCAGACTCTTAATATTAACACTGTTAACTAAAGTTACCTGTGATTACCGGAATTTTAACCCCCATTCCCGATCAGGATTGAACCCAATGAGGAATAGTGATAAATTGCAATTGAGCTGAGAGTCGCCACCTATCTAATTCTGATGGAAATAGGTCTCTGAAATGTTTGGATAAGGCATGGTCTGGAAGTCAAAGGTAGGAGTAAAGGATCCATTTGAGTTAGGGGAAGGTATTAGGCACCCCTAAACTCTCATCTAGAGATAGTTACATACTTCCTAGGTCTGAATCAAAGTAGGGAAACCATAAAAGAAGTTTGAAATTCATTTATATGTTAAGCAAATACAATACTAACAGTAATAAATGTAATGAGATGGACAGGGTAGAAACGGGATATGAATTCTATCAAAGGGGGAGATGAACCCAATCAGGGTTGCCTACGTATCCACTGTCAGTGGAATCAAGCCACACGTAGTTCCAGAGGCGATTGATGGTTTGATTTGATTGATTGATGGTTTGATTGAAAGATTGATGGATTTCACTGATTTGGGTGCGAAATGGCCTTTTAAGCTCGTGCTGAGGAGCGAAGGGGCAGTTTATGCTCTTACCAGGGAGCCTAGGGATGGGTACCTGAATAGGGTTTTGAACCGGGTTCGGATGAGAGTTTAGCTAGGGTTTACTAGAGTTTAACTAGGGTTTACCTAGAGTTTAACTAGGGTTTAACTAGGGATTCGGGCAGAGGTTCGACTAGGCGAAACTAGTTTTGAACTAGAATTTAGGCAGAGGTTCGACTGGGCAAGACTTGTTTTGAACCGGGATTTGGGCAGAGGTTCGACTAGGCGAGGCTAGTTTTGAACCGGGATTTGGACAGAGGATCGAATAGGCGAGGCTTAGCAGTCAAACTAGAATTCAAGCAGTTAATAAACCTAAAAAAATTAAAAGTTAGACCAGAGATTGAAGGATTACCTGCCCGAAAATCCGACGAACTTTTGGACAAAGAGGAATTCTCCAATGAAACAAAATTTTTCAAACTTTGAAATCCCCGAGAAATCAATCTCTAAGGGTTTTCTAAGTCTCAGAAATTGAAAAAAACCAAGGAAAGGTGGAGTGAATTGGTGAGAATTTGAGAAAGGATTCTTGGCTTTTATAGGGGAGGAAAAAGAGGAAAAACCCACTCTTTTTCGATGTGGGACTATTTTTTTGAAAAAAAACTGTTTTGGTCATTTTTTGTAAAAACGACCAAAACAAAAAAGTCAAATATGACAAAAAGGTAAGGCAATTCACAGAAAAAATGTAACGCCCCAGAATTTTATATAATAAAATTATACGTTTATTGATCTTTAACTGGGGTTAAATACTTGAGTGTTTGTTAAATTTATAAAAAGTGAGTTTTGCTCGAGATTGAAGTGCACGGAAGAAATCTCAGTATTTTTTCTCAAAAGTCGTACACAGTGTGTCGGTCGACTGCCGAGACACACCCCTATCGTATTAGTTCCGTCAGGTATCATTTTTGTTGCGACCCAAAACCCACCCTAGGAGTTAGAGTGAACTTTGGACGACTAATCATGGATTACATGACTTGCTTGACAAATCAACCTGCAAAAACCCACATAGCATATACAATAGAGGACATTATCAGCGGAAACATACTCTAACATGGCACAGCGGAAGTCTACCAAACCTCTATGTATATACATACGCAAATCCAAGTTTATACAAAAGTAACCAAAAGAAAGTGCGGACATGCCCGCCAAAATACATAAATCTGACTCTCATCTCGCCCACAGCTAATCCACTCAGAATCAAATCACCACCTACTGATAACCCTCTACGGGAGGTTCCTCCAAAGGCTCCTCGACGTACTCCTCTTCCACCCATGGACCAGGAGCACAAACATCAAATGGAGCAGCAGCTCCCTCAGAACCTGCCGACATAAAAAGTACGGCTGAGCATGGAATACTCAGCGGGTACTAAATACTAACCAACAATTATAGCATAGAAGTGGCAATACATGATCAGGAGCAATTCATATATGTCAAACGGAAACAATTCATATCATACAAGGAAGTAAAGCAGTTTATAATCATGCTTGTAATTCGTAGAAAACCGATAAATCCTCTTGAAAACATCGTGCACTTGACTTGACTTGAAATATCTTTTCGTACTTGAAAGCTTGTCTTGTCTATCTTGCTTGATTCTTGTATGTCGTGTCATGTCATGCATGCTTGCTTGTGATCGTGTAACTTGTGAGATGCACTTGTGAGATGCCTTGAGAGGGAAGGGAGACCCTTCTTTATGCAATGCACTTGCGAGGGAAGGGAGACCCTTCTTCATGATATGCATTTGTGAGTGAGGGGAGACCCCTCGTGGAATGTTGGTTCTTGTCTTCTTGTGAAAAGCGAGGTAAAACATATCTTAGGATATGTCCCACCTCTAACCATGTTCTTGAAAACCTCGATAAATCATGCCATGCATGCCGTGCTCGTGGGAACCGTGTACATACTTGCATTCCAATTTAAAGATGACATTTGGGTAATATCACAACACATATAGCATCAAGGATTGAGCAATTCAATATTCATAGCATTTAGGGAAAGCAGGAAACACACTATCATAGGTCCTAGCAGTATTCAGAATTTCTTAGGCATGCATTTCCTAATTCACAGCTCACTTTATTCACCTTGGCATTTCATCAAACATGGTGTGTTCATTATGGATTTACCCTACAACATGCTTTTCTAGATGGGTTTTTCTCAAATCATACATGTACGTTCATTATTGGAACAATGCCCTTCCCCATTTGTTCATCACACACAACCATTGGCATCCAATCGCCCATTCCATCTCCATTCACCATTCACCATTTACCATTCTCCATTCACCATTCATCCATCTCATAGCACATGTGTAAGTGAAAGAAAATAAAGAGAAATGAGGGGAAAAGAGGATCTATAACTAGGAGGGTAGTAAAAAGTACCGACCTTGAAGAAATGAGGGAGAAACCCTCTTCCCAAATGACTGTGAGTTGCTGCCCTAGCTTGGATCGCGAGCTCCACAATGCCTAAACCGAAATCTTGAAGAAAACGGGCTTGAGGTTGATCTAGGGTTTCAAAAACCCTTTGATTTCTCTCCAAACTGGAAACCCTAGGTTGGAATCGCCTTCTCCTCTTTCTTCATTTCTCTCAAACTCTCTAAGTGTCGAATGATGCCCTAAAGGCTCGGGTTAAACTCTTAAGGTAAGAGTGAACTGACCAAAAGACCGTAATACCCTTACTAGGATTTCTGCAATGACGCGAGGACCGTGAATAGTGCTGAACACATTGTGTCGTGAATAGTGCCCACTCGTGGTGCGGTGAACAGTGCCAACTCGTGGTGCTGTGAACAGTGCCAACTCGTGGTGCTGTGAACAGTGCCAACTCGTGGTGTTGTGAATAGTGCCAACTCGTGGTGCTGTGAATAGTGCCAACTCGTGGTGTTGTGAATAGTGCCAACTTGTGGTGTTGTGAATAGTGCTGAGCCCGTAGTCCGTCGTCTTATGTACAGCGTGCCCGTGGTGAGTTGTACAACGTGCCCGTGGTGAGTTGTACAACGGATGCACAAAGTATACGTTATCAGAGTACGTTGTCTGTGCTACGTTATCAGAGTACGACGTTAGAGCACATCCTTAGTGCCTTCCGAGCTACGTCCTCAGTGCATAACCGAGCTACGTTTTCCTACAGGTTCAGACTATTTTGGCCATATCTTTTGACTCGTTCATCCGATTTTGACGATTCAACTTGCGTTGTGTTCGTACTTCGAAGAGGAACATTTCTGACATTTCGAAATTTCCAATTTCTTCCTTATTTATTTATTATACCTCTTAAAAAGGGAAAATGACAACGAAAGTGTCATGTATTAAGCATGAAAAGGTCTGGGGCTCTACATTGGTGCACTCCATATCGGAGTGGTATACTTGTGGATTTGGTATATGGGCATGATGCCCAAGTGTGTCGGTTATCCAAGCAGGGCTTGGGCGAATCGGAGTTGTTCGTGGTTAGGAAACCTAAGCCGTGGTTACGTGGGGCCGTGGTTCCTCCTTGTCTAGGTCCAGGATGGTGGCATTGGATGTTATGGGTTCCCTAGGACTGATAGATGGGAGATGTTGGTCTATTTATCTAGGTCGTCCATGGTTCTTCTTGGACTAAGTTAGGAGTAGCGGCATTGGATGTCATGGTTCCTTCGTAAGACTTACCAGAAGAGGCCGGTAGGCAGGTTGGCCGCGGGTTCCTTCTGGACTGATATCCAGCTGAGATGGCGGCGAATACATGAGATGTGGTTGGCCAGTGGATTTGAGGAGTTTGTTCTTGTTGGGTAGGTACCCGTGTGGTATGAAATCTTTGGCTTCGCAGTTTGTTGAATTGGAGTGCTCATGTGTTGAAACATTTGGTCGAGCTAGAGTGCTCAGGTTGGTATTGAATCTTCGGATTCAGGGTTGTACGAGCAGGTGTGCTGAAAGTTGTAGTGAATCTTCATATTCTAAGTTGGTATTTGGGGCAGAGTACCCAAAGTTTGGTCTTGATCAGGTATATATTACCCGGGATTGTGTAAGTGAGTCTAAAGGACTCAAGTGATGATTGATGATTGGACAATGGTCCAAGTATGTATAGGGTAAATAAAATTGTGCATGGGCCTACGGCCAGTTAATAGAGTCGAAGGACTCAAAGAATAACATGATTGTTGTGTAGAAATGTTAAAATGAAGTCATAACTGGATATCTTCGAGATTGGGAATCTTGTGTTGGGTAAAATAGCCTTGTGTGACCGCGTGTCACATTATAACTTGGATACATTATTATACTATATCATAACACTGGATCTGTACTATTATGTTATTATTGATGAATGTTAATTCTTGAAAAGTAGTATGAAAAGACTGTGGTTTTTATTGGGCTTCATAGCTCACTGAAGTTTTATATCAACAGATACAGGAACTGCTGAGCAGTAGGTGTGGATCCTGCACCTTGGACCTTTTTGAATTTGGATAGAGATTACCCGGTGTGTTAGTGGCACCTATGTTTTGTAAACAGACATAAATGTTTAATACAAGTATTTGTTTTGTGGTGATGACTATTGTGATGACCAGTGATGATTTGCCTCATTGGGGGCAAAGTTTGAAAATTTCTACAATTTTCCCAGGCAAAGTCTTCTGCTGCATTGGTATGAACGACCGGGCGCGCGTCTTGGAACACGATTCCCTTAGACGCAGGTTCTGGGCATCACAATTTGTATCAGATGGTAGCCTTTAGGTTTTGACCTGAGGCAACATAATTGATTTTGATGATAACACAATGAATGAATGCATATTGTGTTAGTAATGTCTCTCTTGGGTTTCTATGAAAATCAGATTAAGAAGAGCAGTAAAGTGTCTTTCATCCAAAAAGCATGAGTTGAACCCTGTTAAAGACTATATGCAAGATCTAGTCCAAGTCAAAGTTATTCAAGCTCACATCATCAAGTTGACATAAGCTCAAGCATCAAGATAAAGATGAAGATGAAGGAGATGGATCAACACAAAGCTAAATCAGATCCAATAATGAAGTGAAGACTCTCAATGTTTTTATTGTCTTAGTTTAAGTTGAGAGTGTTTAGGATTTTTGTGAAAGTGCTCATTAGATGGTTTGGATGAAAAGCTCAAAGACCTTAGATTGATCATAGGTCCCTTAAACCAATGTTAAAATATGATTAAGGACCTTTAAACATGTTCATCATACTCATAAAGGTTAAGTACAAAACCTTGGAATCAAATCCTATCTTAAAGGTTTTGAAAATGAATTCTCCAAATAAAATTAGCTTATCCAGTTGATCGGGAAGGTCATCCAGCCGATTAGGCAGACTATCCAATCGATCAGGCAAGCCCTATGATCGACTGAATATAAAAAAATTTGGAAAAATTTGTTTGCATATTCTATTAGTGTTGGAAGCCTCTTTGAATCTATGTGAGATCATACTAATGATCTTTATGAGTTGTTAATCATGTTTATCTATGAATCTAAAAGACTTTGGACCACTTAAAAATCATGCTAAAGGCAAGCCAAGTGGCCTAGGATATCATTCAAACCTTTAAAATCAAGAAAATGAGATTTTAGTATTTTTTAGAGAAAAAATACACTATCCAGTCTATCACACAAGCCTTGTGATCGACTAGATTGAACAAATTCTGTTCTGGCCGTTTTTCTCAAACCCATAAATTTGCGGGACCCTTTTTGACCATGATAGAGGCAGAGTTAGGATTTACCGATTACAGACAAAATTGTTCCTCTTTCAATTTTGAGTGAAATAGGTTTTTGAATCACCTAATTTCATTGTGCCAATCAAAAGTTATGATCAAAATACAGAAGACAACAAAAACTTTGCTCTACCTAGTCGCGAAATGGACCAGTCAACTTTGAGAGCCTTTTTGGTCATGAAAAAAAAAGAATTGGGACTTAACCATTAGAGACAATATTGTTCCCCTTTTAATTTTAAGTGCAATAGGCTTTTGAAGCACCCATTGCCAATAAGGGAATCAATAGTTATGGTTGAAACACTGAGAGGTAAAAACGGAGTTCTATCCAGCCGATTTGGTAGGGCATCCAGTCGATTAGGAGGCCCATCCAGTCGATCATACAAGCCTTGTGATCGACTGGATAGAGGAAAAAAATGCCCATAACGTGTTTTTTACTGTAACGGCTATATTTTTAACGGCTCATTTCGCATTTATTCCTTCTCCAACGTCTATATTCTTGAATGCACTATAAATTGAGATGATTTATGAACTAAAAAAAAAGGGTGATCAATCTCTCAATTCTCAATCATTCACCAAGATCCAAAACTCAAATCTATCGTGAAAAATTTGAAACCCCCATAGTCTGTTTTTTGAGCTAAACTCCAATACATCTTTTGAGAGATTTCTTAGAGTTTGTTATACCATTCTTATCTAACTCTAAAAGAGTTTCGTATTTCGGATTCAAATCTAAATCTCTACATTGTAAAGGTTTATCCTTAGCCTCAAAGGATTGTGAAGGTTTGATCCTGAGCCATAAAAGGATTGTGTAACGGTTCATCCTCAGCCCGTAAAAGGATAGTATAGGTGGTCTCGCAAGGGTTTGTAACGGTTTACTCTTCACCTGGAAGAAGAGGACACGTTTTGGGAATAAAATCATGGGGAATATTTGGAGCCGGAATAGCTCAAGGCGGGGGCGTAGGCAGGTTGCCAAACCTCGTGAACAATATCCAGTGTCAAGTGTTTCCATCTCTCTAACTCTCTCTACTTGGCTGATTTCCATTATTGTTTATACTAATTTTAAAGCAAAATTGTTAGATTCTCTATTTCCCTTTAACTTGTTTTAAAGTTAAAATTTCGCTTCGGAAATTTAGAATAAATATTTTTTAATTGCGATAGACCCTATTCACCCCCCCTCTAAGGTCCATACCCTGGGCAACAATTGGTATTAAAGCTAGAAGCTCTACATTTGATATAAAAAATCTTGGAGTTTAAATATATATTTTTATGGCAAATTCTATAAATTTTTATTCAACCTCCCTAGGAGAAGGTCAATCAACCATTAGACCTCCTTTATTTGATGGCCAATACTATGCATATTGGAAAGTTAGAATGATGTACTTCATTCAAGCTTTAGATTATAAAGTTTGGCAATCAATAATGAATGGTCCCTTTATCTCCTCAAAGCTTGTTAATGGTAATAAAATACCTAAGAATGAGGATGAATTGACTCAAGAGGATTTTAAACTCATTCAAACCAATGCCAAGGCAATAAGTTATTTATATTGTGCCTTGAGTCTTCAAGAGTTTACAGAATCTCGGGTTGTGACTCCGCTAAGGAAATTTGAGATAAACTCCAAATTACCTATGAAGGGACTAACCAAGTAAAGGAAAAGAAAATTAATATTTTAATCCATAAATATGAATTGTTTAGAATGATAGAGAATGAGCCAATTTCTATTATGTTTTCAAGACTCACTAACATTACTAACGAACTTAAATCTCTTGGTAAAGCTTATTCAAATGCAGAAATTGTAAGGAAAATTCTTCGATCTCTACCAAAAGAATGGGCACCAAAGGTGACGGTCATTCAAGAAGCCAAGGACTTGTCTAAGCTGTCCATGGATGAACTTCTTGGATCGTTAATGACCCATGAGTCAATCATGAGGAATCAAGAAATCCAAGAAGAAGAGCCTACACCTAAATGGGGACATGCTTTGAAGTCTTCTCAAATGAGCTCAAGTGAAAGTGAAGAAGAAGAGGAGATTGAGAAGATGACAAAGAAATTCATGAGGTTCTTGAAGCATAAGAAGAATATCAAGAAAACGGCCTTCATAAAAGAATTTAAAAAGAAAGTCATCAAAAGCAAGAATAGCAAATCAAGTGATGATGTAGCATCCCAAACTTTTTTGTACTTAATGAATAGCACTTTCGTACCCAATTGGCATTTCTTGTAGTCTAATTAATAAATGAGGGAGAAATTGAAGATTCTAAAATGCCAAAAATGTTCATTTTCGAAAGACGAATCCAACGCAAGTTGAATCGTCAAAATCTGACGAACGAGTCAAAAGTTATGGCCAAAGTACCGAAACGCGTTTTGTAGAGAACCAATCGCTCGGTCCAAACTAGCAATCGATCGGTCCACAACCGATCGATCGGTATCTATCGACTGATGCACTTTTTTGTATGGAAAAAAATTTCAGAGAGGGTGTTTTTGACCGATCGACCGGTCAAGAACACCGATTGCTAGGTAGGCGACCGATCGCTCGGTTCTGACCACCGATCGATCGGTCTATCGTGTTTTGCAGAAATTTCATTAAGGGCTTTTTTGTCTTTTGGGCATTTTCACCTTGCCTATAAAGGCTTGCTCGAACCTAAGGGTTTCATAAACCCTTAGGGCAGCATTTTCAGAGAGAGTAGAGGAGAGGAAGAGGGGTTCTAGCCCTAGGGCACCATCTTGAAGGAAATCAAGGGTTTTGGAAACCCAAGATCACCCCAAAGGCTTGGATCCTTCAAATCCAAAGTAAAGCACGTGAGGAACACGTTCTCCAAGCTAGGGCAGCGTTATCCATGACATTTTTCAAGGGTTTTCTCCTCTTCTTCAAGGTTAGTACACCCTACTAACTACCTTGGTAATAATCTAGCTTTCTTGGTTATAATGTGTATTGAATTTCCCTTATTTTCCCTCTTTTGGATTTAAATGCTTAATTTCCCTAAATTAAACAAGATAAAGGATGAGTTAGGGATGCATGAATGGATGGTGGATGTAGAGGCGATTAGATGCCATGTATTGTGATGTGTGGTGTGATAGAAAATAGTGGAGGGGCACCTTACCCATAACGAACACACCCTACGTGTTTGATGAAATGCTTGAATGAGAAAATACAAAATAAATAAAGGTAGAAAGGTTGAATACCACATGTTTGATAGAATGCATGAATGGATTGGGAACCTAAGGTTGGGGAAACATATGTAAAGGGTTAAAACGATGTTGCATGTAAGGTGTTCGATGTAATGTTTGTGTAGAATGTGAGACTAAAACCATGAGGCATGAATGAAGGGCTTTGTCCCAAATTTTTAGTAAGAATAACGATATGCTATGTGAAATTTCCAATGTCTATCATGTGCTTAAAATATATCAAATGCTTTACATGTTGCCTAAATTCTCATATGATCATGTTAGAAGTTGAAATACTATGTTATGCTTTATTGTCTCATGTCAACATGATATTACCAAGGGTTGCACAAAAGTACACACGCATGCATGAATTAAGTTTTATGTATAAGTGTATGAAAAGAAAAACCAAGAACAAGGAACGTGATTCGTTAACTAAGCATGAATGTCAAGGGTAGGGCATATCCCGATGATATGTCATACCTGGCTCATAAGTAAATGAAACATCAAGGAGGTTGGTAGCCCAAGGAGGTTCGGGTGCTAGCCTCTGGCTCACAAGAAACATGACAAGCAAGAATCACGAAGTATGGAAGGATGTTAGTGTACTAAGACCAGGTACGGGCACTAATGTAGCACCCCAGACTTTTCCATCTTTAAATGAATAAGTATTTCGTAGTTGAATGGCCTTCCGCGTAGTCTAATTAATAAATAGGGGAGAAATTGGAAATTCCGAAATGTCAGAAATGTGCGTTTTCGAGACACGAATCCAACGCAAGTTGAATCGTCGAAATCGGACGAACGAGTCAAAAGATATGGCCAAAACAGTCGGGACCAGCAGAGCACCGATCGCTCGGTCCAAAACCGATCGATCGGAGGCTATCGACTGGTCGAAAAATTTGTATGGGGAAATTTTCCAGAGAGTTGATTTTTGACCGAGATCTTGGTCAATCAACCGATCGCTCGGTAGGCAACCGATCGATCGGTCATAACCACCGATCGCTCGGTCTTCGCGTTTTTGCAGAAATCATTAAGGGCGTTTTCGTCTTTTGGGGGTTAAACCCCTTCCTATAAGGCTTTGCCCGAGCCTTAGGGCCTCATTCTCACCACTTAAGAGAAATTAAGAGATAGAGAGTGAGAAGAAGGGGGTTTCTAACCTAGGATTTCCATTGAGGAAGGAATCAAAGGGGTGGACCATCCTAGGTCGTCCTCAAGCTTGGATTGCTTCAAGTTCAAGGCTCAAGCTCGTGTGGGAGCCACTCTCCAAGCTAGGGCAGCCATCTCACGTACGTTTTTGAAAGGGGTTTCTTCCCCAACTCAAGTCCCCTTCAAGCAAAGGCTTCCTCCTTCCAAATAGAGCTTCTATTTCAAGGTTTCTTCAAGATCAAGCCTTGATCTAAGGTTAGTACACCCTACTAACTTACCCTAGCAAAAATCTAGGTTTTCTATATAAAAATGTGATTCTTTATATTATGTTTTCCTCCTTATGAAATGTGTTATCCCCCATTAAATATAAACAAGATAATGGAAAAGGTGTGGATGTGTGGATGGAATGTTGGATGTGGCGATTGGATGCCGAGATATATGTTGTGTGATGGAAATGGTGGATGGGTATTTTACCAATAATGAACTTACCTTGATGTTTGGATGGAAAATATGCGCTAAAAAGAATAAGATGAATTATTAAGAAACATTGCATGTGTTGTGTTTGACAAAATGCCTAAACTATGAATAAACGACTTAGATGAAGAAAATGGAAATAGGTTTTATGCATGTGTTCTTATAGACGATGAATTGATCCAATGTCATGTGAATTACTTAAGTTACCTATGCTAATATTATGAATTGAATTGTAATGCCATATCTCTTTTGTTAAGCGCATTCCCACGATTGTTATTATTGGCACACACATGAGCACGCATGATAGCATGAACCGAGATTTCAAGAGCATGTGCATATAATAAACAACAAGAAAATATTGTATGTCAAGGAGGTTGGTAGCCCAGGGAGAATTCGGGTACTAGCCTCTAGCTCACAAGATAACCCCTAAATCACCTATTGTCAAGGAGGTTGGTAGCCCAGGGAGATTCGGGTGCTAACCTCTTGCTCACAAGAAAACTAAACAAGTAATAAAAATCACCTATTGTCAAGGAGGTTGGTAGCCCAGGGACATTCGGGTACTAGCCTTTGGCTCACAAGAAAACCAAACATTGCATATCAAGGAGGTTGGTAGCCCAGGGACATTCGGGTACTAACCTCTGGCTCACAAGTGCATTGCATATCAAGGAGGTTGGTAGCCCAGGGAGATTCGGGTGCGAGCCTCTGGCTCACAAGTTACAAGATGGAAATTTACAAGATGATGATCATGCATTCATGCATGCACGCATACATGATTTCTACGAGGCATACCGAGACATGACGTGGGTTTTCAAGCATGGGTTTTATCGGTGTTTTGCATTCATGCACGCACTTCTAGATGATTGTATTGTACCATGTCAAACACTGTTTAGTTTGTGATACTTCTATTACTGCTTTATATGGTAGTACTATTACGTGTGTTATTATTGTTATGGCTAGCTAGTAGCTTGTACTCGCTGAGTATTCCATGCTCAACCGTACTTTCATGTCGGCAGGTGCACGAGCCCCTCTTAACATATGTGATCAGGGTCCTTGGATAGAGGAGGACTACGGGGAGGAAGAACCATATGAGGATCTAGTAGTCGAGCCTCAGGCGGAGGCGAGAGACTTAGACCATTGGCCCCACGGGGGTGACTATTGATTGAGAAAGTGTTGGGTCTTATGTATTTTGATATTTTGATAGGTGGGCCTGTCCACCTTAGACTTAGGCGTGTTTTGTATTTATGTTAACTTGGAATACTACATTTTGGATCATTATAAAGAAAAGAAAAATTTAGTTTTCGCTTCCGTAAATTATGTTTAGCTTCCGCGCTCTGATTATCATTGTTTAGTACTGTGTTTATCTTGTGCATTACAGGATGGTTTGGCAGGTACGAAGTGTCACGCCTAAATTATCCCTAAACTCCTAGGGGGTATTTTGGGGCGTGACAACTAACATCTGTTCCCAAACAAGTATGAGAGGATGCTGGTATACTAAGACCAGGTACGGGTACTAGCATCTGTCTTCAAGTAAAATAATAAGCATGAAAGGATACCAGTGTACTAAGACCAGGTACGGGCACTAGTATCTGTTTCCAAGACAAGAATAATATAAAAGTATGCTAGTGTACTAAGACCAGGTACGGGCACTAGCATATGTTTCCAAGGCAAGTATGAAAGGGTGTTAATGTACTAAGACCAGGTACGGGCATTAACACCTGTTTCCAACAAGTATGAGAAGATACTAGTATACTAAGACCAGGTACGGGTACTAGTATCTGTCTCCAAGCAAGAATCAGGAAATAATGGAAGGGTGATAATGTACTAAGACCAAGTACAGGCATTATCATCTGTTCCCAGGCAAACAAGAAAATTCACAAGCAAGTTGACAAGAAAACACACATGATACTCACGAGACAAGAACCAGACAAGAACCTAGTATGTCCGTCCATTTCATAGTTCGGGTACTAGCCAACAAGAATAACCTCATGAGACATGTAAGGAACCCACAAGAAGCATAAAATGTAAAGTGTAATTTACAAGAATTACATGGGAGGTGAAATATGTTTTAGTTAAAGCATGAACCTAGGTATGAGTTTAAATATGATGTTTAAGATTATACTTGTTATTTGTTATTGCTTCCGCACTCTGATTTTAGAAATGTGATGATGAACTGCATTATGTATGTTATTGTATTCTTATTATTATGGCTAGCTAGTAGCTTGTACTCATTGAGTATTCCATGCTCAGCCGTACCTTTATGTCGGCAGGTACATTATACGAGGTGTGGACTCTTGTCCCTTGGATTGAGGTAGCTAAGGGAGAGCATGTAAAGCCCCAGACTTTTTCATGCTTAAAACATGACACTTTCGTTGTCATTTTACCTTTTAAGAGGTATAATTAATAAATAAGGAAGAAATTGGAAATTTCAAAACGTAAAAAATGTTCCTTTTCGAAGTACGAACACAACGCAAGTTGAATCGTCAAAATCGGATGAACGAGTCAAAAGATATGGCCAAAACAGTCTGAACCTATAGGAAAACGTAGCTCGGTTATGCACTGAGGACGTAGCTCGGAAGGCACTAAGGATGTAGCTCGGAAGGCACTAAGGACGTGCTCTGACGTCGTACTCTGATAACGTAGCACAGACAACGTACTCTGATAACGTATACTGTGTGCATCCATTATACAACTCACCACGGGCACGTTGTACAACTCACAACGGGCACGTTGTACAACTCACCACGGGCACGTTGTACAACTCACCACGGGCACGTTGTACAACTCACCACGGGCACGCTGTACATAAGACAATGGACTACGGGCTCGGCACTATGCACGGCACGAAGTGACAACGGGCTCGGCACTGTTCACAATGGACAACGTGTTCAGCTCTAGGCACAACACAACGGACAACGGGTTCGGCACCTTTCACAGCACCACGAGTTGGCACTGTTCACAGCACCACGAGTTGGCACTGTTCACAGCACAATGAGTTCGGCACTCGTGTTTTTACCGAAATTTAGTAAGGGTATTATGGTCCTTTGTCAGTTCACTCTTACCTTAAGAGTTTAATCCGAGCCTTTAGGGCTTCATTCGACACTTAGAGAGTTTGAGAGAATAGGAGAAAGGGGAGAAGGCGATTCCAACCTAGGGTTTCCATTTTGGAGAGAAATCAAAGGGTTTTGAGACCCTAGATCACCTCCAGTCTGGTTTTCTTCAAGATCTCGGCCCAAGCTCGTGCGAAGCTCGCGATCCAAGCTAGGGCAGCAACTCACAGTCGTTTGGAAGAGGGATTTCTTCCTCATTTCTTCAAGGTCAGTACTTTTTACTACCCTCCTAGTTATAGTTCTTCTTTCCCCTTCTTTTCTTTTGATTTTCTTTCATTTACACATGTGCTATGAATGGATAAATGGTGAATGGTGAATGGTGAATGGTGAATGGTGAATGGAGATGGAATGGGCGATTGGATGCCAATGGTTGTGTGTGATGAACAAATGGGGAAGGGCATTGTTCCAATAATGAACGTACATGTATGATTTAAGTAAAACCCATCTAGAAAAGCATGTTGTAGGGTAAATCCATAATGAACACACCATGTTTGATGAAATGCCAAGGTGAACACAGTGAGCTGAAAATTTGGAAATGCATGCCTAATAAATTATGAATATTGCTAGGGACTATGATAGTGTGTTTCCTGCTTTCCCATAATGCTATGAATATTACATTACTCAATCTTTGATGCTATATGTGTTGTGAAATTACCCAAATGTCATCTTTAAATTTGAATGCAAGTATGTACACGGTTCCCACGAGCACGGCATGCATGACATGATTTATCGAGGTTTTCAAGAACATGGTTAGAGGTGGGACATATCCTACGATATGTTTTACCTCGCTTTTCACAAGAAGACAAGAACCAACATTCCACGAGGGGTCTCCCCTCACTCAGAAGTGCATATCATGAAGAAGGGCCTCCCTTCCCTCGCAAGTACATTCATATCATGAAGAAGGGTCTCCATTCCCTCGCAAGTGCATTGCATAAAGAAGGGTCTCCCATCCCTCTCAAGGCATCTCTCAAGGCATCTCACAAGCGCATCTCACAAGTACATCTCACAAGAGAATCTCACAAGTTACATGATCACAAGCAAGCATGCATGACATGACACGACATACAAGAATCAAGCAAGATAGACAAGACAAGCTTTCAAGTACGAAAAGAGATTTCAAGTCAAGTCAAGTGCACGATGTTTTCAAGAGGATTTATCGGCTTTCTACGAATTTCAAGCATGATTATAAACTGCTTTACTTCCTTGTATGATATGAATTGTTTCCGTTTGACATATATGAATTGCTCCTGATCATGTATTGCCATTTCTATGCTATAATTGTTGGTTAGTATTTAGTACCCGCTGAGTATTCCATGCTCAGCCGTACTTCTTATGTCGGTAGGTTCTGAGGGAGCTGCTGCTCCATTTGATGTTTGTGCTCCTGGTCCATGGGTGGAAGAGGAGTACGTCGAGGAGCCTTTGGAGGAACCTCCCGTAGAGGGTTATCAGTAGGTGGTGTTAGATTCTGAGTGGATTAGCTGTGGGTGAGATGAGAGATATACCTTCATGTATTTTGGCGGGTCCGTCTGCACTTTCTTTTGGATTCTTTTTGGTATAAACTTAGATTACTTATGTATATACATAGAGGTTTGGTAGACTTCCGCTGTGCCATGTTAGAGTATGTTTCCGCTGTTTTTGTCCTCTATTGTATATGCTCTGTGGGGTTTTGCAGGATGGTTTGTCAAGCAAGTCATGTAAGCCATGATTAGTCGTCCAAAGTTCACTCTAACTCCTAGGGTGGGTTTTGGGTCGCGACAGAAGTGGTATCAGAGCTTAGGCTTTAGGTCTCTAGGGTCACTTAGAATCTTATACCACGGCTTGACAAGAGCATATGTTGGGAAACAAGTTAGGAAGAAAGTAAGTCAGAAGAGAGTCTTGATCCAAGTGTAAGACTAAACTTTAGTCTTAGTCTAAGATGGTTGCTTTAACCAAGTACGGGTCCTAGGTACGCTAGAACACTAAAGTATAAGTATAATGTGATGAATACTCTGATGACTTGATGTGATGTGTATTAGTATTATGCAACTAATACAAATTGAATTATTGTGAAATGGCATTGAAATAAACTGTGGTTTCAAGTTAGACTCATGTGGTGTTTTATTCTCAGGACTTTAGTCATGAGACGGAACACACGGGGTCGTGGGCCACATACCAGAGCTTCCTCTTCTTCACGGGATGAGGATGAGCAGCCGGACCTCTCTCAGGTCTTAGGCTCTATTGCTGAGACACTCGCCATACTGGCGGCTCGGCAAGCTATACCATCGTCGGCGGCACCTACTCCACCGCCCGCAGCTCCAGTACATCGTACTGCTGGAGTTGAGGCATTCAGGAGATTGAGGCCTCCACCATTCCATGGGAGTGTGGACCCTCTTGCTGCGGAGGCATGGATCCTCCAGATGGAGAAGATCTTTGCGGTCCTCTCGCCTACAGAGGAGGAGAGAGTAGCATGGGCAGCTTTCATGCTAGAGAGTGAAGCCCACCATTGGTGGTTGTCCGCATTGAGGATGCGAGATCTGACCATGCAAGGTCTACCTTGGACTTGGGAGGAGTTCAAGGATACTTTTTACAAGAAGTATTTTCCGATTGGAGCACGGGAAAAGAAAGAGAGAGAATTCATCAACCTTGAACAAGGTTTGATGTCGGTGGCACAATACGAGGCCAAGTTCTCGGAGTTGTCGAGATTTGCGCCTCATATGGTTGCTACTGAGACAATGAAGGCGAGAAGATTTGAGCAAGGGCTCAAGGATGTGATTATGGAGAAGGTTTCCGTTTTCAGGCATGCTACCTACCCTGAGGTAGTAGACAAGGCCTTATTGGTCAAGGCCAATTCAAAGACAGTGTCCAAGAAGAGGGAGTTGGCGAGAGGCCAATCCAGTGGTCCAACACCTCTAGAGAGGCGGGCTCGGACTGGTCCTTATCAGTATGCGTGGCCAGCACCACCGATGAGGCCATCTTATGCGCCTCCAGCTTCCCGGCAGTATGTGCCTCAGGCGCCGAGACCTCAGGCTCTCCCA
Source organism: Tetracentron sinense (assembly GCA_015143295.1). NCBI lineage: Eukaryota > Viridiplantae > Streptophyta > Magnoliopsida > Trochodendrales > Trochodendraceae > Tetracentron > Tetracentron sinense. Next base: position 11,013,519 of record CM026566.1, read on the forward strand.
GCCCCACGGCTTGTTGCACCTCAGACGATGAGGTATGCTCCACCTCCGACCCCTCCGGCCTATACATATGAGGTCTGCACTTCATGCGGCAAAAGGCATCCGGCAGGAGATTGCCGAAGAGCATCTAGTGGATGTTATCATTGCGGTCGCCAGGGCCACATGATCAGGGATTGCCCTAGCCGACATTTACCAGGCCAGTCTCAGGGGATTAGGCCCCCAGCACACCCAGCAGGATCATATCAGGCGTCATCTCAGACTACCCGGTCTACACCTCAGTCTTGCCAGGCGAACCAGGGGTGAGTTTTTGCCTTGACAGAGGGTGATGTGCTTGCATCTGACGATGTGGTGTAAGGTACGCGTTTGGAGTCATTTTCTTTATTCGAGATTGTTATGTTATGCTATATTCTTTGTGTACGTACTTGGCATGTTATATATGTATATATACCTACATGTATACACTGTTGATGCACGGATTAACTCTGCTAGTTAAAATTTCAGGAACCCTACTAGTCAATGAGTATTTGGCTCAAGTGTTGATTGATACCGGGTCTACTCATTCGTTTGTCTCGCCGAGTTTTGCAGAAGGCTTTTCTGTAGAACCAAGTCAGCTAGAACCGGAGTTAGCCATTTCGACTCCTCTCGGCAAAACAGTATTGGCAGATAAAGGGTATAGAAATAGTGTGGTCCAAGTTGGAAGCCACGAGTTGGCGGTTGATCTCATCGTCCTTGGATTCCAAGACTTTGATGTTATATTGGGAATGGATTGGTTTACAACACATCATGGGCATGTAGCTTGCTTTGAGAAAATGCTACTCTTCAAGCCAGTAGAAGGAAAACCATTCCACTTTCGCGGGTTGAAAAGCAGATCTATTGCTCGTTTTGCGGCGTTGAGCTTAGCTAACCCCGAGGCAAAGGACTCATCGACTATTCCGGTTGTGAGTGAGTTCCTGGATGTATTTCCAGAGGAGTTGCCAGGATTGCCTCCTGACAGGGAGATTGAGTTTATGATCGAGCTTGCACCAGGCACAGCTCCTGTTTTCAGAGCTCCATATAGAATGACCCCTATTGAACTCAAGGAGTTGAAGACTCAGTTGGAGGAATTGCAAGGCCTTGGCTTCATTCGACCAAGTGTCTCACCGTGGGGTGCCCCGGTGTTGTTTGTTAAGAAGAAAGATGGCTCGATGCGGATGTGTGTCGATTACAGGCAATTGAACAAAGTCACTATAAAGAATAGGTATCCCTTGCCTAGGATTGATGACTTGTTCGATCAGTTGAAGGGAGCGAGATTTTTCTCAAAGATAGATCTTCGATCGGGTTATCACCAGTTGAAGATTAAGGCTGAAGATGTTCCCAAAACTGCTTTCAGGACTCGGTATGGACACTACGAGTTCTTGGTGATGCCTTTTGGACTCACGAACGGGCCGGCAGCCTTTATGGATTTGATGAACCGGGTGTTCCGGCCATATCTTGATAGGTGCGTGATTGTATTTGTTGATGACATTTTGGTCTATTCCCAGACACGGGAAGATCACACATGCGACCTATGCCTTGCTTTGGAAATGCTAAGAGAGCACAAGCTATACGCCAAACTTAGCAAGTGTGAATTTTGGTTGGAAGAGGTGGCATTCCTAGGCCACGTTGTTTTTGCAGAAGGTATCTCGGTAGATCCGAAGAAGATCGGAGCAGTTATGAGTTGGGCGAGGCCCAAGAGTGTTACTGAGATACGCAGTTTTCTTGGATTGGCAGGCTACTACAGGAGATTCGTAGAGGGTTTCTCTAGCCTTGCAGCACCGCTCACTTACCTGACAAGGAAGAATGCCAAGTTTGTATGGAGTGATAAGTGCGAGATCAGTTTCACGGAACTGAAGAAGAGGCTTACTACAGCCCCTGTCTTACTGTGCCATCCTGGACCTTATGGGTATGAGGTGTATAGTGATGCCTCGCACGTTGGACTTGGGTGTGTACTCATGCAGCACAAGAAAGTCATTGCCTATGCATCAAGGCAGTTGAAGGAGCATGAGAAGAATTATCCCACGCACGACTTGGAGCTTGCGGCGGTCGTGTTTGCACTTAAGATTTGGCGTCATTACCTTTATGGGGTGGAGTTCTATGTATTTACCGATCACAAGAGTCTCAAGTACCTCTTTTCCCAAAAGGAGCTGAATCTAAGGCAAAGGCGTTGGATGGAATTTCTGAAGGACTATGATTGTACCATTCAATACCACCCGGGTAAAGCGAATGTAGTGGCCGATGCTTTGAGTAGAAGACCTCAAGGGTTGTTAGCACATATGTTAGTTCAAGAATGGAAGCTACTAGAAGATTTGGCAAATCTGGACATCAGTGTGAATGACTCTGTCCGTGGTCCTACCTTGGCAAATGTTACGGTTCGGCCGTACATTATAGATTTGATCCAAGAATATCAAGCCATGGATGCTGAATTGTTGGCTTATCGGGACAAGGAAGTTGCTAAGGGTAGTGAGGACTTCTCTCTCACTAGTCGGGGTGCTATCACATTCAAGGGAAGACTGTGCGTCCCAGCCAATGCAGATCTTCGAAGAGAGATTTTGGATGAAGCACACCGTTCGAAGTACACAGTGCATCCAGGGGGTACAAAGATGTACCGGAACCTCAAGAGTCACTTTTGGTGGCGGAATATGAAGAGGGAGATTGCGGAATATGTAGCACGGTGCTTAGTGTGCCAATAGGTGAAAGCAGAACACATGCGACCCACCTGTCTATTGCATTCCCTTCCGATTCCTGAGTGGAAATGGGAGAACATATCCATGGATTTCATAGTTGGCTTGCCAATGACGGCAAGGGGCTCAGATGCGATATGTGTAGTAGTGGATCGTTTGACAAAGTCCGCTCATTTCTTACCCTACCGAACTACTTTCAACTCAAGTCAGTTGGCTGCTCTATACATCAAGGAAGTAGTGAGGTTACACAGAGTGCCTGTCAGTATTGTGTCAGATCGGGATCCAAGATTCATGTCAAGATTTTGGAAAAGTTTCCATGAGGCTATGGGTTCCCGACTTGATTTCAGCACCGCTTTTCATCCACAGACGGATGGACAAACCGAGAGAGTGAACCAAGTCATTGAAGACATGCTTCGGGCTTGTATGTTGGATTTCAGAGGCAGTTGGGAAGAGCACTTGCCTTTGGTTGAATTTGCCTATAATAACAGCTATCAGGCAAGTATTCAAATGGCACCATTTGAGGCCTTGTATGGGCGAAGTTGTAGGTCTCCTCTCTATTGGGATGAGGTAGGAGAAAGGAAAGTACTTGGTCCGGAGTTGATTGAGCAAACTGCAAACACAGTTAAGATCATCCGGGATCGATTGAAAGCCGCTCAAGATCGCCAGAAAAGCTATGCGGACACACGCCGTAGGGACTTAGAATTTCAAGTAGGGGATCAAGTCTTTGTGAAAGTATCTCCTAGCAAAGGGATCATGAAATTTGGCAAGCGAGGCAAGCTCAGTCCTCGGTATGTTGGGCCTTTTGAGATTATCACGCGAGTTGGTGAGGTTGCTTACAGGATAGCTCTCCCACCTCGCATGGCCGCAGTTCACAACGTCTTCCATGTGTCTATGCTTCGGAAGTACATTGCGGATCCTTCGCATGTCATAGATTTGGAACCGTTGGAGATTCGAGAGGATCTCACCTTGATTGAAAAGCCGGTGCAGATTTTGGATCGAAGAGATCAGGTGCTTCGCAAGAAGACAATCCCTTTGGTTCTTGTGCAATGGCAACATCATGCTCGGGAAGAAGCTACGTGGGAGCGTGAAGCCGAAGTCAAAGCAAAGTACCCAGAATTTATTTAAATGAGTTTTGTATGAAGTCTGTATGGGACTTGTAATTCTGTTTTGATTTGTAATGCTAGTATCGTCTGAATTTCGAGGAAGAAATTTTTGTAAGGGGGGGAGGATGTAAAGCCCCAGACTTTTTCATGCTTAAAACATGACACTTTCGTTGTCATTTTGCCTTTTAAGAGGTATAATTAATAAATAAGGAAGAAATTGGAAATTTTGAAACGTCAGAAATGTTCCTTTTCGAAGTACGAACACAACGCAAGTTGAATCGTCAAAATCGGATGAACGAGTCAAAAGATATGGCCAAAACAGTCTGAACCTATAGGAAAATGTAGCTCGGTTATGCACTGAGGACGTAGCTCGAAAGGCACTAAGGACGTGCTCTGACATCGTACTCTGATAATGTAGCACCGACAACGTACTCTGATAACGTATACTGTGTGCATCCGTTGTACAACTCACCACGGGCACGTTGTACAACTCACCACGGGCACGCTGTACATAAGACAACGGACTACGGGCTCGGCACTATGCACGGCACGAAGTGACAACGGGCTCGGCACTGTTCACAACGGACAACGTGTTCAGCTCTAGGCACAACACAACGGACAACGAGTTGGCACTGTTCACAGCACCACGAGTTGGCACTGTTCACAGCACCACGAGTTTGGCACTGTTCACAGCACAATGAGTTCGGTACTCGTGTTCTTACCGAAATTTAGTAAGGGTATTATGGTCCTTTGTCAGTTCACTCTTACCTTAAGAGTTTAACCCGAGCCTTTAGGGCATCATTCGACACTTAGAGAGTTTGAGAGAATAGGAGAAAGGGGAGAAGGCGATTCCAACCTAGGGTTTCCATTTTGGAGAGAAATCAAAGGGTTTTGAGACCCTAGATCACCTCCAGTCCGGTTTTCTTCAAGATCTCGGCCCAAGCTCGTGCGAAGCTCGCGATCCAAGCTAGGGCAGCAACTCACAGTCGTTTGGAAGAGGGATTTCTTCCTCATCTCTTCAAGGTCGGTACTTTTTACTACCCTCCTAGTTATAGTTCTTCTTTTCCCCTCTTTTCTTTTGTTTTGCTTTCACTTACACATGTGCTATGAGATGGATGAATGGTGAATGGAGAATGGTAAATGGTGAATGGTGAATGGAGATGGAATGGGCGATTGGATGCCAATGGTTGTGTGTGATGAACAAATGGGGAAGGGCATTGTTCCAATAATGAACGTACATGTATGATTTGAGAAAAACCCATCTAGAAAAGCATGTTATAGGGTAAATCCATAATGAACACACCATGTTTGATGAAATGCCAAGGTGAATAAAGTGAGCTATGAATTTGGAAATGCATGCCTAAGAAATTCTGAATATTGCTAGGGCCTATGATAGCGTGTTTCCTGCTTTCCCAAAATGCTATGAATATTACATTACTAAATCTTTGATGTTATATGTGTTGTGAAATTACCCAAATGTCAATCTTTAAATTGGAATGCAAGTATGTACACGGTTCCCACGAGCACGGCATGCATGACATGATTGATCGAGGTTTTCAAGAACATGGTTAGAGGTGGGACATATCCTATGATATGTTTTACCTCGCTTTTCACAAGAAGACAAGAACCAACATTCCACGAGGGGTCTCCCCTCACTCAGAAGTGCATATCATGAAGAAGGGCCTCCCTTCCCTCGCAAGTACATTCATATCATGAAGAAGGGTCTCCATTCCCTCGCAAGTGCATTGCATAAAGAAGGGTCTCCCATCCCTCTCAAGGCATCTCTCAAGGCATCTCACAAGCGCATCTCACAAGTACATCTCACAAGAGAATCTCACAAGTTACATGATCACAAGCAAGCATGCATGACATGACACGACATACAAGAATCAAGCAAGATAGACAAGACAAGCTTTCAAGTACGAAAAGAGATTTCAAGTCAAGTCAAGTGCACGATGTTTTCAAGAGGATTTATCGGCTTTCTACGAATTTCAAGCATGATTATAAACTGCTTTACTTCCTTGTATGATATGAATTGTTTCCGTTTGACATATATGAATTGCTCCTGATCATGTATTGCCATTTCTATGCTATAATTGTTAGTTAGTATTTAGTACCCGCTGAGTATTCCATGCTCAGCCGTACTTCTTATGTCGGCAGGTTCTGAGGGAGCTGCTGCTCCATTTGATGTTTGTGCTCCTGGTCCAAGGGTGGAAGAGGAGTACGTCGAGGAGCCTTTGGAGGAACCTCCCGTAGAGGGTTATCAGTAGGTGGTGTTAGATTCTGAGTGGATTAGCTGTGGGTGAGATGAGAGATATACCTTCATGTATTTTGGCGGGTCCGTTCGCACTTTCTTTTGGATTCTTTTTGGTATAAACTTGGATTGCTTATGTATATACATAGAGGTTTGGTAGACTTCCGCTGTGCCATGTTAGAGTATGTTTCCTCTGTTTTTGTCCTCTATTGTATATGCTCTGTGGGGTTTTGCAGGATGGTTTGTCAAGCAAGTCATGTAAGCCATGATTAGTCGTCTAAAGTTCACTTTAACTCCTAGGGTGGGTTTTGGGTCGCGACAGAGCAGGAGGGTATTCAGATGGTTAGCCAGATGTTAAGGGTTGGCCTGTGACCCTACGGTTGGGTTGAGGGTGAGAGACATGTATTTTTGGGGTTCTTATGTCCAGGGGATAATTGTATCACTTGAGTTAGGACTCAAGTTAAGGAGTCATGTACATGTTTTATTTTATATTCAGTTATTGTAGACAATTTGTGATTGATGAAATGGTTGAATACTTGATATGAGCTTATACTACATATTAAATGATAAAAAGCTTACATGTTTTGAATCATGAATGTTTTGATTGAATGTTTGAAACATATATGATGCAATTTCATGCTATACTTTGATGTTATGCTTAATGCCATGACTTGTATGATCTTTAAAATTGATTGAGATATGATGAATGCTTGATGAGTTAAATTGATGCTATATATGCTATGATATGTTTTCACTACACAAATGTTCAACTAAGTGGCGCCGTAAGTCTTTGGTATCTTCTCATTGGCTATTACAGAGTAACTGCCCAAAAAGCTCAGGAATTAGAACATTTTTGTTCACTACTTGAATGATATCATAAATTTTGATTGAAAATATGATTGATGGTATCTTTTGCATTAAATTGATTTTGATGATCATGTGTGAATGGTTATGATCATGTTTGATATAATTTGTATTGAATAATGATGATTATTAAAAGTATTTAAATGATCATTTGTTAAATGAAAAAGGAATTGAATTTAGAAGAAAACAGAAAAGTTTTGATTTTTTTCTTCTATCCAGTCGATCAGATGAAGCCTCTAATCGACTGGATAGACAAAAAATGTCTGTCATGATGTGTTGAACTGATTTTTCTTGCTGAAAATGCTTTGGTGCTTCAACTTGATCATGCTTTTTAATGTTGCCATAGGGGGAGAAATATGTAACGGAATGAATCCCATTTAAAATCCCTAATTGGTTTTAAAAGATAAGATCTTTGTACTTAAAAGCTTTGTGCAAAAAGATATCAAAATGCTAAAAAGTCTTAACTCATTTATTGATATCAAATATAAGGAATGGTAACTAAACCAGATGCAAGTGACTCAAAATTCATATAATAAAATGAATGCATATGTTTAAGGGAGCTTTCCTCAATTCTTTGTAGATATTATTTATTGAGGGGGAGTTTTATCCCAATTCATTCCATTATTATGTCATCATCAAAAAGGGGGAGATTGTTAGCCTTTAGGTTTTGACCTAAGGCAACATCATTGATTTTGATGATAACACAATGAATGAATGAATATTGTGTTACTAATGTCTCTCTTGAGTTTCTATGAAAATCAAATTAAGAAGAGCATTAAAGTGCCTTTCATCCAAAAAACATGAGTGGGACCTTGTTAACGACTATATGCAAGATCTAGTCCAAGTCAAAGCCATTCAAGCTCACATTATCAAGTTGACATAAGCTCAGACATCAAGATAAAAATGAAGATGAAAGAGATGGATCAACACAAAGCTAAATCAGTTCCAGTAATGAAGTGAAGACTCTCAAGGTTTTTATTGTCTTAGTTTAAGTTGAGAGTGTTTAGGATTTTTGTAAAAATGCTCATTAGTTGGTTTGGATGAAAAGCTCAAAGACCTTAGATTGACCATAGGTCCCTTAAACCAATGTTAAAATATGATTAAGGACCTTTAAACATGTTCATCATACTCATAAAGGTTAAGTACAAAACCTTGGAATCAAATCCTATCTTAAAGGTTTTGAAAATGGATTCTGCAAATAAAATTAGCTTATTCAGTTGATCAGGAAGGCCATCCAGCCGATTAGGAAGACCATCCAATCGATCAGGCAAGCTCTGTGATAGACTGGATATAACAAAATTTAGAAAAAAATTTCTGCATATTCTATTAGTGTTAGAAGCCTCTTTGAATCTATGTGAGATCATTCTAATGATCTTTATGAGTTGTTAATCATGTTTATCTATGAATCTAAAAGACTTTGGACTACTTAAAAATCATGCTAAAAGGCAAGCCAAGTGGCCAAGGATATCATTCAAACCTTTAAAATCAAGAAAATGAGAATTTAGTATTTTTTGGACAAAAAATACACTATCCAGTCGATCACACAAGCCTTGTGATCGATTAGATTGAACAAATTCTATTCTGGCCGTTTTTCTCAAACCCATAAATTTGCGGGCCCTTTTTGACCATGATAGAGGCAGAGTTAGGATTTGCCGATTAGAGACAAAATTATTCCTCTTTCAATTTTGAGTGAAATAGGTTACTGAATCACCTAATTTCATTGGGCCAATCAAAAGTTATGATCAAAATACAGAAGACAACAAAAACTTTGCTCTACCCAGTCGCGAAATGGACCAGTCAACTTTTAGAGCCTTTTTGGTCATGAAAAAAAAAAGAATTGGGACTTGACCATTAGAGACAATATTGTTCCCCTTTTAATTTTAAGTGCAATAGGCTTTTGAAGCACCCATTTCCAGTAAGGGAATCAATAGTTATGGTTGAAACAATCAGAGGTAAAAACGGAGTTCTATCCAGCCGATTTGGCAGGGCATCCAGTCGATTAGGAGGCCCATCCAGTCGATCATACAAGCCTTGTGATCGACTAGATAGAGGAAAAAAATGCCCATAACGTGTTTTTTTCTGTAACGACTATATTTTTAACAGTTTCTTTCGCACCTATTGCTTCTCCAACGTCTATATTCTTGAATGCACTATAAATTGAGATGATTTATGAACTAAAAGAAAAATGGTGATCAATCTATCAATTCTCAATCATTCACCAAGATCCAGAACTCAAATCTATCATGAAAAATTTGAAACCCCCATACTCTGTTTTTTGAGCTAAACTTCATTCCATCTTTTGAGAGATTTCTTAGAGTTTGTTATTCCATTCTTATCTAACTCTAAAAGAGTTTTGTATTTTGGATTCAAATCTAAATCTCTACATTGTAAAGGTTCATCCTTAGCTTCAAAGGATTGTGAAGGTTTGATCCTGAGCCATAAAAGGATTGTGTAACGGTTCATCCTCAGCCCGTAAAAGGATAGTAAAGGTGGTCTCCTAGCCTGCAAGGGAGTGTAATGGTTTACTCTTCACCCGGAAGAAGAGGACACGGTTTGGGAATAAAATTATGAGGAATCCTTGGAGCGGGAATAGCTAAAGGCAGGGATGTAGGCGGGTTGCCGAACTTCGTGAACAATATCCAGTGTCAAGTGTTTGTATCTCTCTAACTCTCTCTACTTGACTGATTTCCATTATTGTTTGCACTATTGTTAAAACAAAATTGTTAGATTCTCTGTTTCCCTTTAACTCGTCTTGAAGTTAAAATTCCACTTAGGGAATTTAGAGTAAATATTTTTTAATTGCCATGGACCCTATTCACCCCCCTCTAAGGTCCATACCTTGGGCAACATTAGAGCCAATAGCAATAGCCATCACACAAATCATACTTGAGCATAGTACACCTAGGAACCGTTGGATAGGCAATCCATTAGAGATTTATTATATTCCTAGTTGAGTGATTGCTGTACATGTCATGTTTCAAAATCAGGCATTGATTTTGAAAATGTGCATGTGCAGGAATGGCAAGGACGCACCGAATTCCCACCAAGCGGGACATAACTCTTTTTGAGTGGATGGTGACCATGCAAAGAGACGTCATGCTGGATGGTAGTGTTACCGCACTATACACTTAAAGGTGGTACGACCACTTCCCAAGGGATTGACCGCGTAAGCAACGCGCGAATCCCTGAGACAGAGAGATTGGCTGGTTGTTGAGAGAGGCTAGACCTGAGCAGAGGACCAGGCACCTTAGGAGGATAGTGTAGTGGTCTCACCAATAGAGGTTGAGACTTACGGAGTATAGGATCATTGGGGAAGAGCGTGGTGCATCTGTATCATTTTGGCGTTTTGGAGTATAATAGATGCCCTACTCGGTCTGTCGCGACCCGAAACCCACCCTAGGATTTAGAGTGAACTTTGGACGACTAATCATGGCTTACATGACTTGCTTGACAAACCAACCTGCATAAACCCACAGAGCATATACAATAGAGGACATCATAGTGGAAACATAACCATAAAACACAGCGGAAGTCTAAACAAACCTCTATGTATATACAAATCCAAGTTTACACAAAAGAAATCCAAAAGAAAGTGCGGACAGACCTACCAAAATACATGAATGTATATCTCTCATCTCACCCACAGCTCACTCACTCACTCAGAATCTAACACCAACTAATAGTGACCCTCGACCGGAGGTTCCTCCAAAGGTTCCTCGATGTACTCCTCCTCCACCCAAGGGCTCGGAGCACAGACATCGAATGGAGCAGCCGCTCCGCTATCACCTGCCGACATAAGAAGTACGGCTGAGCATGGAATACTCAGCGGGTACCAAATACTAACCAACAATTATAGCATACAAATGGCAATACATAAAGCAGGAGCAATTCATATATGTAAAATGGGAACAATTCATTTCATACAAGGAGGTAAAGCAGTTTATAATCATGCTTGCATTTCGTAAAAAACCGATAAAACTCTTGAAAGCACCGTGCACTTGACTTGACTTAAAGTACCATTTTCGTGCTTGAAAACTCGTCTTGTCTATCTTACTTGATTCTTGTAGACCGTGTCATGTCATGCATGTCATGCATGCTTGCTTGTGGTCATGTAACTTGTGAGATACACTTGTAAGATGTACTTGTGAGATGCGCTTGTGAGATGCCTTGAGAGGGAAGGGAGACCCTTCTTTATGCAATGCACTTGGGAGGGAAGGGAGGCCCTTCTTCATGATATGTATGTACTTGCGAGGGAAGGGAGGCCATTCTTTATGCTATGCACTTGTGAGTGAGGGGAGACCCCTCGTGAAATGTTTGTTCTTGTTTTCTTGTGAAAAGCGAGGTAAAACATATCGTAGGATATGTCCCACCTCTAACCATGTTCTTGAAAACCTCGGTAAATCATGTCATGCATGCCGTGCTCGTGGGAATCGTGTACATACTTGCATTTAGATTCAAATATGATATTTGGGTAATTCACAACACATATAACATCAATGATTGAGCAATGCAATATTCACATCATTTAGGGAAAGTAAGAAAACACACTATCATAGGTCCTAGCAATTTCCATAATTTATTAGGCATGCATTTCCTAATTTACAACTCACTTTATTCACCTTGGCATTCATAAAACATGGTGTGTTCATTATTCATTATTCATTTAAACCTAAACCATGCTTTTCTAGGTGAGTTTACTCACATCATAAATGTGTGTTTATTATGGATACAATGCCCTCCCCCGTTTCACTCATCACAACACAACCATTGGCATCCAATCGCCTATGCCATCTCCATTCACCACATTCACACTTCCAAACTCATAGCACATGTACAAAGGAAAGAAACAAAGAGAAATAAAGGAAAAGAGGAGCTATAACTAGGAGGGTAGCAAGAGGGACCGACCTTGAAAAATGAGGGAAAGAATCCCCTTCCAAAACGTCCGTGAGTTGCTGCCCTAGCTTGGGAAAAGTGCTCCTCTCGAGCTTGAACCTTGAATCTTGAAGAAATCCAAGCTTGAGGTGATCTAGGGTTCACAAACCCTTTGATTTCTTCCCCAAAATCAAACCCTAGGTTAGGAAACTCTTCTCCTCCTCCTCTAACTCTCAAAATACCCTAAGTGTTATGAGTGAACCCTCAAATGATCGGGCAAAGCCTTTAAGGCATGAGTGAAACGCCCAAAAGAAGAAAACACCCTTAATGAAAATTCTGCAAAAAAATGCGAAGACCGAGCGATCGGTGGTTATGACCGATCGATCGGTTGCCTACCGAGCAATCTGTCAATTGACCGAGCTCTCGACCAAAAATTAACTCTCTGGAAAATTTCCCCATACAAATTCTTCGACTAGTCGATAGCTACCGATCGATCGGTTTTGGACCGATCGATCGCTCCATGGACCGAGCGATCGGTTGCCTGTAGGTCCAAACTGTTTTGGCCATATCTTTTGACTCGCTCGTCGGATTTTGACAATTCAACTTGCGTTGGGTTCGTACTTCGAAAAGGAATATTTTTGACATTTCAGAATTTCTAATTTCTTCCTTATTTATTTATTGTACTACATTAAAGGCAAATTGACTACGAAAGTGCCATGTATTAAGCATGAAAAAGTCCGGGGCTCTACACGGTCTTTCTATCATTAGATGACTTTTTGTATGTGTGCAGCTACATGATGTTTTGTATATACTGGTGTACTACTATACTGTACAGTGTTGATTTGTATATATTAACAGTGAAATGAATGAAATGTTTCTTTTTGACTATCGAACTCTTGAGTGCATTTCTTTTCATTTCATTATATTTATAAAGCGTTTGCTATTGTATAATTATAAGAAAACACGATGTCTATATCTACTCCGGCAGGGAGGGTCATTTGCACAAAAATAGTCACGATAGGTGTCCTATCCTTATTAATAGTGTGTAAATGATCATAGATTTGATTGCTCTGGACATAAAATATTATGATATCATCCTTAGGATGGATTGGTTGGCCAACTACCTTGCAGTGGTAGAGTGTAAAGCCAAGAAGGTGATATTTCGATTTCTGGACATTCCAGAGTTCGAGATGCAAAGTGTTGTGCGAGGTCAAGCACCCAAACTGATCTCTGCTATTAAAGCATGTCACCTTTTGGATAAAGGCTATACGGGTTACTTGGCAGCCATTAAAATTGATAAAGATGAAGATATTGTGCTGAGAAATACGCAAGTGGTGCGGGAATTTCAAGATGTATTCCCGGAGGAGTTGCCAGGACTTCCTCCCACTCGAGAGATCGATTTTTTGATCAATATAACTCCAGGCGTAGCCCTGATATCAAAGACTTCATTTCGGATGGCTCCAACAGAATTGCAAGAATTGAAGATTCAATTGCAAGATTTACAAGACAAGGGTTTGATTTTCCCTAGTGTGTCGCCCTGGGGAGCACTGGTGCTGTTCGTCAGAAAGAAAGACGGAAGTCTTCGTCTGTGCATTGATTATCGTCTGCTGTATCAAGCGACGATTAAGAACAAGTGTCCTCTCCCCCGAATTGATGATCTATTCGATCAGTTGCAAGGCACTCAGGTATTTTTGAAGATAGAGCTTTGGTCCGGTTATCTCCAGCTGCGGGTTAGGGAAGAAGATATTCGGAAGACAGCGTTTCGAACTCGCTACGGACACTACGAGTTCTTGGTGATGCCGTCCGGACTAACAAATGCACATGCGGCCTTTATGGAATTGATGAACCGTCTTTTCTGGCCATATTTGGATCAGTTCATCGTGGTATTCATCGACGACATCCTGGTATACTCTCCTAGCCACGAGGAGCATGATTGACATTTGAGAATTATGCTGCAAACCTCTACGAGACAATCAGCTGTATGCTAAGTTCTCCAAGTACGAGTTTTGGATGAAGGAGATAGCCTTCCTTGGGCATATTGTGTCAAGGAATAAAATATCTATGGATCCCTCCAAGATTCAAGCGGTAAGTGAGTGGGGAAGGCCATCCACTGTAACTGAAGTCCGAAGCTTTCTGGGATTGGCCGGGTATTACCGTAGATTTGTTGAAGGCTTTTCTAAGATCGCTGCCCTATTAACAGAGTTGACGAAGAAAGATATGAAGTTTTAATGGACTGCAGCACAAGAGCGAAGTTTTCAAGAATTGAAGAAGAGATTAACAACTGCTCCAATGTTGAACACTCCCTCAGGATAGAGAGATTTTGAGATATACTGTGATGCTTCTGGCAAAGGGCTCGACTGTGTGTTGATGAAGAATAAAAAGGTCATTGCTTACGGTTCTCGGCAGCTCAAGATTCACGAGTTGAGCTATTTCACGCATGATCTAGAATTGGCAGCCTTGGTGTTCGCATTGAAGATCTGGAGGCATTACTTATACAGAGAGAGAATGGTGATCTATAGTGATCGCAAGTGTTTGAAGTATCTCTTCTCTTAGAAAGAGCTCAACATGCGTCAGAGAAGATGGATGGAGTTTCTAAAGGATTACGATTATATGATGCAGTGTCACCCTGGTAAGGGTAATATGTTGGCAGGCACCTTGAGTAGAAAGATGGTCGGATCCGTTACATACATAAGGGCGGATCATTGAAAGATGATGGAAGAGTTAAAGAATTGGAATCTGAGTCTGGGATTCCAAGGAAATAGCGTTCGGTTAGCTAGTATTCAAGCCAAGCCGGTATTATTGTAGAAGATTCAAAAAGCGCAGCTAGAAGATTTAGAGATCAAGGTCATTAAGGAAAAAATGCTTCAGGGAAAACAGAGTGATTTCGAAGAATCAGAAGATGGAATCCTCCGATTTCAAGGTCATGTATGTGCACTTGCGAACCTCGAGCTGAAAAATGAACTACTCAACGAGGCACACCGATCGTGTTTCATAGTGCACCCTGGAAGCACGAAGATGTACCATGATGTGAAGAGAAACTACTAGTTGAATGGCATGAAAAGAGAGATTGCAGAGTATGTCTCTCACTGTCTAGTCTGCCAGGAGGTTAAAGCGGAGCATTAGAAAGCATCTAGTTTGCTGAATTTGCTCACGATGGGTTTTATGGTAGGACTACCAAGAACAAGGAGTGGACAAGACGCTGTCTGGGTGATAGTCAATAGACTAACTAAGTCGGCCCACTTCCTCACTATTAAAGACACCATCACGTTGGAAAATCTGTCGAAGCATTATATTAGAGAGATTGTGAAGCTGCATGGTATACCGGTGACAATTGTATCAGATCGCAACCCACGATTCACTTCTCGGTTCTGGCAAAGTTTGCAAGAAGCCTTGGGTACGTAGCTCAACATGAGTACAACTTATCATCCTTAGACCGACGGATAGTCCGAGCACACGATTCAAACACTGGAAGATATATTTCGCACTTGCAGCCTGGACTTTTGAGGAAACTGGGATGATCACTTGCCTTTGATTGAATTTGCATATAACAACAGTTATCAGACAAGTATTCAAATGGCTCTTTATGAAGCCTTGTATAGCCGGAGCTATCGGTCACCAGTATGTTGGACTGAAGTTGGAGAACATAAGCTACTGGCACCGAAACTGGTACAAGAAACTACTAAGAAGATCGAGTTAATTCGATCCAGGCTATTAGCTGCTCAGAGTTGGCAGAAGAGTTATGCCGATGAAAAGCGTCGGGACCTGGAATTTCAAGTCGGCGATCACGTCTTCTTGAAGGTCTCTCCATCAAAAGGTGTTGTACATTTTGGGAAACAGAGTAAATTAAGTTCGCGATTTATTGGGCCTTTTGAAATTTTGGCCAAAATAGGCAGTGTAGCCTACCGTCTGGTACTACCACCAGAGTTGGAGAGGGTTCACAATGTATTTCATATATCAATGTTGAGAAAATATGTTCCTGATCTTTTGCATGTGATTCATCATAAACTAATTCAAGTTCGAGAAGACTTAACTTTTGAGGAAAAGCCAGTGCAAATCTTGGACCGCAAGGAACAAGTGTTGCAGACTAAATTAATCAAGTTGGTCAAGGTTTTGTGGCAACATCATGGCGTAGAAGAATCCACCTGGGAGTTTGAGGATGCGATGCAAGATAGCCCTCCTCAGTTGTTTGAGGATTCATCTGTATTGTAAATCTTGAAAATTGATGTAGCAAATTTTGAGAACGAAATTTTTTGTAAGGAGGGGAGATTGTAACACCCCAGAATTTTAAATAAAAAAATTATGCATTTATTGGCCCTTAACTGGGGTTAAATACTTGAGTGTTTGTTAAATTAATAAAAAGTGGGTTTTGCTCGGGATTCAAGTACACCGAGGAAATCTCAGTATCTTTTCTCGAAAGTCATACACAATATACCGGGACACACCCCTATTTTATCGGTTCCGTCAAGTATCATTTTGTGAGACCGTGGGGTCATTACATGTTATAAAATTAAGAAAAACGGGAAAGTTTCAGATTTCCAGAAATTAAGTGGGCCCCAATATCTATTGGAGATCCTAACAGAAATACGACTGGAGAATGTCACCACATGCCGATTGGTCGTAAGAATCATCTTCTGTCATTGCGGCCGTTGGTTTGTTCGTATATGAAAATACCGGGTGTTTTGTATCCGAAATCAAAAAACTAGTGGGTTTTGCAGTTTTCTTTCGAATTTACTTTTTACTGTCAAAACTCATCATTTTCCCTTGAAATTCATCCAGTAGGTGTCAGACTGTCTGTAGTTCGGTCAACTGTTGTTTCGGTTCCGTCGCATATCGATTCGCTAGACCACGGGGGTCTTAAATGTAAGAAAATTGAGAAAACCAGGAAATTTCAGATTTTTTGGAATTCAGCTGGGACTCCATAATTGTTGGGGATTTTAGTAGAAATCCATGTGGCTGATACCAGAGCGTGTCAGTCGGCCGTGAGGATGACTGTCTGTCGTTTTGACAGTTAATCATCTCAAATGAAGAAACAACAGCATGTTTTGTGTCATAAATTAGGAAATTAGTGGATTTTACAATTTTCTTTCGGACTAAAGTGCAGTAGTCAAAGTTCATACCATTTCCTTATGTGCACGTTGTATATGATCAAAACCCTTTCCCTATATAAGGCTTTACCTTAACCCAAAATTTTGATTCGAACAGTGGGTTCCCGAATTTTTAGAGAGAGAGTTCCTAGAGAGAGAGAGAAAATGGAGGAGAGAGAAAAGTGGCCGTGTGTTGCATGCGTGCACATGATGATCGCATTGGCGGCGACGGATTGTCCATGCGGAGCCCCAAAACGCTAGAAAAAGGTAAAAACCCCCTCTTGTCTTCTCATTTCCCCCTTTTATTGCTATATTTTGGTGTGGTTTGAATGTGTGGATGGATGAAAGGGTCTGAGGCCCTGAAATGATCTATGGATGAGTCTGGATTGTTGTGGGAAGGGATTAAATGGATCCGTGACCTTGAAAAATGATGTGTGGATGAATGTGAGAAGAGATTCAATCAGAGTAGAGGGATGTAGCCACGGTTTTGGACTGTCCGCAGTCCAAAATTTAAACTATATAATTTTTTGGAGTGGTTTGAAATGTCGTGGAAAAACAAAGGGGTCCAAGACCCTGCATGTGATAGGCGACCGATCGTCCCTGACAGAAAATTTTTTCTGAGGCCATGGCGGGCTTCCCTATGTGCTTGGTGGTCATCCTTGGATGACAAATGATATGTGCTGTATTTTTTTAGGCAATGGAAGTGTCTATTGGCCTGGGTGCACTCCCTATCGGAGTGGTATACTTGTGGATTTGGTATATGGGCGTGATGCCCAAATGTGTCGGTTATCCAAGTAGGACGTGGAATAATCGGGATTGTTCATGGTTAGGAAACCTAACTAGTGGTTACGCGGGGCCATGGTTCCTCCTTGTCTAGCTCCAGGATGGCGGCATTGGATGTCGTGGGTTCCTTGGGATTGATAGACGAGAGATGTCAGTCTGTTTGTCTAGGTCATTCATGGTTCCTCTTGGACTAGGTCAGGAGTGGTGACATTGGATGTCATGGTTCCTCTGGGACTGGTAGTTAAGAGATGTCGGAGTCCTAGGGAGTTAGTGGCTGAGCATCCGATGGTGTATAGTCCGGGGGTTCTTGTCTGGATGGGTCAGAAGAGGGCGGTAGCCTGGTCTATCGGGGTTACCTTCGTGGTGAGACGTCTAGGAGTGGTGGCATTGGATGTCATGGTTCCTCCGTAAGACTAGCTAGAAGTGGCCGGTAGGCAGGTTGGTCACGGGTTCCTTCTGGACTGATATCCAGCTGAGTTGGCGGTGAATACACGAGATGTTGTCAGCCAGTGGATTTGAGGAGTTTGTTCTTGTTGGGCAGGTGCCCGTGTGGTATGAAATGTTCGGCTTCACAATTTGTTGAACCAGAGTGATCATGTGTCAAAACAGTTGGTCGAGCCGGAGTGCTCAGGTTAGTATTGAATCTTTGAATTCAGGGTTGTACGAGCAGGTGTGCTCAACGTTGTAGTGAATCTTCGGATTCTAAGTTGGTATTTGGGGCAGAGTACCCAAAGTTCGGTCTTGATCGGGTATATTACCCGGGATTGTGTAAGTGAGTTTAAAGGACTCAAGTGATGATTGATGATTGGACAAGGGTCCAAGTATGTATAGTGCAAATAAAATTGTGCATGGGCCTATGGCCAGTTAATAGAGTCGAAGGACTCGAAGAAACATGGTTGTTGGGTGGAAATGTTAAAATGAAGTCATAACTGGATATCTTCGAGCTCGTGTTGGGTAAAATAGCTTTGTGTGACCATGTGTCACATTATAACTTGGATATATTATTATACTGTATCATAACCCTGGATCTGTACTATTATGTTGTTATTGATGCATGTTAATTCATGGAAAGACTGTGGTTTTTATTGGGCTTCATAGCTCACTGACGTTTTATGTCAACAGATACAGGAATTGTTGAGTAGTAGGTGTGGATCCTGCATCTTGAACCTTTTTGGATTTGGATAGAGACTACCTGGCGCGTTAGTGACGCCTATGTTTTGTAAACAGACATAAATGTTTAATACAGGTATTTGTTTTGTGGTGATGGCTATTGTGATGACCATTGATGATTTGTCTCATTGGGGGCAATGTTTGAAAATTTCTACAATTTTCGTGGGCAAAGTCTTCCATTGCATTGGTATGAATGACCGGGTGCACATCTCGGAACATGATTCCCTAAGACGCGGGTTCGGGGCGTCACAAAAAATACTGAAAAGCCAAATTTATTTTGGTCGTTTATGGCATAAACGACCAGCTTTAAACGCCCAAAAAGGTATGGTAGTTTTTACCAAAAATGATCAGCTTAAACCTGCCCAAAATGGGCTGGTTGTTTTTGGTAAAAACGACCAACTCAATCCCCTCTTCTTTGCATCGGCATGTGGCATTTCTGGTTCACCGAAAGCCCGATTTTGCATTGTAAGCCAATTTTGAGCCTGGAAATTGCCGAAATTGAACAAATAAATCCCCAAAAAAAAGTTAAGATGAAAAGTGAGTTTTTTTAGTATTTTCTAGGGGTATTTTGGTCATTTTGCACTCCAGGGACATTTTGGTCATTTTTTTACTGTTTTAAGCCTGATTTGATCTCAAAAATAGCCAAAATTGGACCAAAAAATTTGTAAAGTTATTTTAAGTAAAATAAAAACTTTTAGTACTTTTACAGGGGTATTTTGGTTATTTTTACCTTAGGGGTATTTTGGTTACTTTTTTACCTCAGAGGCGTTTCTGAAAATTGAAGCACGGGAAAAGAGGGTTTTAAAAGAGATTTTTTGAAGAGGTTTTTAAATGTATGAAAAGAGACTAAAGGAGTGCAAAATTGAGATGCTTACAGTTGCTCCTCTTTATCGGAGGGTGCTGGCACATGAACGACAAAGGTTATAAGGCCTCAATTTTGCATGTACAGTGAATATAACTTGTGAAACTCAAGACAAAAAGGTAAAACAAATAAAGTTAAATTCTGCTTAGACTGCTTGCCATAAATGGGATCCTAGAGGATGGGATTAATGGGAGAACCTGTTCGATAGACGGGGATAGAGAGAAGGAAGGGATGATTCATACTCATTAATGAAACATCCGAGATATGGGAGAGATAGTTCTTCGTCTCATTTTGGAGGAGAGAATGTTGGAAAGGAGGAAGGAATGATTCATGCTCAGTGATGAAATCACGCTTCACTTAGGAGGGCAACAATGATAGAATGGAAAAATGGATGGTTCGTGCTCAGTGACGAAACATCTGAGATAGGAAAAACTGATTATGGAAATGCGAATTTAGTCTCATCACAGGAGGGCTCAAAGCAGACTCTACATGGGTTTAACCTTATGATAGGAGGGCTCAAAGCGAACTCTAAAATTGGGACATCAGATGAGATGTACAAGGAGATGACATTAGACGAGATGTTAGAGACATTAGACGAGTTGTCAGATGGAAGCATCAGACGAGATGCACGAAGGGTGACATTATATGAGATGTCAAAAGGAATGCATCAGACGAGATGCATGGGGAGGATGCATCAGACGAGATGCTTAAAAAGGGTGACATAACATGAGATGTCAAAAGAAATGCATCAGATGAGATACACGAAGGGTGACATCAGACGAGATGTCAAAAGGAATGCATCAGATGAGATGCATGAGGAGGATGCATCAGACGAGATACTAAAAAAGGGTGACATCAGACAAGATGTCAAAAGAAATGCATCAGATGAGATGCATGAAAGGTGAAGATGACATCAAATGAGATGCACAAGGGCATCAAGATATGTGGGTTTAACCTCATCCCAGGAGGGCTCAAAGCAGACTCTAGACATGCTGGATATGTTGCCTGCGTCGCTTTGGGCAAGGAGTTTGGATAAGTACGTGGTTGCATGTGTATAGTGTGACTAACTGTGTGAATGTGTGTGCGTAGTGCAGCTAAGTGTCTGAGTGTGTGTACAGTGCAGTTAATTGCGTATGTGATTGTGAAGTGTGTGTGCAAAGTGCAGCTACTTATGTAGGTGTGCGAGCAGTGTGGATACCTATGTACAGGTGTGTGATGTGACTATTATGCAAGGATATGAGACATGAGATGCATAATGATGCATATAATGAATAGTGATATGCCTAGAATGAATACAGATGAGATGGTATGATAATACTGGGAGCAGAGAGATAACTCGCTAAATGAAGCTCTGATTTCGCACTTGCCCCTGGCTTGCAGTTTCTGCGCTTATTTTTTGTCGCGACCCAAAATACCCCCTGGGAGTTAGGGATACTTTGGCTCGTGATGTGCCATATCCGATACCAAACCATCCTGTAATAACATCCAAGTTATGACAACCATAATCATGAATAAGGCGGAAGCTTAAACCAATGTGCGGAAGCGTAATCCAAAAATTTCTTTTCTATACATGCTGTGTATTCCAAGTTTGTACATACATCACAAAAGTAAAGGTGGACATGCCCACCTATCAAAATACAAAATGATAATACTCTCTCTCTCTCTCTATGTAATCACTCTAAAAGGGCCAGTGGTCTAAGTCATTTGCCTCCTCCTGAGGCTCTACATATGGCTCCTTCTCGCCATAATCCTCCTCTATCCAGGGCCCCTGATCACAGATGTCAAATGGAGTCCGTGTACCTGCCGACATAACATGTACGGCTGAGCATGGAATACTCAGCGAGCAAAATCTACTAGCTAACAATGCTATCATAATCACAATATTTTATACAGTGCGTAAAAGAATACAAATCACCAAAATCCATGCTTAAAACCCATCGGGAAAAACCTTTCATAAAACTTGTTCTTTTCATGGAAAACAAACCCTCTCATGTATGCTTATGAGTTCTTATGAATGCTTGTGAGCCTCTTGTTTTCTTATGAGTTCTTGTGAGCTTAGAGTTCTTGTGAGCTTGTGAGTACTTGTGAGCTTATGAGCTTCTTGTGAGCTTATGAGTACTTGTGAGCTTCTTGTGAGCTTATGATCCTTGTGAGTTGTTCTCCTGGAGACATATGCAAGATCTTGACTTGGAGTTCTTATGAGCTGAAGCCTTGCGAGATTTGATTCGTGGCGTTCATGAAGATCTAGACTGATCCTTGTGAGGTGGATGGTAACCGATCGTAGAGTGCCAACCCAAAGTTTGGCTTAGTCTATGCTATGCAGTATGCTCTTACTGATGAATGCCTTTGAAAATCCTCTTATGTTTTCTTGAAAATTCAGCTTATGAGAAAACACGGTCGTGCAATACTATCATTGCGTAGAGTGTTTGAGCATTAATAACATCATGTGGAAAGCGTTACCTAATTAAACAGGTATGCAAGGCATATCGAAAAGCACCATACTGTTTAACAGTTCGATTTCACCAATATCACTTGATCGATCAGTCTCCAATTAAGGAGTTGTGGATTCCTTATTGAGTGTTTACACACTTCTCCAAACATTGTGTACATGACCCAACGTACCCGAAGTTAGTCCTGTGTATTGGACATTGCCGATTGATACATCAAAGCCATATAGACAGATGTCTGAGAAGATGTCAACCTCTCAGGTCTAAGGATAATTTGTCAAATGGATAACCCTAATAAAATCTGACAGTGTATTCCATAGGGTATCCACTAGTGACCCCGTTCAGTATTATGTACTTGCTACATATACTCACATGTTAGTCAAAAGTGCTGTGAATGAGATTCATCACACTATCTCATAGAACTACACATGTGCAAGCCAAGATGAAGTACGGCGCCCAACTAGTACCCTAGAGGCTTCGAACAATATTAGGTTTACAAGGAACTGGAAAATCATATCTCCTCGCAACCTTTGCATGATTTTCCTACAATGTTACCTAAGGAACTTTATGTCTTTATCATATGAGACAGTAATTAATATAAATACCCTTTATAGTTGGTTTTGTGAATATAATGCTTATCTAATCAACATAGAAAAGTCTCTTATTGGCTTTTGAGGGCATATATGTCCAACAATCTTCCACTTGCACTCTAAGCCAATTAGATGTAATGCCCATCTTCTCAATGATGTTTCTCAAACAACAGCTGAAGCATAACTTAATATACATGAGTCTGTCATGTCTGCTTTACCACAACTATTGTAGTGATTACAGTAACACTTGCAACTCTTGCAAATTTATTATCAATAACCACAGTATTAAAAGACTAAACAAAAATGATACTGTCCAACAGTTATTTTTCAAAAGTTAACATGCTTATGCTTTACCATTATGCAATGCTTCGGACTAATCTGACTAATATCTTATCACATCAACATGTGATAAATATCCAGTCTAGTACAAGTATACTTTCTCATGATATCAAATATCTAAGAGAAACAAATTCCATTCCATAAAGGTAGAAACTCTTTTCTTGGAATCTTACTTGCATAAAAACATGATTGTTATTGGGAGAATAACAATATCATTTTCCTTTTGTCTGTAAACCATTTAGGACTAAAAAAACATGTTGTCAAAGTTTTTGTCATTCATTGCAAAAATTGCTAGATCAAATCTAAGAGAAGAATAATATTCATACTTCATTCACAATGAAAAGAATATTATCTTTTCAGAGAGCCAGAAAAGTATTTATGCTCCCACTAACCAATTGCACACAAAGGATACTTTCATTCTTAGATGGAAATCAAACAGTTTGATTACTTCATCAGAATAAAAGTTAGTTCAACTACAGATTCTGGGACCTGTGGGTTATAGTGTACTATTTAGGTATAGTGAGAATGGAGAGTTGATCTCTATCAATTCTCATAATTATCGGTCTATTGGGCTTCCGTTTCTAGAACAATTCTAGATTCAGTTTCTCTGCTAGGAAACTTGTATTCCTGTTTACAAATATATTTTGTTATCCAGGATTAGAGACTAAATGTCTCTAATGCGAATCCCAAGCTCATCTTCCATCAAATCATATCCAATATAATTCGATTTAACAACACCATCATGCTATGGTTTGTTATGAGAATTATCTGAGACAAGATGTAATGAGAGTAAATTATGAAATTTCTATTAAGAGGTACTCTTCTCAATCATGGAAGACTTACCTAGCTTTTTCTTTATTTCAATGCGAAATTCCTTGAACTTTTCAAAGAAGGTGAAATAAAGTTAGCGACCTCTTAATGGAAGATTCATATGGTTATAATCTTCCATCTTTTGTCCCATTCCCTAGTAGAAGTTTTATCTACTCAGATTTCTCATTCTCCTTAACAAACATGCAACTATTGCACTTATGCAAGATCATACCAAGCATTAGGAGCTGGAGGTTCCAACAATGAAGTTGGACTTGATGAGTATACAAGCGGACAATCCTTCCAAAGGTTTGTCCTGTATCCAATGACCAATTGCTTTACTATGAAGCATAATCCTTATACTTTCATTTCTTCTCAGAAGAGCCTTTATCCATACTACCAGAATATATTTCCAATGAAAAATCTTGGATTTCTTTCCTTTGCATAAATGCTTGAGATTTAGAAAATCCAACTCTTTTGAACATCTTTGCAAATAGCATTGAACTCTTCAAAGGTTCTTAGCCATATGTAACATGTGGGATTTCAGACAATCTGATTTCCTACTTGTTCAACATAACCGTATTAAAGGACTCCGGGAGTTAGTTGAGAATCATATCCTCTAATCCCATAAATTTATCTCAATTTATCTCAGCATTAAGAATTGGGATTTATGAATCCAATGATCTCTATCATATTCTTTGTGACTGGGTTTCCCTAGTCAACTTGGTGTCTACTTGTCC
This sequence comes from Tetracentron sinense, assembly GCA_015143295.1. Taxonomy (NCBI): domain Eukaryota; kingdom Viridiplantae; phylum Streptophyta; class Magnoliopsida; order Trochodendrales; family Trochodendraceae; genus Tetracentron; species Tetracentron sinense. Next base: position 11,038,130 of record CM026566.1, read on the forward strand.
TTTTATATAGTAAGCTGCTTAGCAACCCTTTTGTATTCTATAAATATCTCAAATGACAATTACCATTAGTAGTGAGAACTTGGGCAATTCTTTAGATAGTATGCACAAACTTGAGATTCCTTTTCCATTCCAAACAATTTGAATTGGTCAAGAGATTCTTATTAAAGTCTTGATAAGGTGGTTATAGAATGACATGACAATTAAAACATACATCATAATATTTCACACATTATAATATCATTAGATCAGGGCTTTCAATCTTTGATGATATTGCTCATCATTCAATCAAATTTCATATACCCCTCAATCTATAAAATTAGGAAATATGTTACTTCATATTTCTGATGAGCATTGGGTGCCTTATAATACACATGCATTCTTTCATGCTAGGATAGTACCACACATGCACTACAAGGTGGATAGTAACTATCTATCACTGAACATCTCATGCATAACTCCTTATGTTAATCAGTGATTCCCAATTTTCTTGTGACCTCCAAGGACAACATGACTGTCACTGTGTCAGCCGTCATGTTCCTTGGTTAAGTGAAACTCATCATTCTCGGTTGTCATATGATCAAGTAGGAATATGCCCCCATGCTAGTTGACACTCCCAATTAGGTCATACACATTCCTATCTACTATAGAAATAAAGCACTAGGAGTTTAATTTAGATTGAATTATGTCCGATTCTTGTCAGAGAGACAAGACTTAGGCTAATTAATTCCTAGTCTTATTGATAATGGAAGGTCATAGGGCAACATTATCCCGTAGGATAGATTAGCCCATTTAATTCACTTAATATTTTTCTTGAGGGAAAACAGAATATCATGAACAAATTATACATCTAATGCATTTATCAAAAACATTCACAATATTTATCATTGTATCACATGTATAAAATAATATACAAAATCATCACATGAAAATAAATCAAATTTCGTTTTAATTAGATCAAACTAATTCCAATGAACTCCCACTAGCCCTAGAAATCTTAATGGATCTAATCCAAGGGTACAAAGTTCATTCTTAACATCAGTGGGCTTTAAATGGTTCATTCATCCATATGATGGGCCATTGGTCATACCAAGCACCATGGGCTCAAGATAACAATTATAAAGTGTCCATGTGCATCACTAAAGCCCATAAGTCAAAATGGACTATATTACCCTTTAATTCTCTATGAATTATTTTTAGCACATTAGGGTTCACCAAACCTAAGTCTAAAAGAAATTATGGGAGTCTTTAAACAACTCTCTAAGACCTCTACTAAGGTCTATAAGTGTCACTCAAGCACTTCTCATAATCGTGAATATTGTTAGCTTACATCTATGTCAATTAAGACATAATTATCTCATAATCATGCAAGTAACATATTCCACGTAAAATTTTCAACATGGACTACATGCATCACGTCCAAAAGGGTTATAATAATGTGTTTTATTTAAACACAAACTTTTTATGTTTCAACAAAACACATATTGTGAGGTTTGATCCAATTATCCAAAATTTGCACAAAAACGATAATCACATTATCACAAGGGTTATGGACTTTTCTAAGCAACTAAAAGCTATAACAAATCATCACATGAAATACATAATATAGCTGCACAATGGGTCCACATGATTATGCTATCTAAGAAATCCTACAACTACTCTTGTAGAACGCCTTCCAAGATTTATTCTCCATGCGATCACCATCATCTTCGATATTTAATATGACTTCTCCATAGAGAAAAACCAGCAACTCCTAATACTAAGATTACATCATATTCAAAATAAGAAACCTTGAGAAACCACCCAAAATAGGGTGCTCAAGGGGAGTACAACCCATAAGAAGAAAGAGAAGAGAATAGAGAGGGAAGAAGACATGATCATGGAACCCATCCACCATTCAACAAGAATATATATATTAACTGAAGGTAGGTTTTTCGGTCGTTGAAACGAATCACCCTATTTCAACACTTAAATTAATCCGAGACCTGCAAACATATGAGAATGGTATAGGGCTTGTGTCGGATGTCGAATCCTCACTCGGGGTTAGTTAGGTTAGTGCAATAAAGAAAATAAAATAAAAGAAAATAAAGAAAATATTAAAATGGTGGAGAGATGAGAATGGTGGATTGATTTTTAAAACAATTTTTTTTAAAGAGATTATCAAGATCTACTAATGAAATAAATAACATAAATTAAAAGGCATGATATGTAAGCACAAACTAACCAACATTAAAGAATTTTATTAATTAAACCACAAGTCACTACAAACCTTTAATTAAAATTAATGCAAGAACAACCTTAAAAAAAAATGCCAAATGTGACAATGTATTGCTCCCACCGGTGTAGGTGATTGCCGGAGATGTGTCCGCCTTGATGAGGTTGAGAAGCCGTGAGATGAGAGGGGACTTGAGAGATGAGAGAAATATGAGAGAGGTGTGAGAGGTAGTGGGGTCTTGGAAGATAGACTAGATGAGGAGAGAATGGAAGTGTAGAGCCCCGGACCTTTTCACAGTTAATACATGACACTCTCGTTGTCATTTTTGCCTTTTTAAGAGGTATAATTAATAAATAAGGAGGAAATTGGAAATTTCAAAACATCAGAAATGTTCCTTTTCGAAGTACGAACACAACGCAAGTTGAATCGTCAAAATCGGATGAACGAGTCAAAAGATATGGCCAAAACAGTCTGAACCTGTAGGAAATCGTAGCTCGGAAGGCACTAAGGACGTGCTCTGACGTCGTACTCTGATAACGTAGCACAGACAATGTACTCTGATAACGTATACTGTGTGCATCCGTTGTACAGCTCACAACGGGCACGTTGTACAACTCACCACGGGCACGCTGTACATAAGACAACGGGCAACGAGCTCGGCACCACGAGTTGGCACTATTCACGGTACCACGAGTTGGCACTATTCACGGCACCACGAGTTGGCACTATTCACGGCACCACGAGTTGGCCCTATTCACAGCACAATGTGTTCAGCACTATTCACGGTCCTCGCGTCATTGCAGAAATCCCAATAAGGGTATTACGGTCTTTTGGTCAGTTCACTCTTACCTTAAGAGTCTAACCCGAGCCTTTAGGGCTTCATTCGACACTTAGAGAGTTTGAGAGAATAGGAGAAAGGGGAGAAGGCGATTCCAACCTAGGGTTTCCATTTTGGAGAGAAATCAAAGGGTTTTGAAACCCTAGATCAACCTCCAGCCCATTTTTCTTCAAGATCAAGGCACAAACTCGTGAGGAGCATCTCCTCAAACTAGGGCAGCAGCTACACAGTCGTTTTGGAAAGGGGTTTCTTCCTCATTTCTTCAAGGTGGGTACTTTTTACTACCCTCCTAGTTATAGTTCCTCTTCTCCCTCTATTTCTTTTGATTTTTCTTTCATTGATACATGTGCTATGAGATGGATGAATGGTGAATGGAGAATGGTAAATGGTGAATGGTGAATGGAGATGGAATGGGCGATTGGATGCCAATGGTTGTGTGTGATGAACAAATGGGGAAGGGCATTGTTCCAATAATGAACATACATGTACGATTTGAGTAAAACCCATCTAGAAAAGCATGTTGTAGGGTAAATCCATAATGAACACACCCTGTTTGATGAAATGCCAAGGTGAATAAAGTGAGCTGAAAATTTGTAAAGGCATGCCTAATAAATTCTGAATATTACTAGGGCCTATGATAGTGTGTTTCTTGCTTTCCCTAAAGGATATGAATATTACATTGCTCAATCTTTGATGCTACATGTGTTGTGAAATTACCCAAATGTCATCTTTAAATTTAAATGCAAGCATGTACACGTTTCCCACGAGCACGGCATGCATTACATGATTTATCGAGGTTTTCAAGAACATGGTTAGAGGTGGGACATATCCTACGATATGTTTTACCTCGCTCTTGGCAAGGACAAGTCAATCATGCATTATCATAAGAAGGGTTTCCCTTCCCTCGCAAGTACATACATATCATAAGAAGGGTTCCCCTTCCCTCGCAAGTACATCTCAAAAGGACATCTCACAAGTGAAAGGACATGACATGAGCATTTAGGAAGAAGGGTCTCCCTTCCCTCACAAGTAGTTTACTGTTCCAAGCATGACATGGCACGGCATGACAAGCATGGGCATTTAGGAAGAAGGGTCTCCCTTCCCTCACAAGTAGTTTACTTTCCCAAGCAAGCATGACATGGCATGACACACATGACACGCATGATACGATAAGATAAGACAAATATGACAAGTTTTCAAGCAAGGAAATGGTATTTTCAGTCAAGTCAAGTGCACGGTGTTTTCAAGGGTTTTATCGGCTTTTAAGAATTCAAGCATGATTATATACTCCTTTACTTTATTGTCATGATATGAATTATTCCTGCTTTATATGCTTGAATTGTTTCCTGCTTTATATATGCTATCTGTATGCTATGACTGTTGGTTAGTGCTTAGTACCCGCTGAGTATTCCATGCTCAGCCGTACTTCTTATGTCGGCAGGTTCTGAGGGAGCTGCTGCTTCATTCGATGTTTGTGCTCCTGGTCCATGGGTGGAAGAGGAGTTCGTTGAGGAGCCTTTGGAGGAACCTCCCGTAGAGGGTTATTAGTAGGTGGTGTTAGATTCTGAGTGGATTAGCTGTGGGTGAGATGAGAGTCAGATTTATGTATTTTGGTGGGCATGTCCGCACTTTCTTTTAGATTCTTTTTGTATAAACTTGGATTGATTACGTATATACTATAAACTTGGATTGATTACGTATATACATAGAGGTTTGGTAGACTTCCGCTATACCATGTTAGAGTATGTTTCCGCTGTTTTGTCCTCTCTTGTATATGCTCTGTGGGTTTTGCAGGTTAGTCGTCAAGCAAGTCATGATTAGTCGTCCAAAGTTCACTCTAACTCCTAGGGTGGGTTTTGGGGCGCGACAGGAAGTGTACGACCAACACCAAGACAATGAAGTGAAGAGAAAGGGGGTTAATTGAAGATAGCTTGGATGGGTTTTTTTTTTTGGTGGAACCGTGGGATATGTATATATAGGGAGAGGGGTGGCTACTAAAGTTTTGGAATTTAGAAAAATAGAAAGTTTTTGAATTAATCAAGAAGAATGGAAAGTGGGAAAGTAGGAAAGTGTGGCCACTAATCTCTTAGATATTAGGGTTTTAGGGTTAGTGAAATGGGTGGCTAGGATTTATGTGAAGGGAATTGGATGGCTAGGATTTGGGAATGAGATAACAAAGGTTTACTAGATTAGGGTTTTGATTAGGGGGTAACTAGGAGTGGACGGTTTTGATTTAAAGCCCTAGGGATGGATGGTATTGGAATTAATAACTAGGAAAATATTTATGAAAATGGGAAGTTTCTGAATCGGTCAAGGGAAGGTTTTGGAAATTAGCAAGGATTTCTAATGGCTAGAATAGAAGGTTGGATACAAGGAAAGTGGGGAAAGTAGGAAATAGGAAAGTTGTAGAACCCCGGAACCGAGTTCACTATGCTATGAATAGTGTTAGTGAATAGTGTTCTTATATGGTGTGTGTAAAGGCCTAAGGCCTCTCATTGTGTTCTTGATATTATGATTAGTCAAGTGAGGGTTTTAGATACATGGTTTGAGTCTTAAAAAGAGAGTGTAAAGATACTCTAAGTGGATAAAAATCAAAGGTACACATACCCTAAGTGTTTCAATGGGTTGTTGGTCCATAGTGCTAGTGCATGAGGCATAGAGAGGCCGGTGTCTCTCATGCATGTCGGTGTGAATTTAATGATCATTGAGGTGGATTAAAAACTTATGGATAATGATTTATGAGGTCTGAGTAGGGTGTTGGATACAAGAGAAAGGAGTGTGAAAACACTCGAGGTGTTCTAGGTGTTGAAAAGGTATGTCTCGACTTTTGCTTCAACTTTAAAGGGCTCTAGTTTAGTCACCATTGTTCAGAATCAAGTGATTACTGAATTTTTGGAAAGGTATTAGAACCCTCTTCAAGGTTCATGTTGATCACTTTCCATGATTTTGGGTCGGGGTCGAGTCAAAAGTGGGATTTCCAAAATCAGGTCGGCTGCAAATCTGGGCTGTCGCAACCCATTGCAGACCAGTCAGCTTTAGGGGAATTTTGGTCTATGAATAAAGAAGAATCAAAATTTCTTCAAAACATGAAAATTGTTCCTCTTCGAAAGACGAATCCAACGCAAGTTGAATCGTCAAAATCGGAGAACCGAGTCAAAAGTTATGAGCAAAATACTGAAGAGCGTTTTGCAGCACCAGTCACTACCGAGAGCTCGGTCCACTACCGAGAGATCGGTCAAAAGCACCGATCGATCGGTCCACTACCGATCGATCGGTCATCTATCGGTCGTCTATCGGTCCTACGCGATTTCCAGAATTTTTTAAGGGGTTTTTTGGTCTTTTGGCCACTCCACCCTTATTTTTAAGGGTTGGCTCGAGCCAAGGGTGTTCATAAACACCCTTAGCCATATTTTGAGAGGGAGTGAGAGAGGAGAGAAGGGGTTTTCTCCTAGGGCATCAAGTGGAGAAAGATCAAGGGTTTTGAAATCCTAGAGCATCCCAAAAGCTTGGACCTCTCAATTTACGGCTCAAGCACATGAGGAGCACGTTCTCCAAGCTCGGCAGCATCTTCCATGGTATTTTTCAAGGGTTTTCTTCCCCTTATCAAGGTTAGTACACCCTTCCTAGTTAAGCTTAGTGATAACCTAGGTTTTCCTTTAAGCATGCTTGTGTGTGATCTTGTATATATTCCCTCTTCTTAATAATGTATAAAATGCCCTAAATGAACAAGATGAATTAAATGGTTGTGGATGTATGGGATGTGGATGGTAGAGGTGCTTGGATGCCATGTAGAGGTGATGATTATTGTGTGATGAAAAGGGTGGAAGGGCAATGTATCCATAATGCACATACACTACATGTTTGATGAAATGCTTAAACATACAAGTTAAAGGTTAAAACAATTATTGCATATCACATATTTGATGAAATGTATGAATGAGGACTAAATTAAGACAATGAAAATATGATTTAGGGGTTTCTCCCCAATTGGGAAACTTGAATGAAATGTTATACATGTTCCTCGAAAACTCACATGCTTATTGGGATTATAGTAATACTATATGATGTTTATCATTATATCACCATGATATCACCAATTGTTATGCATGCATGAATATGTCACTATGATTTCCACAACTTGCTACACACAAGCACGGATATGTGAATGAACTAAGGCTTTTAAATGAGCATTAAGAAGTGAAACGAGTACAGGTAAATGTAAGGAAAGTAAGTAAGACCTCACATGCATAAGTTTGATAAATGAAATGTCAAGGAGGTTGGTAGCCCCGGTTAAGGGTGCTAACCTCTGGCTCATAAGTAAAGTATTGGATTGTCAAGGGGGTTGGTAGCCCAGGATTGTGCGGGTGCTAGCCCCTGGCTCATAAGAAATATATTGTACTGTCAAGGAGGTTGGTAGCCCAGGATTATGCGGGTGCTAACCTCTGGCTCATAAGAAAGGTATTGTACTGTCAAGGAGGTTGGATTATGCGGGTGCTAACCTCTGGCTCATAAGAAAGGTATTGTACTGTCAAGGAGGTTGGTAGCCCAGGATTATGCGGGTGCTAACCTCTGGCTCATAAGAAAGGTACTGTATTTTCAAGGAGGCTGGTAGCCCAGGGATGTGCGGGTGCTAGCCTCTGGCTCATAAGAAATATGTTGAACTGTCAAGGGGGTTGGTAGCCCAGGATTGTGCGGGTGCTAACCCCTGGCTCATAAGAAATATATTGTACTGTCAAGGAGGTTGGTAGCCCAGGGATATGCGGGTGCTAACCTCTGGCTCATAAGAAAAGAATTGAATTGTCAAGGAGGTTGATTAACCTCTGGCTCATAAGAAAAGTAATGGAATTGTCAAGGGGGTTGGTAGCCCAGGATTGTGCGGGTGCTAACCCCTGGCTCATAAGAAAGATATGAAACTATCAAGGAGGTTGGTAGCCCAGGGATGTGCGGGTGCTAACCTCTGGCTCATAAGAAAAGTAACGAATTGTCAAGGAGGTCGAGGAACCTCTGGCTCATAAGAAATATGGAAAGGAAAACTCATAAGGACTCACATGAGTCATAGACAATGGTTTGGACTTCATGGAAATTATGATTCGGTAAATGTTTATGTATTATGTTGCTTTAAATAATTATGATGTGTACTATTCCATCACTTGTATATGTTATTTACTCGTTATTACTATGGTTAGCTAGGAGCTTGTACTCGCTGAGTATTCCATGCTCAGCCGTACTTTTATGTCGGCAGGTACAATATATGTTGTATGCATTCTGGGTCCGTGGATCGAGGTTATCAGAGAGAGTAGGAGCTTGTTTGGAATTGTCACCAGACATTGGGGGCTTGGATATGTGGTACTATGGTGGGGTTGAGTGAGAGAGACATGTATTTTGGGATTTACTCTTGGGGGGATTTTCATGTAGGCTTGAATTGGTAATTCAAGCATTTGTACATCTGTATTATTGTATTTTATTCAGTCGTTCGTTTATGTAAACACTTGGAATTACCTTTTTGTTAAAGAAAATTTTAGTTCACTGTTTAGCTTGCCTTGTATGCTCTTGCAGGTTGGTTGTCGTGGTAGGTAACGAGCTCAAATATCGCCTAACTCCTAGGGGGTGTTTTGGGGCGTTACAGAGTGGTATCAGAGCTTAGGCATTAGGTCTCTAGGGTTACTTAGAGTTCGATACCATGATTGAACAAGGCATTAGGTCTAAGAAGGGAGTCGTATTCCAAGTATAGACTAATCACTTAGTCTTTGTCTGTGACGGGTTGACTACAACCAAAAGTTAGTACCTATTTCGCTAGAAAACTAAAAAGTTTTATATATACTTATACTATTATGTGCTGCATTGCAATGTGATATTATATGCTAAATCTGGTGTGCATACTATATGTTATATGCTAAGTGAAAACCTATGCTTTATGAACGGGTTTCCCAGTTTGGCTCCTGAGTTGTTGTAATACTTAGGCCAGGGTCTAGCCTAGGTGTTGTTTGACAAGGGAAGGGTAGGTCCTTGTCATACATTGTGTTATTAGGTTTCAGAAGGGATTTATTTCCCAAGAGAGGCTATAGGATGCTCTTAGATCTACAAGTCTAGTACATTTAGATTTATTGCGAAATTTAGGACATAGGTTTTGATATATATATACTATTATGCATATCTGGTGTAAATTGAATTGTTAAAATTATACATAGTGTATCTTACATCACAAATGAGCATAAGTCGCACATCACAGTATGACGATGTAAGTTCAAGTAACCCCATGACTAGTAGGAACATATATAAATATCAATATATTTTAAACAGACTCAAGGATGCTTGATGCACGCTTCTAGGTACAAATGCGCATTATCTGCAGCACGTTCTAGACTCAGTGCTCAGTCCAAAATAAGAAATACAGTATAACTTCAAGGATAATCATGCCCTTTCATGCATAGCATACACTCCATGTATCACATAAGCATCATGCATGGCATGCACTCCATACACATCATAAGCATCACACACATCCTACGTGCACCATATAGATCATAGAATCATCATACATGTCACAAAGATTTAAAGGAAATTGCTTAAATAACTCGAGGGTGTAAACAACTCATTAGTCGTAATCTTAAGCCGGTTAATGTCTTAAGTGTGTAGTCGGTTAGGGTTTCAACCAAGTTTTAGAACGTAGCTTTGCTAGGAAACCTAAGTATATGCCTATACTATAAATGGTATACCATGATGTATACGAAGCGTTTATATAAGCACTATATGCTCATTGAACTATTCAAAGAGCTTGATTCAAATTAGATTCACGTTGTGTTATTGCTTTCAGGACTATAGTCATGAGATGCAGGAATCGAAGAAGTAAGAACCTAGTGTGAAGTTCTTGGACGATTGTAAAACATGATATTATACTACTATATGTGCAAATTATTGTGATGTACGAACTCACGTGTGCTTAATGAAAAATAAAACTGTAGTTAGGTATTGTACTTAGGTGCCTTGTTGATAAGCACATGCTAAGCCCACGTGTTGATCGATGCAAGATCAAATTATCAGTTGTCAAGCCTCGTTTCATTTAGGGTTTCCATTGACAAACTTATGTCTCATCTCGTGTACGTGTGGGAGAAGTCTCCCCTTTTGTTGTCCTGGCGTCCAAATTTCGAGGACGAAATTCCTATAAGGGGGGGAGGATGTAGAACCCCGGAACCGAGTTCACTATGCTATGAATAGTGTTAGTGAATAGTGTTCTTATATGGTGTGTGTAAAGGCCTAAGGCCTCTCATTGTGTTCTTGATATTATGATTAGTCAAGTGAGGGTTTTAGATACATGGTTTGAGTCTTAAAAAGAGAGTGTAAAGATACTCTAAGTGGATAAAAATCAAAGGTACACATACCCTAAGTGTTTCAATGGGTTGTTGGTCCATAGTGCTAGTGCATGAGGCATAGAGAGGCCGGTGTCTCTCATGCATGTCGGTGTGAATTTAATGATCATTGAGGTGGATTAAAAACTTATGGATAATGATTTATGAGGTCTGAGTAGGGTGTTGGATACAAGAGAAAGGAGTGTGAAAACACTCGAGGTGTTCTAGGTGTTGAAAAGGTATGTCTCGACTTTTGCTTCAACTTTAAAGGGCTCTAGTTTAGTCACCATTGTTCAGAATCAAGTGATTACTGAATTTTTGGAAAGGTATTAGAACCCTCTTCAAGGTTCATGTTGATCACTTTCCATGATTTTGGGTCGGGGTCGAGTCAAAAGTGGGATTTCCAAAATCAGGTCGGCTGCAAATCTGGGCTGTCGCAACCCATTGCAGACCAGTCAGCTTTAGGGGAATTTTGGTCTATGAATAAAGAAGAATCAAAATTTCTTCAAAACATGAAAATTGTTCCTCTTCGAAAGACGAATCCAACGCAAGTTGAATCGTCAAAATCGGAGAACCGAGTCAAAAGTTATGAGCAAAATACTGAAGAGCGTTTTGCAGCACCAGTCACTACCGAGAGCTCGGTCCACTACCGAGAGATCGGTCAAAAGCACCGATCGATCGGTCCACTACCGATCGATCGGTCATCTATCGGTCGTCTATCGGTCCTACGCGATTTCCAGAATTTTTTAAGGGGTTTTTTGGTCTTTTGGCCACTCCACCCTTATTTTTAAGGGTTGGCTCGAGCCAAGGGTGTTCATAAACACCCTTAGCCATATTTTGAGAGGGAGTGAGAGAGGAGAGAAGGGGTTTTCTCCTAGGGCATCAAGTGGAGAAAGATCAAGGGTTTTGAAATCCTAGAGCATCCCAAAAGCTTGGACCTCTCAATTTACGGCTCAAGCACATGAGGAGCACGTTCTCCAAGCTCGGCAGCATCTTCCATGGTATTTTTCAAGGGTTTTCTTCCCCTTATCAAGGTTAGTACACCCTTCCTAGTTAAGCTTAGTGATAACCTAGGTTTTCCTTTAAGCATGCTTGTGTGTGATCTTGTATATATTCCCTCTTCTTAATAATGTATAAAATGCCCTAAATGAACAAGATGAATTAAATGGTTGTGGATGTATGGGATGTGGATGGTAGAGGTGCTTGGATGCCATGTAGAGGTGATGATTATTGTGTGATGAAAAGGGTGGAAGGGCAATGTATCCATAATGCACATACACTACATGTTTGATGAAATGCTTAAACATACAAGTTAAAGGTTAAAACAATTATTGCATATCACATATTTGATGAAATGTATGAATGAGGACTAAATTAAGACAATGAAAATATGATTTAGGGGTTTCTCCCCAATTGGGAAACTTGAATGAAATGTTATACATGTTCCTCGAAAACTCACATGCTTATTGGGATTATAGTAATACTATATGATGTTTATCATTATATCACCATGATATCACCAATTGTTATGCATGCATGAATATGTCACTATGATTTCCACAACTTGCTACACACAAGCACGGATATGTGAATGAACTAAGGCTTTTAAATGAGCATTAAGAAGTGAAACGAGTACAGGTAAATGTAAGGAAAGTAAGTAAGACCTCACATGCATAAGTTTGATAAATGAAATGTCAAGGAGGTTGGTAGCCCCGGTTAAGGGTGCTAACCTCTGGCTCATAAGTAAAGTATTGGATTGTCAAGGGGGTTGGTAGCCCAGGATTGTGCGGGTGCTAGCCCCTGGCTCATAAGAAATATATTGTACTGTCAAGGAGGTTGGTAGCCCAGGATTATGCGGGTGCTAACCTCTGGCTCATAAGAAAGGTATTGTACTGTCAAGGAGGTTGGATTATGCGGGTGCTAACCTCTGGCTCATAAGAAAGGTATTGTACTGTCAAGGAGGTTGGTAGCCCAGGATTATGCGGGTGCTAACCTCTGGCTCATAAGAAAGGTACTGTATTTTCAAGGAGGCTGGTAGCCCAGGGATGTGCGGGTGCTAGCCTCTGGCTCATAAGAAATATGTTGAACTGTCAAGGGGGTTGGTAGCCCAGGATTGTGCGGGTGCTAACCCCTGGCTCATAAGAAATATATTGTACTGTCAAGGAGGTTGGTAGCCCAGGGATATGCGGGTGCTAACCTCTGGCTCATAAGAAAAGAATTGAATTGTCAAGGAGGTTGATTAACCTCTGGCTCATAAGAAAAGTAATGGAATTGTCAAGGGGGTTGGTAGCCCAGGATTGTGCGGGTGCTAACCCCTGGCTCATAAGAAAGATATGAAACTATCAAGGAGGTTGGTAGCCCAGGGATGTGCGGGTGCTAACCTCTGGCTCATAAGAAAAGTAACGAATTGTCAAGGAGGTCGAGGAACCTCTGGCTCATAAGAAATATGGAAAGGAAAACTCATAAGGACTCACATGAGTCATAGACAATGGTTTGGACTTCATGGAAATTATGATTCGGTAAATGTTTATGTATTATGTTGCTTTAAATAATTATGATGTGTACTATTCCATCACTTGTATATGTTATTTACTCGTTATTACTATGGTTAGCTAGGAGCTTGTACTCGCTGAGTATTCCATGCTCAGCCGTACTTTTATGTCGGCAGGTACAATATATGTTGTATGCATTCTGGGTCCGTGGATCGAGGTTATCAGAGAGAGTAGGAGCTTGTTTGGAATTGTCACCAGACATTGGGGGCTTGGATATGTGGTACTATGGTGGGGTTGAGTGAGAGAGACATGTATTTTGGGATTTACTCTTGGGGGGATTTTCATGTAGGCTTGAATTGGTAATTCAAGCATTTGTACATCTGTATTATTGTATTTTATTCAGTCGTTCGTTTATGTAAACACTTGGAATTACCTTTTTGTTAAAGAAAATTTTAGTTCACTATTTAGCTTGCCTTGTATGCTCTTGCAGGTTGGTTGTCGTGGTAGGTAACGAGCTCAAATATCGCCTAACTCCTAGGGGGTGTTTTGGGGCGTTACAAAAGTGAGGTGTAGGGATGATATGGACGATCATGGCTAAGAGTAGATTAGGGTTTTGCAAATGGAGGGTGGCGATTAGGGTTAGCATAAACTGGGTGGCTAGGATTTAATTAGGATTTTGACAAGAAAAGGTGGCTAGGGTTAGGAGAGGATTAGGCTTTAAGAGAGGTGGACGGCTAGGATTAGGAGAGAGAGATTAGGTTTTAGAGAAAATAAAAAAAAGAAAAGAAAATGATGGCAAAGGGTTTTGAACCCTGGTCTCTAACACAGTCTCCATAGATTTCACAAACTAAGCAAGCTTTTCTCCTTTGTCTTGTATAGTGATCTTTATTACTCAAGTCCTCTTTCTTGGAAATCGAATCTTCAGCTCCCTAGGCTTCATTCTGTAATTGTGATCTCTTGGCTTAGCCCACACTTGGCCTGCATCTACTTGGTATATAGCCTGTTGGCTCTTTAGTCTTCGGTAATGGGCTTTGATGCTTAACTACGGTCTCCGGTCCTTGAGAATTGTCCAGTTAGAGTTCCTGAGATAGTTAAAACACATAATGAGATTTCATCGAAATGGCTCAGTATCTAGACTTTCAAAAATGTGTTTAAACTATGCAAATATACTATTTTGACCAGAAAAGTGTGTTCTATGCAATGGAGAAAACTCTTACGTAGAAAAGTTTTTTAAAATAAAAGTTTTATGTAGGAGAGTGTGATAATGCTCAAAGGATAATCGTGAAAAACAAACACTTTTAAGCGAATATTACAACCCCCAACTAGCATATTGCCAGTCCTTGGCAATTAGTGCGAAAAATTGAAGCTTGAAAGGGTTTGGCACGTGCTACACACTATTTTTCATTACTCAGAGAAAACTTCTTTTGTCAAATTATTTCAAGGATGTAACAAAATATTTACAAATTAGAACTCAGTCAGTAATGTTCAACAATAATACAGATGGACACTTAGCACACAAGAAAAGTCAGATTCAGCGTGTGTGTGTATTCAACATCATCATTATCCGGTAGCAAAGATTTTCAGATCACCTCTAAGATTGTATGTCTTGACCTCAATTCTCACTTGTATACCACTCAGAAGTGAATCACTCGAAAATGGTTTTATTTCTTTTCTCTCAAGTTATATGTGAGGAGATATGTTGATGAAAACAGGCAAATATCTCACATATATTGTCTAGAAAGGAGGACATTGAAAATAAGATCTCATGATAGGAATATCATGTCACTCAGAACGTTAGATCAAACTCTATAGTTTCTCTTGATCCATTCTCCACATTTTATGAATGTGCTAACCTAGAATCAAGTAGGAATTTAATAGGTTGTATTGAGGCTTGAGATCGGTTTAGGAAAAGAAAGGGACACAGGATTCAAAGTTCTGAGAGGATATCTCAATATTCTTTACAATTTCTCCTGAGGGCGTAACACCAGTTCCTTTTTCTTTTCCTTCTTTCATTTTTTTTTTTCGATCTTGTTGAGATTGCTCAAGATTGTTTTTCAAGTTTCCATATTTTCTTTTCAGTTCAAACCCACTTGGTTTTTCTTTCCTTTCTTGATTTCTATCTTTTATTGTCGCGACCCAAAATACCCCCTGGGAGTTAGGGATACTTCGGCTCGTGATGTGCCATATCCGATACCAAACCATCCTGTAATAACATCCAAGTCATGACAACCATAATCATGAATAAGGCGGAAGCTTAAACCAATGTGCGGAAGCGTAATCCAAAAATTTCTTTTCTATACATGCTGTGTATTCCAAGTTTGTACATACATCACAAAAGTGAAGGTGGACATGCCCACCTATCAAAATAAAAAATGATAATACTCTCTCTCTCTCTATGTAATCACTCTAAAAGGGCCAGTGGTCTAAGTCATTTGCCTCCTCCTGGGGCTCTACATATGGCTCCTCCTCGCCATAATCCTCCTCTATCCAGGGCCCCTGATCACAGATGTCAAATGGAGTCCGTGTACCTGCCGACATAACATGTACGGCTGAGCATGGAATACTCAGCGAGCAAAATCTACTAGCTAACAATGCTATCATAATCAAAATATTTTATACAGTGCGTAAAAGAATACAAATCACCAAAATCCATGCTTAAAACCCGTCGGGAAAAACCATTCATAAAACTTGTTCTTTTCATGGAAAACAAACCCTCTCATGTATGCTTATGAGTTCTTATGAATGCTTGTGAGCCTCGTGTTTTCTTATGAGTTCTTGTGAGCTTAGAGTTCTTGTGAGCTTGTGAGTACTTGTGAGCTTGTGAGTACTTGTGAGCTTATGAGCTTCTTGTGAGCTTATGAGTACTTGTGAGCTTCTTGTGAGCTTATGATCCTTGTGAGCTTGTTCTCCTTGGAGACATATGCAAGATCTTAGACTTGTGAGTTTCTTATGAGTTCTTGAAAAGCCTTGCGAGACTTATGATCCGTGGAGTTCATGCAAGATCTAGACTTGATCCTTGTGAGCGTGGAGTAACCGATCTTAGAATGCCAACCCAAAGTTTGGCTTAGTCTATGCTTATGCATGTATGCTTCTTACTTATGAATGCCTTTGAAAATCCTCTTATGTTTTCTTGAAAATTCATGCTTATGAGAAAAACCACGGTCGTGCAATACTTATCATGCGTAGAGTGCTTGTGAGCATTATAACATCTATGTGGAAAGCTTTAACTAATTAAACATGTTCATGCAAGGCATAATGATCATTATAGTATACTTGAAGACCTTAAGTAACTCATATGGTTCATACAAGGTATATTAGCATCATAACATACTTAAACAATTCTAGAATGTAGAACATTTCATTCATTGCATCACATCATAACAATCATGGCTTCTAAGCCTAATTCATCATATCACACTTAAAATCATGGTTCCTTGGAGGATATTAACACTTACTTGCACTTATAGTCATATTCACCCTTTTATTGGAAAACCCCCAAAATCTTAAATCCTTATTTGCTTATTTGAACATAATCAAGTTCACCCAAAATCCCTTGTTTGTCATTGCATCATAGTATACTTAAAATCATGGTTCATTTAAAGGTATTACAATTTTCTTACAAGTTTAGCCATATTCATCCTTGTTATTGAAAAACCCCCAATTTGTAAAACCTTATATGATTGTTTATTCATGATCTAGTTCACCCAAATTTCCACACTTCCTATTTGTATCATAATAGAATTAAAATCACCTATTTGAATCATCTTTGTATGATAACAAGGCTAGATAGTAGTTTACTAACCTCTTTGGATCAATTTCTAGGTTGAAGAAACCCCTTGAGAAATCCTCACTTGATTTGAATGATCCAAGCTTGATTTGGGGAAGATCCAACCCTTGATTGAAGCTCTTCTTGGTTTCAAGCAAAACCTTCTTTGGAATGCTCAAGATCCTTTCCTTCTCTTTCTAGGAACTCTCCTTGGTTTAGGGTAACCCAAAAACCCTCCTAAAGTCTTCTATTTATAGTGTAAGGGGTGAAAAACCCCTAAAAAATCGCATCCAAGAAAGTAAAATCGCGTATCTACGATCGTTCGTAGCTATTTACGATTGATCGTAGCCTTCTACGATTGATCGTAGCTTCCTACGATCAATCGTAGTTTCACCCGAGAGTTTCCAGCATTTCTGGGGCTGTACGATCGATCGTAGTAACTCTACGATCGTTCGTAGCTCCGCTACGATCGTTCGTAGGGTCCCTACGAGTGATCGCAACTTTTGTAGAAAGCTTCAGCATTTTTTTGTTTTCGTATCTCGGCCATAACTTTTGACTCGCTTGTCCGATTTTGACGATTCGACTTGCGTTAGATTCATATTTTGAAGGAGAACAACTTTCATGTTTTTAACAACTTCCAATTCTTCCTTTTTCTCAGAACATTTTGCCCCTAAATCTGACTGATCCGAAATTGGGTTTCGTCAATCCAGATTTTAAACCGACCCGACTTCAGAAATCGGTCTTTTGACCTAACACCAACTCAAAACCAAGACCAGTGATCAACATGAACCCCGAAGAGGGTTCAATTACCTTTCCAAAAATCCAAGAATTGCTTGATTCCGACGAGCGGTGTGAACGCTAGGGCTATTTAGAGTCGAGGGTATGCCAAGGCATAACCCTTGTCAATACTCAAGAGTATTCTATGCTCTTGCCTATTTCAATCCAAACACCCATACACCATAAATACATTCTTACATGATTTAGTATATGATATCATTCATCGTACATGGCCATCAAGATCCGGGGTTCTGCATCCTCCCCCCCTTACAGAAATTTCGTCCTCGAAATTGGAACGATACATAGAGATTATAAAGAACAAAATTACATAAACATCACTCAAACAAATTAGGATATTTTTCCCTCACTTCCGCTTCGCGCTCCCATGTAGCTTCTTCTCGTGAATGGTGTTGCCATCGAACAAGAACCAAGGGGATGACCTTATTGTGCAAGACTTGATCCCTACGGTCCAAAATTTGAACCGGCTCTTCCACCAAAGTGAGATCCTCCCGGACTTCTAGCGTATCAAGGTCGATCACATGAGAAGGATCCGGAATATATTTCCGAAGCATAGATACATGGAATACGTTGTGAACTGCCGCCATGTGAGTGGGTAGAGCAACCCGGTATGCAACTTCACCAATTCGGGTGATAATTTCAAATGGACCAACATACCTCGGGCTGAGCTTTCCTCTTTTGCCAAACCTCATAACACCCTTTGTCGGTGAAACCTTCACAAATACCATATCGCCAATACGGAACTCAAGATCTTGTCTACGGGTGTCGGCATAGCTCTTTTGCCTGTCCTGAGCCGTCTTTAATCTCTCTCTGATGATCTTGACTTTATTCGCGGTTTGTTCAATCAATTCCGGGCCCAATATCTTTCTCTCTCCAACTTCATCCCAGTAGGGGAGATATACAACTTCGACCATACAAGGCCTCAAAAGGAGCCATTTGGATGCTCGCCTGATAGCTGTTATTGTAGGTGAATTCCACCAATGGCAAGTGATCCTCCCAACTGCCTTTGAAGTCAAACATGCAAGCTCGGAGCATGTCCTCTATAACCTGGTTCACCCTCTCGGTCTGTCTATCTGTCTGAGGATGAAAGGCGGTGCTAAAGTCCAAACGGGAACCCATAGCGCTCTGAAAGCTTTTCCAGAACTTGGAAGTGAATCTTGGATCCCTGTCTGACACGATACTGACTGACACCCCGTGCAACCGAACCACTTCTTTGAGGTACAATTCTGTAAGTTGGTTCGAGTTGAACGTAGTCCGATAAGGCAAGAAATAAGCAGATTTTGTCAAACGATCAACCACTACCCATATTGCATCCGATTTCTTTGTCGTTTTTGGCAACCCAGTGATGAAATCCATGGAGATGTTCTCCCAATTCCACTCGGGAATAGGGAGGGATTGTAAAAGCCCTGCTGGCCTCATATGCTCGGCCTTCACTTGTTGGCATACCAAGCATCTTGACACATACTCGGCAATTTCCCTCTTCATGTTCCGCCACCAAAAATGTCGCGACCCAAAACCCACCCTAGGAGTTAGAGTGAACTTTGGACGACTAATCATGACTTGCTTGATAACCAACCTGCAAAAACCCACAGAGCATATACAATAGAGGGTATAAACAGCGGAAACATACTCTAACATAGCACAACGGAAGACTAACAAACCTCTATGTATATACATACTTAAATCCAAGTTTACACAAAAAGGAATCCATAAGAAAGTGCGGACATGCCTGCCAAAATACATAAATCAAACTCTCATCTCACCCATAGCTAATCCACTCAGAATCTACAACCACCTATTGGTAACCCTCTACTGGAGGTTCCTCCAAAGGCTCCTCGACGTACTCCTCCTCCACCCATGGACCAGGAGCACAAACATCAAACGGAGCAGCAGCTCCCTCAGAACCTGCCGACATAAGAAGTACGGCTGAGCATGGAATACTCAGCGGGTACTAAGCACTAACCAACAGTCATAGCATACGGATAGCATACATAAAGCAGGAAATAATTCACACATATAAAGCAGGAGTAATTCATATCATAACAATAAGGTAAAGGAGTATATAATCATGCTTGAATTCATAAAAGCCGATAAAACCCTTAAAAACACCGTGCACTTGACTTGACTTAAAGTACCATTTTCGTGCTTGAAAACTCATCTTGTCTATCTTGCTTATTCTTGTAGATCGTGTCATGTCATGCGTGCTTGCTTGTGATCATGTAACTTGTGAGATACACTTGTGAGATGCGCTTGTGAGATGCCTTGAGAGATGCCTTGAGAGGGAAGGGAGACCCTTCTTTATGCAATGCACTTGCGAGGGAAGGGAGACCCTTCTTCATGATGTGTATGTACTTGCGAGGGAAGGGAGGCCCTTCTTCATGATATGCACTTGTGAGTGAGGGGAGACCCCTCATGAAATGTTGGTTCTTGTCCTCTTGTGAAAAGCGAGGTAAAACATATCGTAGGATATGTCCCACCTCTAACCATGTTCTTGAAAACCTCGATAAATCATGTCATGCATGCCGTGCTCGTGGGAACCGTGTACATACTTGCATTTAAATTTAAACATGACAATTGGGTAATTTCACAACACATATAGCATCAATGATTGAGCAATGTAATATTCATATCATTCAGGGAAAATAGGAAACACACTATCATAGGCCCTAGCAATAATAAGAATTTATTAGGCATGCATTTACTAATTTACAGCTCACTTTATTCACCTTGGTATTTCATCAAACATGGTGTGTTCATTATGGATTTACCCTACTACATGCTTTTCTAGATGGGTTTTACTCAAATCATACATGTATGTTCATTATTGGAACAATGCCCTTCCCCATTTGTTCATCACACACAACCATTGGCATCCAATCGCCCATTCCATCTCCATTCACCATTCGCAACCATCCATCTCATAGCACATGTGTAAAAAAGGAAAATAAAGAGAAAATACAGGGAGAAGAGGAACTATAACTAGGAGGGTAGCAGAAAGTACCGACCTTGAAGAAATGAGGAAGAAATCCCTCTTCCAAACGACTGTGAGTGACTGCCCTAGCTTGGAACACGAGCTTGAGCCGAGATCTCGAAGAAAAACCGGACTGGAAGTGATCTAGGGTCTCAAAACCCTTTGATTTCTCTCCAAAATGGAAACCCTAGGTTGGAATCGCCTTTTCCCCTTTCTCCTATTCTCTCAAACTCTCTAAGTGTCGAATGATGCCCTAAAGGCCCGGGTTAAACTCTTAAAGTAAGAGTGAACCGACCAAAATACCATAATACCCTTACTGAAATTTCTGCAAAGATGCGAGGACTGTGAACAGTGCTGAACACGTTGTGCTGTGAATAGTGCCCACTCGTTGTACGGTGAACAGTGCCAACTCGTTGTGCTGTGAATAGTGCCCACTCGTTGTGCGGTGAACAGTGCCAACTCGTTGTGCTGTGAATAGTGCCCACTCGTTGTGCGGTGAACAGTGCCAACTCGTTGTGCAGTGAATAGTGCCAACTCGTTGTGCTGTGAATAGCGCCAACTCGTTGTGCGGTGTGAAGGGTGCCGAGCCCGTTGTTACGTTGTGTCGTGCATAGTGCTGAACTCGTAGTCCGTTGTCTTATGTACAACGTGCCCGTTGTGCAGTACAACGTACACGTTGTCTGCTGCAAGACGTACCCGTTGTCTGTTGCACAACGCACCCATTGTCTGTGCCTTATCAGAGCACGTTGCCCGAGCTACGTCCTTAGTGCCTAACCGAGCTACGTCCTTAGCGCATAACCGAGCTACGTCCTTATCGCCTTCCGAGCTACGATTGCCTATAGGTCCAGACTGTTTTGGCCATATCTCTTGTCTCGTTCATCCGATTTTGACGATTCAATTTGCGTTGTGTTTGTACTTCGAAAAGGAACATTTCTGACATTTCGAAATTTTGAAATTCTTCCTTATTTGTTAATTATACCTCTTAAAAAGGCAAAATGACAACGATAGTGTCATGCATTAACTGTGAAAAGGTCCGGGGCTCTACAAAAAATATCCTTTAAGGTTCCGATACATCTTTGTACCGCCAGGATGCACAGTGTACTTAGACCGGTGAGCTTCATCTAAGATTTCTAATTTGAGCTTCTCATCGGCTGGAACACATATCCTTCCCTTGAATGTGATTGTCCCATCACTTTGCACTACAAAATCCTTACTGCCATCGCGAACCGACTTGTCTCTATAGGCCAGTAGTTCGGCATCCAACTCTTGTAATTCTCGGATCATGGCCCATATGTAAGGCCTAACTGTGACATTAGCCATCACTGGCCCAGAGGTAGGAAGGCTGAAACTAATATCAAGGTTAGAAACATCTTCCAACAACTTCCACTCTTGCACCATCATGTGTGCTACAAGCCCAGTGGACTTCCTGCTCAAAGCATCTGCCACTACATTAGCCTTGCCCGGATGGTACTGGATCGAACACTCATAGTCCTTCAAGAATTCCATCCATCGGCGCTGTCGCATATTCAACTCCTTTTGGGAAAATAGGTATTTTAAGCTTTTATGATCCGTGAAAATATCAAACTCTTCCCCATAAAGGTAATGCCGCCAAATCTTTAATGCGAAAACCACCGCGGCCAACTCCAAATCGTGAGTAGGATAGTTCTTCTCATGCTCTTTTAATTGCCGGGAAGCGTAGGCGATGACATTCCCGCGCTGCATAAGAACACATCCTACCCCAACATTCGAGCCATCACTGTAAACCACGAAACCTCCACTCCCAGACGGCACTGTGAGAATGGGGGCAGTCGTAAGCCTCTTCTTCAACTCCGTGAAGCGCGCTTCACACTTATCGCTCCAAGTGAACTTAGCATTTTTCCGTGTCAAATACGTGAGCGGTGCCGCTAAGCTGGAGAATCCCTCTACGAATCTCCTATAGTATCCTGCTAAACAGAGGAAGCTGCGTATCTCGGTAACACTTTTGGGTCTCTCCCATTTCATCACCGCTTCCATCTTTGCTGGGTCTACTGAAATACCCTCGATAGATACTACGTGGCCAAGGAACGCCACCTTCTCCAACCAAAATTCGCACTTACTCAACTTGGCGTATAGTTTATGCTCTCGAAGAGTCTCAAGTGTAAGGTGAAGATCTCGATCATGATCCTCCCTGGTCGGAGAATATACTAAGATGTCATCGACAAAGACGATAACACATTTGTCGAGATAAGGCTTGAATACCCGGTTCATCAAATCCATGAACGCCGCCGGTGCATTTGTTAGACCAAAAGGCATAACTAGGAACTCGTAGTGCCCGTACCGAGTCCTAAAGGCAGTCTTTGGCACATCTTCGGCCTTGATCTTCAACTGATGATAGCCAGACCGCAAATCAATCTTGGAGAAGAACCTTGCTCCTTTCAATTGGTCGAACAAATCATCTATTCGTGGTAAGGGGTATCGATTCTTGATGGTGACTTTGTTCAACTGTCTATAGTCGATGCACATCCTCATCGACCCATCCTTCTTCTTCACAAAGAGTACCGGTGCTCCCCACAGTGACACACTTGGTTAGATGAAACCAAGCCATTGCAACTCTTCTATCTGCTCCTTTAATTCCTTCAGTTCAATAGGGGCCATCCTGTACGGAGCCTTAGAAATTGGAGCCGTTCCAGGAGCAAGCTCTATTGCAAATTCGATCTCCCTATCTGGAGGTAACCCTAGTAATTCCTCGGGAAACACATCCAAATACTCACTCACAACCGGTATGGCTGAGGAGTCTCGTGCCTCCGGATTTGCAAGACTTAGAGCTGCTAGACGGGCTATATCTCTCCTCCGAAGTCCATGAAAGTGGAATGGCTTGACGCCTTCTGGCTTGAACTTCACCATCTTCTCAAAACAAGCCACATGCCCGTGGTGTGCAGCTAGCCAATCCATCCTGAGAATAACATCGAAGTCCAAGTCCTGGAACTCAAGGATGATTAGATCAATCGGTAATTCATACTGCCCGACTTGAACTATACAATTCCGATATCCTCGATCTGTCTCAACTGACTTGCCAAGCGGAGTCGAAATGGTTAACTCGTGACGTAGGCGACTCGGCTTAGACTCAAAACCTTTGGCAAAGCTTGGCGATACAAAAGAATGTGTCGATCCCGTGTCGATCAACACACGAGCTAGACACTCGTTCACTAGCAATACGCCTGTGCATTGTAATTAACTATATCAGCGAGTTTTCAGCAACATACATAGAGTATAGGTAACATGACATACAAGTGATTATACGTATACTTATAGCACTCATCATTTCATACTTGAACACTTTAGAAATTCTCGCGTACCTTGCACAACATCGTCTGATGCCTGTGCGTCCCATTCTGTTAAGGCAAAGACCCGGCCTCTGTTTGCCTGGCGAGGCTGTTGTGTGGTCTGAGTGGGCCGTGCGGGTCTAGATGCCGAAGCTTGTGAAGACCCCTGCTGAGAAGTCTGTCGAACTGGGGGCCTGCTCCCCTGAGGCTGAGCCCGTGACTGTTGGCGTGGGCAATCTTTAATTATGTGGCCCTGCTCGCCATAATGGAAACATCCTCCCGATGCTCTCCGACACTCTCCAGCCGGGTGTCTCCGACCACAATAGTCACACTCCTCAAAGGATGAAGAGGGTGACGGCTGTACATATCTGGTGCCCTGAGAAAAAGCGGGGCGAGGTGCCTGCGAAGTAGTCGGGCGAGGCACTGGTGATGCAAACGAAGACCTCTGTGTCTGTGTAGGCCTAGGAGGTGGGTACTGGGAAATCCTGGCCCTCTTCTCCAGTGGTGCTGAGCCACTAGACTGACCCTTCTGCATGGCTCTCCCAAAGCCACCCTCTCTTCTCTTAAGAAACTCCTCTGAGTTCTTTTCGGCAATCCTTGCCTTCCCCACAATCTCTCTCCAAGACTCCACTTGAAGAATAGAGACTCGATCCTTGATGAAGGGCTTCAACCCATTCTCAAATTTCCGGACTCGCATCTCCTCCGTCGTGATCAAGTGTGGTGCGAATCGGGACAATTCAATGAATTTGACCTCATACTCGGCCACACTCATATTCCCTTGCACTAGGGACATGAACTCCATCTCCTTCTGTTGCTTGACAATCTTGGGAAAGTACTGCCCATAGAAGGCATCAAGGAATTCACCCCAAGTCCACGGCTCTCCTGCCCTGGCGGTGTCTCTCTGTCTCAACGCCGCTCTCCACCAATGGTCGGCTTCTCCTTCCATCATGAAGGCAGCCCAATCTACCCTTTGCTCATCGGTACAACGAAGAGCACGGAATATTTTCTCCAGTTGCATAATCCACACCTCTGCAACCATGGGGTCGGTGGTCCCATAAAAGGTAGGTGGATGTAGCCTTCGGAATGCCTCGAGTCCCGAGGTGTGATGTGGAGGAGGTGGGTGTGCCAACGCAGTAGTAGCAGCGAGCTGTCGGGCTGCTAGCATGGTGATGGTCTCCACCATAGTATTTAACAACTGAGATATATCGGGTTGATCATCACCTGAGGGAGGGTCTCCTCCATTACTGTTGCCCCGAGTTTGGTAACCGCGACCCCATCCACTACCACGTCTCATGTTAATCCTGAGAACAGTAGCAGAACATGAGTCTAACTTGGAAACCAACTTCATCTCAATCACAATTTCAAGCTCATTTCAAATTCATAAGGTAATTGATAGTAATACATCAAGGTATACATTGTAGTAGATAATCATACAATGTGTGGTTCTAGCGTAGGGTACTAAGTTCGGTCGGATTCCAACCGGTTATGGACTAAGACTAAAGATTAGTCTATACTTGGAATACGACTCTTTCCTCAATCCTAATGCCTTGTTTTGATCGTGGTATCGAGTACTAAGTGACCCTAGGGACTCTAATGCCTAAGCTTTGATACCACCTCTGTCGCGACCCAAAATATCCCCTAGGAGTTAGGGATACTTCGGCTCGTGATGTGCCATATCCGATACCAAACCATCCTGTAATAACATCCAAGTCATGACAACCATAATCATGAATAAGGCGGAAGCTTAAACCAATGTGCGGAAGCGTAATCCAAAAATTTCTTTTCTATACATGCTGTGTATTCCAAGTTTATACATACATCACAAAAGTAAAGGTGGACATGCCCACCTATCAAAATACAAAATGATAATACTCTCTCTCTCTCTCTATGTAATCACTCTAAAAGGGCCAGTGGTCTAAGTCATTTGCCTCCTCCTGAGGCTCTACACATGGCTCCTCCTCGCCATAATCCTCCTCTATCCAGGGACCCTGATCACAGATGTCAAATGGAGTCCGTGTACCTGCCGACATAAAATGTACGGCTGAGCATGAAATACTCAGCGAGCAAAATCTACTAGCTAACAATGCTATCATAATCACAATATTTTATACAGTGCGTAAAAGAATACAAATCACCAAAATCCATGCTTACAACCCGTCGGGAAAAACCTTTCATAAAACTTGTTCTTTTTATGGAAAACAAACCCTCTCATGTATGCTTATGAGTTCTTATGAATGCTTGTGAGCCTCGTGTTTTCTTATGAGTTCTTGTGAGCTTAGAGTTCTTGTGAGCTTGTGAGTACTTGTGAGCTTATGTAGAGCCCCGAAATTTCAATTCACTAAGAATGAATAGTGTGTGAATAGTGCCCAAGTGTGGTTTTGTACACTTATGGGTCTTATGTTAATATAGGTGTTTGGAATTATGGCGTATATGTTCCAATGGGTCTATATCTCCTTAGGGAATGTGTTGAAAAGCATAAAAGAGTGTTGGAAGTGCATTGGGGAAGATTCGAGTGGCGTAAACAAGGTTTTTCAGCAAAACAGGGGTCGACCAATCGCTCGGTCATTACCTGCGATCGATCGGTCAACTACCGATCGCTCGATAGCTGTCGCACGGTCAACTTTTTTGTATGGGAAAAAATTCCAGAGAGTGTGTTTTTGACTGATCTCTCGGTCATAACACCGATTGATCGGTAAGCCACCGATCGCTCGGTCTATACCACCGATCGATCGGTCATACGCAGATTTTCTTCATTAAGGGTATTTAAGACTTTAACCATCACCCTTTGCCTATAAAAGGGCTGGGTTCGGGCCTTAGGGTTTCACAAACCCTTTGTGCATTGTTTTTGAGGGATTTGAAGAAGAGAAGGAGGAGAGGGCGTTGGTGATCGTTCAAGCTTGTGGAAGATCAAGTTCTTCCTTTCCATTTGGTGTTTTCCAACCAAGAACTCACTGTTCTTGCTTGTTCCAGCCATTGGGAGTCAAACTCATTGATTTCTCCAAGGTAGATACACTCTACTACAATCTTGCAATCCTACTAGTTACTAATTATGATTCTTCTTATCTATGCCCTATCTATATGTATTGATTTTATGTATGAAAATGTGTGATTATATACTTGGATGAAGGTTACTATTATGATGCACTCTAAGTGTTTGATAAAATACCTCTAAGGGATTCTATGCTTAAATACGATGATTTCTCTTATTAAGTGCATATACTCGCATGTCTCGCATGAACCGATGGTTTCCATGGATTTCTCAAAGTACAAACAAAGGTTTTTCATGAAAAGACGAATAATGAATGATTCTAAGTAACTCTATGATTTCTCTAAGATTGTCTCACAAGCTCCACAGATCACAATGAAATGCTCTAAGATCTCTAAGGTTATGCTCTATCGAAATGCTCTACGGTATTGCTCTATGCTCTATGTCTCTACGGATCATAATGACTCTAAGTAACTCCATGAACTCACAAGAACTCATAAGGCTATGATTATCGATTGACTCACACGGTTACAGTTTTGGTTTCGAATATTATCTCACATACGTTTTTCACGGTTTCCATGCTTTAAGGAATTTACGGATTTCATTCTCCATGTCTTGTATGCTCCACGCCTAACCGCTTTATTGTTATTAGTTTGTATACACTGAGTATTCCATGCTCAGTCGATATTGTTATGATCGGCAGGTGCTCGGGTTCCATTCGATTTGTGTGGCGAAGAGCCTTGGGTCGAGGAAGAGTACCGTGACCCGGAGCCTTCCATGGATCACTATCATGACGATGGTGCTTTAGATAGGAGTCGTGACTTCGATTTCTGTTGATCGACCGACTTAGAACTTGTGTCATTTTGTTAGGTGAGTGTGGGGTTTGTCCACTCCACTTTTGGGTTTCTCACACATGTATACTTGTTGGTTCTTACTTGAGCCAAGTTATAGGAGTATTCATTTTGCTTCCGCTATGTTTAGTATTTTATTTTCCGCTGTGCATTGTATTTCATTTCCGCTATGTATATTCAGGTACTCTGACAGGTTTCCACGTGTGCCTTATGTATCATACTTGGAGGTATGATATGGCGGTCACGAGTCAAAGTATCCTTAACTCCTAGGGGGTATTTTGGGTCGCGACAGACTTGGTATCAGAGCTAGTTATGTATAGCGATAGACTTAGTTAGGTCACTCAGGCTTGGCCTAAGCGGAAGTAATTCCTATGAGTTGAACTTAGAACTCAGAAGGACTCAGTTGTCTTAGGCTTGTTACCACGACATAACCGGTATCAAGTGAATCTTTAGGTCAGTATAGGATCCGAGATCGATGTGATCCTATGCGAGGTTCTAGTATAGGCTCTAAAGTATAATTATATGATGATATATATATACCTCGATGTATACTATGTGCGGTATAGCATTTCATGATTATTGAATTGCTATATGATATGTGAGGTTTGGTATCCAAGTTAGACTCATGTTTTGCCAAATTGATCTCAGGATTCGATATCATGAGACGTGGCAATCGGGGTCGAGGTTACCATACTCGGAGGGCCGAGAGTGAAGTTCCGAGAGAAGAGGAACCGTTGTATTTCACAAATGCTATGGACTCCATAGCCGAGACTTTGGCATTGTTGGCAGCGAGGCCTATGCCTACCCCACCGTCCACGCCTGAGCCTACACCGGTGCATCACACCGCGGGGCTCGAAGCTTTTAGGAGACTGCGGCCTCCTACATTCTATGGCACTCTGGACCCCATGGTGGCCGAGTCTTGGATTATGCAGCTGGAGAAGACCTTCCGGGCTCTCCATTGTACCGATGAGCAAAGGGTAGAATGGGCTTCCTTCGTGATGGAAGGTGAAGCCGAACACTGGTGGAGAGCTGCCCAAAGGCAGAGGGATGTTGCTAAGGCAGGTGTGCCCTAGACTTGGGCGGAGTTCTTAGAGACTTTCAGGGAACAGTACTTTCCCAGGTTTATTCGGGAACAAAAGGCGAGAGAGTTTATGCTTTTGGAGCAAGGGTCGATGAGCGTAGCCGAGTATGAGGCTAAGTTCATCGAGTTGTCTAGGTTTGCTCCGCACTTGGTGGCTACTGAAGACCTACAGGTCAGGAAGTTTGAGATGGGCTTGAAGGCTTTCATCCGAGATCGGGTGTCCATTCTCCAGGTAGAGTCTTGGAGAGAGATAGTAGGGAAGGCGAAGATCGCCGAAAAGAATACGGAAGACTTCGTGAGAAGAAGAGACAGTGGCTTCGGGAAGAGCATGTCTCGGGGTCAGTCGAGTAGTTCTTCAGAGAAGAGGACTAGGACTGCACCGTACCAGTTCTCCCAGCCGATGTCGGCTCAGAGACCTTCTTTTGCGCCTCAGGCACCGCGTCCTACGGCATTGCAAGCTACGAGGGTTATGCCTCCGGCTTCCTCCGCATCGCAGACATTTGAGGAGTGCGCAGTATGTGGTCGTCGGCATAAGACTGGAGATTGCCGAAGAATGTCAGGTGGATGCTTCCACTGTGGCTAGATGGGCCATATGATTCGAGATTGCCCGCGCAAGCAGTCACAGTCTGGATCACAGGGAGTTCGGCCTCCAGGCAGGCAGAATTCACTTCAGGGGTCTTCATCTCAGGCCTCTAGATCCTTGGAGCCTACCCAGCAGCCTCGTCAGGCGAACCAGGGCAGAGTCTTTGCCATGACTGATAGAGACGCACAGGCATCTGATGATGTTGTGCAAGGTACGCACGAACTAGTCTTTGTCGAAGTTCTAATATTGCCATGATATGTTCGTATCTATATATATCCTATGTGGTGTTTTGCGATGTTTGTGTCTATATGTATAGTTGTGTTATAACTGGGATGATTCAAATTCTCAGGTTCGTTGCTTGTAAATGAATGTTTGGCAAGAGTGTTGATAGACACAGGATCCACTCACTCGTTCGTTTCACCAAGCTTTGCCAAAGGCTTTACGTCCGAGCCAAGCAAGCTACTTAGGGAGTTGTTCATTTCGACTCTATTGGGAAAATCTATTGAGACAGATAAAGTGTATCCAGATAGTGTTGTACAAGTCATGTAGCACGAGTTGCCAGTCGACTTGATCTTTCTGAGATTTCAGGATTGGGATTTCGATGTCATCCTAGGTATGGATTGGCTCTCAACTCACCATGGACACATGGCGTGTTTCGAGAAGGTGGTTCATTTTAAACCCGTGGGGTTAAAGCCGTTTCATTTCAGGGGACTTCAGAGAAGAGACATTGCCCGCTTTGCAGCTCTTAGTCTCGAGGGTGTAGAAGTGCGAGACTCCACACCTATTCCGGTGGTATGTGAGTATATGGATGTTTTTCCGGAAACCTTGCCGGGATTGCCTCCCGATCGTGCAATCGAGTTTACGAGTGAGCTAGCTCCAGGCACAGTTCCGATTTCAAGAGCTCCGTATAGGATGGCCCCTATTGAGCTTAAGGAGTTAAAAGAGCAGTTAGAAGAATTGCAAGGCCTTGGTTTTATCCGGCCAAGTGTTTCACCTTGGGGAGCTCCGGTTCTCTTCGTGAAGAAGAAAGATGGATTAATGCGTATGTGCATTGATTACAGGCAATTGAACAAGGTCATGATCAAGAATCGTTATCCATTGCCTCGGATAGACGACTTGTTTGACCAATTGAAGGGTGCGCAGTTTTTCTCCAAGATTGACCTTCGATCTGGTTATCATCAGTTGAAGATCAAGAAAGAGGACATTCCGAAGACAGCATTCCGAACTCGATACGGTCATTACGAGTTTTTGGTCATGTCTTTTGGACTGACTAACGCGCCAGCAGCATTCATGGATTTGATGAATCAGGTGTTCAGATCGTCTCTCGATCAATGTGTGATCGTGTTCGTAGATGATATCCTTGTGTATTCACAGTCACAGGAGGATCACACGAGAGATCTCCGTCTGGTATTACAGACACTTCGAGAGCATAGTCTGTATGCTAAGTTGAGCAAGTGTGAGTTCTGGCTGAACAAGGTGTCTTTTCTTGGACACGTGGTATCTGCTGAAGGTATTTCAGTTGATCCTGCAAAGATTGAAGCGGTGATGAATTGGGAAAGGCCGAAGAGTGTCACCGAGATTCGTAGTTTCCTCGGGTTGGCAGGATATTACAGAAGGTTTGTGGAAGGATTTTCAAGTTTAGCAGCTCCGCTTACCTATCTCACACGGAAGAACACGAGGTTCACTTGGAGTGATAAGTGCGAGGCTAGTTTATTGGAGTTGAAAAAGAAGCTTACTTCGGCTCCTGTTCTCACAGTTCCTTCTGGGAGCGGTGGTTTCGAAGTTTATAGTGATGCTTCACTAGTGGGACTTGGATGTGTTTTGATGCAGCATAAAAAGGTGGTCGCCTATGCTTCCCGTCAGCTGAAGGAGCATGAGCAGAATTACCCCACACATGACTTAGAGCTCGCTGCGGTCATTTTTGCACTGAAACTTTGGCGTCACTACCTCTACGGAGAAGAGTTCGTGGTGTTCACAGACCACAAGAGCTTGAAGTATCTTTTCCTCTAGAAGGGGTTGAATATAAGGCAGCGTCGTTGGATGGAGTTCATGAAGGACTACGACTGTTCCATCCAGTACCACCCGGGTAAGGCTAACGGTGGTAGCCGATGCTCTTAGCAGAAAACCTTACGGAGTTATGGCTCAATTGAGAGTGCAAGAGTGGAAGTTATTACATGATATGTGTCATTTGGACACTACTCTCAGGCATGTCACCTATGGGCCGATAATGTCCAACGTGGTGGTTAGGCCACAGATCCTGAGCCATATCAAAGAGTTACAGAATTCAGATGTTGAGTTGCTTGCTTACCGAGACAAGTCGGTGAGTAATGGCAATCAGGAGTTCTCTTAAATGATGATGGTGCTATCACATTTAAGGGCAGGTTGTGTGTCCCCGCCGACACAGTTTTGAGGGATGAAATTTTGAATGAAGCTCACCGATCAAAGTACACGGTACATCCGGGAGGTACTAAGATGTACCAGAATCTCAAGAAGCACTACTGGTGGCGAAACATGAAGAGGGAAGTCGCTGAGTACGTCGCCAGATGTTTGATTTGCCAGCAGGTAAAAGCCGAACATCAAAGGCCGGCAGGTCTTTTGCAGTCCCTTCCTATTCTGGAGTGGAAATAGGAGAACATCTCGATGGATTTCATTGTGGGTTTGCCGCGAACGGCGAAGGGCTCCGATGCTATTTGGGTGATTATGGACAGGTTGATTAAGTCTGCACATTTTATTCCGTACCGAACTACTTTCAATGCAAATCAGTTGGTAGCCCTATATGTTAAGGAGGTGGTTCGACTGCACGGTGTGCCAGTTTCTATCGTGTCTGATCGAGATCCTCGGTTTACTTCCAGGTTTTGGAAAACTTTCCAGGATGCTATGGGTTCTCGTTTAGAATTCAGTACCGCCTTCCATCCTCAGACCGATGGACAAACGGAGAGGGTGAATCAAGTAGTGGAGGATATGCTCCGAGCTTGTATGCTGGATTTTCAGGGTAGTTGGGAGGAACAGTTGCCGTTGGTTGAGTTTGCCTACAACAATAGCTATCAGGCAAGCATCCAGATGGCACCTTTTGAAGCTCTGTATGGTCGGAGTTGTCGATCACCGCTATACTGGGATGAAGTTGGTGAGAGGAAAATTCTTGGTCCTGAGTTGATAGAGCGGACCGCAGAAAGGGTCAAATTATCCGGGAGCGATTGAAAAGTGCTCAGGATAGGCAGAAGAGCTATGCGGATATACGCCGCAGAGATTTAGAGTTCCGAGTTGGAGATCGGGTCTTTGTGAAGATTTCGCCGAGTCGGGGAATCATGCGATTCGGGAAGAAGGGAAAGCTCAGTCCTAGGTACGTGGGACCATTTGAGATCGTCACAAGGGTTGGTGAGGTTGCTTACAGGGTAGCACTACCGCCTCACATGGCAGCGGTCCATAATGTATTTCACGTCTCTATGCTTAGAAAATACATTTCGGATCCGTTTCACGTC
This sequence comes from Tetracentron sinense, assembly GCA_015143295.1. NCBI lineage: Eukaryota > Viridiplantae > Streptophyta > Magnoliopsida > Trochodendrales > Trochodendraceae > Tetracentron > Tetracentron sinense. Next base: position 11,070,832 of record CM026566.1, read on the forward strand.
ATCGCTCTTGATCCAGTGAGATTCGAGAGGATCTTACGTTGGTTGAACAACCAGTTCAGATTCTGGATCGTCGAGATCAAGTGTTGCGAACCAAGACTATCCCTTTAGTCCTAGTGAAGTGGCAGCATCATTCCAAGGAAGAGGCTACATGGGAGCGAGAAGCGGAAGTGAAGGAAAAGTACCCTCACTTGTTTGAGTAGTTTTCCTTGTTAGTTTTGTGTGTATTTTGTTCTTGTTATGTTTTTGGCATCGTTCTAATTTCGAGGACGAAATTCTTGTAAGGGGGGAGGGATGTAGAGCCCCGAAATTTCAATTCACTAAGAATGAATAGTGTGTGAATAGTGCCCAAGTGTGGTTTTGTACACTTATGGGTCTTATGTTAATATAGGTGTTTGGAATTATGGCATATATGTTCCAATGGGTCTATATGTCCTTAGGGAATGTGTTGAAAAGCATAAAAAGTGTTGGAAGTGCATTGGGGAAGATTCGAGTGGCGTAAACAATGTTTTTCAGCAAAACAGGGTCGACCGATCGCTCGGTCATTACCTGCGATCGATCGGTCAACTACCGATCGCTCGATAGCTGTCGCTACGGTCAACTTTTTTGTATGGGGAAAAATTCCAGAGAGTGTGTTTTTGACCGATCTCTCGGTCATAACACCGATCGAACCGGTAAGCCACCGATCGCTCGGTCCATACCACCGATCAATCGGTCATACGCAGATTTTCTTCATTAAGGGTATGTAAGACTTAACCCATCACCCTTTGCCTATAAAGGGCTGGGTTCGTGCCTTAGGGTTTCACAAACCCTTTGTGCATTGTTTTGAGGGATTTGAAGAAGAGAAGGAGGAGAGGGCCTTGGTGATCGTTCAAGCTTGTGGAAGATCAAGTTCTTCCTTTCCATTTGGTGTTTTCCAACCAAGAACTCACTGTTCTTGCTTGTTCCAGCATTGGGAGTCAAACTCATTGATTTTTCCAAACAGGTAGATACCTCTACTCAGGACGAAGAGTGTCACCGAGATTCGTAGTTTCCTCGGGTTGGCAGGATATTACGAAGGTTTGTGGAAGGATTTTCAAGTTTAGCGCTCCGCTTAACTATCTCACACGGAACGAACCCGAGGTTCACTTGGAGTGATAAGTGCGAGGCTAGTTTATTGGAGTTGAAAAAGAAGCTTACTTCGGCTCCTGTTCTCACAGTTCCTTCTGGGAGCGGTGGTTTCGAAGTTTATAGTGATGCTTCACTAGTGGGACTTGGATGTGTTTTGATGCAGCATAAAAAGGTGGTCGCCTATGCTTCCCGTCAGCTGAAGGAGCATGAGCAGAATTACCCCACACATGACTTAGAGCTCGCTGCGGTCATTTTTGCACTGAAACTTTGGCGTCACTACCTCTACGGAGAAGAGTTCGTGGTGTTCACAGACCACAAGAGCTTGAAGTATCTTTTCCTCCAGAAGGAGTTGAATATGAGGCAGCGTCGTTGGATGGAGTTCATGAAGGACTACGACTGTTCCATCCAGTACCACCCGGGTAAGGCTAACGGTGGTAGCCGATGCTCTTAGCAGAAAACCTTACGGAGTTATGGCTCAATTGAGAGTGCAAGAGTGGAAGTTATTACATGATATGTGTCATTTGGACACTACTCTCAGGCATGTCACCTATGGGCCGATAATGTCCAACGTGGTGGTTAGGCCACAGATCCTGAGCCATATCAAAGAGTTACAGAATTCAGATGTTGAGTTGCTTGCTTACCGAGACAAGTCGGTGAGTAATGGCAATCAGGAGTTCTCTTTAAATGATGATGGTGCTATCACATTTAAGGGCAGGTTGTGTGTCCCCGCCGACACAGTTTTGAGGGATGAAATTTTGAATGAAGCTCACCGATCAAAGTACACGGTACATCCGGGAGGTACTAAGATGTACCAGAATCTCAAGAAGCACTACTGGTGGCGAAACATGAAGAGGGAAGTCGCTGAGTACGTCGCCAGATGTTTGATTTGCCAGCAGGTAAAAGCCGAACATCAAAGGCCGGCAGGTCTTTTGCAGTCCCTTCCTATTCTGGAGTGGAAATAGGAGAACATCTCGATGGATTTCATTGTGGGTTTGCCGCGAACGGCGAAGGGCTCCGATGCTATTTGGGTGATTATGGACAGGTTGATTAAGTCTGCACATTTTATTCCGTACCGAACTACTTTCAATGCAAATCAGTTGGTAGCCCTATATGTTAAGGAGGTGGTTCGACTGCACGGTGTGCCAGTTTCTATCGTGTCTGATCGAGATCCTCGGTTTACTTCCAGGTTTTGGAAAACTTTCCAGGATGCTATGGGTTCTCGTTTAGAATTCAGTACCGCCTTCCATCCTCAGACCGATGGACAAACGGAGAGGGTGAATCAAGTAGTGGAGGATATGCTCCGAGCTTGTATGCTGGATTTTCAGGGTAGTTGGGAGGAACAGTTGCCGTTGGTTGAGTTTGCCTACAACAATAGCTATCAGGCAAGCATCCAGATGGCACCTTTTGAAGCTCTGTATGGTCGGAGTTGTCGATCACCGCTATACTGGGATGAAGTTGGTGAGAGGAAAATTCTTGGTCCTGAGTTGATAGAGCGGACCGCAGAAAGGGTCAAAATTATCCGGGAGCGATTGAAAAGTGCTCAGGATAGGCAGAAGAGCTATGCGGATATACGCCGCAGAGATTTAGAGTTCCGAGTTGGAGATCGGGTCTTTGTGAAGATTTCGCCGAGTCGGGGAATCATGCGATTCGGGAAGAAGGGAAAGCTCAGTCCTAGGTACGTGGGACCATTTGAGATCGTCACAAGGGTTGGTGAGGTTGCTTACAGGGTAGCACTACCGCCTCACATGGCAGCGGTCCATAATGTATTTCACGTCTCTATGCTTAGAAAATACATTTCGGATCCGTTTCACGTCATCGCTCTTGATCCAGTTGAGATTCGAGAGGATCTTACGTTGGTTGAACAACCAGTTCAGATTCTGGATCGTCGAGATCAAGTGTTGCGAACCAAGACTATCCCTTTAGTCCTAGTGAAGTGGCAGCATCATTCCAAGGAAGAGGCTACATGGGAGCGAGAAGCGGAAGTGAAGGAAAAGTACCCTCACTTGTTTGAGTAGTTTTCCTTGTTAGTTTTGTGTGTATTTTGTTCTTGTTATGTTTTTGGCATCGTTCTAATTTCGAGGACGAAATTCTTGTAAGGGGGGAGGGATGTAGAGCCCCGAAATTTCAATTCACTAAGAATGAATAGTGTGTGAATAGTGCCCAAGTGTGGTTTTGTACACTTATGGGTCTTATGTTAATATAGGTGTTTGGAATTATGGCATATATGTTCCAATGGGTCTATATGTCCTTAGGGAATGTGTTGAAAAGCATAAAAAAGTGTTGGAAGTGCATTGGGGAAGATTCGAGTGGCGTAAACAATGTTTTTCAGCAAAACAGGGGTCGACCGATCGCTCGGTCATTACCTGCGATCGATCGGTCAACTACCGATCGCTCGATAGCTGTCGCACGGTCAACTTTTTTGTATGGGGAAAAATTCCAGAGAGTGTGTTTTTGACCGATCTCTCGGTCATAACACCGATCGACCGGTAAGCCACCGATCGCTCGGTCCATACCACCGATCAATCGGTCATACGCAGATTTTCTTCATTAAGGGTATGTAAGACTTTAACCATCACCCTTTGCCTATAAAAGGGCTGGGTTCGTGCCTTAGGGTTTCACAAACCCTTTGTGCATTGTTTTTGAGGGATTTGAAGAAGAGAAGGAGGAGAGGGCCTTGGTGATCGTTCAAGCTTGTGGAAGATCAAGTTCTTCCTTTCCATTTGGTGTTTTCCAACCAAGAACTCACTGTTCTTGCTTGTTCCAGCCATTGGGAGTCAAACTCATTGATTTCTCCAAGGTAGATACACTCTACTACAATCTTGCAATCCTACTAGTTACTAATTATGATTCTTCTTATCTATGCCCTATCTATATGTATTGATTTTATGTATGAAAAGGTGTGATTATATACTTGGATGAAGGTTACTATTATGATGCACTCTAAGTGTTTGATAAAATACCTCTAAGGGATTCTATGCTTAAATACGATGATTTCTCTTATTAAGTGCATATACTCGCATGTCTCGCATGAACCGATGGTTTCCATGGATTTCTCAAAGTACAAACAAAGGTTTTTCACGAAAAGACGAATAATGAATGATTCTAAGTAACTCTATGATTTCTCTAAGATCGTTTCAGAAGCTCTAAGGATCATACCATGCTCACAAGGAAACTCTATGATAATGCTCTAAGATTGTCTCACAAGCTCCACGGATCACAATGAAATGCTCTAAGATCTCTAAGGTTATGCTCTATGGAAATGCTCTACGGTATTGCTCTATGCTCTATGTCTCTACGGATCATAATGACTCTAAGTAACTCCATGAACTCATAAGGCTATGATTATCGATTGACTCACATGGTTACAGTTTTGGTTTCGAATATTATCTCACATACGTTTTTCACGGTTTCCATGCTTTAAGGAATTTATGGATTTCATTCTCCATGTCTTGTATGCTCCATGCCTAACCGCTTTATTATTATTAGTTTGTATACACTGAGTATTCCATGCTCAGTCGATATTGTTATGATCGGCAGGTGCTCGGGTTCCATTCGATTTGTGTGGCGAAGAACCTTGGGTCGAGGAAGAGTACCGTGACCCGGAGCCTTCCATGGATCACTATCATGACGATGGTGCTTTAGATAGGAGTCGTGACTTCGATTTCTGTTGATCGACCGACTTAGAACTTGTGTCATTTTGTTAGGTGAGTGTGGGGTTTGTCCACTCCACTTTTGGGTTTCTCACACATGTATACTTGTTGGTTCTTACTTGAGCCAAGTTATAGGAGTATTCATTTTGCTTCCGCTATGTTTAGTATTTTATTTTCCGCTGTGCATTGTATTTCATTTCCGCTATGTATATTTAGGTACTCTGACAGGTTTCCACGTGTGCCTTATGTATCATACTGGAGGTATGATATGACGGTCACGAGTCAAAGTATCCTTAACTCCTAGGGGGTATTTTGGGTCGCGACAGCTTATGAGCTTCTTGTGAACTTATGAGTACTTGTGAGCTTATGATCCTTGTGAGCTTGTTCTCCTTGGAGACATATGCAAGATCTTAGACTTGTGAGTTTCTTATGAGTTCTTGAAAAGCCTTGCGAGACTTATGATCCGTGGAGTTCATGCAAGATCTAGACTTGATCCTTGTGAGCGTGGATTAACCGATCTTAGAATGCCAACCCAAAGTTTGGCTTAGTCTATGCTTATGCATGTATGCTTCTTACTTATGAATGCCTTTGAAAATCCTCTTATGTTTTCTTGAAAATTCATGCTTATGAGAAAAACCACGGTCGTGCAATACTTATCATGCGTAGAGTGCTTGTGAGCATTATAACATCTATGTGGAAAGCTTTAACTAATTAAACATGTTCATGCAAGGCATAATGATCATTATAGTATACTTGAAGACCTTAAGTAACTCATATGGTTCATACAAGGTATATTAGCATCATAACATACTTAAACAATTCTAGAATGTAGAACATTTCATTCATTGCATCACATCATAACAATCATGGCTTCTAAGCCTAATTCATCATATCACACTTAAAATCATGGTTCCTTGGAGGATATTAACACTTACTTGCACTTATAGTCATATTCACCCTTTTATTGGAAAACCCCCAAAATCTTAAATCCTTATTTGCTTATTTGAACATAATCAAGTTCACCCAAAATCCCTTGTTTGTCATTGCATCATAGTATACTTAAAATCATGGTTCATTTAAAGGTATTACAATTTTCTTACAAGTTTAGCCATATTCATCCTTGTTATTGAAAAACCCCCAATTTGTAAAACCTTATATGATTGTTTATTCATGATCTAGTTCACCCAAATTTCCACACTTCCTATTTGTATCATAATAGAATTAAAATCACCTATTTGAATCATCTTTGTATGATAACAAGGCTAGTTAGTAGTTTACTAACCTCTTTGGATCAATTTCTAGGTTGAAGAAACCCCTTGAGAAATCCTCACTTGATTTGAATGATCCAAGCTTGATTTGGGGAAGATCCAACCCTTGATTGAAGCTCTTCTTGGTTTCAAGCAAAACCCTCTTTGGAATGCTCAAGATCCTTTCCTTCTCTTTCTAGGAACTCTCCTTGGTTTAGAGTAACCCAAAAACCCTCCTAAAGTCTTCTATTTATAGTGTAAGGGGTGAAAAACCCCTAAAAAATCGCATCCAAGAAAGTAAAATCGCTTATCTACGATCGTTCGTAGCTATTTACGATTGATCGTAGCCTTCTACGATCGATCGTAGCTTCCTACGATCAATCGTAGTTTCACCCGAGAGTTTCCAGCATTTCTGGGGCTTTACGATCGATCGTAGCAACTCTACGATCGTTCGTAGCTCCGCTACGATCGTTTGTAGGGTCCCTACGAGTGATCGCAACTTTTGCAGAAAGCTTCAGCATTTTTGTATTTTCGTATCTCGGCCATAACTTTTGACTCGCTTGTCCGATTTTGACGATTCAACTTGCGTTGGATTTTTATTTCGAAGGAGAACAACTTTCATGTTTTTCAAAACTTCCAATTCTTCCTTTTTCTTGGACCATTTTTCCCCTAAACCTGACTGATCCGAAATTGGGTTTCGTCAATCCAGATTTTAAACCGACCCGACTTCAGAAATCGGTCTTTTGACCTAACACCAACTCAAAACCAAGAAAAGTGATCAACATGAACCCTGGAGAGGGTTCAATTACCTTTCCAAAAATCTAAGAATCGCTTGATTCCGACGAGCGGTGTGAGCGCTAGGGCTAGTTAGAGTCGAGGGTATGCCAAGGCATAACCCTTGTCAATACTCAAGAGTATTCTATGCTCTTGCCTATTTTATTCCAAACACCCATACACCATAAATACATTCTTACATGCTTTAGTATATGATATCATTTGTCGTACATGGCCATCAAGATCCGGGGTTCTACATTTATGGTGTACCCATACTCTTTTATCCTTCTTAGAAATAGGGTTGCTAGTCATATTTCTTATCTGGATTGGGTTTTCTGTTAATGGGTTGACAAGAAAAGGTTTTCATTAAAGGCTCAAAAGGGTTTTCTATAGATATAAAAGTTAGGTATGCCAAAAATTCTGACAGGTTACAAACATGGCCTATATCATTTTCTAGGGTTGCATTATCATGTCTAATGTTTTGAATGGATATAGAGAAAGTTCTTTTGTAATGACCTAATGTTTGATGTCGTTCCAAGTTTAATGATCAAATCAAGAATTAATGAGATCTCTCAAAGGAATATGTGTGGGCTGGAAGAAATTGTGAGTCAACTTGTGACTCGGAATCTTTGTATAACCCTTTGAAATGATGGAATGCTCAAAACTCACTGGGTTAGGTCTCCACAAATATTCTTCTAGGATCTCTAGAGAATCTGAACTTAGGATGACTCTGATGTTGATTTTGTGCAATTTTTGCCGAATCTGAATTTTCTAAGCATTACTTGAAAACATTTTTGAAAGTACTAGAAAAACTTTTTATTTTTTTATTTTTTATAAAAAGAAAATAAGTCTATATATCCTACCCGCAAAACCCAGAGTTCTACATCCTAGGCGGCCTACGGGACAGGCCGGAAGCTTTCACAGTCTCTAAAGCTCCAAAGATTTAGCAAAAGATAACAATTTTTTTTTTTTAAAGGAAAACATGAGTTCCGGAAAATACCACCCCCAAACAAAAGATAGCACCATCCTCGGTGCTCATGACCAAGACAAAAAGATATGACTGTGGACTATAAGATGCAAAAGTTGAGGAAGGGTATTACCAGCTTGGCAAAAATGTATACTGGTAGGTATCTGCAAAAGTAATGAGATCCGTACAACCTGAAAAATAGTGCCAAAATAATCATGCAACTCATGAATCTCGGAATTGCCTTTCCAACAGTGCTAAGTTTAACGTCTTCAGCCAGACACAAAGGGGGTACATAAAAGCACCCCCAAACAAGTTGGAAACATGGAGACTGAGTGAGTCATCATTCTTCATAGACAGGATCGATTAGATCAATCTCATCAGCTTGGATGGATGAAACATCAAGTTCATTGAAATGTTTCAAACGCTGACCATTAACTTGGAAAGTGGAATTATCCGTTGGATCCTTGACAGTGACAGCCCCATAGGGCTTAACCTCAGTAACAATGAATGGACCGGACCATCTAGATTTTAATTTCCCAGGAAAGATATGGAGTCTAGAATTGTACAGAAGTACTTTCTGTCCAGGGTGGAACTCTTTTCTAAGAATGCTCTTGTCGTGAATCCTTTTCATTTGTTCTTTGTATTGCTTCGACAAACTATAAGCATAATTTTGTAATTCATCCAACTCATTGAATTGCAGTTTCCTCTCCTCGCTTGCAGAGTCTAAGTCAAAATTGAGCTTTTTAATGGCCCAGAGGGCACGATGCTCTAACTCGACAGGGAGGTGGCATGGTTTCCCAAAAACCAATCGATACGGAGACATATTGAGAGGGGTCTTGAAAGCAGTACGGTAGGCCCAAAGAGAGTCAGTAAGATGAGTGGACCAGTCTTTACGAGTAGTATTGACTGTTTTCTCTAAGATTTGCTTTATCTGACGGTTGGAGACTTCTACCTGACCACTAGTCTGAGGATGATAAGCAAGGGCGACCTTGTGGGTGACCCCATACTTTTTTAGAAGATACTCAAAGACCCTATTGCAGAAATGTTTTCCCCCATCACTGATGATAGCATTGGGGGCTCTGAATCGAGCGATGATGTTTTCTTTAAGAAATCTAACCACAACTCTATGGTCATTGGATTTTGTGGGAATTGCCTCTATCCATTTAGAGACATAATCGACCGTAAGGAGAATATACTGGAAACCATGTGAGATCGGAAATGGTCCCATGAAGTCGATGCCCCAAATATCAAAAATCTCATCAACCTGAATAGGTGTGAGGGGCATCATGTTTCTCTGAGAAATTCTGCCTAGATGTTGACAATTTGGGCAGGCCTTGGAGTAGACATGTGCATCTCGAAAGAGAGATGGCCAGTAGAATCCACACTGTAGAACTTTCTCTGCAGTCTTTTTAGTGCTAAAATGACCACCATAGGGCTGATCATGAGAAGAGGAGAGAATATTCAATTGCTCAGACTCAGGGACACACAGACGAAGGAGCTGGTCTGGACAATACTTATAGAGATAAGGGTCGTCCCATGAGTAGTTCTTCACCCTAGCTAAGAATTGATGTTTATCTTGTTTAGACCAGTGGGAAGGAATGGCTTCAGTCACGAGATAGTTGACAATGTCAACATACCACGGAGAATCCGAGACCGCGAACAGTTGTTCGTCAGGAAAGGTCTCAAGGATGGGTAGAGGTTCAGAGATGAACTCTACAGTCAGTCGAGATAAATGGTCAGTGAACACATTCTCAGTTCCTTTCTTGTCCCGAATTTCTAGATCAAATTCTTGTAATAAAAGAATCCAACAAATCAGCCTGGGTTTGGTATCCTTCTTGGAAAGAAGATAGCGCAGTGCTGCATGATCTGAGTAGACTATGACCTTTGTGTCAAGTAAATAAGATCTGAATTTATCCAAGGCAAATACTACAGCCAAGAGCTCTTTCTCAGTGGTGGAATAATTCAGTTGTGCTGAATTTAAAGTCTTGCTGGCATAGTATATGACATGTGGCAGCTTGTTGACTCTCTGCCCTAGAACTGCACCTAAGGCATAATCGGAAGCATCGCACATCACTTCGAATGAAAGGGTCCAATCGGGAGGACGAATGATAGGTGCAGAGGTGAGCTCAGATTTGAGGCGCTCAAATGCAATCATACACTCGGTGTTGAAGTCAAAAGGGCTATCCTTAGCCAAGAGACTACACAAGGGATGAGTGATTTGAGAAAAATCCTTGATAAATCTCCGATAAAAACCAGCATGTCCGAGGAAAGATCGAATGTCACGAACAGACTTAGGGATTGGTAGAGTAGAGATAACATCTATCTTTGCCTTATCAACCTCGATCCCTTGATCGGATATCACAAGGCCCAAAACTATGCCTTTCTTCACCATGAAGTGGCATTTCTCCCAATTTAGGACAAGGCGTTTGTCCTGACACCGCTCTAAAACCAGACTGAGGTGATGGAGGCACTCATCAAAAGATGATCCAAAAACAGAGAAGTCGTCCATGAAGACTTCAAGAAATCTCTCTACCATGTCACTAAAAATGCTAGTCATGCACCTTTGAAAAGTCGCAGGTGCATTGCAGAGGCCAAAGGGCATGCGACGATAGGCAAATGTGCCGAAAGGACAGGTGAAAGTGGTTTTCCTTGGTCCTCAGGGGCGATGGATATTTGATTGTACCCTGAGTATCCATCTAAGAAGCAATAGAAGGAGTGACCAGCCAATCTTTCCAACATCTGATCAATAAAGGGCAACGGAAAATGGTCTTTCCTAGTGTTGGTGTTGAGTTTTCTGTAATCAATACAAACTCTCCAACCTTTCTTTAGTCGTTGGGTGACCATTTCTTGCTTCTCATTTTCCACCACTGTGAATCTTGCTTTCTTGGGTACAACATGAATAGGACTGACCCATTTGCTGTCCGAGATGGGATAGATGATTCCTGCATCCAGCAGTTTAAGGATTTCATCCCGGACAACTTCCTTTAGAATAGGATTTAGCCTCCTTTGAGGCTCCCTAGAAGTCCTGGAATCATCTTCCAGATAGATATGGTGTTGGAAAACAGAAGGGTTTATCCCACGAATGTCATCGATCGTCCAACCAATGGCAGTCTTGTGCTTTTTCAACAATTTTAGAAGTTTCTCTCTTTGGAATTCAGAGAGAGCAGATGCGATGATGACGGGATAAGTTTCCTCTGGTCCAAGGTAAGCATATGTGAGCTCTAAAGGAAGAGGTTTCAGTTCAAGCTTAGGCACTGAGGCATCAGTAGATTCGATCTCAGTGGATATAGAGAGGATGAAAAGTGGTTCTCTATCCAAGGTAATCAAAGGCTCAAACTCATTGAGTGGAGCAGGAGTAGAAATCAAATGAGTAGACTCTAAGAGATCATTGACTTCAGAATTGGCTATTTCAGATTAAAAATCACCCCCAATGTGTTCGAGACACTGATGAAGTATGTCTTCAGGAGAGTCCTGAGTTAGACTCTCAATAACACACATTTTCTCAACCATGTCGACATCGGTAGGTTGGTGCATTAAGCGAAAGATGATGACCTCTGCTTTGAGGTTGCCAAAAGTGATCGACATGTTCCCTTCCCTACACCCTATCTGTGCATCAGCAGTAGCTAGGAAAGGTCTGCCCAAATAACGGGTATCCTATTATCCGGACATGGTTCTGTGTCGAGAATGATGAAATCGACCGGATAGTAAAAGTCTGCAACTTTTACTAGGACATCCTCAATGATACCTCTAGGGATCTTTATAGATTGGTCCGCAAGTTTTAATGTGACCCTAGTAGACTTCATGTCCTTTAAGCCTAACTGCTGATAGACTGAGTAGGGTAGGAGATTCACACTGGCTCCTAAGTCGAGTAAGGTGGTGCAGGTGAAATCATTCCCTATTCCACACGGAATGGTAGGGCTTCCAGGATCCTTGAATTTTATAATGCCATTGCGTTGAATGAACACAGTGGCCTTCTCGGCCAAAAAGGCATCCTTGGGTACATGAGTACGCCGCTTGACAGTGCATAAGTCCTTGAGGAACTTAGCATAAGTTGGAATCTGCTTGATAGTAGTAAGGAACGGGATGTTGATCTGTAAGTCTTTGAAGACTTCCATGATCTCTGAGAATTGTTGATCCCTTTTATTTTGAACAAGCCTTTCTGGGAAAGGTGGCTTCAACTGACAAATTGGCTTATCCTTAGCCTGAGGTTTCTGCACAGAAATATTAGATTTGGGTGCAGAGGTAGAGGCAGCAACTTTGGAGCTGGGTTCCTCTAAGTGAGTAGTTGGTGCCTTTGATGGCACTGGACATGGTTGTACTCCTATGTCAACATTTCTGCCTGAGCGGAGTGTGGTAATAGCTTGTACATCACCCTGAAAGTTGTGGTTTGTGGATTGCGAACCGACTTCATAAACTACCTCCTTGGCATTTCCCTTTGGATTGGCAATAGGTTGGCTAGGGAATTTGCCCTTCTCTCTCTCGACTTCTAATTGACCTAGCCGGTGCTCTAGACGCTGGTAAGATTATTCTTGCCGTGTTATAAACTGAGAGAGAAGGTCTTCTAGACCAGGTTTAGGTGCAGCTAAGGGAAGCTGTGGCACCAACTCTCTATTGGAGCTCAGAGGGGCAGAGTAATGATAGGACTGGGGAGCAACTGGGACTAACTACTGATTTTGCAGATGTGGAGAGGCTCTCTGCTGTCCAGAATAAGAATTCTGGTGAGGTTGCTGATACTGGTGGTACTGCTGTGGCGAGTACTGCCCATTATATGGCCTATTGGGTTGGTGAAACCCTGGAGGATAAGTGCCCTGTTGCGGTCGTTGCTGTGGGGCAGACTGTTGCTTCCAAGAAAAATTTGGATGATTCTTAATATCCGGATGGTAAGTCTGGCTATAGGAATTTGGAGTGGGAGGTTTAAAGGTACTGAAGTTACAGACCTCTTCTTGGATTTGTGGGGCACATCCTTCATTTAAAGGACATGTAGAAGTGGAATGGGTATTCTGCAGACATAAATCACAATGCATGATTGGGTTATCCTGACCCACATGCATGACAGTATTGGAAGGTATTGGTTTTTGAACCGATACGGCTAAGGCTGAAACAGATTTTGTGAGTTCCAGGAGCAGGGATTTCAATTCTGGATCACTTTTAACCTCATGTCCCGTGGAAGTCCTAGAGGGTAGAGTAGTTCGACTAAATTTAGAATTAGTCGTCCAATGCTGGGAGTTTTCTCCTAATTCTATGAGGAATAAGTAGGCTTCTGTAGGAGTCTTGTGCATGAATTTTCCTTGACACATAGATTCCAGCATGTTCCGGGACTCATCAGTAAGTCCTTTATAGAAAAAGTTAACAAGGCTACCCTTGTCAAAGTTATGATAGGGACATTTGGTTTGAAAATCCTGAAATCTATCCCATGCTTCATAGAATTTTTCATCAGACTTCTGTCGGAAGTCTTGAATGAATTGTTTCATTTCATTTGTCCTAGACATCTGATAGAATTTGGACATGAATTTAGCAACTAACTCGGCCCAAGTTGTAATTGAGTCAGCAGGAAGAGAGTAAAGCCAAGCAGATGCTTTATCTTTCAGAGAGAATGGGAAGACCCTTAATCTGACATTTTCTTCATTGAGATACTAATTTTTAAACAATGTGCAGGTATTAAGGAATTGCCGTAAATGAGTGTATGGATCTTCTCTAGCAAGACCATGGAAGGTAGGTAGCATTTGTACTGTATGCGGTCTGATTTCGAATTGAGCCGCGTCCGTTGGTGGAAGTACAATACAATTAGGAGGGTTAGCAGAAATGGGTGCATAGGTCTCAATGAGGGGCCTTTCTGCTACCATGAGAATTTGAAGGGAGGAGGGAGGGGAAGACTCTGTAAATGATTCTAGGAGAATTGAATGATTCTCAGATCGAATCAATAGCTTGTTGGATCGGACCCAACAGGGCATATACTTGAAAAATACGCCCTAGAGCTGGCAAAAAATTACCAAAGGAGACACTAACCTGAGTGAATCTATATGATGCGCACAGAACACAAAGATAACCCTAAGCCAAAGCTAAACAATCAATAGTTTTCTGGGCTTTATATTTTTATCTGTGTGGGCAAGTAGATTATGACAGTGGGTGGGACCACTGATTTTATCTTGTTTAATCCGCTGGACTGACTTGCACTCTAGGGTTCTCACAAAGGTTTCACTTGTAAGCTAACCTTCCAGTACTAACACGAGTTAACTACAAGAAAATCCGTAGCCTAGACAGACGTGTCGCACAATGGCAAGCTTAAGTACGTCCCAGACTAGCCGGATCAGTCAAGCAGTTTGACAAGTGTATTCCCAAAAGAATAACTTGGGCTAGATTGTGTTCCTAAGTCAACAAGCACAGTTAACCAACAAGATTTTGAGGAGGCCACTTAAGAGCTCAGTATACTAAAGTAGTAGGGACCTGTGGGTATGTTAGGAAATAGGGACCCGCGCTCGTGGTCTTATTCGACTAAAAAATGAAGGATTCATTGATTTTGTGATGGTCCTATGAACACCGAGCTAAATTTGGCTCTAAATCTTGGTTCATTTTATTAAATTGCTTTCGGCTTCACACAGCTGGAGTGATGAGGTGGGTGATGAAATCCCACCAGTTTCAAGTAAAGCTGGACCTAGATGCTCAATCAACACCCGGGATCGCTTTCAAGCGAGGTATAGAACACGTACCTACCCGTGGGCTATGCCATGGGGTTGCCTCCGTGCGGTAGGGAGGGGTAATGGGCTTGGGCCCACTCCGAGCTAGTACTCCCTACTCACACTCCTTCCCTGCGTAACGTGCACAATAAAATATAGGTCACGTGATTGGGAATTATTTTTGGGGCCGCCTTTAAGGGGTTGCACACAACATTCAGTTAATTAGGCAGATTAATTAATTTCCAAATTTGGGTTTTAATTCAAACTTAATAGTTTCCTAAAGTAGGGAACTACTAATTCTAAATTTTCCCTCAAGTTTTGGAAACCTTCCAATTTAAATTGGTGAAATCAGGGCAAACTTCCCAAAATGGAATTGTGTTAAAGATAGACTTTTTCCACTATAAAGATTTAGAAATTTTTTTGAAAATTAGAAATTTCCAAAAAAATATGCTAAATCTCTAAAATATATGGGAAAATGCCTAAAATCAACAAAATTCTTATTTAAAAAGTCTCCAAAAGTAATAATTCCCAAAATACTAATCACCTAAAAAAAACAGAATGTAAATCTAAACCTAACACTTTTTTTTTTTTGTTGTTTTTTTCGCTCAAGGGTTGCTAAGCCCTTGAACACATATCTAAAAATAATAATAATAAAAAAGATGTAGAAAGTCCTAAATTATTACAAGTTGCACTCGGCCATCCGAGGCTTAAAAAAAATAAAAATAAAAATAACCAAGTAGAAAAGAAAGAGAAGAAGGGGATCCCAAATCCCTTGCTGTTTTTTTTTTTTTTTTTGTTTCCTGAAAATTTTCTTCTTTCTTTATGCACTTCCTTCACCCGAGCGGCAACAGCACCATTTGAAAGTAAGTTTTTCGATCGTTGAAACGAATCACCCTATTTCAACACTTAAATTAATCCGAGACCTGCAAACATATGAGAATGGTATAGGGCTTGTGTCGGATGTCGAATCCTCACTCGGGGTTAGTTAGGTTAGTGCAATAAAGAAAATAAAATAAAATAAAGAAAAGATTAAAATGGTGGAGAGATGAGAAGGGTGGATTGATTTTTAAAACAATTTTTTTTAAAAAGAGATTAGCAAGATCTACTAATGAAATAAATAACATAAATTAAAAGGCATGATATGTAAGCACAAACTAACCAACATTAAAGAATTTTATTAATTAAACCACAAGTCACTACAAACCTTTAATTAAAATTAATGCAAGAACAACCTTAAAAAAAAATGCCAAATGTGACAATGTATTGCTCCACCGGTGTAGGTGATTGTCGGAGATGTGTCCGCCTTGATGAGGTTGAGAAGCTGTGAGATGAGAGGGGACTTGAGAGATGAGAGAAAGATGAGAGAGGTGTGAGAGGTAGTGGGGTCTTGGAAGATAGACTAGATGAGGAGAGAATGGAAGTGTACGACCAACACCAAGACAATGAAGTGAAGAGAAAGGGGGTTAATTGAAGATAGCTTGGATGAGTTTTTTTTTTTGGTGGAACCGTGGGATATGTATATATAGGGAGAGGGGTGGCTACTAAAGTTTTGGAATTTAGAAAAATAGAAAGTTTTTGAATTAATCAAGAAGAATGGAAAGTGGGAAAGTAGGAAAGTGTGGCCACTAATCTCTTAGATATTAGGGTTTTAGGGTTAGTGAAATGGGTGGCTAGGATTTATGCGAAGGGAATTGGATAGCTAGGATTTGGGAATGAGATAACAAAGGTTTACTAGATTAGGGTTTTGATTAGGGGGTAACTAGGAGTGGACGGTTTTGATTTAAAGCCCTAGGGATGGATGGTATTGGAATTAGTAACTAGGAAAATATTTATGAAAATGGGAAGTTTTTGAATTAGTCAAGGGAAGGTTTTGGAAATTAGCAAGGATTTCTAATGGCTAGAATAGAAGGTTGGATACAAGGATAGTGGGGAAAGTAGGAAATAGGAAAGTGAGGTGTAGGGATGATATGGACGATCATGGCTAAGAGTGTAGAGCCCCGAACCTTTTCATAGGTTTGGAGTGATCCAACCAATTCCTCAATCTTCAGAGAGTCAACATTTTTACTCTCTTCGATTGCAGTGACTTTGGGTTGAAATCTCTCTGGGAGAGATCTAAGGACTTTTCTAACAATTTTGGACTCAGATATTTTCTCACCTAAATTGAAACTAGCGTTGACAATGTCACTAAGTTTTGCATAGAATTCATCAAAAGTGTCATTGTCTTCCATGTTTAAATGTTCAAATTTGGTGGTTAACATTTGGAGTTTTGAGATTTTAACAGTGGTAGTACCCTCAGGGGTAATTTCAAGAATGTCCCAAGCCTCCTTTGCTTTTTCACATGAAGAAATTCGTTTGAATTCCTCAGCAGTGACTGCAGTAAAGATAGCATTGAGACCTTTAGTGTTCCATCCACTTGACTCAAGCTCTTCTCTGGTCCATTCATCAGAATATTTGACGACAGTCAAATCACCTACAGTTTTTATGGGCGTAGTCCACCCATTCTGTATAGACATCCAAATTCTCTCGTCAATAGATTTGAGAAAGGCTCTCATTCTAGCTTTCCAGTATGCATAATTATTTCCATCAAAAAGTGGGGGACGAGAGATGGATCCACCTTCTCTTAGAGTACTCATGATCACGGATAATACAGGATCACACTTAAGGGATTAGCCTTATCAGTGAACTTGCTCTGATACCAATTGAAATTTATCCAGGTCAATGATCTCTAAGACCTAGAGGGGGGGTGAATAGGTCTATCTAATAATTTCTAACCAATTTTAATTTTTCAATTAATATGTTTAGAAATCAATGAACAAGTTAATCAGACAATCCACACAAATCAAACACAGAAGATTTTTACTTGGAAAACCCTAACGGGAAAAAACCCGGGACCTTGTCCAGCAAGACAAGACCTTACCAAAACAGAAACGACGTTCCTAGGTATAGACTCTTACTCTTGATTTTCGCGAACCAGCAGGTTCGATCTCCGCCGTAGCAGCTTCGGTTCCACACCGACCAAATCTTTTCAAGCTACTTCAAAACCACAATCACACAAGATCGATCTCCTTCCACGAAGGCTCCGGATCAAACACCGGACACACACACACGGTGTAAGGTTGTGAATCAATTTAAGAAATTTCAAACCCTAGAGGGATCTCATACAGATCTGAGATCACACAATGCAAGATCAAAGGTTTAGATCTATACTTGCATTCTCTAGGATCTAAGAAAGAGGAGGGATCAACAAAGATCTAATAAAAGCAATAAGAAAAAACCCTAGAAGAGTTTCTCAGACCTCTGCTCTTTCAAAAATATCAAAGACACGAATTAGGTCTCCAAAAAGTTGTTTATATAGGGTTTAAAAAAAGAATCCAGAAAAAGAACAATTCTTTTTACGGGGACCGATCGATCGGTGCTCACTACCGATCGCTCGGTTAAAAATCATCTCTCTGGAAAAATACCCCATATAAACTTTTTGTCCAGTCGATAGCCACCGATCGCTCGGTAGGCCACCGATCGATCGGTCCCAATACCGAGCGATCGGTTGAGACAGAATTTTGTTCAAACCATATGTCTTTTCATGTTTATTTGATTCAACTAAGATCAAACAACTTTGTTAGGTTTAAAACTATCCTCCTAGGTATGTTTAGAGTTATCTAAGCCAAAACCAACCTAGGTAGGGGTCTCTAAGTCCATTACCTGTCTAGATCCAGAGTAGAAGCTTTTTCTTCTCTTTCTTCAATGTTCTTTAAGCTTTAGCTCTTCTATTCTGACAAGTTGAATATGACTCGATGACTCGACTCACATGACCTATCTAATGATCACGGAATTTGCCAATACCTATTTAGGGATTTACAAACCCTTTCTTCTTAAGGCTTGCCCGAGCCTTTAGGGCTTCATTCACATACTTAGAGGACTTTGAGAGTTAGGGAGAGAGGAGAAGGAGACTCGAACCTAGGGTTTCGTTTTTGTGGAGGAATCAAAGGGGGTTTAAGAACCCTAGATCCCCCAGCTCGTTTGGCTTCGATTTCAAGGCTCAAGCTCTTGTGGGACTCCTCCTCCAAGCTAGGGTAGCACCCACACACGTTTTTTTTTAAAAGGGGTTTCTTCCCCAACTCAAGTCTTCCTCAAGCAAGGGTTGTTCCCTACCCTTTTTGGAGCTTCAATCAAGGTTCCTACCAAGATCAAGCCTTGATCTAAGGTTAGTACACCCTACTAACTTACCCTAGCAATAAATCTAAGTTTTCTTTATGAAATGTGATTTATACAATTATGTTTGCTTTCTTGTGAAATGTATCATCCCTAATAAATATAAACAAGATAAAGAAATGGTATGGATGTTTGGATGGATGTTGGATGTGGCGATTGGATGCCGAATGGGTGATGTATGGTATGTGTGGGTCGTGGATTAGAAAATGGAGGATGGGCATTACACAAATAATAAACTTACCTTGTGTGATTGAATGTAAAATATGCACTAAAAAGGAGAAAATGAACAATGAGGAAACTTGCATGCTAAGTGTTTGACAAAATACCTAAACTATGAAATAATGATTTAAATGAAGAAATGGAAATGGGCCTTACGTATATATTCTCATGAATGATGAATGGATTTAAATACCATGTTGATTACTCAAATTCTCATATGCATATATTGTGAATTGAATGGTAATGTCATACCTCTCCTATTGTCCTTATTCCATGGTTGTCACGATTGACACATACACGAGCACGCATGATAGCATGAACCGAGATTTCAAGAGCATGTGCATATAATAACCAACAAGAAAATATTGCATGTCAAGGAGGTTGGTAGCCCATGAAAAATTCGGGTACTAGCCTTTGGCTCACAAGAAAACTAAACAAGTAATAAAAATCACCTATTGTCAAGGAGGTTGGTAGCCCAGGGACATTCTGGTACTAGCCTCTGGCTCACAAGAAAACCATACATATCAAGGAGGTTGGCAGCCCAGGGAGATTCGGGTGCTAGCCTCTGGCTCACAAGTTACAAGATACAAGGTTACAAGATGATGACAAGACATTCATGCATGCACGCATACATGGTTTTAAAATGCATACCAGGACATGGAAACGGGTTTTCAAGCATGAGTTTTGTCGGCGTTTTTTTTTGCATTCATGCTCATCAAGATGATAATATTTCTCCATAATTAATATCGTTTAATTCTATGATTTTACTATTGCCTGGAATTGATGATTGGTATTATACTACTCTTTGCATGTTTATTATTGTTATGGATAGCTAGTAGCTTGTAGTCGCTGAGTATTGCCGTACTTTCATGTCGGCAGGTACTGAGGGAGCCCTCGACCCAGAGCCTTGGGTCGAGGAAGATTATATCGAGGAGAAAGAGCCGTCTATCCCACTACAGTCTCAGGCGGACCGAGACCTTGATGTGTGGTCATACCTCGACTACTGTTGAGGGGAGAGTACGAGAGGGTCTTTTATGTATTTTGACATTTTGATAGGTGGGTTTGTCCACCTTAGACTTAGACATGTTTTGTATATATGTTAACTTGGAATACTATTTTGGAAATCTTAGAAGAAAAGAAAAAGTTAGTTTACGCTTCCGCATTTATGTTTAGCTTCCGCGCTCTGATTATCATTGTTTAGTACGTTAATTATCTTGTTCATGACAAGATGGTTTGGCAGGTACGTATAGTCACGCCTAAAGTATCCCTAAACTCCTAGGGGGTATTTTGGGGCGTTACACTACATGAGGCTCCTCCATGGGTTCCTTAACATACTCCTCCTCCACCCGTGGGCTAGGAGCACAGACGTCAAAAGGAGCAGCCGCTCCACTCTCACCTGTCGACATAAGAAGTATGGTTGAGCATCAAATACTCAGCGGGTACCAAACACTAACCAACAGCCATAACATAATAATAATACATAAAACAGGAAGTAGTTCATATCATAATAGGAAAGAAACAGTTTATAATTCATGCTTACATCACATCAAAGTCAAAAATCTCGTAAAAACATCATGTGCTTGACTTGATTTGAAATACTCTTTTCGTGTTAAAAAACTTGTCTTGTCATGTGTCTTGTCTTGTTGTATCGTATCGTATCGTGCCATGCTTGTATCATGCGTGTCATGCTTGTCATGCGTGTTATGCTTGCCATGCGTGTCATGTCATGTATCATGCTTGCTTGCTTGGAAAATAAACATGATCATGCTACTTGTGAGGGAGGGGAGGCCCCTCTTCCTAAATGAGAAGCAACTTGTGAGGGAGGGGAGACCCCTCTTTAACGAATGTATTAAATGGAACATGCATGGATGGAGTGTTCTTGCGTGGCGGTTTCTTGTTCGTGTCAAAAGTGAAGCAAAACATATCTTAAGATATGCCCAACCTCTATTACCAACCCTTGCGTTTGGCCTTGTCGTGGTATTCGTAAATCGGGAATAAAACCTTGAAATCAACACACGGTGTTTAATGCTTGAAGATCCTACTCGTGGACTACATGCCGTGCTCGTGGATTCATGTACAACTAAGGATGACATTGGCATAGGAAGCATTGCCTTTGACAATTCATTCAATCAAATAAATGAGCTTTGAAACAATTAACAAGCTATTCCAAAATTAAAGGAATTCGCACATGCATTTACTATGAACAATTCATCATCTTTTTCATTGTGGCATTTCATCAAACACTTGGTATGTGTATTATGCTTATACCTAAATCTTGGATTTCTAGGTGGGTTAAGCTCGTACATACATGTGTGTTCATTATTAGAACAATGCCCTTCCCATTTTGTTCATCACAACACATACACAACGGCATCCAATCGCCCTTACTCATCCACACATCTCCACCCATTCATCCATTCTCATTATCTTGTTTAACATTTAGGGAAAACATAGAAAGAATAAGAATATGAACTAGGAGGGTAGTGTAGGGTACCGACCTCAATAGAGCGAAGAGAGCCCTCGAAGTAGCTCATGGAAAGCATTGCTTAGCTTGGAGGAGAACTCCACGTGGTGCTTGAGCTTGGATTAGGAAGACCTTGAGATTTTGGGGAAGAAAAGTGGAGTTAATCCTTCACTCTAATCCAAAACCCTCTTGGAAACTCCCTTTTTCCTCTCACTTCTCTTCCTCTCCTCTAGGTTAGCAAAAGCCCCAAAAAACCCTCAAATAGATCAGGGGTTAAAACCCTCAATTTTGGAATCTGCTACCGCATGCGATCGATCGCACACTTATCTGCGATCGATCGCAGGTCCTTGCGATCGATCGCACATGAACCCGAACATTTCTGGTCTGATTTCCCCCTGCATACGATCGATCGTACATTCTTGCGATCGATCGTAGATCCCTGCGATCTATCGCACCTGGGGATCCATCTATTGCATATGACCCTGAGAGTTTGCGACCTATTTCGCCTGCATGCGATCGATCGCACCTGACTTGCGATCGATCGCACCCTTCAGATTTTGTTGTTTTTCTCATATTTTTCCACACTTTGGTAATTCGGCCATAACTTTTGACTCGGTTGCCCAATTTTGACGATTCAACTTGTGTTGGATTCGTCTTTCAAAGGGGAACATTCCTGGCAGTTTAGAAATTTCAATTTCTTCTTTATTTATTAACTAAATTGCCCCTGAAGTTGACTGATCCACAAATGAGTTTCAGTAACTCGGGTTTTCGATATATTCGACTTAGGAATACTACTTCTTAACACTTAGAGTTGTTCAAAATTTCTCATTTCATAGAAATGGAAGATTACAAAGGCTTCATGCCTTGGCACGGGCCCCAATACATGGCAAAAAGTTCTGGGGCTCTACATCATCCCCCCTTACAAAAAATTTCATCCTCGAAATTTGGACGAGACATGCATTACAAAACCACAACAAAATCACAAGCCATATATACGAGCCTATTCGAACAACTCGGGATACTTCGCTTTGACCTCAGCTTCACGCTCCCATGTAACTTCTTCTCGAGCATGGTGCTGCCATTGCACAAGAACCAAAGGACTAACCTTGTTGCGAAGCACTTGATCTCTTCGGTCCAAAATTTGAACTGGTTTTTCAATCAACTTGAGATCTTCTCGAATTTCCAACGGTTCCAATTCTAGTACATGCGAAGGGTCCATAATGTACTTCCGAAGCATAGACACGTGGAACACGTTATGGACCGCGGCCATGTGAGGTGGAAGAGCTACCCGGTAGGCAACTTCACCGACTCGTGTGATGATCTCAAACGGGCCGACATATCGAGGACTAAGCTTGCCTCGCCTGCCAAATCTCATAACTCCTTTATTAGGAGATACCCTCACAAAGACTTGATCCCCTACTTGGAATTCCAAGTCTCTGCGGCGCTTGTCCACATTGCTCTTTTGACGATCTTGAGCGGCTTTCAACCGATCCCGGATGATCTTAACTATACTTGCAGTTTGCTCGATCAACTCTGGACCAAGTACTTTTCTCTCTCCTACCTCATCCCAGTAGAGAGGAGACCTGCAACTTCGCCCATACAAAGCCTCGAATGGAGCCATTTGGATACTCAGGCATAGCTATTGTTGTAGGCGAACTCTACCAAAGGCAAGTGCTCTTCCCAACTGCCTTTGAAATCCAGCATACAAGCTCGAAGCATGTCTTCGATAACTTGGTTCATTCTCTCGGTTTGTCCATCCGTTTGTGGATGAAAAGCAGTGCTAAATCAAGTCGGGAACCCATAGCATCCTGAAAGCTTTTCCAGTTGCTTGAGGTGAATCTCGGATCCCGATCCGACACAATACTGACTGGCACCCCGTGTAGCCATACCACTTCCTTGATATATAGTGCGGCCAACTGACTAGAGTTGAAAGTAGTCCGGTAGGGTAAGAAGTGCGCGGACTTTGTCAAACGCATCCGAGCCCCTTGCCGTTTTCGGCAAACCAACAATGAAGTCCATGGATATATTCTCCCATTTCCACTCGAGAATAGGAAGAGACTGCAATAGACCTGCGGGTCGCATGTGTTCTGCCTTCACCTGTTGGCACACCAAGCACCGTGCCACATACTCCGCAACATCCCTCTTCATATTCCGCCACCAAAAGTGACTCTTAAGATTCCGGTACATCTTTGTACCCTCTGGATGCACAGTGTACTTTGCCCGGTGGGCCTCATCCATAATCTCCCTTCGAAGATCTGCATTGGCTGGGACACACAGCCTTCCCTTGAACGTAATAGCACCTCGACTAGTGAAAGAAAAGTCTTCACTACCCTTGGCAACTTCCTTGTCCCGATAAGCCAACAATTCAGCATCCGTGGCTTGGTATTCTTGGATCAGATCTATAATGTATGGCCGCACCGTGACATTTGCCAAAACAGGACCACGAACTGTATCATTCACACTGATGTCCAGATTAGTGAAGTCCTCCAATAACTTCCATTCTTGCACCAACATGTGTGCCAATAAACCCGAAGGTCTTCTACTCAAAGCATCAGCCACTACATTTGCTTTACCAGGGTGGTATTGAATGGTACAATCACAGTCTTTCAAAAATTTCATCCAACGCCGTTGCCTTAGATTTAGCTCTTTTTGGGAAAAGAGATACTTGAGGCTCTTGTGATCCGTGAACACATAGAATTCTACCCCGTAAAGGTAATGCCACCAAATCCTGAGTGCAAACACGACTGCGGCAAGTTCTAAGTCGTGCGTGGGGTAATTCTTTTCATGCTCTTTAAATTGCCTTGATGCATAGGCAATGACCTTCTTGTGCTGCATGAGAACGCACCCAAGTCCAATGTGCGAGGCATCACTGTACACCTCATAACCACCATGTCCGGATGGGACAGTAAGGACGGGGGCTGTGGTTAGACTCTTCTTCAGCTCTGTGAAACTGATCTCATACTTATCACCCATACAAACTTCACAATCTTCCTTGTTAAATATGTAAGCGGCGATGCAAGGCTAGAGAAACCCTCTATAAATCTCCTGTAGTAGCCTGCCAACTCAAGGAAGCTGCGTATCTCTGTGACACTCTTGGGCCTCGCCCAACTCATGACTGCCTCTACCTTCTCTGGATCGACAGAAATACCTTCTGCAGACACAACGTGGCCTAGGAATGCCACCTCTTCCAACCAAAACTCACACTTGCTAAGTTTGGCATACAACTTGTGCTCTCTCAGCATTTCCAAAGCTAGGCGAAGGTCTCGTACATGCTCTTCCCATGTCTGGGAATATATTAGTATATCATCGATAAACACGATCACGCATCGATCAAGGTATGGCCGGAACACCCTATTCATCAAATCCATAAAGGCTGCCGGGGCGTTCGTGAGACCAAAAGGCATCACCAAGAACTCATAGTGTCCGTATCGAGTCCAGAAAACAGTTTTGGGCACATCCTCGGCCTTGATCTTCAATTGGTGATAACCCGAGCGAAGATCGATCTTTGAGAAAAATCTCGCTCCTTTCAACTGATCGAACAAGTCATCAATTCTAGGTAATGGATACCTATTTTTTATAGTGACCTTGTTCAACTGTTGGTAATCGACGCACATACGCATCGAGCCATCCTTCTTAACAAATAAAATCGGGGCACCCCACGGTGAGACACTTGGTCGAATGAAACCAAGACCTTGTAATTCCTCCAACTGAGTCTTCAACTCTTCGAGTTCAATCGGGGCCATTCTATACGGAGCCCGTAACATAGGAGCTGTGCTTGGCGTAAGCTTGATCACAAACTCAATCTCCCTTCTAGAGGCAACCCTGGCAACTCCTCTGGAAATACATCCAGGAATTCACTCACGACCGGGATAGTTGAAGAGTCCTTTGCCTCGGGGTTCGCTAAGCTTAGTGCCGCAAGGCGAGCGAGATCTCTACTTCTCAATCCCCGAAAAATGGAATGGCTTCCCTTCCACCGGCCTGAAGAGGACCATTTTCTCGAAGCAGGCTACATGCCCATGATGAGCTGCTAAATAATCCATCCCCAAGATAACGTCCAAGTCCTGGATTCCGAGGACGATGAGGTCGACTACCAATTCATGGCTTCCCACTTGGACCACACTGTCTCTGAAAACGCTATCTGTCACCACTGTTTTGCCGAGAGGAGTCGAAATGAACAACTTCGTTTCCAATTGACTAGGCTCTGTAGGGAAACCTTGAGAAAAGCTCGGTGAGACAAATGAATGCGTAGATCCGGTATCAATCAGCACACGAGCCAAACACTCATTGACTAGTAAGGTTCCTGAAAATTTTGCTAGCTAAGTCATTCCATGCATCAACAGCGTATACATATAGATACATTGATATATAACATGCCACATATGTACACAGGAATAAGGCATAGCAGGATAATTTATAGAAAATTAAAAATCTCTAAACGCGTACCTTGCACCATATCATTCGATGCAAGTGCATCGCCATCAATCAAGACAAAAACTCACCCCTGGTTCGCCTGGCGAGGCGGAGGTGCAGACTGTGCAGGCTGAGATGACGACTGATATGATCCTGCTGGGCGTGCTGGGGGCCTAATCCCCTGAGACTGGCCTGGTAAATGCCGACTGGGGCAATCCCTGATCATGTGGCCCTGGCGACCACAATGGAAACATCCACCCGATGCCTTCCGAAAATCTCCTACCGGGTGCCTTCTGCCACAAGACGTGCAGATCTCATATGTGTAAGTCGGAGGGACCGGAGGTAGAGCATGCCTTGCTATCTGAGGTGCAATGGGCCATGGGGCCGGAAGAGCCTGAGGTCGTGGCGCCTGAGGCGCATACTGCCGTGGAGCTGGAGGCGCATAAAATGGCCTAGGCGGTGGTGCTGGCCACGCATACTGTGGTGGTGTTGGCCATGCGTACTGATAAGGGCCGGTACGAGCCCGCCTCTCTGCAGGTGCTGAACTACTGGCTTGGCCTCTCGCCAATTCCCTCTTCTTGGATAGAGTCTCTAAATTGGCCTCAACCAATAAGGCTTTATCCACTACTTCGGCGTTAGCAGCATGCCTGAAGACTGAGACTCTCTCCATAATAGCATCTTTGAGCCCTTGCTCAAACCTTCTCGCCTTCATCGCCTCAGTTGCGATCATATGAGTCACGAAGCGTGATAGTTCCGAGAACTTGGCCTCATATTGC
Source organism: Tetracentron sinense (assembly GCA_015143295.1). Taxonomy (NCBI): domain Eukaryota; kingdom Viridiplantae; phylum Streptophyta; class Magnoliopsida; order Trochodendrales; family Trochodendraceae; genus Tetracentron; species Tetracentron sinense. The sequence continues at coordinate 11,097,329 of CM026566.1, forward strand.
GCCACCGACATCGAACTTTGTTCTAGGTTGATGAATTCTCTCTCTTTCTTTTCCCGAGCTCCAACTGGGAAATACTTCTTGTAGAAGGTGTCCTTGAACTCCTCCCAAGTCCAGGGTTGACCTTGCGTGGTCAAATTCCGAGTCCTCAAGGCGAACAACCACCAATGGTGTGCCTCACCCTCTAACATGAAGACCGCCCATGCCACTTTATCTTCCTCTGTGGGCAAGAGGACTGCGAAAATCTTCTCTAACTGGAGGATCCAAGCCTCCACGGTAAGAGGGTCCACACTCCCATGGAATGAGGGAGGCCTCAGTCTCCGAAATGCCTCAACCCTAGCTGTGCGATGGACTGGAGCTGCAGGCAGTGGAGTAGGTGATGCAGACGATGGAGTAGCCTACCTAGCCGCCAGCAAGGCTAAACTCTTTGCAATAGAGCCGAGAACCTGAGAGAGGTCCGGCTGCTCACCCTCATCTCGAGAAGAAGATGAAGCTCTAGTGTGTGGTCCGCGACCTCGTGTGCCCCGCCTCATGACTAACATCCTGAGATCAATAGCACCACATGAGTCTAACTTGAAACCACAATTTATCACGATTCCATTTCACAATAATTCAACTTATATTATTGGTATAGTATTAGTATACATTGCATCATACCCATCGGTGTATACATAGTAGACTTAGTGTTCTAGCGTTTCTAGACACGCACTTGGTTGGAACAACCATTTGGACTAACACTAAAATTTTAGTCTCAGGCTTGGAATCATGACTCTCTTCTGACCTACGTCCTCCCTAACTTGCTTCCTAACATATGCTCTTGTTAAGCCGTGGTACCAGATTCTAAGTGACCCTAAAGGCCTAACGCCAAAGCTCTGATACCACTTCTGTCGCGACCCAAAACCCACCCTAGGAGTTAGAGTGAATCTTGGACGACTTGTCATGACCTACATGACATGCTTGGCAAACCATCCAGCAAAAGATGCTAAGCATATGCAATAGAGGACTAAAATAGTGGAAGCATACTCTAACGTGGTACAGCGGAAGTCTAACAAAACCTCTATGTATATATACATGATCCCAGTTTGATACAAAAAAGGAAAATCAAAACAAAGAAGGTGCGGACAGGCCCGCCAAAATACATGAATATCACTCTCACGCTCACCCACAATCCTTCACTTAGAATCTACCACCTCATAACCATCTACATGAGGCTCCTCCACAGGTACCTCAACATACTCCTCCTCCACCCATGGGCCAGGAGCACAGATGTAAAATGGAGTAGCCGCTCCGCTATCACCTGCTGACATAAGAAGTACAGCTGAGCATGGAATACTCAACGGGTACCAAACACTAACCAACAGCCATAACATAATAATAATAACAAAAAACCGGAAGCAATTCATATTATAATAGGAAAGAAATAGTTTATAATTCATGCTTCCATCACATCAAAGTTGGAAATCTCGTAAAAACATCATGTGCTTGACTAGATTTGAAAAACTCTTTTTGTGTTTAAAAACTTGTCTTGTCATGCGTCTTGTCTTGTTCTATCGTATCGTATCATGCCATGCTTGTATCGTGCGTGTCATGCTTGTCTTTCGTGTCATGTTTGTTATGCGTGTCATGATTTCCATGCGTGTCATGTCATGTATCATGCTTACTTGCTTGGAAAATAAACATGAGCTTGCTACTTGTGAGGGAGGGGAGGCCCCTCTTCCTAAATGAGAAGCAACTTATGAGGGAGGGGAGACCCCTCTTTAACGAATGCATTAAATGGAACATGCATGCATGGAGTGTTCTTGCGTGGCGGTTTCTTGTTCGTGTCAAAAGTGAAGCAAAACATATCTTAAGATATGCCCTACCTCTATTACAAACCCTTGCATTTGGCCTTGTTGTGGTGTTCGTAAATCGGGAATAAAACCTTGAAATCAACACACGGTGTTTAATGCTTGAAGATCATACTCGTGGACTACATGCCGTGCTCGTGGATTCGTGTACAACTAAGGATGACATTGGCATAGGAAGCATTGCCTTTGACAATTCATTCAATCAAATAAATGAGCTTTGAAACTATTAACAAGCTATTCTAAAATTAAAGGAATTCACACATGCATTTACTATGAACAATTTATCATCTTTTTCATTGTGGCATTTCATCAAACACTTGGTATGTGTATTATGCTTATACCTAAATCTTGGATTTCTAGGTGGGTTAAGCTCGTACATACATGTGTGTTCATTATTGGAACAATGCCCTTCCCATTTTGTTCATCACAACACATACACAATGGCATCCAATCGCCCTTACTCATCCACACATCTCCACCCATTCATCCATTCTCATTATCTTGTTTAACATTTAGGGAAAACATAGAAAGAATAAGAAAATGAACTAGGAGGGTAGTGCAGGGTACCGACCTCAATAGAGCAAAGAAAGCCCTCGAAGTAGCTCGTGGAAGGCGTTGCCTAGCTTGGAGGAGAACTCCATGTGGTGCTTGAGCTTGGATTAGGAAGACCTTGAGATTTTGGGGAAGAAAAGTGGAGTTAATCCTTCACTCTAATCCAAAACCCTCTTGGAAACTCCCTTTTTCCTCTCCCTTCTCTTCCTCTCCTCTAGGTTAGCAAAAGCCCCAAATGAAAACCCTCAAATAGATCAAGGGTTAAAACCCTCAATTTTAGAATCTGCTACCGCATGCGATCGATTGAACACTTATCTGCAATCGATCGCAGGTCCTTGCGATCGATCGCACCTGGATGCGATCTATCGTACATGAACCTGAACATTTCTGGTCTGATTTCCCCCTGCATGCAATCGATTGCACATTCTTGCGATCGATCGCAAATCCCTGCGATCTATCGCACCTGGGGATCCATCTATCGCATATGACCCTAAGAGTTTAGGACCTATTTCGCCTGCATGCGATCGATCGCACCTAACTTACGATCGATCGCACCTAACTTACGATCGATCGCACCCTTCAGATTTTGTTGTTTTTCTCCTATTTTTCCACACTTTGGATTCGTCTTTCGAAGGAGAACATTCCTAGTGTGTCAGAATTTTCAATTTCTTCTTTATTTATTGACTAAATTGCCCCTGAAGTCGATTGATCCGCAAATAGGTTTCAATAACTCGGGTTTTCGATATATTCGACTTAGGAATACTGTCACGCCCCAAAATACCCCCTAGGAGTTTAGGGATACTTTAGGCATGAATATACGTACCTGCCAAACCATCCTGTCGTGAACAAGATAAATACAATACTAACCAATGATAATTAGAGCGCGGAAGCTAAACATAAATGCGGAAGTGTAAACCAACTTTTTCTTTTCTTCTAAGATTTCCAAAATAGTATTCCAAGTTAACATTTATACAAAACATGTCTAAGTCTAAGGTGGACAGGCCCACCTATCAAAATGTCAAAATACATAAGCACCCTCTCGTATTCTCCCCTCAACAATAGTCGAGGTATGGCCACACGTCAAGGTCTCGGTCTGCCTAAGACTGCAGTGGGATAGATGGCTCTCTCTCCTCTATATATTCTTCCTCGACCCAAGGCTCCGGGTCGAGGGCTCCCTCAGTACCTACCGACATGAAAGTACGACTGAGCATGGAATACTCAGCGAGTACAAGCTACTAGCTAACCATAATAATAATATGCACCACAACATGAATACAGTATACGGCAGTAATAGCATCGGAAGAGAAATAGCAGGAGCCATGGTACAATATAATCATCATAACGTGCGTGCATGAATGCAAAAACTCCGATAAAACTCATGCTTGGAAACCCAGGTCATGTCTCGGTATGCTCCGTGGAAATCATGTATGCGTGCATGCATGAATGTCTTGTCATCATCTTGTAAACTTGCATCTTGTAACTTGTGAGCCAGAGGCTAGCACCCGAATCTCCCTGAGCTGCCAACCTCCAGGATTACGTCCTGGATCATTAGATAGGAATCCGAAGATGAACAGAGAAACAAAGAATCTCTCTCCCTCTCTTCAAGTAAACAGATAAAACAAAAAAAAAAAAGGATTTTTGCATGCTAGAGGCTAGTACCTGAATGTCCCTGGGCTACCAACCTCCTTGACAATATGTGATTTTTATTACTTATTTAGTTTTCTTGTGAGCCAGAGGCTAGTACTCGAATGTCCCTGGGCTACCAACCTCCTTGACAATATGTGTTTTAGGGGTTTTCTTGTGAGCCAGAGGCTAGTACCCGAATGTCCCTGGGCTACCAACCTCCTTGACATGCAATATTTTCTTGTTGGTTATTATATGCATATGTTCTTGAAATCTCGGTTCATGCAACATGTGTGCTCGTGTACGTGTCAATAGTACAATCATGCAAATGAGGATAACAAGAGAGATATGGCATCACAATTCATTCAATTCATAGTACATGCATATGGCCATTTGAGTAATTAACACGATATTTAAATCAATTCACCATTCATAAGAATATATGTATAAGGCCTATTTCCATTTTCTTCATTCAAATCGTTATTTCATAGTTTAGGCATTTTGTCAAACCCATCACATGCAATGTTCCTCCATAGTCCTTCTTCTTCTTTTTTTTGTGCATATTTTCCATTCAATAATCAAAGTGAGTTCATTATTGGTAAAATGCCCATCCTCCATTTTCCATTACACATACCACACATGTCACACATCATACATTCGGCATCCCATCGCCTCAATCAATCTCCCATCCACACATCCATATCCTTTTCTTTTTCTTATTTATAATTATTAGAGATGATACATTTTACAAGGAAGGAAACATACAAACATGAATCACATTTCACCTTCAAAACCTAGATTATTGCTAGGGAAAGTTAGTAGGGTGTACTAACCTTGAATCAAGGCTTGATCCTAGGTAGAAACCTTGATTGAAGCTCCAACTTGCAAGAAAAAAGATCCTTGCTTGAAGAAGGCTTGGTGTGGGCAAGAAACCCTTAAAGTTGCCTTGGAAAACGCTGCCCTACCTTGGAGAAGGAGTCCTACACGAGCTTGAGATTGGATTTTCGAAATCCAAGCTTTTAGGGATGCTCTTGGGTGCTTAAACCCTTGATCTTACTCTCAAATGGAAAGGGGGCTTTGGAACCCTAGTTTCTTCTCCCTCATTCTCAAATATCCCTAAGTGTAGTGAATGAGGGCTCAAAGGGTCGAGCAAGCCCTTATGGGTAAGGATTTAACGCCTACAAGACGAAAAAGCCCTTACTGAAATTTCTACAAAAACGCGAAGACCGAGCGATCGGTGGTTATGACCGATCGATCGGTTGCCTACCGAGCGATTGGTGTTCTGACCGAGCGACCGGTCAAAAGTCTGCTCTCTGGAAAATTTCCCCTTGTAAATCCAGAAATAGGTGTTGGTAAATTCCGTGATCTTTAGATAGGTCATAAGAGTTGTGTCTTGTTCAACTTGTCGGAAGAGTTAAAGTTTCAAGAAGACTGAAGATATTGAAGAAAAAGCTTCTACTCCGGATCTAGACAGGTGATGGACTTAGAGACCCCTACCTAGGTTGGATTTGACTTAGATAACTCTAAACATACCTAGGAGAATAGTTTTAAGCCTACCAAAGAGGTTTGATCTATTTTGAATCAAACAAAAACAAAAGAAAAATGTTTAGGCTGAAATTCTGTCTCAACCGATCGCTCGGTGTTGCGACCGATCGATCGGTGGCCTACCGAGCGATCGGTGGCTATCGACTGGTCAAAAACTTTGTATGGGATTTTTTTTCCAAAGAGACTATTTTTAACCGATCTCTCAGTGAAAGTAGCGATCGATCGGTTTTGGACCGAGCAATCGGTAATAAGCACCGATCGATCGCTCCTCGTAAACATAATTTTATTTTTTCTGGACTCTTTTCTAAACCCTATATAAACAACTTTTTGGAGACCTAATTCGTATCTTTGTTTATTTTTGAAAGAGTAGAGGTCTGAGAAACCCTTCTAGGGCTTTTTCCATTGTTCTTCACAGATCTTTAGTGATCCCTCCTTTTTCAATCATCCTAAAGAATGCAAGTATAGATCTATTCGTTTGATCTTGCATTGTGTGATCTCAGATCTGTATGAGATCCCTCTAGGGTTTGAAGCTTTCTAAATTGATTCACAACCCTACACTTCATGTGTATGTCCGGTGTATGATCCGGAGCCTTCGTGGAAGGAGATCGATCGTGTGTGATCGTGGTATTGAAGTAGCTTGAGAAGATTTGGTCGGTTAGGAACCGAAACTGCTACAGTGGAGATCGAACCTGCTGGTTCGTGGAAATCAAGAGTAAGATTCTGTACCTAGGAACGTCGAGTCCGGTTTGGGTAAGGACTTGTCTTGTACTTGAATTCTTCTTATAGTGAAGTTTGTTGTTGGACGAGGTCTCGTGGTTTTTTCCCGTAAGGGTTTTCCATGTAAATAATCTACTGTGTTTGATTTGTGTGGATTGTTCGTGTGAATGGTTCATTGATTTCTAATCTAATTAGATAAAAAAATTAAAAATTGGTTAGAAGTTCTTAGATAGACCTATTCACCCCCCCTCTAGGTCATAGAGATCATTGATAAAAGTAATTTCAATTGGTATCAGAGCGGGTTCACCTTTAAGACTAAACCCTTGAGTGTGATCCTGTATATCTTACTATGTGATCATGAGTACTTTAAGAGAGGGCGGTTCAGTCTCTCGTCCCCCACTGTTCGATGGGAATAATTATGCATATTGGAAAGCCCGTATGAGAGCTTTTCTCAAATCGATTGACGAGAGAATTGTTGGACATATATGCCCTTTCTATGTTGATTAGACAAACATCATATTCACACAACCAACTATAAAGGGTATTTATATTAACTACTGTCTCATATGATGATGACATAAAGTTCCATAGGTAACATTGTAGGAAAATCATGCAAAGGTTGCGAGGAGATATGATTTTCCGGTTCCTTGTAAACCTAATATTGTTCGAAGCCTCTAGAGTACTGGTTGGGCGCCGTACTTCATCATGGCTTGCACATGTGTAGTTCTATGAGATAGTGTGATGAATCTCATTCACAGAGAGTGGTGACTCTTGACTAACATGTGAGTATATGTAGCAAGTACATAATACTGAACGGGGTCACTAGTGGATACCCTATGGAATACACTGTCAGATTGTATTAGGGTTATCCATTTGACAAATTGTCCTTAGACCTGAGAGGTTAACATTTTCTCAGACATTTGTCTATATGGCTTTGATGTGCCAATCGGCAATGTCCAATACACAGGACTAACTCCGGGTACGTTGGGTCATGTACACTATGTTTGGAGAAGTGTGTAAACACTCAATAAGGAATCCACAACTCCTTAATTGGAGATAATGATATCAAGGTGATACTTGTTGAACTGAACTGTTAAATCCAGTACTGGTGCTTTTCGGTAAAATGGTCTTTATCGAAGTTGATATTTTTAATATGGAAAAATATATATAAATATATATTTCAGTTCTTTTCTAATGTTTTCTTCAAAAGTGTTTTGGAGGTTTAGTTCAATGAAAAGTAATCATGAGAAAGAGTTCTATTCATAAGCTAGGGACTAAGACAGTGGAATAGTTCCAATCCCGGAAGCTTACAAGTGATATCGGAATGTGGAAGGATTTATTTGTAAATATATTGTGAGATGGTACTTACAAGCAATTCTCTAATTTCTGGAGGTTAATCACATTGTGTTAATGGACATTAATTGTGATTGGTGGAAGTTCAGGGACTTAGATAACATTCTATGATCCTAATGGAGTTTTAGGAAAGGTGTTTCCTAGTAACAATGCTTCAACCAAAAAGGTGAAGTACTTGGTCCCACAACCGGAAATAGGAGATCCCTTTAGATCCCACACACAAGGACCTTCTTAAAGTATTTAATTTAATTTATAATTAAATTAATTAATTTCTCTAAGTAATCACTATATGGTATAGTGAAGCTCTAAAAGGTGGAATCACATTAGATGTGAAAAACCAAATGGGTAGGACCCATTGGGAATTATTATAAAAGAATAATTCAAGTGACCAAGAGGGTTTTGGAAACCCTTTAGGCGTGTAGGGTGGGACCCACCTAGGGTGGGACGCCCACTTCAAGGAGGAATAATAATTGTTATTATTTTAATTAGTTTCTAATTAATTAACACCTTATTGGATAAGGTTAGTTAGTTAGTTAATTAGTTACTAATTAAAGATTCTCTAATTGTTAGGGATTCCATTAGTTAGTTACTAATTCAAGATTCCTTATTGGATAAGGATAAGATTAGTTACTAATGGATAAGGTTGGTTTCTTTTAAGATTAATCCTAATTGGATTAGGAGAATAATCAATAAAGGAAACTATTGAGGAATCCTAATTGGATTAGGATAAGGTTAATGAATTATAATTGGATTACAATTCAAGCAACCAAGAGAGAACTTATATAAAGGATTGGATGCCCAGCCCTTTAATATACATAATTCTCCAGAATTTTTTCTTCTCTCACTCTCCTAAAAAACCTCACACCCTCCCCTCTCTCTCCTTGAGGTGTACGGTCACACCCATCTCTCTCTTCTTTTGTCTTCTTGATTGGATCTTGAGGAAAAGCAAGAATTCATCTTGTTCATCAAGAAAGGTTCTTGATCAATAAAGATTGGATCTTTATTCAAGATTCCTAGAGCTGGAAATTTGGAAGGGCCATTAGCTTCCATTAGAGAAAGCTTTAAAGGAAAAAGAAGGTTCGTGTGAATCGACAGGAGACTTGACACTTGTGAAGTTTTGCGAGTACTATTCTAACGTGGATTTGACTTAACAATTTCAAAGTCGCAAAGGTGAATGTTATTCTAACCTTCATTGAATAAAATCAATTAGAATCTTAGTCAGATCTTGGGATTCGATGTATGCCCCCCAAGAACTGTGTTTCTAAAATTAAAAAGTGGCATACTTTCATTGGTATCAGAGCCAGGGCTATGCTTCTCTTTGATTTTTGAGTTTAATCAAGATTTATATCAAGATTACCTTCCCTATGAATTTTGGTAGCCCTAATGAATCAATCTTCTAGATTCTTGATTATTGGATAATCATTATTAGGCTTAAGGGATCCCCCTCTAGTTATTGAGGGAGTAATCAAGCCCCTAGAAATTAGTGTGATACTAATTTCAGTTTTTGGATGATTTTAAAATCTCTCTTGATTCTATTAGGGATAGGTATATAGAGATATAAATTTGGTTAAAGCCCTTTAAGGATTCAGAGATCCTTTTTATATTAAATTAAATTGTTTAATTTATTCTTATGAGCCTCGGGCAAGTTTTCCCTTTGATATATACCACTTAGATACCCATTGATATTTTGGCTAGCATAAATAGATGAGATTTTATTTATTAAATGTTAATTAATAAATCTCATGGTGTTAGACACCCTTGCTTAAGTTTTCTTGGAGATTAAAGCTTATTTCGATTAAAATTGATTCATGGATTTTCGGATTTGTATTTGATTAGAAGAATCGATACAGTTTCGGTATTTCGGCCATAACTTTGTGACCGTAAGTCCGATTTAGGTCCGTCAGTACATCGTTTCGAAGCCGTCGAAAAGATCTACAACTTTCGTGAAGAAAGTTTTTCCAGAATCAATCGTTTTGAGGGTCAAAACTTGAGTCGAAAATCTAAAGCGGGAAAAGGAGTTTTCTAAATTAATTTTCCAAGAGGCTTTCAAATTTTTCCTAAATTCCATTATTTGATTTGAGAGCATGGGATGCTATTAAATCGTTTAATGGGCTCTCAATTAATTAAATAGTTTAATTATTTGATTCGAGAGCACGGGCTGAGATTTAATTAAATTGTTTAATTATCTTCTTCGAGTCCACGGGTTATCATTTAATTAAATGTTAATTATGATATCTTTTATGGTTCCCTAAAAAGTTTATGGGAATAATACCATAATTATTGTAGTTGATTTGGATCAATTACATGTGCTCAAAATTTTCGGCTACATAGTATTTATAAGTTTTTATTTGATTAATAGTTAATCAAGTAATTACATAAATGCCATTGGTTGAGATACAGAGTTTTATCTCAAGTAAATTTTAATTGATAGAGATCAATTATTTTATGGACATTTAATACTAGTGTTTAGGGTATTATTTTATTTAATTGTTAAATCAAATAATCCCTAAAGCAGTTGGCCATTATGGAAAATTTTGAATTCACCTATTATTGATTTGGAATCAATATAAAGTGATATTAAAAATTAGCAATTTGCTGATTTTTATTTTGGTCTTTTAATAGTTATTAGATCAAAATAATATAGAAGGGATTAGATCCCTAGCCTAGCCGAATTTAATATGGTGTTTTCTATTTGTTTATCAATTGAGGAATGTGAGGATGAATTTTAAGGTTAGATTAAATTATAGAGAAATTGTTTCTCTTAATGATTTTCTAAGCATTAAAGGAAAATTGTTTTCTTTTAATGATGATCTAAAAACCCTAAGAATTCATTCTTGTCATGCTTGCTTTCTTTGCTCTAGGGTTTTTCTATTAAATGTTAATAGAGACCTTAACCATATGGGAAAGAGTTTCCCTAAGGTTAACAAAACCCTTGTTGAGGTTATGGACTTTCTAAGTAATTTGTCATGCCATGTTATTATTCATAGTTGATGAATTGTTAATAAATATTCTTGTTGAATGGTGGATGGGTTCCATGATCATACCTTCTTCTTCTCCCTCTATTCTCTTCTCTTTCTTCTTATGAGTTATACTCCCCTTGAGCACCCTATTTTGGGTGGTTTCTCAAGGTTTCTTATTTTGAATATGATGTAATCTTAGTATTAGGAGTTGCTGATTTTTCTATGGAGAAATCGAATTGAAGATAGAAGATAATGATAATCGCATGGAGAATAAATCTTAGAAGGTGTTCTACAAGAGTAGTTGTAGGATTTCTAAGATAGCATGATCATGTTGACCCATTGTGCGGCTATATTATGTATTTCATGTGATGATTTATTATAACTTTTAGTTGCTTAGAAAAGTCTATAATCCTTGTGATAATGTGATTATCGTTTTTATGTAAATTTTGGATAATTGGATCAAACCCCACAATATGTGTTTTGTTCAAACATAAAAAGTTTGTGTTTAAATAAAACACATTATTATAACCCTTTTTGGACATGATTCATGTAATCCATGTTGAAATTTTTACGTGAAATATGTTACTTGCATGATTATGAGATAATTATGCCTTAATTGGCATAGATGTAAGCTAACAATATTCACGATTATGGGAAGTGCTTGAGTGACACTTATAGACCCTAGTAGAGGTCTTAGAGAGTTGTTTAAAGACTTCCATAATTTCTTTTAGACTTAAGGTTGTTGAACCCTAATGTGCTAAGAATAATTCGTAGAGAATTAAAGGGTAATATAGTCCATTTTGACTTATGGGCTTTAGTGATGCACATGGACACTTTATAATTGTTATTCTGGGCCCATGGTGCTTGGTATGACCAATGGTCCATCATATGGATGAATGAACCATTTAAAGCCCACTGATGTTAAAAATGACCTTTGTACCCTTGGATTAGATCCATTAAGATTTCTGGGGCTAGTGGGAGTTCATTGGAATTAGTTTGATCTAATTAAATGAAATTTGATTTATTATCATGTGATGATATTTGTATATTGTTTTATACATGTGATACAATGATAAATATTGTGAATGCTTTTGATATATGCATTAGATGTATAATTTATTCATGATATTCTGTTTTCCCTCAAGAAAAATATTAAGTGAATTAAATGGGCTAATCTATCCTACGGGATAATGTTGCCCTATGACCTTCCATTATCAATAAGACTAGGAATTAATTAGCCTGAGTCTTGTCTCTCTGACAGGAATCGGACATAATTCAGTCTAAATTAAACTCCTAGTGTTTTATTTCTATAGTAGATAGGAATGTGTATGGCCTGATAGGGAGTGTCAACTAGCATGGGGGCATATTCCTACTTGATCATATGACAACCGAGAATAATGGGTTTCACTTAACCAAGGAACATGACGGCTGACACAGTGACAGTCATGTTGTCCTTGGAGGTCACAAGAAAATTGGGAATCACTGATTAACATAAGGAGTTATGCATGAGATGTTCAGTGATGGATAGTTACTATCCACCTTGTAGTGCATGTGTGGTACTATCCTAGCATGGAAGATTGCATGTGTATTATAAGGCACCCAATGCTCATCAGAAATATGAAGTAGCATATTTCCTAATTTTATAGATTGAGGGGTCTATAAAATTTGACTAAATGATGCGCAATATCATCAAAGATCGAAAGCCCTGATCTAATGATATTATAATGTGTGAAATATTATGATGTATGTTTTATTTTCATGTCATTCTATAACCACTTTACCAAGACTTTAATGAGAATCTCTTGACCAATTCAAAGTGTTTGGAATGGAAAAGGAATCTCAAGTTTGTGCTTACTATCTAAAGAATCGCCCAAGTTCTCACTACTGATGTTAAATCTCATATGAGATGTTTACAGAATACAATAGGGCTGTTAGGCAGCTTACTATATAAAAGGACAAGTGGACACCAAGTTGACTAGGGAAACCCCAGTCACAAAGAATATGAAGATCATTGGATTCATAAATCCTAATTCTTGGTGCTGAGATAAACTGAGATAAATTTATGAGATTAGAGGATATGATCTTCGACAAACTCCCGCAGTCCTTTAATATAGTTATGTTGAACAAGTAGGAAGTCAGATTGTCTGAAATCCTACATGTTGCATATGGCTAAGAACCTTTGAAGAGTTCAATGCTACTTGCAAAGATGTTCAAAAGAATTGGATTTTCAAAATCCCGAGCATTTATGCAAAGGAAAGAAATCCAACATTTTCCATTGGAAAGGTATTCTAGTAGTATGGACAAAGGCTCTTCTGAGAAGAAAGGAAAGTATAAGGATTGTGCTTCATAGTGAAGCAATTGGTCATTGGATATAAGACAAACCTTTGGAAGGATTGTCCAGCTTGTATACTCATCAAGTCCAACTTAATTGTTGGAACCTCCAGCTCCTAATGCTTGGTATGATCTTGCATAAGTGCAATAGTTGCATGTTTGTTAAGGAGAATGGGAAATCCGAGTAGATAAAACTTTTACTTAGGAATGAGACAAAAGTTTGATGATCATAATTATATGAATCTTCCATTAAGAGGTAGCTAACTTTATTTCACATTCTTTGAAAAGTTCAAGGAATTCCGCATTGAAATAAATAAATAGCTAGGTAAGTCTTCCATGATTGAGAAAAGTACCTCTTAATAGAAATTTCATAATTTACTCTCATTACATCTGTCTCAGATAATTCTCATAACAAACCATAGCATGATGGTATTGTTAAATCGAATTATATTGGATATGATTTGATAGAAGATGAGCTTGGGATTCGCATTAGAGATACTTAATCTCTATTCCTGGATAACAAAAGATATTTGTAAACAGGAATACAAGTTTCCTAGTAGAGAAACTGAATCTAGAATTGTTCTAGAAGCGGAAGCCCAATAGACCAATAACTATGAGAATTGATAGAGATCAACTCTCTACTCTCACTATACCTAAATAGTACACTAGAACCCACAGGTCCCAGAATCTGTAGATGAACTAACTTTTATTTTGATGAAGTAATCAAACTGTTTGATTTTCATCTAAGAATGAAAGTATTATTTGTGTGCAAATTGGTTAGTGGGAGCATAATTACTTTCCTGGCTCTATGCAGAGATAATATTCTTTTCATTGTGAATGAAGTATGAATATTATTCTTCTCTTAGATTTGATCTAGCAATTATGCAATGAAGGACAAAAACTTTGACAACATGTTTTCTTAGTCCTAAATGGTTTAGAGACAAAAGGAAAATGATATTGTTATTGTCCCAATAACAATCATGTTTTTGTGCAAGTAAGATTCCAAGAAAAGAGTTTCTACCTTTATGGGATGGAATCTGTTTCTCTTAGATATATGATATCATGAGAAAATATACTTGTACTAGACCGGATATTCATCACATGTTGATGTGATAAGATATTGATCAGATTAGTCCGGAGCATTGCACAATGATAAAGCACAAGCAAGTTAACTTCTGAAAATGACTGTTGGACAGTATCATTTTTGTTTAGTCTTTTAAGACTATGGTTATTGATAATAAATTTGCAAGAGTTGCAAGTGTTATTGCATCACTACAATAGTTGTGGTAAAGCAGACATGACAGACCCATACATATTAAGTTATGTCTCAATTGGTGTTTGAGAAACATCACTGAGAAGATGGGCATTACATCTAATTGGCTTAGAGTGCAAGTGGGAGATTGTTGGACATATATGCCCTCGAAAGCCAATAAGAGACTTTTCTATGTTGATTAGACAAACATCATATTCACACAACCAACTATAAAGGGTATTTATATTAACTACTGTCTCATATGATGATGACATAAAGTTCCATAGGTAACATTGTAGGAAAATCATGCAAAGGTTGCGAGGAGATATGATTTTCCGGTTCCTTGTAAACCTAATATTGTTCGAAGCCTCTAGAGTACTGGTTGGGCGCCGTACTTCATCATGGCTTGCACATGTGTAGTTCTATGAGATAGTGTGATGAATCTCATTCACAGAGAGTGGTGACTCTTGACTAACATGTGAGTATATGTAGCAAGTACATAATACTGAACGGGGTCACTAGTGGATACCCTATGGAATACACTGTCAGATTGTATTAGGGTTATCCATTTGACAAATTGTCCTTAGACCTGAGAGGTTAACATTTTCTCAGACATTTGTCTATATGGCTTTGATGTGCCAATCGGCAATGTCCAATACACAGGACTAACTCCGGGTACGTTGGGTCATGTACACTATGTTTGGAGAAGTGTGTAAACACTCAATAAGGAATCCACAACTCCTTAATTGGAGATAATGATATCAAGGTGATACTTGTTGAACTGAACTGTTAAATCCAGTACTGGTGCTTTTCGGTAAAATGGTCTTTATCGAAGTTGATATTTTTAATATGGAAAAGTATATATAAATATATATTTCAGTTCTTTTCTAATGTTTTCTTCAAAAGTGTTTTGGAGGTTTAGTTCAATGAAAAGTAATCATGAGAAAGAGTTCTATTCATAAGCTAGGGACTAAGACAGTGGAATAGTTTCAATCCCGGAAGCTTACAAGTGATATCGGAATGTGGAAGGATTTATTTGTAAATATATTGTGAGATGGTACTTACAAGCAATTCTCTAATTTCTGGAGGTTAATCACATTGTGTTAATGGACATTAATTGTGATTGGTGGAAGTTCAGGGACTTAGATAACATTCTATGATCCTAATGGAGTTTTAGGAAAGGTGTTTCCTAGTAACAATGCTTCAACCAAAAAGGTGAAGTACTTGGTCCCACAACCGGAAATAGGAGATCCCTTTAGATCCCACACACAAGGACCTTCTTAAAGTATTTAATTTAATTTATAATTAAATTAATTAATTTCTCTAAGTAATCACTATATGGTATAGTGAAGCTCTAAAAGGTGGAATCACATTAGATGTGAAAAACCAAATGGGTAGGACCCATTGGGAATTATTATAAAAGAATAATTCAAGTGACCAAGAGGGTTTTGGAAACCCTTTAGGCGTGTAGGGTGGGACCCACCTAGGGTGGGACGCCCACTTCAAGGAGGAATAATAATTGTTATTATTTTAATTAGTTTCTAATTAATTAACACCTTATTGGATAAGGTTAGTTAGTTAGTTAATTAGTTACTAATTAAAGATTCTCTAATTGTTAGGGATTCCATTAGTTAGTTACTAATTCAAGATTCCTTATTGGATAAGGATAAGATTAGTTACTAATGGATAAGGTTGGTTTCTTTTAAGATTAATCCTAATTGGATTAGGAGAATAATCAATAAAGGAAACTATTGAGGAATCCTAATTGGATTAGGATAAGGTTAATGAATTATAATTGGATTACAATTCAAGCAACCAAGAGAGAACTTATATAAAGGATTGGATGCCCAGCCCTTTAATATACATAATTCTCCAGAATTTTTTCTTCTCTCACTCTCCTAAAAAACCTCACACCCTCCCCTCTCTCTCCTTGAGGTGTACGGTCACACCCATCTCTCTCTTCTTTTGTCTTCTTGATTGGATCTTGAGGAAAAGCAAGAATTCATCTTGTTCATCAAGAAAGGTTCTTGATCAATAAAGATTGGATCTTTATTCAAGATTCCTAGAGCTGGAAATTTGGAAGGGCCATTAGCTTCCATTAGAGAAAGCTTTAAAGGAAAAAGAAGGTTCGTGTGAATCGACAGGAGACTTGACACTTGTGAAGTTTTGCGAGTACTATTCTAACGTGGATTTGACTTAACAATTTCAAAGTCGCAAAGGTGAATGTTATTCTAACCTTCATTGAATAAAATCAATTAGAATCTTAGTCAGATCTTGGGATTCGATGTATGCCCCCCAAGAACTGTGTTTCTAAAATTAAAAAGTGGCATACTTTCAAGAATTTGGATGTCTATCCAAAATGGGTGGACTACGCCTGTGAAAACTCTAGGTGATTTGACTGTCGTCAAATATTCTAATAAATGGACCAGAGAAGAGCTTGAGATAAGTGGTTGGAATACTAAAGGACTCAATGCTATCTTTACTACAGTCACAGCTGAGGAATTCAGACGAATTTCTTCATGTGAAACAGCAAAGGAGGCATGTGACATACTAGAGATTACCCATGAGGGTACGACCACTGTTAAAATCTCAAAACTCCAAATGTTAACCACCAAAACTTAGTGACATTGTCAATGCTAGTTTCAACTTAGGTGAGAGATTAACTGAGTCCAAGATAGTTAGAAAAGTCCTTAGATCTCTATCTGAGAGATTTCAACCCATGGTCACTGCTATTGAAGAGAGTAAAAATGTTGACTCTCTGAAGATTGAAGAATTTGTTGGTTCACTCCAAACTTATGAACTCAATCTTAGACCATCCAAGAAAACCAAATCTTTAGCCTTGAAATCAATTAAGGAATCTTTGGATGACGATAACAGTGATGGAGAGATGGATGAGGAAGAAATGACACTCTTCGTTAAAAAATTTCGAAAATGTTTTAGAACGAAAAAGAGATTCAATCCCAAACAGGGAGGAAAATCTTTTGAGAAGTCAAAGTCTAAGCCCTGGGAAATCAAGAAAAATTCCAAGAGTGGCGACAAGAAACCCCAAGGTGTTCAATGTTATGAATGTCATGGCTTCGGTCATATTTCACCTAACTGTCCTAACAAGAAGAAAAGTAAGGGCAAGGTGATGAATGCCTGTTGGGATGACAGTGATTCCGAGAATGAAAAATCAGACAGTTCTTCTTCTAGTGAAGAAACTGATAATCATACTGCTTTCACTGTGTCCCTTTCTGGGATTCTTGAGACTACCTCGTTAGTTGATGAGAAGGATAGAAGTGAAGAAAGTAGTCACGCTGAGTCAAGTGGAGACACTGAGAAGAGTCATACTGACTCTGAAAGTGATGAAGATTTGAAAACAACTTATGATAAGTTGTATTCTGAAAGTTTGAAACTGACTAAAGCAAAAATATCTTTGAGCAAAAAACTCAAAATCATTCAAAATAAAAGAGATACTTGTAAACTAGAAGCAAAGGAGATGAATGCTTTAGTTAGTCAGCTTGAAAATGAGAAAGAAGCTTTTTCTGAAAAAGTTAAATGTCTTTTGGAAGAAAATGTCTCATTGACTAATGTTGTCAGAAGATTAGAAGTTGAAAGAGACACTTCCTTGAAAGAAGTTGGAGAGTCAAGGACTCAATTAGTGGAGCTGGAATCTTTAAAAGAATCTCTTGTCAATAAGGTGAAATTTCTTGAAAAAGAACATCATATAACCCTTAAAGACAAGACTGACTTGATTCAGAAGGTCTATACTCTTGAAAAAGAAGTAAGAATGTTTGGAAATACTAGCTGCCTAGATGAATTAGTTAGGAAATATGGATCAAATTCTAATAGATCTGGGATAGGACATGCTGACACACCAGCTGGTCCTTTAGCTGTTGGTACAATGGCTAGTGCTGTGTTTGAACAAATACATTCTGATCCCAAAGTGAATGTACCTTCCACATCAAGTACTAAGGCTTATACAAATGTTGTAAAGCCTAGAAATGCAGCTCCAAGGGTGAATGCTTTGAGGAATCAAATTCCTTTTAGAAGAAATCCTCCTTTTTCTAGATTCATACCCACATGTCACTTTTGTGGTGTAAGAGGTCACATACGACCAAACTGTAATGCATTTAGAAGAGCTCCCCGAAATGGTTCATAGAACCAAAATCAAAGTCAAGGGAATCTTAAAATGCAGATTCAAGTTCTGGCTGAAAAATCTAGAATTTTGAGCGAAGATGTCAATAGGATAGCTCAAATGTCTAGAAATGAAAATGGTCCATTAACTCCTTATGATTACTCAAGAGGAAAGAATGTGACAAATCATTATGCTAGAACTGAACAGAACAGAAAGAGGTCTAGAAGGTCTAAAAAGAAAAATGTCTCTACTACACAGAACAATATTCAAATGTGTAAACAAAGTTTAAGAACTGTGTATGTGAGAAAGGATGATCTTAAGTGCCTTGTCATTCATACTGCCTTTAAAGCCCAAGACACAGAAATGTGGTACTTTGACAGTGGGTGTTCTCGGCATATGACAGGTAACAAGTCCTTATTTACTCAATTTGAGGACTGTCCAGATGGGACTGTTACTTTTGGCAATGGAAGCAAGTCATTAGTTAAAGGGAAGGGTATCATCGATTCACCAGGCATACCAAAATTGAAAAATGCCTTGTTTGTTGAAGGACTAAAAGCAAATTTGATTAGCATAAGTCAACTATGTGATGATAACCATGCTGTGCACTTTACCCAAAATAAATGCTTAGTCATTAATGGTAAAGGTAAGTGTGTTCTAGAAGGGTTGAGAACCACTGACAATTGCTACGGCTTAAGCCCTAGTACTAATTTCTCAAATGTCTGTAATAGGGCTTGTAAATCCCTAAATAGGTGTTGGCAAATTCCGTGATCATTAGATAGGTCAGTTGAGTCGAGTCGTCGAGTCATGTTCAACTTGTCAGAAAAGAAGAGAAGAGCTAAAGCTTAAAGAAGATAGAAGAAAGAGAAGAAAAAGGTTCTACTCCGGATCTAGACAGGTAATGGACTTAGAGACCCCTACCTAGGTTTGATTTGACTTAGATAACCCTAAAAATACCTAGGAGGATAGATTTAAGCCTACCAAAGTTATTTGATCTTAGTTGAATCAAATAAAAATAAAATGAATTAATTTTGGCAAAAATTCTGTCTCAACCGATCGCTCGGTATTGCGACCGATCGATCGGTGGCCTACCGAGCGATCGGTGGCTATCGACTGGACTAAATATTTGTATGGGGAAATTTTCCAGAGAGATGTTTTAAGACCGAGCGATCGGTCATTAGAACCGATCGATCGGTTGTGAACCGAGCGATCGGTTGTGAGCACCGATCGATCGGTCCCCGTAAAAAGAATTTTTCTTTTTCTGGATTCTTTTTTTAACCCTATATAAACAACTTTTGAGAGACCTAATTCGTGTCTTTGATAATTTTTAAAAGAGTAGAGGTCTGAGAAACTCTTCTAGGGTTTTTCTAATTGTTTTTATTAGATCTTTGTGATCCCTCCTCTTTCTTAGATCCTAGAGAATGCAAGTATAGATTAAAATCTTTGATCTTGCATTGTGTGATCTCAGATCTGTATGAGATCCCTCTAGGGTTTGAAATTTACTAAATTGATTCACAACCCTACACCTTGTGTGTGTGTCCGGTGTTTGATCCGGAGCCTTCGTGGAAGGAGATCGATCGTGTGTGATCGTGGATTTGAAGTTGCTTGAA
Organism: Tetracentron sinense; assembly: GCA_015143295.1. NCBI lineage: Eukaryota > Viridiplantae > Streptophyta > Magnoliopsida > Trochodendrales > Trochodendraceae > Tetracentron > Tetracentron sinense. The sequence continues at coordinate 11,117,230 of CM026566.1, forward strand.
AAGATTTGGTCGGTGTGGAACCGAAGCTGCTAAGGCGGAGATCGAACCTGCTGGTTCGTGGAAATCAAGAGTAAGAGTCTATACCTAGGAACATAGTTTCTGTTTTGGTAAGGTCTTATCTTGTACTTGATATCTTTTCATAGTGAAGTTTATTGCTGGACAAGGTCCCGTGGTTTTTTCCCGTTAGGGTTTTCCACGTAAAAATCTTCTGTGTTTGATTTGTGTGGATTGTCTGATTGAGTTAATCATTGATTTTTAAACATATTAATTGAAAATTTAAAATTGATTAGAAATTATTAGATAGACCTATTCACCCCCCCTCTAGGTCTTAGAGATCATTGATCTGGATAAATTTCAGGGCTAAAATTGAGGAAGTTGATTTGTGGCACCGTAGGCTAGGTCACATGAACTTCAAAGATCTATGCAAAATTTCAAAGCAAGAACTTGTGAGAGATGTGCCCAAACTAGGAAAGCCTTCTACTGCTATGTGTGGACCATGTCAGATTGGTAAACAAATTAGAACCCCACATAAGAAGACTTTAAGTATTGCAACTTCATATCCACTGGAATTAATTCATATAGATCTTATGGGTCCTACAAGATCTGAAAGTCTAGGTGGAAAGCGATACATCCTAGTCATGGTTGATGATTTCTCAAGAATGTCATGGGTGGCATTTATAAGAGAGAAATCCGATGCTTTTGAAAATTTCAAAAGTATTTGCTTGAAAATTCAAAATGAGAAAAGATGCCCAATCACTCGAATTCAAAGTGATCATGGAAAGGAGTTTGAAAACTCTAAGTACAACGACTTTTGTAATGAGTCGGGTATCAAACATGAATTTTCTGCACCCATTATACCTCCGCAGAATGGTGTTGTGGAGAGGAAGAACAAGGTTCTCCAAGAGATGGCTAGAGTTATGCTTCATAGCAATAATCTAGCTTCTCATTTCTGGGCTGAAGCAGTGAACACTGCTTGTTATATAGTTAATCGAGTTTTTCTAAGGCCTGGAACAAAGAAAACCCCATATGAGTTGTGGAATAACAAGAAACCAAGTGTCAAGTACTTTCGAGAATTCGGAAGTAAATACTATATCCTAAAGGATAGAGAGCAACTGGGCAAATTTGAATCCCGGAGTGATGAAGGGATATTTCTTGGATATTCCACAAACAGTAGAGCTTATCGAGTGTATAACTTGAGAACCTCTACAATTATGAAGTCCATCAATGTAGTTGTGGATGACTCTGGTGTTGAAAATGTGCAACTTGAGGATGATGATAATGCTGGAAATGAAAATGTTGAAACTTCTTCAACTCCACTTATTACTAAGCAATCATCTCCATTAAAACCCACACATCCTAGGGTCATAAGTCCTCACACCTCCACAGATATAATTGGTGATCTTGAAAGTGGAGTGAGAACAAGGAAACAAATTGAAAATGAAGTTAGCTACATTTGCTATACTTCATCTTTTGAACCCAAGAATGTAGCTGAAGCCCTTGCAGATGATAATTGGATCAATGCAATGCAAGAAGAGTTACTTCAGTTTACTAGGAATGATGTTTGGTATTTAGTACCTAGGCCTAACAATACAAATGTGATAGGTACCAAATGGATTTTCAAGAACAAAACTAATGAAAAAGGTACTATCATAAGAAATAAGGCTAGGTTAGTTGCACAAGGATACACCCAAATTGAAGGTATTGACTTCGATGAGAACTTTGCTCCTGTAGCCAGGCTAGAATCAATCAGAATTCTTCTAGCTGTGGCTTGCCATATGAAATTCAAGTTGTTTCAAATGGATGTTAAGAGTGCCTTTTTGAATGACATTCTACAGGAAGAAGTCTATGTGGAACAACCAATTGAAGATCCACATCACCTTGATCAAGTTTATCAATTAAAAAGGGCCCTCTATGGTTTAAAGCAAGCTCCAAGAGCTTGGTATGAGAGGCTGACTACTTATCTCTTGAAAAAGGGATTTTCGAGAGGGGGAGTAGACAGAACCCTTTTTATAAAAAATGTTAAAGATGATATTGTCATCACCCAGATCTATGTTAATGACATTGTGTTTGGTTCCACATTAGACTTACATGCTCAATCATTTGCTGAACAAATGAAGAATGAATTTGAAATGAGCATGGTAGGTGAGCTGAGTTTCTTCCTTGGTCTTCAGATCAAGCAATTTGATTCTGAGATCTCAATATCTCAAATCAAATATGCTAAAAATCTGGTGAAGAAATTTGGTATGAGTTCTGCTAAGCATGCTAGGACTCCTATGAGTTCTACAACAAAACTTAGTAAAGATACTTCAGGCAAGGATGTTGATCAAACTTCTTACGGAAGCATGATTGGTAGTTTGCTCTACCTAACTGCTACTAGACCAGACATTGCCTTTAGTGTTGGAGCATGTGCTCGCTATCAAGCAAGCCCAAAAGAGTCTCACTTACTTTCAGTCAAGCGTATCATTAGATATGTAAGTGGAACTCCATCATTTGGCCTCTGGTATTCTTTTGATACCAATGCCACAATAGTTGGATATTCCAATGCCGACTGGGCCGAAAATACTGATGATAGGAAGAGCACCTCCGGAGGGTGTTTCTATATTGGAAACTGCTTAGTTGCTTGGCTTAGCAAAAAGCAGAATTCAATTTCATTGTCCACCGCCGAAGCTGAGTACATAGCAGTTGGCAGTTGTTGTACTCAACTTCTGTGGATGAAGCAGATGTTGCATGATTACGGGATTGAACAAGGCACTATGACTGTGTATTGTGATAATTCAAGTGCTATCAATATTTCCAAAAATCCCATTCAACATTCTCGCACAAAACACATTGACATTAGACATCACTTCATTCGTGATTTAGTTGAGCAAAATGTTGTGTGTATTGAGTATGTCCAAACAGAGAAACAATATGCAGACATTCTCACAAAACCCTTAGATTCCCTTAGGTTTGAATTCCTTAGGAAATCCATTGGTTTGTGTGGAGTTGAGTGATGGTGTGCTTTCTTCATAGCCTATGTGTTATTCTTGTTGGATTTTAAGTCATAGAGCTATTTTTTGTTGTTTTCATTAATTAATAAAAATCCAAAAACATTCAAAAAATTGAAAAATGTTGCAAAAAATAATGTGTTTTGTATGACCTTCTTTCCTATCATTATGCTTAAAGTTATTCCTTTGAAATCATAATTGAATATTAATTCCAAGGGTAAATTTATCATAGGGTTGTGTAAATAAGGATAGTTCAACTATTAGTTCTATCTAGTGATTTAAAATGGTCATGGTCACCAATCTCAGTTAGAGTTGAGTAAACAATGATGTTATGTGTTGCACATGCACTCTAACTGATTTTTGAGATGGTATTAGTTCCTATTTATAGATTCTAATATTATATCATATGGTTCCCTAGTTTAATCAAATCTAGTATAACCAAAGTGATTAAAATTCCATAAGATGAGCCCCCTAGTTTTAAAAAATTATTGACATGGAAAGGACTACCTTTGAGTTTGTGTGATAGCTTCTAGTGAATGCAAACAGTGAGAAATGGCTACCTAGACAAACAGTAGGTATATGGGTTGCTAGTGTGAAAGCCCCCATTGTCATTAGAGAGAGCTACCTTCTCTCTTGAATGAAAGTCACCAATGTCCAAAGAAAAGATAATGTGTAAAATTTTGTAGAGCCCCGGACCTTTTCACATTTAATGCATGACACTTTCGTTGCCATTTTGCCTTTAAAGAGGTATAATTAATAAATAAGGAAGAAATTGGAAATTTTGAAACGTCAGAAATGTTCCTTTTCGAAGTACGAACCCAACGCAAGTTGAATCGTCAAAATCGGACGAACGAGTCAAAAGATATGGCCAAAACAGTCTGGACCTGCAGGAAATCGTAGCTCGGAAGGCACTAAGGACGAGCTCTGGAGAGGCACTAAGGAAATCGTAGCTCGGAAGGCGCTAAGGACGTAGCTTGGAAGGCACTAAGGACGTAGCTCGGAAGGCACTAAGGACGTAGCTTTGATCACGTGCTTTGACAACGTGCTCTGATAAGGCACAGACAACTCATAGACAACGTACTCTGATAACGTAGCTCTAGCTCTGATAACGTATACGTTGTGCATCTGTTGTGCAACAGACAACGGGTACGTTGTACAGCTCACAACAGGCACGTTGTACATAAGACAACGGACAACGTGTTCAACACTATTCACAATGGACAACGTGTTCGGCACTATTCACAGCACAACGTGTTCAACACTATTCACAACGGACAACGTGTTCAACACTATTCATAGCACAACGTGTTCGGCACTATTCACTGCACAACGTGTTCAACACTATTCACAACGGACAACGTGTTCAACACTATTCACAGCACAACGTGTTCAACACTATTCACAACGGACAACGTGTTCGGCACTATTCACAGCACAACGTGTTCAACACTATTCACAACGGACAACGTGTTCAACACTATTCACAGCACAACGTGTTTGGCACTATTCACAGCACAACGTGTTCGGTACTCGCGTTTTTGCAGAAATTTCAGTAAGGGTATTATGGTCTTTTGGTTGGTTTACTCTTACCTTATGTAGCACCCTGGATTTCCGGCATGTATTAAAGCGTTAAAGTCATGTTCTTGAATGGAAAGTTGGATTTCCGAGGTTAAATCTATTGGAAACCCGAGTTTCTAAACCCCCACTTGCGTATCGATTAACCTTAGGGGTAAAATGGTAAATGAATAAAGTAGAACTTGGAAATTCTAAAATGCCAGGAATGTTCCTTTTCGAAGAGCGAATCCAACGCAAGTTGAATCGTCAAAATCCGGCGAACGAGTCAAAAGTTATGGCCGAAACAAGGAGGCAAAATATGGAATTTTGCTGCAAATTACGACCGATCGTACACACCCTACGAACGATCGTAGGTGAGTTACGATCGATCGTAGAGGTTACGATCGATCGTAGAATCTCAGGAATTGACAAAAGTTTTGGGTCGCGACAGAAGTGGTATCAGAGCTTAGGCTTTAGGTCTTTAGGGTCACTTAGAATCTTATACCACGGCTTGACAAGAGCATATGTTAGGAAACAAGTTAGGAAGGAAGTGAGTCGGGAACGAGTCTGATTCCAAGTTTAAGACTAAACTTTAGTCTTAGTCTAAAAAGGTTGCTTTAACCAAGTACGGGTCCTAGGGACTCTAGAACACCAAAGTATAAGTATAATATTATGATATACTCTGATGACTTGATGTGATGTATACTAGTACTATAAAATTTTTACAAGTTGAATTATTGTGAAAGGGCACCGAGATAAATTGTGGTTTCAAGAAGACTCATGTGGTGTTATTATTCTCAGGACTTTAGTCATGAGACGGAACACACGGGGTCGTGGGCCACATACCAGAGCTTCCTCTTCTTCACGGGATGAGGATGAGCAGCCGGACCTCTCTCAGGTCTTAGGCTCCATTGCTGAGACACTTGCCATACTGGCGGCTCGGCAAACTATACTGGCATCAGCGGCACCTACTCCACCGCTTGCAGCTCCAGTACATCGTACCGCTGGAGTTGAGGCATTCAGGAGATTGAGGCCTCCATCCTTCCATGGGAGTGTGGACCCTCTTGCTGCGGAGGCTTGGATCCTCTAGGTTAAGAAGATGTTTGCGGTGCTCTCTCCTACAGAGGAAGAGAAAGTGGCATGGGCAGTTTTTATGCTAGAGGGCGAAGCCCACCATTGGTGGTTGTCCACATTGAGGACACGGGACTTGACCATGCAAAGTCAACCGTGGACTTGGGAGGAGTTTAAGGACACGTTCTATAAGAAGTATTTCCCGGTTGGAGCTCGGGAAAAGAAAGAGAGAGAATTCATCAACCTTGAGCAAGGTTCGATGTCGGTGGCCGCTTATGAGGCCAAGTTCTCGGAGCTATCACGCTTCGCGACACATATGATTGCCACCGAGGCAATGAAGGCGAGGAGGTTTGAGCAAGGGCTCAAGGATGTCATCATGGAGAAAGTGTCAGTCTTCAGGCACGCCACTTACGCCGAAGTAGTGGATAAAGCCTTGTTGGTTGAGACCAATTTAGAGACCGTGTCCAATAAGAGAGAATTGGCGAGAGGCCAATCTAGTGGTTCGGTACCTTTAGAGAGGCGGGCCCGGACTGGTCCTTATCAGTATACATGGCCAGCACCACAGATGAGGCCGACTTATGCGCCTCCAGCACCCCGGCAGTACGTGCCACAGGCACCTCGACCTCAGGCTCTTCCGGCCCCACGACCAGTTACCCCTCAGGCAGCGAGGTATACACCACCTTCGGTCCCTCCGGCCTACACATATGAGGTCTGCACTTCATGCGGCAAAAGGCATCCGGCAGGAGATTGCCGAAGAGCATCTGGTGGATGTTATCATTGCGGTCGCCAGGGCCACATGATCAGGGATTGCCCTAGCCGGCATTTACCAGGCCAGTCTCAGGGTAGTAGGCCCCAGCACGCCCAGCAGGATCATACCAGGCGTCATCTCAGACTACCCGGTCTACACCTCAGTCTCGCCAGGCAAACCAGGGGCGAGTTTTTGCCTTGACAGAGGGTGATGCACTTGCATCTGATGATGTGGTGCAAGGTACGCAGTTAGAGTTAATTTCTTTATTCGTGATTATTATGTTATGCTCTATTCTCTGTGTACGTACTTGGCATGTTCTATATGTATATATACCTACATGTATACGCTGTTGATGCATGGATTAACTCCGCTAGTTAAAATTTCAGGAACCCTACTAATCAATGAGTATTTGGCTCGAGTGTTGATTGATACCGGGTCTACTCATTCGTTTGTCTCGCTGAGTTTTTCAGAAGGCTTTTCTGTGGAGCCTAGTCAGCTAAAACCGGAGTTAGCCATTTCGACTCCTCTCGGCAAAACAGTATTGGCAGATAAAGTGTATAGAAATAGTGTGGTCCAAGTTGGCAGCCACGAGTTGGCGGCTGATCTCATCGTCCTGGGATTCCAAGACTTTGATGTTATATTGGGAATGGATTGGTTAGCAGCACATCATGGGCATGTAGCTTGCTTTGAGAAGATGGTACTCTTCAAGCCGGTAGAAGGAAAACCATTTCACTTTCGAGGATTGAGAAGTAGAGATATTGCCCGCTTTGCGGCGTTGAGCTTAGCTAACCCCGAGGCAAAGGACTCATCGACAATTCCAGTTGTGAGTGAATTCCTAGATGTGTTTCCAGAGGAGTTGCCAGGATTACCTCCAAACAGGGAGATTGAGTTTGTGATCGAGCTTGCACCAGGCACAACTCCTATATTCAGGGCTCCGTATAGAATGGCCCTGATTGAACTTAAGGAGTTGAAGACTCAGTTGGAGGAATTACAGGGGCTTGGTTTCATACGACCAAGTGTCTCACCATGGGGTGCCCCGGTGTTGTTTGTTAAGAAGAAAGATGGCTCGATGCAAATGTGCGTCGATTACCGTCAATTGAACAAAGTCACTATAAAGAATAGGTATCCCTTGCCTAGGATTGATGACTTGTTCGATCAGTTGAAGGGAGCGAGATTTTTCTCGAAGTTAGATCTTCGATCGGGTTATCACCAGTTGAAGATTAAGATGGAAGATGTTCCCAAAACTGCTTTCAGGACTCGATATGGGCACTACGAGTTCTTGGTGATGCCTTTTGGACTCACGAACGCGCCGGCAGCCTTTATGGATTTGATGAAACGGGTGTTCCGGCCATATCTTGATAGGTGCGTGATTGTATTTGTTGATGACATCTTGGTCTATTCCCAGACACGGGAAGATCACACACGCGACCTACGCCTTGCTTTGGAAATGCTAAGAGAGCACAAGTTATACGCCAAACTTAGCAAGTGTGAGTTTTGGTTGGAAGAGGTGGCATTCCTAGGCCACGTTGTTTCTGCAGAAGGTATATCGGTAGATCCAAAGAAGATCGAAGCAGTTATGAGTTGGGTGAGGCCCAAGAGTGTTACCGAGATACGCAGCTTTCTTGGGTTGGCAGGCTACTACAGGAGATTCGTAGAGGGTTTCTCTAGCCTTGCAGCACCGCTTACTCACCTGACAAGGAAGAATGCGAAGTTTATTTGGAGCGACAAGTGCGAGATCAGTTTCACGGAACTAAAGAAGAGGCTTACCACAGCCCCTGTCCTTACTGTGCCATCTGGACCTTATGGGTATGAGGTGTATAGTGATGCCTCACAAGTTGGACTTGGGTGTGTACTCATGCAGCACAAGAAAGTCATTGCCTATGCATCAAGGCAATTGAAGGAGCATGAGAAGAATTATCCCACGCACGACTTAGAACTTGCCGCCGTCGTGTTTGCACTCAAGATATGGTGTCATTACCTTTATGGGGTGGAGTTCTATGTGTTTACCGATCACAAGAGTCTCAAGTATCTCTTTTCCCAAAAGGAGCTGAATCTAAGGCAACGGCGTTGGATGGAATTTTTGAAAGACTATGATTCTACCATTCAATACCACCCGGGTAAAGCAAATGTAGTGGCTGATGCGTTGAGTAGAAGACCTCCAGGATTATTAGCATGCATGTTAGTGCAGGAATGGAAGCTACTTGAAGACTTGGCAAATCTGGACATTAGTGTGAATGACTCTGTCCGTAGTCCCATCTTGGCAAATGTCACGGTTCGGCCATACATTATAGATTTGATCCAAGAATACCAAGCCACGGATGCTGAATTATTGGCTTATCCGGACAAGGAAGTTTCTAAGGGTAGTGAGGAATTCTCTCTCACTAGCCAAGGTGCTATCACATTCAAGGGAAGGCTGTGTGTCCCAGCCAATGCAGATCTACGGAGGGAGATTATGGATGAAGCCCACCGGGCAAAGTACACTGTGCATCCAGGGGGTACGAAGATGTACCGGAACCTCAAGAGTCACTTTTGGTGGCGGAATATGAAGAGGGATGTTGCGGAATATGTAGCACGGTGCTTGGTGTGCCAACAGGTGAAAGCAGAACACATGCGGCCCGCAGGTCTATTACAGTCCCTTCCTATTCCCGAGTGGAAATGGGAGAACATATCCATGGATTTCATAGTTGGCTTACCAAAGACGGCAAGAAGCTCAGATGCGATATGGGTAGTAGTGGATCGTTTGACAAAGTCCGCTCATTTCTTACCCTACCGTACTACCTTCAACTCTAGTCAGTTGGCTGCACTATACATCAAGGAAGTAGTTAGACTACATGGGGTGCCAGTTAGTATTGTGTCAGATCGGGATCCAAGATTCACGTCAAGATTTTGGAAACGTTTCCAAGATGCTATGGGTTCCCGACTTGATTTCAGCACCGCTTTTCATCCACAGACGGATGGACAAACCGAGAGAGTGAACTAAGTCATTGAAGACATGCTTCGGGCTTGTATGTTGGATTTCAGAGGCAGTTGGGAAGAGCACTTGCCTTTGGTTGAATTCGCCTATAATAACAGCTATCAGGCAAGTATCCAAATGGCACCATTTGAGGTCTTGTATGGGCGAAGTTGTAGGTCTCCTCTCTATTGGGATGAGGTAGGAGAAAGGAAAGTACTTGGTCCGGAGTTGATTGAACAAACTGCAAACACAGTTAAGATCATTCGGGATCGATTGAAAGCCGCTCAAGATCGCCAGAAAAGTTATGCGGACACGCGCCGTAGGGACTTGGAATTTCAAGTAGGAGATCAAGTTTTTGTGAAAGTATCTCCTAGCAAGGGGATCATGAGATTTAGCAAGCGAGGCAAGCTCAGTCCTCGGTATGTTGGGATTTTTGAGATTGTCACGCGAGTTGGTGAGGTTGCTTACAGGGTAGCTCTCCCACCTCACATGGCCGCGGTTCACAACATATTCCATGTATCTATGCTTCGGAAATATATTCCGGATCCTTCTCATGTGATCGACCTTGATATGTTAGAAGTCCGAGAGGATCTCACTTTGGTGGAAGAGCCGGTTCAAATTTTGGACCGTAGGGATCAAGTCTTGCGCAATAAGGTCATCCCCTTGATTCTTGTTCGATGGCAACACCATTCTTGGGAGGAAGCCACGTGGGAACGCGAGGCCGAAGTAAAAGCAAAGTACCCTCATTTGTTTGAGTGACGTTTATGTAAATTTTGTTTCTTGTAATCTCTATGTATCGTTCCAATTTTGAGGATGAAATTTTTATAAGGGGGGGAGGATGTAGCACCCTGGATTTCCGGCATGTATTAAAGCGTTAAAGTCATGTTCTTGAATGGAAAGTTGGATTTCCGAGGTTAAATCTATTGGAAACCCGAGTTTCTAAACCCCCACTTGCGTATCGATTAACCTTAGGGGTAAAATGGTAAATGAATAAAGTAGAACTTGGAAATTCTAAAATGCCAGGAATGTTCCTTTTCGAAGAGCGAATCCAACGCAAGTTGAATCGTCAAAATCCGGCGAACGAGTCAAAAGTTATGGCCAAAACAAGGAGGAAAAATATGGAATTTTGCTGCAATTTACGACCGATCGTACACACCCTACGAACGATCGTAGGTGAGTTACGATCGATCGTAGAGGTTACGATCGATCGTAGAATCTCAGGAATTGACAAAAGTTTTGGGTCGCGACACCTTAAGAGTTTAACCCGAGCCTTTAGGGCTTCATTTCGACACTTAGAGAGATTGGGAGATAAGAAGAGAGGAGAGGGCGATTCCTAAACCTAGGGTTTCCATTTTGGAGAGAAATCAAGGGGTTTGTGAACCCACGCTCAACTCAAGCCCATTTTTCTTCAAGATCAAGGCACAAACTCGTGAGGAGCATCTCCTCAAGCTAGGGCAGCAACTCACGGTCGTTTTTGGAAGGGGATTTCTTCCTCACTTGATCAAGGTCGGTACTTCTTACTACCCTCCTAGTTATAGTTCCTCCTTTCCTTTTATTCTTTTGATTTTCTTTCATTTACACATGTGCTATGAGATGGATGGTTGTGAATGGTGAATGGAGATGGAATGGGCGATTGGATGCCAAGGGTTGTGTTGTGATGATTAAAATGGGGAGGGCACTGTATCCATAATAAACACACCTTTATGATGTGAGTAAACTCACCTAGAAAAGCATGATTTAGGTTTAAATGAATAATGAATAATGAACACACCATGTTTGATGAAATGCCAAGGTGAATAAAATGAGTTGTAAATTAGGAAATGCATGCCTAATAAATTATGAATATTGCTAGGGCCTATGATAGTGTATTTTCTTACTTTCCCTAAATGATATGAATATTACATTGCTCAATCATTGATGTTATATGTGTTGTGAAATTACCCAAATGTCATGTTTAAATTTAAATGCAAGTATGTACATGGTTCCCACGAGCACGGCATGCATGACATGATTTATCGAGGTTTTCAAGAACATGGTTAGAGGTGGGACATATCCTATGATATGTTTTACCTCGCTTTTCTCAAGAAAACAAGAACCAACATTCCACGAGGGGTCTCCCCTCACTCACAAGTGCATATCATGAAGAAGGGCCTCCCTTCCCTCGCAAGTACATACATATCATGAAGAAGGGTCTCCCTTCCCTCGCAAGTGCATTGCATAAAGAAGGGTCTCCCTTCCCTCTCAAGGCATCTCTCAAGCGCATCTCACAAGGATATCTCACAAGTGTATCTCACAAGTTACATGATCACAAGCAAGCACGCATGACATGACACGTACGACACGCTCGACAAGATCAAGCAAGACAAACACGACAAGCTTTCAAGTACGAAAAGATATTTCAAGTCAAGTCAAGTGCACGATGTTTTCAAGAGGTTTTATCGGCTTTCTAGGAAATACTAGCATGATTATAAATTGCTTTACTTCCTTGCATGATATGAATTGTTTCCGTCTAACATATATGAATTGCTCCCGATTTATGTATTGCCATTTTTATGCTATGATTATTGGTTAGTATTTGGTACTCGCTGAGTATTCCATGCTCAGCCGTACTTCTTATGTCGGCAGGTTCTGAGGGAGCTGCTGCTCCATTTGATGTTTGTGCTCTTGGTCCATGGGTGGAAGAGGAGTACTTCGAGGAGCCTTTGGAGGAACCTCCCGTAGAGGGTTATCAGTTGGTGGTGTTAGATTCTGAGTGGTTTGGCTGTGGGTGAGATGAGAGATATACATTCATGTATTTTGGCGGGTCTGTCCGCACTTTCTTTTGGATTCCTTTTGTGTAAACTTGGATTCGTATATACATAGAGGTTTGTTTAGACTTCCGCTGTGCTATGTTAGAGTATGTTTCCGCTGTTTATATCCTCTATTGTATATGCTCTGTGGGTTTTTGCAGGTTGGTTTGTCAAGCAAGTCATGTAAGCCTTGATTAGTCGTCCAAAGTTCACTCTAACTCCTAAGGTGGGTTTTGGGTCGCGACAAATTTGATCATAAACTGAAATAACCTTATAGATCAAATTTGGGGTAAACATTGCTCATCATAATTCTATGGATGGTTCTTGGTTTTAATTCTAGTTTTTGAACATTCTAGAGTACCTTTATGCTATAATGTCCAAATCTTGTTTTGTGGATGAAACCAATCCTCAGAGTCATGTTATGAATTTTTAATATTACACTCATTACTTCTGAGCATTTATTTACTCTAAATGTGGATTTGATGCAAAAATCAAAATTAATCACTTATGGAAACTAAAAGTTCTTAACAGAATCCTTATTCATAACTATTCTGTAAGATACATTCTTGGTTAAATATTTTTTTTGATTTTGATGAAATAAATGTTTGCATAAGTGCATAGTTGTTAGGTGATTTTGAGGTGAAAATGAGTTTAAGTCTTGCTTTGGTTGAGGGGGAGAAAAATGATTATAAGTAAAAATTTTCAGAAAATTTTCCATACCACCGATCGCTCGGTGTTAATGACCGATCAATCGGTCTTTCGTGAATAGGGTTATAAAACCCTCATTTCTCAGTTTCCTATTATTTTGTTCTCCGAACTCTAGAGCGATCCCTCGGTCCCTTCGTCTCCAAATCTCTATTACGTTCATCTCTTTCTACTCCAAGGGTCTCCTAGCATCTAAAAAGGTAATCTTTAATCATTTTCTTGATTTTGGTTTACTTTTCACATCTAGGGCATCAAAAATTCATCATGATTTTCTCATACTCCTTAGTTATTCTTGCATTCCTCATGTCTGGTGTCTCTAAACGCCGGAGATTGGTCCTCAATAACCAAGAGGACCCTCTAGAGGAAGAGAAACACAATGAGCCATACTCTTTCACTCCAATAGGACATGGGATTTCAATAGGGGATCGACCAATCCGTAGAATGGTGGATTCTACTACTGAAAATCGCCAAAAGTCTTTGGCAGATAAATCCCGGAAACAAAAGGGAAAAGCTAGTTCATCTTCAAATGTTCTATTGGGTCCCTTCATTAGCCCTAGTGCTGCTCGGCTTTATAGTGAGTATTTTAGTAAAAAGGGTGTTATGGTTGAAAGGAGCATTAGAATTTCAGATTTTGGTGATTATTACCTTTCTAAGCTCATTACCGATCGTAACTGGGAAGGTCTTCTCACTTTATCCGGTCCTGCTCCTATTCAGTTAGTCCAGGAATTTTACTCAAATTTCTCTGAAATCAACTCTAAAACCTGGTCTTTTAAATCTCGATCTTTAGAACAATCAGTTTTGATAAATCCAAATGTCATTGCTAAATTTCTTGGTTGTCCTCAAGTTCCAGATGCCTATTATCCTTATAAATACAAGAAAGATGAGGATAAAGAATCTATGAACAATGTAGTCACCTTTCTTTGTGGTGCTCCTACACTTTGGGTTGGTTCCTTAATAGAAGTAACAAAACTCACTAGGGATGCAAGACTTGTAAACCTAGTAATGAGTGCCAACATCCACCCAAAGGTTCATACTGCAGACCTTAGGGAAGATAGAGCTCGATTTTTATTCAGTCTCCTTCGTGGACATGATATTGACCTTGCAGCACACATAATTGATTTGATGATTCAAGCCCATCAAACTCAAACTGTGGTTGGAGCTCTTCCGTTTGGATCCTTGATTACTAAACTCCTTGGTTCTCAAGGGGTTATTGTTCCTCCTGGTGTTCCTACCCGTAATCCGAAAGGTCCAATCAACAAAAAGACCATCGCTCAGAGTTTCTCTCATGCTTCAGTTCGAGATATTGAGGAGGAAGCTGATTTTGGTACCGGATCCTCTCATCCACCTCCCACCACGATTGATCATCTAGCCAGAATGATGAGAGAGATGCAGATGGATCTCTCGACGCATATTTCATCCCACCAGGAGTTCACCACAGAGATCCGTGGAAGACTTGAATCACTCAATGCAGCAGTGCTGGGAGTACAGAGAGATGTTCGTGATTTTAGAGCTTATTATGAGTCTCATCTCACTTCAGATGATGAGGAGTGATAGTTAGTTTGATGTACTAAGATAGTCTAATGTTTTACTTTTATATTTGGGAGTTTACTGTAGCCCTAGTATTAGATTGAGACATTTGATGCATTTTGTATTGGTTGTACTTAGTACAAACCTCTTTTGGATGTTCTTGATTTGAATGCATTTGAGATGATGTTTGATATTTTACTCTAATTTTCTGTTATCTCATCTCTTATACTGATTTTGCCTTAATTCTTTCATTCCTATTCCGCCTTTGGCATTACGAGCCAAAAAGGGGGAGAGTAGATGATATTTGTGATAGATGATGGTTTATGGAATGGATATGGATATCTTGCTAGTGATAGATGATGGTTTATGGAATGGATATGGATATGTTGCTAATGGAATGAATATGTTACTCTATAGATAAACCTGTTATGCTCGTGCTCGATGATGCTCTATTTTTTCTTTGAATATTATTTCCCATGCTTCACAGGTTTTGGTTGAGCTTGTGCAGGCAAACAGGTTCTCAGATTGTTGGAACATGACAAGTTGAATGTCATGAAATTTTTTAGTGATGTAAAGGTTCACTTTTCCATTTTTGAATCATTTGGGAAAATTTGAACCTAGTATGTGAGTTAGTCTTGTTTTGTCCCGAAATTGCCAAAGGGAGAGATTGTAAATCCAGAAATAGGTGTTGGCAAATTCTGTGATCTTTAGATAGGTCATAAGAGTTGTGTCTTGTTCAATTTGTCGGAAGAGTTAAAGTTTCAAGAAGATTGAAGATATTGAAGAAAAAGCTTCTACTCCGGATCTAGACAGGTAATGGACTTAGAGACCCCTACCTAGGTTGGATTTGACTTAGTAACTCTAAACATACCTAGGAGAATATTTTTAAGCCTACCAAAGAGGTTTGATCTATTTTGAATCAAACAAAAACAAAAGAAAAATGTTTAGGCTGAAATTCTGTCTCAACCGATCGCTCGGTGTTGCGATCGATCGATCGGTGGCCTACCGAGCGATCGGTGGCTATCGACTGGTCAAAAAATTTGTATGGGGTATTTTTCCAGAGAGACTATTTTTAACCGATCTCTCGTTGAAAGTAGCGATCGATTGGTTTTGGACCGAGCAATCGGTAATAAGCACCGATCGATCGGTCCTCGTAAACATAATTTTATTTTTTCTGGACTCTTTTCTAAACCCTATATAAACAACTTTTTGGAGACTTAATTCGTATCTTTGTTTATTTTTGAAAGAGTAGAGGTCTGAGAAACCCTTCTAGGGCTTTTTTCATTGTTCTTCATAGATCTTTAGTGATCCCTCCTTTTTCAATCATCCTAGAGAATGCAAGTATAGATCTATTCATTTGATCTTGCATTGTGTGATCTCAGATCTGAATGAGATCCCTCTAGGGTTTGAAGCTTTCTAAATTGATTGACATCCCTACACTTTGTGTGTATGTCCGGTGTATGATCCGGAGCCTTCGTGGAAGGAGAACGATCGTGTGTGATCGTGGTATTGAAGTAGCTTGAGAAGATTTGGTCGGTTAGGAACCGAAGCTGCTACAGCGGAGATCGAACCTGCTGGTTCGTGGAAATCAAGAGTAAGATTCTGTACCTAGGAACGTCGAGTTCGGTTTGGGTAAGGTCTTGTCTTGTACTTGAATTCTTCTTATAGTGAAGTTTGTTGCTGGATGAGGTCCCGTGGTTTTTTCCCGTAAGGGTTTTCCACGTAAAAAATCTGCTGTGTTTGATTTATGTGGATTGTTTGTGTGAATGGTTCATTGATTTCTAATCTAATTAGATAAAAAAATTAAAAATTGGTTAGAAGTTCTTAGATAGACCTATTCACCCCCCCTCTAGGTCATAGAGATCATTGATCAGAGTAATTTCACCCCATACAAAATTTTTAACCGTGCGATAGCTACCGATCGATCGGTTTTGGACCGATCGATCGCTGATTGGACCGAGCGATCGGTGCTCTACAGGTCTGGACTGTTTTGACCATATCTTTTGACTCGCTCGTCCGATTTCAATGATTCAACTTGTGTTGGATTCGTCTTTCAAAAAGGAACATTTCTGACATTTCAGAATTTCTGATTTCTTCCTTATTTATTAATTAGACTACGAGAAAGACCAATTAGCTACGAAAACGGTATCCATTAAGTATAGAACTGTCCGGGGTGCTACAAATACTACTTCTTAACACTTAGAGGTGTTCAAAATTTCTCATTTCATAGAAATGGAAGATTACAAAGGCTTCATGCCTTGGCACGGGTCCCAATCCTTGGCAAAAAGTTCCGGGGCTCTACAAATGTATTTGGAAGGATAAATCAAATTTAAAAGTTCATGAGGCGGGATCTGTAATGGTTAATCTTCATACACTAGGATTCAATTGCAACATGGATATCTCACCTCACTTGCAATTCCGATGTAATTCCTATTTAGGGTCAATGGAATAACATTGGGTAAGCCAGGGTAAGAATGTCCTAGAGCAATCTGTGGAGGTGCTCGCATAAGAAATACAAGCTCAATAATTGATTAAAAGTTAATCAATTATTTAAGTGATTAAAAGTTAATCATTTAATTAAATAGATTAAAAGTTAATATTTGGTTTAAATTAATTGTTAATTTAAATGTAGGGATTATTTTGATAATTATTTGATTAACATAATTGAAGGGGAAATGGGTTTGACCCATATCCATAAAGCCATGAAAATGGACCTTTAATATGGGCCAAAGCCCATGGGTTTAAACCCTAGGGTGGGGCGCCCACTTGAGGAATCCTAATTTGATTAAGATTTGTTTAATTGAATAATTGTTGAAATATAATTCCTATAATTATGTAATTAAAATCCAATTGTTGGATTGCGATAAGGATGAGGATAAGTTGTAATTGGATTACAACATGGAGTGTTTAACTCCCCAAAGTCCACGCCCCTTGAAGCTCACGCCTACCCTTGTGTAGGGTTTCCTAGTTTGACTAGGTTTCCTTCTTTTTGTTGGATGTTGACTTATCCCTTTTAATTAAGGAATCCTCTTGCAACAAGGACTCTTTAATTAGTAGGATTACTATAACTAAAGTAGTTATAGATTAAGTAGGAGTTTAATTAATTAATTGTAAGAGTTATTTATAATTAATAAATCCTACTAGATAAAATCAAGTTAGAGTAGGATTAGGATTAGGATATGATCCTAGTCTATAAATACCCCAACACCCTAGACCATTAAGCACTTTGCTCCAGAATTTTTCTCTCCTCTCCTCTCTTTCTCCAAACCGTGAGATCCTAGGGATCCCCCTAGGGATTTTCGTGAGCTTCTAAGGTCGTGCAAGTTGGGTTTTGTTTATTCTAGGGTTTTGAACCTTAGTACTTTTGGTGATAGAAGGTCTACACCATTACTCCATCTTCTTCCTCTTGCTTCTATAATTCCAAAGGAGATTCTAAAGCTTCGTGGGGATAGCGAAGAACAAGGATTGAGCTTCTAGTATTTTTTGGAGAAATCTCTACAAAGAGTTCTGAAGGTCTGAGTGGATTAAGCTTCAACGGTGAACATCATTCACCGAGGTTATATGACTAAAACTCTTAGATAATTTTGATGCTTTTTATGGTGTTAAGATCTAACGGTATCCAATTTCGTCAAAATTATTATATTATTGAATGAGATTTGATAATTAAATAAATTTTAAAAACTAGTATTATATGTGATATAATTACATTCGAAATAAAGAGTTTATTTTGAAATTCCTTTTAAATGATTTGATCATTTAATATATATTTATTAATTGTTTAAAATAATTAATAAATGATTTTTTCCATAAATAGAATTTATTCAAAAAATTATAAAACCCTAATTTATGATGTAATCATATTTAGGATTTTTGATTCTCTTAATTTTTTATTTTTTGATCTTGGATAGTAGTAGAACCAATCTATATGAAAGGATCTTGCATTCGAGAAAGAAATAAAATTTTGTAGAGATTTTAAGAAAATTCTATCTTATATTTTAAAAAATAATTTTATGAAAATTGTTTTATTCTCCGAGGTTTGATCTATATAAGATATAGATTTTATCGAGCGTAATGATAATTGTTATCAATTTTAAATCCTTTTAAGATAAGAAAAAGTACTTCATCACCAAGTAGCATCTATTTTATATGAGATTATAGTTATGGGTCATATTTTATGATAAATTGTTTATCATTCATGCATTCATATTAGAGGTTCATATTTAGTAGGTTTTTACAATCTCTAAAGGGCAGATTCATTCGGTTTCCCTGAAAAGGGCGAATGGAATACTGGTTTTCCTAATGCCATTTAAATTCTGTTTAATGCATTGGTGGCGATGCTGTTAAAGAGGATGCTACGATGTGATCTCGATAACATGATAAAGGAAGGGATCGCAAAGGAGTTTACGAGCTGCCTTTATTCTTATCTCATTCTATTGCATCCATGCATTTTAATTCGTTGACCCATAATGATTAATGTCGTATATTATTGTTTTATTTCATCATGAGATGATATCTATTAATATATTTAATTATTTTGTTGAAATAATTGCCCTTAATATATCACGTGTATATAAGACTGGGGACAAGTCCCTAAGTATTATGATGTTCTGTCATACACTATGTGATCCTATAGTGGGGAGTGTGAGTAAGCTGACAGACCAAAGTCGGGCCTAATCCCTCTCACCTATGTGTGAACATGGTGAAAACTGAATAAGCAAATAGTGGGAGTAATAACGCCAAAGCACGAGCTTTCGCTAGGTGTTTATTAGGTTCATGGTAGGTGGGCACATGAATAAGAGATATTATACAATAATGCCAAAGCGTGAGTATAATATCCCTTATAGATCAGACAGTAGATCGAATACTCCAGAATTCACAAGATGGGATCTGTGAAATTGGAGAAGATAGTTTCTATCTGTCTATTCAAGGTAATGTGTGATATGCCCAAAAGCAGGATCACATTAAGCCAGTGTCTAGGTTTTTGATGCGAATTGATTCTTCCTAAATTGGAAATACCATTAGAAACAGACCCATAATCTAATTGGTATTAATGAATTCAATAGATCCCTAATACTATCTGTTTTATCATTTAATTAGATCATGACAGGCCTACACCCATTTACTGAAATTCTTCGTGATGAAAAAGTTAGTTGGAACCAACTATGTAGACTGGAAAAGAAAGATTAGAATTGTATTTGCTATGGATAACCTTGACCTATGTCTTAAGACACCTAAGCCCAAAAGGCTGAGTTAGAGCAATGGGAGAGGTCCAATCAGATGACCAAATGTTACATATTGGCTTCGATGTCTAACATTTTACAAAACCAGCATGAATACATGGATAAGGCTTCTGACATTTTGCAAAACCTTCATGAGATGTTTGGTGAGCAAAATATGTCAGCTCGACAAGTTGAAATCCCTTGTTAACACCAAGATGGCTGAGGGAACTCCAGTCAAAGAGCACATCATAAAGATGATGGGCTTATTGAATGAACTGAAAATTCTTGGTGGAGAGATGGATGCCATCACTCAAGTTGACACTTTTCCACAGTCACTCCCTTCGTCCTTCAATTTGTTCGTGTTAAATTATAACATGAACAAGAGTGAAATGTCACTTAGTGAGCTTATGAACTCACTTATGGCTGCAGAAGATTTGATCAAAAATCAACTAAAGGTGAAACTTTAATCGTCGATAAACCTGATACCTCCAAGAAATCTAAAAATTTTAGAAAAGGGAATAAAGGCAAAGGAAAGTTTAAAGACAATAAGGGTAAGGCAAGAGTTGCCAAAGGTTCTTTAGGAAAAGCTAGCAAGGAAAACAAAGGCAATGGAAAGTGTTTCCATTGTGATAATATAGGCCACTAGAAGAGGAATTATAGGACTTACCTCGCAACTCTTAAGAAGGGTGGTGGAAGTACTCAAGGTATGAGATGCTTTGAAGTACTTATTACTGTTGAATCTAATTTTCTGGACGGTCCTCCTAAATCTTGGTGCGTGGATTCTGGATCCACTGTACATATTTGCAATTCTTTATAGGGGTTCAAGGAAACCAGAAAGCTGACCAAACAGGTTCAGAAGCTTAAAGTTGGCTCCGGTGCAAATGTTGCAGTGAAGTCAATCGGCTTGTTTACTCTTTATTTACCTAATGGAAATACATTGATTTTAGAAGACTACTTTTATGTGCCTTCTGCACATCTTAATTTGATTTCAGTATTTAGACTCTTATTTTATGGATTCTCTATTGTTTTTAATTCAATTGTTGAAATTAAGAAAGATGGAATGGTCTTGATAACTAATAATCTCATTAATGGTCTTTATCTAATATTTCCATTGGTAAATAATGAATGTCTGCAAAGTGACAGTGTCTCATCATTTAGAATGTCTAGAATGAAGAGATATTGCACTGAGTCTACTTATCTTTGGCATAAGAGACTTGGTCACATTAATCTATATAGGATCAAGAGGTCAGTAAAAGATGGTCCCCTTGACTTGAAAGTATGCCTCTTTTTAATTTTAGAAACACAGTTCTTGGGGGGCATACATCGAATCCCAAGATCTGACTAAGATTCTAATTGATTTTATTCAATGAAGGTTAGAATAACATTCACCTTTGCGACTTTGAAATTGTTAAGTCAAATCTACATAAAAATAGTACTCGCAAAACTTCACAAGTGTCAAGTCTCCTGTCGATTCACACGAACCTTCTTTTTCCTTTAAAGCTTTCTCTAATGGAAGCTAATGGCCCTTCCAAATTTCCAACTCTAGGATCTTTCAATAAAGATCCATTCTTTATTGATCAAGAACCTTTCTTGATGAACAAGATGAATTCTTGTTTTTCCTCAAGATCCAATCAAGAAGACAAAAGAAGAGAGAGATGGGTGTGACCGTACACCTCAAGGAGAGAGAGGGGAGGGTGTGAGGTTTGAGGAGAGGGGAGAAGTTTCCAAATCTGGAAAATTTTGGAAAATTTTCTTATTTTCAAAGCCTTGGATGTCCACCCCTTTTATAGGCTTCATTGGTTGCTTGAAACCAAAGTTTCCTAATCCTTATCCAGTAAGGATTCCTCAATTAGTTTCCTATTTGGTTTCTCCATAATTAATTAGGAATAATCAAAATAGAAACTAATCTCATCCATTAGTGTCCAACTAATCTTATCCTTATCCTAATCCAATTAGGATTCCTTGATTAGCAAGAAACTAATAGACTCCTTGTCCAACAAGGAATCTTTAATTAGTAACTAACTCTAACTAACTAACTAACCTTATCCAATTAGGATATTAGTTATTTAGAAACTAATTAAAAAAATAATAACAATCATTTCCTCCATGAAGTGGGCGTCCCACCCTAGGTGGGTCCCACCCCACACGCCCAAAGGGTTTCACAAACCCTTAGGTCAATTTTTGATTATTTTAACAAAATCCCCAATGGGTCCTACCCATTTGGTTTTTCACATCCAATGTGATTCCACCTTTTAGAGCTTCACTATACCATATAGTGATTACTTAGAGAAATTAATTAATTAAATTAAATACTTTAAGAAGGTCCTTGTGTGTGGGATCTAAAGGGATCTCCTATTTCCGGTTGTGGGACCAAGTACTCAACCTTTTGGTTAAAGCATTGTTACTAGGAAACACCTTTCCTATACTCCATTAGGATTATAGAATTTTATCTATATCCCTGGACTTCCACCAATCACAATTAATGTCCAGTAACACAATGTGATTAACCTCCAGAAATTAGAGAATTGCTTGTAAGTACCATCTCACAATATATTTACAAATAAATCCTTCCACATTCCGATATCACTTGTAAGCTTCCGGGATTGGAACAATTCCACTGTCTTAGTCCCTAGCTTATGAATAGAACCCTTTCTCATGATTACTTTTTCAATGAACTGAACCTCCAAAACACTTTTGAAGAAACATTAGAAAAGAACTGACATATATATTTATATATACTTTTCCATATTAAAAATATCAACTTCGATAAAGACCATTTTACCGAAAAAGCACCAGTTCTGGATTTAACCGTTCAGTTCAACAAGTATCACCTTGATATCATTATCTCCAATTAAGGAGTTGTGGATTCCTTATTGAGTATTTACACACTTCTTCAAACATTGTGTACATGACCCAACGTACCCGGAGTTAGTCCTGTGTATTGGACATTACCGATTGGCACATCAAAGCCATATAGATAGATGTCTGAGAAGATGTTAACCTCTCAGGTCTAAGGATAATTTGTCAAATGGATAACCCTAATACAATCTGACAGTGTATTCCATAGGGTATCCACTAGTGACCCTGTTCAGTATTATGTACTTGCTACATATACTCATATGTTAGTCAAGAGTCACCACTCTCTGTGAATGAGATTCATCACACTATCTCATAGAACTACACATGTGCAAGCCATGATGAAGTACGGCACCCAACCAGTACTCTAGAGGCTTTGAACAATATTAGGTTTACAAGGAACCGGAAAATCATATCTCCTCACAACCTTTGCATGATTTTCCTACAATGTTACCTATGGAACTTTATGTCTTCATCATATGAGACAGTAATTAATATAAATACCCTTTATAGTTGGTTGTGTGAATATGATGCTTATCTAATCAACATAGAAAAGTCTCTTATTGGCTTTTGAGGGCATATATCAAGGTAGAACCACTCCCTACTTGCGAGTCTTGTTTCGAAGGGAAGATGACCAAGAACCCTTATCCTAAAAAGGTAGGAAGAGCTAAAGAAAATTTAAGACTAATACATAGTGATGTATGTGGTCAATTTAACATTGTTGCACGAGGTCAATACTGGTATTTTGTCACATTTACGGATGACTATTCCAGATATGGATATGTCTATTTGATGCAACAAAAATTTGACACCTTTGAAAAGTTCAAGGAATTCAGATTAAAAGTTGAGAATCAAACTAACAAATCCATAAAGATACTTCGATCAGATCGAGGTGGTGAATACCTCACCAACGAATTTATGGATTACTTAAAGGATAATGGGATTATCTCGCAATTGACAAGTCCTGCCTCTCTTCAACAAAATGGAGTTTCTGAAAGAAGAAACCGGACCTTATTAGATATGGTTCGCTCTATGATGAGCCATGCCAATGTTCCTTCATATTTTTTAGGATATGCTATATAAACTGCCATTTATATTCTGAACCGGGTTCCATCTAAGTCTATTCCGGTTACACCCTATGAATTGTGGACTGGGCGAAAACCTAGTTTACAACATCTAAGGGTATGGTGTTGTCCTGCGCATGTTCCCAAACTCGAACCCACTAAGTTGGACTCTAGGACAGAGAAATGAAAATTTGTAGGATATCCAAAAGAAACTAAGGGTTTCTATTTCTACTCCAAGCCAGACCAAACAATAGTTGTTAGGCTTCATGCCACTTTCATTGAGGAAGAAATGGATCTCCTTAAGAAGGTTGAGTTTAATGAGATGAAAGATGACACAACCAGTATCCAACCTGAACCTAATCCTTCTACTTTAATTTCTCCTAATTATGTTCCACTGAGAAGGTCAAAAAGAGTTTCTAGACCACCGGATAGACTTCAGTATTATAATAACGAAGTTTATCTAGTTACTCCTGATGATGTGGATACATATCCTAATATTTATCAAGAAGCTACATTGGATGTAGATGTATCTCAATGGAATAAAGCCATGAATGTTGAAATAGATTCCATGTATGACAACGACGTCTAGACTTTAGTAGATCCACCAGATGGTATAAGGCCAATTGGATGCAAATGAATTTACAAAAGGAAGAAGGGTGCCGATGGTAACGTGGAGACCTATAAAGCTAGACTTGTAGCAAAAGGTTACACTCAAATTTAAGGAGTTGATTATGAGGATACCTTTTCACCTGTAACTATGCTCAAATCCATCAGGATATTACTAGCTATAGCTGCACACCACGACTGTGAGATATGACAAATGGATGTCAAAACTGATTTCCTTAATGGAATGTTAGATGAAGACATCTATATGAAGCAATCAGAGGGCTTCATTGCTCCTAACCAGGAGAACATGGTATGCAAGCTCAACAAGTCGATATATGGTTTGAAATAGGCTTCAAGAAGTTAGAACCAAAGATTTGATCTTTCCATCAAAGAATTTGGATTCCAAAAGAATTTAGAGGAATCTTGTATATACAAGAAGGACAGTGGGAGAGCGGTAGTATACCTAATTCTTTATGTAGATGACATCTTACTCATTAGGAGTGATATAGGGATGTTGTCATCAATCAAGATATGGCCTTCTTAGCATTTCTCAATGAAAGATTTGGGAGAGGCATCTTATATTCTCGGAATAAGGATTCTAAGAGATAGGAAATGTTGAATGTTGGTATTAAGTCAAATTCCTACATAGACAAGATTTTGTCTAGGTACAATAAGAGTGATTATAAGACAACACTCATTCCTTTTAGAGATGGTATCACTTTGTCTAAAAAGATGACCCCTACATTAGCTGATGAGATCGAGCAGATGAAAAGGTGCCCTTATGCTTCAGCAGTTGGGAGCCTCATGTATGCCATGATCTGTACTAGACCGGATATCTGTCATGCAGTGGGAGTTGTTAGTCGGTTCCAAAGCAATCCAGGGGTTAATCATTGGACTGCTGTGAAGCACATTATGAAGTACCTGAAAAGGACTAGGGATTATATGCTTCCCT
Source organism: Tetracentron sinense (assembly GCA_015143295.1). Classification (NCBI taxonomy): domain Eukaryota; kingdom Viridiplantae; phylum Streptophyta; class Magnoliopsida; order Trochodendrales; family Trochodendraceae; genus Tetracentron; species Tetracentron sinense. The sequence continues at coordinate 11,142,261 of CM026566.1, forward strand.
TTCAATCAGAAGATTTAGTTGGACTGGGTTATACTGATTCTGATTTCCAATCTGATCCGGACAATAGAGTTTTCACATCTGGGTATGTCTTCACACTGGGTGGTGCTGCTGTCAGTTGGCGTAGCATAAAGTAGACGAGTATTGCTGACTCCACCACAGAAGCAGAATATATTGTAGCTTCAGAAGCAGTAAAAGAAGTATTCTGGTTCAGAAGGTTTTTGCAAAAGCTAGGGAATGTTCCTTCAGTACTCAAACCTATCACTCTCTTCTGTGATAGTAATGGTGCAATAGCCCACAGCAAAGAACCTAGGAACCACAAAAAGATGAAATATGTGGAGTGGAAGTATCATCTCATTCATGAGATCATTGATAGGCAAGATGTAGTGGTTACAAAGATTAGGTTTCAACTTAATATTGCTAACCCGATGACCAAGGCTTTATCAGATAAAGTATTTGTAACACACTTAGATAGTATAAGATTGAAATCTATGGCATAGTGACTTTTAAGGCAAGTGGGAGATTGTTAGACATGATGCCCAAAAAATTCATTTAGATTGTTAGACTTTTATTAATTTGATTAATAAAGACTTCTTCTTAATCTATTGTGTATTCATTATGGGTAATTGACCATGATCATGAGATGATCTATATGATATGAGATATCGATAAAGGTGTATAGAATATATTGTAGGAAAGTTATGTGATTGGATTATCACAGGCAGATATAACTTTCCAGTTCCTTATACCTTATAAAGTCACAGCTGTGGGTGAAGCTAGGCAGCTTACTTATTTGGCTGCCAGAATGCTTAGATGTTCTTAATAGTTGAGATGTAGTTCTATCTCGAACTATTATAGTGAAGACTACACATCAGCATATGGGTGCTTAAATGTACATTGACTGATTGCATTCAATGAGAGACCTCTTACATAAACATACTATCATATAGTTGGTCTCTTATTCACATTGAACGGTTTTGATCATCCTTAGATCTGATGAGTTCATCTATGACAGAGCAATGATCTGACTATTTTGATTCCACCAACGTATTTTCTAACTTAGGAAATACAATACAGTGACAGTTGGATAGTCAGAAAGCTGTTCGAGTCATGATGAATTTCAAACAAGAAATCCATGCTCATTAATTTGAGAGATTATGAAACAGTCAATGTGAATGAGAGACTCGAACACAGATTTCCTGTTTGAAATTCATCATGACTCGAACAGCTTCCTGGCTATCCAACTGTCACTATATTGTAATCCCTAAGGTAGAAAATACTTTGGTGGAATCAAAACAATTAGATCACTACTCGGTCATAGATGAACTCATCAGATTTAAGGATCATCGAAATTGTTCAATGTGAATGAGAGACCAACTATCTGATAGTATGTTTATGCAAGAGGTCTCTCATTGAATGCAATCAATCAGTGTATATTTAAGCACCCATATGTTGATGTGTAGTCTGCACTACAATAGTTCGAGATAGAACTACATCTCAACTATTTGGAACATCTTAGCATTATGACAGCCGTATAAGTGAAGTGCCCAGCTTCACCCATAGCTATGACTATATAAGGTATAAGGAATTAGAAAGTTATATCTGCCAGTGATAATCCAATCACATAACTTTCCTACAATATATCCTAAGGACCTTTATCGATATCTCATATCCTATAGATCATCTCATGATCATGGTCAATTACGCATAATGCATACACAATAGATTAACAAAGAAGTCTTTATTAATCAAATTAATAAGAATCTAATAATCTAAATGACTTTTCTAGGCATCATGTCTAACAATCTCCCACTTGCCCTAAAAGTCACTATGTCATAGATTTCAATCCTGTACTATCTAAGTGTGTTACAAATACTTGATCAAATAAAGCTTTTGTCGCGCCCCAAAACCCACCTTAGGAGTTAGAGTGAATCTTGGATGAGACTTGACATGACTTGATAAACCATCCTGCAAAACAGAATCAGAGTGTACATCGCAGAAGCGAATACATGACATAGTAGAAACAAAATATCTATCCCATCTATATATAGACAAGTATCCCAAGTTATATACAATATCCCAAAAGACAAGGTGGACATGCCCACTGCAAAATATACAAGCATAACCCTCTCACCCACGCTCGATGTCCACTAAACAAAACCTAACTAGGGCCAATGGTCCCCATTACTAGGCCAAGGATCCTCCTGAGGTACCTCTTCGACATACTCCTCTTCCTCCCATGGACTGGGAGCACATATATCAAAAGGACCAGTTGCTCCATTAGTACCCGCCGACATCAAATGTACGGCTGAGTATTGAAACACTTAGGGGGTGCCTACTACTAACCAACAAGTCATATGAGCAACGCATAGTAATAATAATAAATAGAACAACAATTAATAAGCAACAGTAATAAGCAGTAAGTAGTGTATATTCATGGATGCTTGAAATCATGATCGCTAACACATCGGTATATCATCGTGTACTTGTCTTGCCTTGTCAATTAAAATTTTAAATCATGTTTTCGTACTTGTGAAAACTTGTCTTGTCACTTATCTTGTCATGTCTTGTTTCTTGTCTTGTACTTGTAAAATTTACTTGAATGCGGATGCCAATGCATGTATGCTTGTCATGACTTGAGTATGCATATGCTTGCTTGCTAGTTTGAAATTAAAAGTGCTTGCTTGTCATGCATGCTTGAGATGTTAGTGTCGCGACCCAAAATACCCCCTAGGAGTTAAGGGTAAGTTGACTCGTGACCGCCGTACCATACCTCCAGTATGATACATAAGGCACACGTGGAAACCTGTCAGAGTACCTGAATATACATAGCGGAAACGAAATGCAATGCACAGCGGAAAATAAAATACTAAACATAGCGGAAGCAAAAAGAATACTCCTATAACTTGGCTCAAGTAAGAACCAACAAGTATACATGTGTGAGAAACCCAAAAGTGGAGTGGACAAACCCCACACTCACATAACAAAATGACACAAGTCCTAAGTCGGTCGATCAACAGAAATCGAAGTCACGACTCCTATCTAGAGCACCATCGTCATGATAGTGATCCATGGAAGGCTCCGGGTCACGGTACTCTTCCTCGACCCAAGGTTCGTCGCCACACAAATCGAATGGAACCCGAGCACCTGCCGATCATAACAATATCGACTGAGCATGGAATACTCAGTGTATACAAACTAATAACAATAAAGCGGTTAGGCATGGAGCATACAAGACATGGAGAATGAAATCCGAACAATCCTTAAAGCATGGAAACCGTGAAAACATATGTGAGATAATATTCGAAACCAAAACTGTAACCGTGTGAGTCAATCGATAATCATAGCCTTATGAGTTCTTGTGAGTTCATGGAGTTACGTAGAGTCATTATGATCCGTAGAGACATAGAGCATAGAGCAATACCGTAGAGCATTTCCATAGAGCATAACCTTAGAGATCTTAGAGCATTTCATTGTGATCCGTGGAGCTTGTGAGACGATCTTAGAACATTATCATAGAGTTTCCTTGTGAGCACGGTATGATCCTTAGAGCTTGTGAAACGATCTTAGAGAAATCATAGAGTTACTTAGAATCATTCATTATTCGTCTTTTCGTGAAAAACCTTTATTTGTACTTTGAGAAATCCATGGAAACCATCGGTTCATGCGGGACATGCGAGCATATGCACTTAATAAGAGAAATCATCGTATTTAAACATAGAATCCCTTAGAGGTATTTCATCAAACACTTAGAGTGCATCATAATAGTAACCTTCATCCAAGTATATATAATCACACCTTTTTCATACATAAAATCAATACACATAGATAGGGCATAGATAAGAAGAATCATACTTAGTAACTAGTAGGATTTGCAAGATTGTAGTAGAGTGTATCTACCTTGGTGAAATCAAAGATTTTGATTCCCAAAGGCTTGAACAAGCAATAACCTTGTGTTCTTGGTTGAGAATCACCAAGGGAAGTGGAAGAACCTTGATCTTCCACAAGCTTGATCAACAAGTAGTTCCTCTCCTTCTTCTCTCTCTCAAAATCTCCTAAGATAGGGCACAGAGGGTTTCTGAAACCCTAAGGCACGAACTCAGCCTATTTATAGGCAAGGGGTGGTGTTTAAAGTCTTAAACACCCTTAATGAAGAAAAACTGCGTATGACCGATCGATCGGTGCTATGGACCGAGCGATCGGAGGCTTACCGATCGATCGGTGTTATGACCGAGAGATCGGTCAAAAACACACTCTCTGGAATTTTTTTCCATACAAAAAAGTTAACCGTGCGATAGCCATCGAGCGATCGGTAGTGGACCGATCGATCGCAGGTAATGACCGAGCGATCGGTCGACCCCTGTTTTGCTGAAAAACCTTGTTTACACCACTCGAATCTTCCCCAATGCACTTCCAACACTCTTTTATGCTTTCAACACATTCCCTAAGGACATATAGACCCATTGGAACATATACGCCATAATTCCAAACACCTATATTAACATAAGACTCATAAGTGTACAAAACCACACTTGGGCACTATTCACACACTATTCATTCTTAGCGAAATGAAATTTCGGGGCTCTACATCCCTCCCCCCTTACAAGAATTTCGTCCTCGAAATTAGAACGATGCCAAAAACATAACAAGAACAAAATACATACAAAACTAACAAGGAAAACTACTCAAACAAGTGAGGGTACTTTTCCTTCACTTCCGCTTCTCGCTCCCATGTAGCCTCTTCCTTGGAATGATGCTGCCACTTCACTAGGACTAAAGGGATAGTCTTGGTTCGCAACACTTGATCTTGACGATCCAGAATCTGAACTGGTTGCTCAACCAACGTAAGATCCTCTCGAATCTCAACAGGATCAAGAGCGATGACGTGAGACGGATCCGAAATGTATTTTCTAAGCATAGAGACGTGAAATACATTATGGATCACTGCCATGTGAGGCGGTAGTGCTACCCTGTAAGCAACCTCACCAACCCTTGTGACGATCTCAAATGGTCCCACGTACCTAGGACTGAGCTTTCCCTTCTTCCCGAATCGAATGATTCCTCGACTCGGCGAAATCTTCACAAAGACCCAATCTCCAACTCGGAACTCTAAATCTCTGCGGCGTATATCCGCATAGCTCTTCTGCCTATCCTGAGCACTTTTCAATTGCTCCCAGATGATTTTGACCCTTTCTGCAGTCCGCTCTATCAACTCAGGACCAAGAATTTTCCTCTCACCAACTTAATCCCAGTATAGCGGTGATCGACAACTCCGACCATACAGAGCTTCAAAAGGTGCCACTGGATGCTTGCCTGATAGCTATTGTTGTAGGCAAACTCAACCAACGGCAACTGTTCCTCCCAACTACCCTGAAAATCCAGCATACAAGCTCGGAGCATATCCTCCACTACTTGATTCACCCTTTCCGTTTGTCCATCGGTCTGAGGATGGAAGGCGGTACTGAATTCTAAACGAGAACCCATAGCATTCTGGAAAGTTTTCCAAAACCTGGAAGTAAACCGAGGATCTCGATCAGACACGATAGAAACTAGCACACCGTGCAGTCGAACCACCTCCTTAACATATAAGGCTACCAACTGATTTGCATTGAAAGTAGTTCGGTACGGAATAAAATGTGCAGACTTAGTCAACCTGTCCACAATCACCCAAATAGCATCGGAGCCCTTCGCCGTTCGCGGCAAACCCACAATGAAATCCATCGAGATGTTCTCCCATTTCCACTCCGGAATAGGAAGGGACTGCAAAAGACCTGCCGGCCTTTGATGTTCGGCTTTTACCTACTGGCAAATCAAGCATCTGGCGACGTACTCAGCGACTTCCCTCTTCATGTTTCGCCACCAGTAGTGCTTCTTGAGATTCTGGTACATTTTAGTACCTCCCGGATGTACCGTGTACTTTGATCGGTGAGCTTCATTCAAAATTTCATCCCTCAAAACTGTGTCGGCGGGGACACACAACCTGCCTTTAAATGTGATAGCACCATCATCATTTAAAGCGAACTCCTGATTGCCGTTACTCACCGACTTGTCTCGGTAAGCAAGCAACTCAACATCTGAATTCTGTAACTCCTTGATCTGGCTCAGGATCTGTGGCCTAACCACCACGTTGGACATTATCGGCCCATAGGTGACATGCCTGAGAGTAGTATCCAAATGACACATATCATGTAATAACTTCCACTCTTGCACTCTCAATTGAGCCATAACTCCGTAAGGTTTTCTGCTAAGAGCATCGGCTACCACGTTAGCCTTACCCGGGTGGTACTGGATGGAACAGTCGTAGTCCTTCATGAACTCCATCCAACGACGCTGCCTCATATTCAACTCCTTCTGGAGGAAAAGATACTTCAAGCTCTTCTGGTCTGTGAACACCACGAACTCTTCTCCGTAGAGGTAGTGACGCCAAAGTTTCAGTACAAAGATGACTGCAGCGAGCTCTAAGTCATGTGTGGGGTAATTCTGCTCATGCTCCTTCAGCTGACGGGAAGCATAGGCGACCACCTTTTTATGCTGCATCAAAACACATCCAAGTCCCACTAGTGAAGCATCACTATAGACTTCGAAACCACCGCTCCCAGATGGAACTGTGAGAACAGGAGCCGAAGTAAGCTTCTTTTTCAACTCCAAGAAACTAGCCTCGCACTTATCACTCCAAGTGAACCTCGTGTTCTTCCGTGTGAGATAGGTAAGCGGAGCTGCTAAACTTGAAAATCCTTCCACAAACCTTCTGTAATATCCTGCCAACCCGAGGAAACTACGAATCTCGGTGACACTCTTCGGCCTTTCCCAATTCATCACCGCTTCAATCTTTGCAGGATCAACTGAAATACCTTCAGCAGCTACCACGTGTCCAAGAAAAGACACTCTGTTCAACCAGAACTCACACTTGCTCAACTTAGCATACAGGCTATGCTCTCGAAGTGTCTACAATACCAGACGGAGATCTCTCGTGTGATCCTCCTGTGACTGTGAATACACAAGGATATCATCTACGAACACGATCACACATTGATCGAGAGACGATCTGAACACCCGATTCATCAAATCCATGAATGTTGCCGGCGCGTTAGTCAGTCCAAAAGACATGACCAAAAACTCGTAATGACCGTATCGAGTTCGGAATGCTGTCTTCGGAATGTCCTCTTTCTTGATCTTCAACTGATGATAACCAGATCGAAGGTCAATCTTGGAGAAAAACTACGCACCCTTCAATTGGTCAAACAAGTCGTCTATCCGAGGCAATGGATAACGATTCTTGATCGTGACCTTGTTCAATTGCCTATAATCAATGCACATACGCATTGATCCATCCTTCTTCTTCACGAAGAGAACCGGAGCTCCCCAAGGTGAAACACTTGGCCGGATAAAACCAAGGCCTTGCAATTCTTCTAACTGCTCTTTTAACTCCTTAAGCTCAATAGGGGCCATCCTATACGGAGCTCTCGAAATCGGAACTGTGCCTGGAGCTAGCTCAATCGCAAACTCGATTGCACGATCGGGAGGCAATCCCGGCAAGGTTTCCGGAAAAACATCCATATACTCACATACCACTGGAATGGGTGTGGAGTCTCGCACTTCTACACCTTCGAGACTAAGAGCTGCAAAGCGGGCAATGTCTCTTCTCTGAAGTCCCCTGAAATGAAACGGCTTTAACCCCACGGGTTTAAAATGCACCACCTTCTCGAAACACGCCACGTGTCCATGGTGAGTTGAGAGCCAATCCATACCTAGGATGACATCGAAATCCCAATCCTGAATTCCCAGAAGGATCAAGTCGACTGGCAACTCGTGCTGCATGACTTGTACAACACTATCCGGATACACTTTATCTGTCTCAATAGATTTTCCCAATGGAGTCGAAATGGATAACTCCCTAAGTAGCTTGCTTGGCTCGGACGTAAAGCCTTTGGCAAAGCTTGGTGAAACGAACGAGTGAGTGGATCCTGTGTCTATCAACACTCTTGCCAAACATTCATTTACGAGCAACGAACCTTGCACAACATCATCAGATGCCTGTGCGTCTCTATCAGTCATGGCAAAGACTCTGCCCTGGTTCGCCTGACGAGGCTGCTGGGTAGGCTGCAAGGATCTAGAGGCCTAAGATGAAGACCCCTGAAGTGAATTCTGCCTGCCTGGAGGCCGAACTCCCTGTGATCCAGACTGTGACTGCTTGCGCGGGCAATCTCGAATCATATGGCCCATCTCGCCACAGTGGAAGCATCCACCTGACATTCTTCGGTAATCTCCAGTCTTATGCCGACGACCACATGCGGCGCACTCCTCAAATGTCTGCGATGCGGAGGAAGCCGGAGGTATAACCCTCGTAGCTTGCGATGCCGTAGGACGCGGTGCATGAGGCGCAAAATAAGGTCTCTGAGCCGACATCGGCTGGGAGAACTGGTACGGTGCAGTCCTAGTCCTCTTCTCTGAAGAACTACTCGACTGACCCCGAGACATGCTCTTCCCGAAGCCACTGTCTCTTCTTCTCACAAAGTCTTCCGCATTCTTTTCGGCGATCTTCGCCTTCCCTACTATCTCTCTCCAAGACTCTACCTGAAGAATGGACACCCGATCTCGGATGAAAGCCTTCAAGCCCATCTCAAACTTCCTGACCTGTAGGTCTTCAGTAGCCACCAAGTGCGGAGCAAACCTAGACAACTCGGTGAACTTAGCCTCATACTCGGCTACGCTCATCGACCCTTGCTCCAAAAGCATAAACTCTCTCGCCTTTTGTTCCCGAATAAACCTGGGAAAGTACTGTTCCCTGAAAGTCTCTAAGAACTCCGCCCAAGTCCAGGGCACACCTGCCTTAGCAACATCTCTCTGCCTTTGGGCAGCTCTCCACCAGTGTTCGGCTTCACCTTCCATCACGAAGGAAGCCCATTCTACCCTTTGCTCATCGGTACAACGGAGAGCCCGGAAGGTCTTCTCCAGCTGCATAATCCAAGACTCGGCCACCATGGGGTCCAGAGTGCCATAGAATGTAGGAGGCCGCAGTCTCCTAAAAGCTTCGAGCCCCGCGGTGTGATGCACCGGTGTAGGCACAGGCGTGGACGGTGGGGTAGGCATAGGCCTTGCTGCCAACAATGCCAAAGTCTCGGCTATGGAGTCCATAGCATTCGTGAAATACAACGGTTCCTCTTCTCTTGGAACTTCACTCTCGGCCCTCCGAGTATGGTAACCTCGACCCCGATTGCCACGTCTCATGATATCGAATCCTGAGATCAATTTGGCAAAACATGAGTCTAACTGGATACCAAACCTCACATATCATATAGCAATTCAATAATCATGAAATGCTATACCGCACATAGTATACATCGAGGTATATATACATCATCATATAATTATACTTTAGAGCCTATACTAGAACCTCGCATAGGACCACATCAATCTCGGATCCTATACTGACCTAAGGATTCACTTGATACCGGTTATGTCGTGGTAACAAGCCTAAGACAACTGAGTCCTTCTGAGTTCTAAGTTCAACTCATAGGAATTACTTCCGCTTAGACCAAGCCTGAGTGACCTAACTAAGTCTGTCATTAGACATAACTAGCTCTGATACCAAGTCTGTCGCGACCCAAAATACCCCCTAGGAGTTAAGGGTAAGTTGACTCGTGACCGCCGTACCATACCTCCAGTATGATACATAAGGCACACGTGGAAACCTGTCAGAGTACCTGAATATACATAGCGGAAACGAAATGCAATGCACAGCGGAAAATAAAATACTAAACATAGCGGAAGCAAAAAGAATACTCCTATAACTTGGCTCAAGTAAGAACCAACAAGTATACATGTGTGAGAAACCCAAAAGTGGAGTGGACAAACCCCACACTCACATAACAAAATGACACAAGTCCTAAGTCGGTCGATCAACAGAAATCGAAGTCACGACTCCTATCTAGAGCACCATCGTCATGATAGTGATCCATGGAAGGCTCCGGGTCACGGTACTCTTCCTCGACCCAAGGTTCGTCGCCACACAAATCGAATGGAACCCGAGCACCTGCCGATCATAACAATATCGACTGAGCATGGAATACTCAGTGTATACAAACTAATAACAATAAAGCGGTTAGGCATGGAGCATACAAGACATGGAGAATGAAATCCGAACAATCTTTAAAGCATGGAAACCGTGAAAACATATGTGAGATAATATTCGAAACCAAAACTGTAACCGTGTGAGTCAATCGATAATCATAGCCTTATGAGTTCTTGTGAGTTCATGGAGTTACGTAGAGTCATTATGATCCGTAGAGACATAGAGCATAGAGCAATACCGTAGAGCATTTCCATAGAGCATAACCTTAGAGATCTTAGAGCATTTCATTGTGATCCGTGGAGCTTGTGAGACGATCTTAGAACATTATCATAGAGTTTCCTTGTGAGCACGGTATGATCCTTAGAGCTTGTGAAACGATCTTAGAGAAATCATAGAGTTACTTAGAATCATTCATTATTCGTCTTTTCGTGAAAAACCTTTATTTGTACTTTGAGAAATCCATGGAAACCATCGGTTCATGCGGGACATGCGAGCATATGCACTTAATAAGAGAAATCATCGTATTTAAACATAGAATCCCTTAGAGGTATTTCATCAAACACTTAGAGTGCATCATAATAGTAACCTTCATCCAAGTATATATAATCACACCTTTTTCATACATAAAATCAATACACATAGATAGGGCATAGATAAGAAGAATCATACTTAGTAACTAGTAGGATTTGCAAGATTGTAGTAGAGTGTATCTACCTTGGTGAAATCAAAGATTTTGATTCCCAAAGGCTTGAACAAGCAATAACCTTGTGTTCTTGGTTGAGAATCACCAAGGGAAGTGGAAGAACCTTGATCTTCCACAAGCTTGATCAACAAGTAGTTCCTCTCCTTCTTCTCTCTCTCAAAATCTCCTAAGATAGGGCACAGAGGGTTTCTGAAACCCTAAGGCACGAACTCAGCCTATTTATAGGCAAGGGGTGGTGTTTAAAGTCTTAAACACCCTTAATGAAGAAAAACTGCGTATGACCGATCGATCGGTGCTATGGACCGAGCGATCGGAGGCTTACCGATCGATCGGTGTTATGACCGAGAGATCGGTCAAAAACACACTCTCTGGAATTTTTTTCCATACAAAAAAGTTAACCGTGCGATAGCCATCGAGCGATCGGTAGTGGACCGATCGATCGCAGGTAATGACCGAGCGATCGGTCGACCCCTGTTTTGCTGAAAAACCTTGTTTACACCACTCGAATCTTCCCCAATGCACTTCCAACACTCTTTTATGCTTTCAACACATTCCCTAAGGACATATAGACCCATTGGAACATATACGCCATAATTCCAAACACCTATATTAACATAAGACTCATAAGTGTACAAAACCACACTTGGGCACTATTCACACACTATTCATTCTTAGCGAAATGAAATTTCGGGGCTCTACAGTTAGTGCCCTTGAACGACTTGAAGTCAGGAGTGTAAACTCCCTTCATTGAACATGTCAAACTACTTGAAGTCGGGAGTATAAACTCCCTTTAGCGAAAATGCAATAGAAGCAACTTGAAGTTAGGTGTAAGCACCATTCATGGAAACATGCATGCTTGAAAGGCGCCCTAACATTTTGCTTGTCCTTGTGAAAAATGAGGTAAGATATACCCGAGGATATGCCCTACCTTTTTACCAACACTTACGTTTGGCCTTGTCATGATGTTAGTGAATCGAGATATTTTAATTCTTGTCTTTCGTGAAATCAAAACCCAGTGTCTATGCTTGAAAAACCCTAATTCATGATCTACATATCGTGCGCGTGGCTCGTGTACAATTCCAAACTTGAGATAATTTAATAAAGCAATTCAAGTCAACAATTACTTTAAGCAAGTAAATCTACAATCATGCAATTCTAGAAAGCGAGTAAATCTACAATTATGCCATTCTAGGAAGCGAGTAAGGTTCATTTCATCCCTAAATCTTAATGTTGAAATCTTGATTTAATTTCTCACACATACATTTCATTAAACACTTGGTGTTCAATATTTCCTTAAGTCTTTTATTCTTATTTTCATCCTTTACATTTTATCAAACATCTTATGTGTGTTTATTATGTGTATAATACTCTTACCATTTGTTTCCATCACACCACAACATCCATGGCATATATCTCTTTCAAGCCAAACCATCTATTCACGAAATCCAACTCATAGTATGTAAGAATTTGGGGGGAAAAGCAAGGAAAAAGAGAAACATGGCAATAAAGGAAAGAAATATGACAAGTTGGGGAATAGGGGTACCGACCTTCAATTGGATGAGGGAAAACCCTCAAAATCAAGTGTGGAGTCGCTACCGAGCTTGGAGGAGCTGCTCCTCGTGTGTTTTGCCTTGGATTTGAAGAATCCAAGGATTTGAGGATGATCTCTCTCTCCCAAGGATGAGAACCCTCTCTTGAAATCCTCCTCTTATTCCTTTCTCAATCTCTCAAGGTTTTCTCTAGGTTTAGGGTAAACCAAAACCCCCAAAGGTAACCCCCTATTTATAGGCAAAGTGGATAAACCCCAAAAATCCCGAAATAAAAATCTGGGTTCACGACCTACGATCGATCGTAACATATCTACGATCGCTAGTAGATTCCTACGATGGATCATAAACGTTACAAAGAGTTTGCCCATTTTTGGAATTTTACGATCGATCATAGATTTTCTACGATTGATCGTAGTTCACCTATGATCGTTCGTAGGGTCTATACGATCATTCGTAAATATGATAGTAAATTTCTAGATTTTCCCATTTCGGTATCTCGGCCATAACTTTTGACTCGTTCGTCGGATTTTGACGATTTATCTTGCGTTGGACTCATCATTCGAAAAGGAACAATTCTAATATTTTGGAATCTTCCAATTCTTCTTTATTCATGGACCAAATTATCTTCAATGTTGACTGATCTATAAATAGAGTTCAGCAACCCGAACTTTCAATAAATCCGATTTCAGAAATCCAACCTATAACTCAAGAAAATGACCTTAAGGCTTTAATACATGTCAAAAATATCCTGGCTGCTACAGCTTTAGTTATCGGATCAGCAACATTAAGTTGAGACCTAATCTTTGTAGCAATAATATCTTGCCTTATCTCTCAATAATCTCATTAATGAGAAGGTATTTCCTTGAAGTGAAAAGCAAGCACATAATCACTAGTCCTTTTCAGGTACTTCATGATGTGCTTCACAACAGTCCAATTATCTAATACTTGTAATGCTTTGGAACCAACGAACAACTCCCACTGCATGACAGATATCCGGTCTAGTACATAACATGGCATACATGAGGCTCCCAACTGCCAAAGCATAAAGGCACCTCTTCATCTGCTCAATCTCATCAACTGATGTAGTGGCCATCTTTTTAGACAAAGTGACACCATGTCTAAAAGAATTGAGTGTTGGCTTACAATCACTCATACTGTACATAGACAAAGTGTAGAACCCCAAAATTCGAGGGCACTGTTCATGTGAACAGTGTCAGTGCACAGGTGTAGCACCCTGGAAATTTTGTCCATGTATTAGAACTCGTGCCAAGGCTTTAAGCCCTTGTAATCTTCCATTTTTATGAAATGAGAATTTTGAAATCTTTTGTAGTCTTAATTAAGTATGAAGAGGATGTATTGGAGTATCAAAAAGGTCTTAGGAATGTTCATGGGTGTAAAAAGTGGGAATTCCGAAGTCGAATAGGCTGCAAATCTGAGTTTCGAAAATCGATTTCCAACCAGTCAGCTTTAGGGACAAACTGGTCCATGAATAAAGAAGAATTAGAAGATTCTAACATACTAGATTTGTTCCTCTTTGAATGACGAGTCCAACGCAAGTTTAATCGTCAAAATTTGACAAACGAGTCAAAAGTTATGGCCAAAATACCAAAGTGGTAAAAATGAGAGAAAATAGAAAAGCAGACAAAAAACACAAGGAACCGGTCGACCGATTTTGCTATTAGTCGACCGAACAGCCACCGGTCGACTGATACCCATTACCGGTCGACCAAACATCACACTTTTTGTATGGGAAATAATTCCAAAGAGGCCATTTTTGACCGGTCAACCGATCATGCGAAAATTTGCCTAGTTTTCGTCTTTTTAAGTCATTCATTAAGGGTAGGATGGTCATTGAGCACTCCCTTTTCTATATAAACCCATGTTCGTGGCTTTGGGGCCTCAAAAACCCTCAAACTCAAGTTTGAGAGAAATTAGAGAGGAGAAAGGGGAAAAGTTAGGGTTTGCTCAAGAAGGGCTTTGGATTGAAGGAGGAGATCAAGATCAAGGTTGATCCTCCCCATCAAGCAAGATCTCCTCCATTTTTCAAAGAGGTGTTCTTCATCAAGGTTGGAACCCTTAGTCAAGGATTTTCTTCAAGATCAGTCATTGATCTTCAAGTGTGATCTCTCCTCAAGCTTGAACTTCAAATCAAAGGGGTTTTCCTCCAAATCAAGGAGAAATCCTCAAGGTTAGTACACTCTCCTAGTTGCTCTAGTAATAACCCAGGTTTCTTTAAGAATGTGGTGGATTAATCTTTCACACCTTCTTCTTTTGTTGAAATTATTGATTTTCCCTACAAAGAACTAGATAAACTAAAGGTGTATGGATGCGTGGAATGAATGGATGGATAGTGAAGGTGATGGGATGCCGTGTAGGATGTGGATGTTGTTTTGTGATGAAAAAGATGGAAGGGCAATATGTGTGGAATGAATGGATGGATAGTGAAGGCGTTGGGATGCATGTAGGTTATGGATGTTGTTTTGTGATGAAAAAGGTGAAAGGGCAATGTACTCATAATAAACGCACCCGAAGTGTTTGATGAAAAGTATGCATATAAGAACTTGAATAAAATGGCTATGAAAATGTTGCACGCTAATTGTTTGATGAAATGCATGAATGGAAAATTAATGAAGATTTTGAAAACATGATTTATGTCATTTTTCCGAAAATGGTAACCTTAGATCAAATGCTCTATATATTGCTTAAATTCTCATATGATTACAATAAGAATTTAAGTGCCACATACTAGCCCTTGAGTGTATAGGACATCATGATTACCACAATTGCTACACACAAACACACATTGCATGCATGAATCGGGTTTTCCTAAAGTATAAGCACATGAAAACAACCAAGAATATGAATGGTGATTTAAGAAAAAAACCAAGAACAAGAAATGTGATTTTCGAGACAAATGATAAAGCCGGACATCGGGCCAGTCAAGGGTAGGGCAGATCCCCCGGATATGTCATACTTGGCTCACAAGAAAACAAGTCAAGATGCTAATATGTTTCGTTCCACCATAGTCCGGGCATTAGCTAAGCAAGTAAATTTGCTAATGTGTTCCGTTCCATTATAGTCTGGGCATTAGTAAAGCAAGTCAAGATACTAATGTGTTCCATTCCACCATAGTCCAGGCATTAGTAAACAAGTGAAATGCTAGTGTGTTCCATTCCACTATAGTCTGGGCACTAGTCAAGTCAAGACATGAGGCTAATGTGTTTCGTTCCATTATAGGTCGGGCATTAGTCAAGCAAGACAAGAAGCTAGTATGTCTTGTATACTCTTGTAAGATGGTTTGAAGGATAAGTCACGCCACCAAAGTATCCTAACTCCTAGGGGGTATTTTGGGGCACGACATTTTGGTTTTCTTAAACTTTAATGATTTGCACGATTTCCAAAGTCTTTTAGTGTAGAGCCCCGGACCTTTTCACATTTAATGCATGACACTTTTATAGCCATTTTGCCTTTAAAGTAGTACAATTAATAAATAAGGAAGAAATTGAAAATTCCGAAAACGTTAGAAATGTTCCTTTTCGAAGTACGAACCTAACGCAAGTTGAATCGTCAAAATCCGACGAGCGAGTCAAAAGATATGGCCAAAACAGTCTGGACCTGCAGGCAACCGATCGCTCGGTCCAAAACCGATCGATCGGTAGCTATCGACTGGTCAAGATTTTTGTATGGGGAAATTTTCCAGAGAGTTGATTTTTGGTCGAGAGCTTGGTCAACACACCGATCGCTCGGTAGGCAACCGATCGATCGGTCATAAACACCGATCGCTCGGTACTCTCGTTTTTGCAGAAATTTCAGTAAGGGTATTATGGTCTTTTGGTCGGTTCACTCTTACCTTAGGAGTTTAACCCGAGCCTTTAGGGCTCATTCTCAACACTTAGAGAGATTGGGAGATAAGAAGAGACGAGAGGGCGATTCCTAAACCTAGGGTTTCTATTTTGGAGAGAAATCAAGGGGTTTGTGAACCCACACTCAACTTAAGCCCATTTTTCTTCAAGATCAAGGCACAAGCTCGTGAGGAGCATCTCCTCAAGCTAGGGCAGCAACTCACGGTCGTTTTTGGAAGGGGATTTCTTCCTCACTTGATCAAGGTCGGTACTTCTTGCTACCCTCCTAGCTATAGCTCACCTCTAAACAGGGGAGGGCATTGTATCTATAATTAACACACATTTATGATGTGAGTAAACTCACCTAGAAAAAGCATGATTTAGGTTTAAATGAATAATGAATAATGAACACACCATGTTTGATGAAATGCCAAGGTGAATAAAGTGAGTTGTAAATTAGGAAATGCATGCCTAATAAATTATGGATATTGCTAGGGCCTATGATAGTGTGTTTTCTTGCTTCCCCTAAATGATGTGAATATTACATTGCTCAATTATTGATGTTACATGTGTTGTGAATTACCCAAATGTCATATTTAATTTCCAATACAAGTATGTACACGATTCCCATGAGCACGGCATGCATGACATGATTTACCGAGGTTTTCAAGAACATGGTTAGAGGTGGGACATATCCTACGATATGTTTTACCTCGCTTTTCACAAGAAAACAAGAACCAACATTCCACGAGGGGTCTCCCCTCACTCACAAGTGCATATCATGAAGAAGGGCCTCCCTTCCCTCGCAAGTACATACATATCATGAAGAAGGGTCTCCCTTCCCTCTCAAGTGCATTGCATAAAGAAGGGTCTCCCTTCCCTCTCAAGGCATCTCTCAAGCGCATCTCACAAGGATATCTCACAAGTGTATCTCACAAGTTACATGATCACAAGCAAGCACGCATGACATGCATGACATGACACGTACGACATGCTCGACAAGATCAAGCAAGACAAACACGACAAACTTTCAAGTACGAAAAGATATTTGAAGCCAAGTCAAGTGCACGATGTTTTCCAGAGGTTTTATCGGCTTTCTACGAAATACAAGCATGATTATAAATTACTTTACTTCCTTGTATTATATAAATTGTTCCATCTAACATAGATGAATTGCCCCTGATTTATCTATTGCCATTTTTATGCTATGACTATTGGTTAGTATTTGGTACCCGCTGAGTATTCCATGCTCAGTCGTACTTCTTATGTCGGCAGGTTCTGAGGGAGCTGCTGCTCCATTTGATGTTTGTGCTCCTGGTCCATGGGTGGAAGAGGAGTACATCGAGGAGCCTTTGGATGAACCTCCCATAGAGGGTTATCAGTAGGTGGTGTTAGATTCTGAGTGGATTAGCTGTGGGTGAGAGTGAGTGATTATATCCATGTATTTTGGCGGGCATGTCCGCACTTTCTTTGTTTTGATTTCTTTGTATTAAACTTGGACCATGTGTATATACTTAGAGGTTGTTAGACTTCCGCTGTGTTTTATAGTTATGTTTCCGCTGTCATCCTCTATTGTATATGCTCTGTGGGTTTTTGCAGGTTGGTTTGTAAAACAAGTCATGTAAGCCTTGATTAGTCGTCCAAAGTTCACTCTAACTCCTAGGGTGGGTTTTGGGTCGCGACAAGAAGTGGTATCAGAGCTTAGGCTTTAGGTCTTTAGGGTCATTTAGAATGTTATACCACGGCTTGACAAGAGCATATGTTAGGAAACAAGTTAGGAAGGAAGTAAGTCGGGAGCGAGTCTGGTTTCAAGTGTAAGACTAAACTTTAGTCTTAGTCTAAAATGGTTTCTTTAACCAAGTACGGGTCCTAGGTACGCTAGAACACCAAAGTATAAGTATAATGTGATGAATACTTTGATGACTTGATGTGATGTATATTAGTATTATACAACTAATACAAATTGAATTATTGTGAACTGGCATTGAAATAAACTGTGGTTTCAAGTTAGACTCATGTGGTGTTATTATTCTCAGGACTTTAGTCATGAGACAGAACACACGGGGTTGTGGGCCACATACCAGAGCTTCCTCTTCTTCACGGGATGAGGGTGAGCAGCCGGACCTCTCTCAGGTCTTAGGCTCTATTGCTGAGACTCTCGCCATCCTGGCGGCTCGGCAGGCTATACCATCATCGGCGGCACCTACTCCACCTCCCAGGAGATTGAGGCCTCTATCCTTCCATGGGAGTGTGGACCCTCTTGCTGCGGAGGCATGGATCCTCCAGATGGAGAAGATCTTTGCGGTCCTCTCGCCTACAGAGGAGGATAGAGTAGCATGGGCAGTTTTCATGCTAGAGAGCGAAGCCCACCATTGGTGGTTGTCCGCATTGAGGATGCGAGATTTGACCATGCCGGGTCAACCTTGGACTTGGGATGTGTTCAATGACGCTTTTTACAAGAAGTATTTTCCGATTGGAGCACGGGAAAAGAAAGAGAGAGAATTCATCAACCTCGAGCAAGGTTTGATGTCGGTGGCACAATACGAGGCCAAGTTCTTGAAGCTATCACGCTTCGCAACTCACATGGTTGCCACCGAGGCAATGAAGGCAAGAAGGTTTGAGCAAGGGCTCAAAGATGTTATCATGGAGAAGGTTTCGGTTTTCAGACATGCTACCTACCCTGAGGTAGTAGACAAGGCCTTATTGGTCGAGGCCAATTCAGAGACAGTGTCTAAGAAGAGGGAGTTGGCGAGAGGCCAAGCTAGTAGTTCAGCACCTTCAGAGAGGCGGGCTCGTACCGGCCCTTATCAGTATACATCGCCAACACCACCGATGAGGCCGACTTATGCGCCTCCAGCTCCCCGGCAGTATGTGCCGCAGGCACCGCGACCTCAGGCTCTTCCGGCCCCACGGCCTGTTGCACCTCAGACGATGAGGTATGCTCCACCTCCGGCCCCTCCAACCTATACACACGAGGTCTGCACTTCGTGCGGCCGAAGGCACCCGGCAGGAGATTGCCGAAGGGCATCGGGTTGGTGCTTTCATTGTGGTCGCCAGGGCCATATGATCAGGGATTGCCCCAGTCGACATTTACCAGGCCAGTCTCAGGAGATTAGGCCACCAGCACGCCCAGCAGGATCATATCAGGCGTCATCTCAGACTACCCGGTCTACACTTCAGTCTCGCCAGGCAAACCAGGGGTGAGTTTTTGCCTTAACAGAGGGTGATGCACTTGCATCTGACAATGTAGTGCAAGGTACGCAGTTGTAGCTTATTTAATTATCCGTAAATTAAACTGTTAAGTATTAATTGATTGTGTACGTACTTGGCATGTTATATATGTATATATACCTACATGTATCCACTGTTGATGCATGGATTAACTCCGCTAGTCAAAATTTCAGGAACCCTACTAGTCAATGAGTATTTGGCTCGAGTGTTGATTGATACCGGGTTTACTCATTCATCTGTCTCGCCGAGTTTTTCAGAAGGATTTTTCTGTAGAGCTAAGTTAGTTAGAACCGGAGTTAGCCATTTCAACTCCTCTCGGCAAAACAGTATTGGCAGATAAAGTGTATAGAAATAGTGTGGTCCAAGTTGGAAGCCACGAGTTGGCGGTTGATCTCATCGTCCTGGGATTCCAAGACTTTGATGTTATATTGGGAATAGATTGGTTAGCAGCACATCATGGGCATGTAGCTTGCTTTGAGAAGATGGTACTCTTCAAGCCGGTAGAAGGAAAACCATTTCACTTTCGGGGGTTGAAAAGTAGAGATATCGCTCGTTTTACGGCATTGAGCTTAGCGAACCTCGAGGCAAAGGACTCTTCGACTATTCCGGTCGTGAGTAAATTCCTGGATGTATTTCCAGAGGAGTTGCCAGGATTACCTCCAGACAGGGAGATTGAGTTTGTGATTGAGCTTACACCAGGCCCAACTCCCATCTCTTGGGCTCCGTATAGAATGGCCCCGGTGGAACTCAAGGAGTTGAAGACTCAGTTGGAGGAATTACAAGGCCTTGGTTTCATTCGACCAAGTGTCTCACCGTGGGGTGCCCCGGTGTTGTTTGTTAAGAAGAAAGATGGTTTGATGCGGATGTGCGTTGATTATCGGCAACTGAACAAAGTCACTATAAAGAATAGGTACCCATTGCCTAGAATTGATGACTTGTTCGATCAGTTGAAAGGAGTGAGGTTTTTCTCAAAGATAGATCTTCGATCGGGTTATCACCAGTTGAAGATTAAGGCTGAAGATGTTCTCAAAACTGCTTTCAGGACTCGGTATGGACACTACGAGTTCTTGGTGATGCCTTTTGGACTCACGAACGCGTCGGCAGCCTTTATGGATTTGATGAACCGGGTGTTCCGGCCATATCTTGATAGGTGTGTGATTGTATTTGTTGATGACATTCTGGTCTATTCCCAGACAAGGGAAGATCACACACATGACCTACGCCTTACTTTGGAAATGCTAAGAGAGCACAAGCTATACGCCAAACTTAGCAAGTGTGAGTTTTGGTTGGAAGAGGTGGCATTCCTAGGCCATGTTGTTTCTGCAGAAGGTATCTCGGTAGATCCAAAGAAGATCGAAGCAGTTATGAGTTGGGCGAGGCCCAAGAGTGTTACCGAGATACACAGCTTTCTTGGGTTGGCAGGCTACTACAAGAGATTCGTAGAGGATTTCTCTAGCCTTGTAGCACCGCTCACTTACCTAACAAGGAAGAACGCCAAGTTTGTATGGAGTGATAAGTGCGAGATCAGTTTCACGGAACTGAAGAAGAGGCTTACTACAGCCCCTGTCCTTACTGTGCCATTTGGACCTTATGGGTATGAGGTGTATAGTGATGCCTCACACGTTGGACTTGGGTGTGTACTCATGTTGCACAAGAAAGTCATTGCCTATGCATCAAGGCAATTGAAGGAGCATGAGAAGAATTATCCCACGCACGACTTGGAGCTTGCGGCGGTCGTGTTTGCACTTAAGATTTGGCGTCATTACCTTTATGGGGTGGAGTTCTATGTGTTTACCAATCACAAGAGTCTCAAGTATCTCTTTTCCCAAAAGGAGCTGAATCTAAGGCAACGGCGTTGGATGAAATTTTTGAAAGACTATGATTGTACCATTCAATACCACCCGGGTAAAGCAAATTTAGTGGCTGATGCTTTGAGTAGAAGACCTCTGGGGTTATTAGCATGCATGTTAGTACATGAATGGAAGCTACTTGAAGACTTGGCAAATCTGGACATTAGTGTGAATGACTCTGTCCGTAGTCCTATCTTGGCAAATGTCACGGTTCGGCCATACATTATAGATTTGATCCAAGAATACCAAGCCATAGATGCTGAATTGTTGGCTTATCGGGACAAGGAAGTTGCTAAGGGTAGTGAGGACTTCTCTCTCGCTAGCCAAGGTGCTATCACATTCAAGGGAAGGCTGTGTGTCCCAGCCAATGCAGATCTTCGGAGGGAGATTATGGATGAAGCCCACCGGGCAAAGTACACTGTGCATCCAGGGGGTACAAAGATGTACCGGAACCTCAAGAGTCACTTTTGGTGGCGGAATATGAAGAGGGATGTTGCGGAGTATGTAGCACGATGCTTAGTGTGCCAACAGGTGAAGGCAGAGCACATGCGGCCGGCAGGTCTATTGCAGTCTCTTCCTATTCCCGAGTGAAAATGGGAGAACATATCCATGGATTTCATAGTTGGCTTGCCAAAGACGGCAAGGGGCTCAGATGCGATATGGGTAGTAGTGGATCGTTTGACAAAGTCCGCTCATTTCCTACCGTACCGAACTACTTTCAACTCTAGCCAGTTGGCCGCGTTATACATCAAGGAAGTGGTTAGGTTTCACGGAGTGCCAGTCAGTATTGTGTTAGATCGGGATCCTAGATTCACATCACGATTCTGGAAAAGTTTCCAAGAGGCTATGGGTTCCCGACTTGATTTCAGCACCGCTTTTCATCCACAGACGGATGGACAAACCGAGAGAGTGAACCAAGTCATTGAAGACATGCTTCGGGCTTGTATGTTGGATTTCAGAGGCAGTTGGGAAGAGCACTTGCCTTTGGTTGAATTCGCCTATAATAACAGTTATCAGGAAAGTATCCAAATGGCACCATTTGAGGCCTTGTATGGGCGAAGTTGTAGGTCTCCTCTTTATTGGGATGAGGTAGGAGAAAGGAAAGTACTTGGTCCGGAGTTGATTGAGCAAACTGCAAACACAGTTAAGATCATTCGGGATCGATTGAAAGCCGCTCAAGATTGCCAAAAAAGTTATGTGGACACGCGCCATAGGGACTTGGAATTTCAAGTAGGGGATTAAGTTTTTGTGAAAGCATCTCCTAGCAAAGGGATCATGAGATTTGGCAAGAGAGGCAAGCTCAGTCCTCGGTATATTGGGCCTTTTGAGATTATCACGCAAGTTGGGAGGTTGCTTACAGGGTAGCTCTCCCACCTCACATGACCGCAGTTCACAATGTTTTCCATGTGTCTATGCTTCGGAAGTACATTGCGGATCCTTCGCATGTCATAGACTTGGAACCGTTGGAGATTCGAGAGGACCTCACCTTGATTGAAAAGCCGGTTCAGATTTTGGATCGAAGAGATCAAGTGCTTCGCAACAAGACAATCCCTTTGGTTCTTGTGCAATGGCAACATCATGCTCGGGAAGAAACTACATGGGAGCATGAAGCCGAAGTCAAAGCGAAGTACCCAGAATTAATTGAATGAGTTTTTGTATAAGTTGTATATAATTGGTAATTTTCTTTTTGGTTTGTAATGCAAGTAGCGACTAAATTTCGAGGATGAAATTTTTGTAAGGGGGGAGGATGTAGAGCCCTGGACCTTTTCACATTTAATGCATGACACTTTTATAGCCATTTTGCATTTAAAGTAGTACAATTAATAAATAAGGAAGAAATTGAAAATTCCGAAATGTTAGAAATGTTCCTTTTCGAAGTACGAACCCAACGCAAGTTGAATCGTCAAAATCCGACGAGCGAGTCAAAAGATATGGCCAAAACAGTCTGGACCTGCAGGCAACCGATCGATCGGTAGCTATCGACTGGTCAAGATTTTTGTATGGGGAAATTTTCCAGAGAGTTGATTTTTGGTCGAGAGCTCGGTCAACACACCGATCGCTCGGTAGGCAACCGATCGATCGGTCATAAACACCGATCGCTCGGTACTTGCGTTTTTGCAGAAATTTCAGTAAGGGTATTATGGTCTTTTGGTCGGTTCACTCTTACCTTAAGAGTTTAACCCGAGCCTTTAGGGCTCATTCTCAACACTTAGAGAGATTGGGAGATAAGAAGAGAGGAGAGGGTGATTCCTAAACCTAGGGTTTCTATTTTGGAGAGAAATCAAGGGGTTTGTGAACCCACACTCAACTCAAGCCCATTTTTCTTCAAGATCAAGGCACAAGCTCGTGAGGAGCATCTCCTCAAGCTAGGGCAGCAACTCACGGTCGTTTTTGGAAGGGGATTTCTTCCTCACTTGATCAAGGTCGGTACTTCTTGCTACCCTCCTAGCTATAACTCCTCTTTTTCTTTATTTCTCTTTGTTTCCTTCCTTTGTACATGTGCTATGAGTTTGGAAGTGTGAACGTGGTGAATGGAGATGGAATAGGCGATTGGATGCCAATCGTTGTGTTGTGATGATTGAAACAGGGGAGGGCATTGTATCCATAATTAACACACATTTATGATGTGAGTAAACTCACCTAGAAAAAGCATGATTTAGGTTTAAATGAATAATGAATAATGGATAATGAACACACCATGTTTGATGAAATGCCAAGGTGAATAAAGTGAGTTGTAAATTAGGAAATGCATGCCTAATAAATTATGGATATTGTTAGGGCCTATGATAGTGTGTTTTCTTGCTTCCCCTAAATGATGTGAATATTACATTGCTCAATTATTGATGTTACATGTGTTGTGAATTACTCAAATGTCATATTTAATTTCCAATGCAAGTATGTACACGATTCCCACGAGCACGGCATGCATGACATGATTTACCGAGGTTTTCAAGAACATGGTTAGAGGTGGGACATATCCTACGATATGTTTTACCTCGCTTTTCACAAGAAAACAAGAACCAACATTCCACGAGGGGTCTCCCCTCACTCACAAGTGCATATCATGAAGAAGGGCCTCCCTTCCCTCGCAAGTACATACATATCATGAAGAAGGGTCTCCCTTCCCTCTCAAGTGCATTGCATAAAGAAGGGTCTCCCTTCCCTCTCAAGGCATCTCTCAAGCGCATCTCACAAGGATATCTCACAAGTGTATCTCACAAGTTACATGATCACAAGCAAGCACGCATGACATGCATGACATGACACGTACGACACGCTCGACAAGATCAAGCAAGACAAACACGACAAACTTTCAAGTACGAAAAGATATTTCAAGCCAAGTCAAGTGCACGATGTTTTCCAGAGGTTTTATCGGCTTTCTAGGAAATACAAGCATGATTATAAATTACTTTACTTCCTTGTATGATATAAATTGTTCCATTTAACATATATGAATTGCTCCTGATTTATCTATTGCCATTTTTATGCTATGACTATTGGTTATTATTTGGTACCCGCTGAGTATTCCATGCTCTGCCGTACTTCTTATGTTGGCAGGTTCTGAGGGAGCTGCTACTCCATTTGATGTTTGTGCTCCTGGTCCATGGGTGGAAGAGGAGTACGTCGAGGAGCCTTTGGAGGAACCTCCCGTAGAGGGTTATCAGTAGGTGGTGTTAGATTCTGAGTGGATTAGCTGTGGGTGAGAGTGAGTGATTATATCCATGTATTTTGGCAGGCATGTCCGCACTTTCTTTGTTTTGATTTCTTTGTATTAAACTTGGACCATCTGTATATACTTAGAGGTTGTTAGACTTCCGCTGTGTTTTATAGTTATGTTTCCGCTGTCATCCTCTATTGTATATGCTCTGTGGGTTTTTGCAGGTTGGTTTGTAAAGCAAGTCATGTAAGCCATGATTAGTCGTCCAAAGTTCACTCTAACTCCTAGGTTGGGTTTTGGGTCGCGACATTTAGTAGATTACGTACACAGGATTAACATTTCATAATGATCTTTTGAATGATCTAAAATGGATCCACAATGAGGTTTAACTTGATCAGTATATGCAGGCAAATTTTGGAAAAATTTGTTCTATCTAGTCGATCACAGGGCTTGCATGATCTACTGGATGGTGTAGAGCCCCGGACCTTTTCACATTTTATGCATGACACTTTTGTTGCCATTTTTCCTTTAAAGAGGTATCATTAATAAATAAGGAAGAAATTGGAAATTCCGAAATGTCAGAAATGTTCCTTTTCGAAGTACGAACCCAACGCAAGTTGAATCGTCAAAATCGGACGAACGAGTCAAAAGATATGGCCAAAACAGTCTGGACCTGCAGGAAATCGTAGCTCGGTTATGCACTAAGGACGTAGCTCGGAAGGCACTAAGGACGTAGCTCTGACAACGTACTCTGATAACGTATACGTTGTGCAACCGTTGTGCAACAGACGACGGGTACGTTGTACAGCAACAACGGGTACGTGGTATAGCAACAACGGGTACGTTGTACAGCAACAACGGGTACGTTGTACAGCAACAACGGGTACGTTGTACAGCAACAACGGGCACGTTGTACATAAGACAACGGACAACGAGCTCAGCACTATGAACAACACAACAGACAACGTGTTCAGCACTGTTCACAGCACAACGTGTTCAGCACCGTTCACAGCACAACGTGTTCAGCACTGTTCACAGCACAACGTGTTCAGCTCTATTCACAGCACAACGTGTTTGGCACTGTTCACAGCCCAACGTGTTCAGCACTCATGTTTTGCAGAAATTTCAGTAAGGGTATTATGGTCTTTTGGTCAGTTCACTCTTATCTTAAGAGTTTAACCCGAGCCTTTAGGGCATCATTCGACACTTAGAGAGTTTGAGAGAATAAGAGAAAGGGGTGAAGGCGATTCCAACCTAGGGTTTCCATTTTGGAGAGAAATCGAGGGGTTTGTGAACCCACACTCAACTCAAGCCCATTTTTCTTCAAGATCAAGACACAAACTCGTGAGGAGCATCTCCTCAAGCTAGGGCAGCAGCTACACGGTCGTTTTTGGAAGGGGATTTCTTTCTCATTTCTTCAAGGTCGGTACTTCTTGCTACCCTCCTAGTTATAGTTCCTCTTTTCCCTTTATTTCTCTTTATTTTCCTTTATTTACACTTGTGCTATGAGATGGGTGGTTATGAATGGTGAATGGTGAATGGTGAATGGTGAATGGAGATGGAATGGGCGATTGGATGCCAATGGTTGAGTTGTGATGATTAAAATGGGGAGGGCATTGTTCCAATAATGAACATACATGTATGATTTGAGTAAAACCCATCTAGAAAAGCATGTTGTAGGGTAAATCAATAATGAACACACCATGTTTGATGAAATGCCAAGGTGAATAAAATGAGTTGTAAATTAGGAAATGCATGCCTAATAAATTATGAATATTGCTAGGGCCTATGATAGTGTGTTTTCTTGCTTTCCTTAAATGATATGAATATTACAGTGCTCAATCATTGATGTTATATGTGTTGTGAAATTACCCAAATGTCATATTTAAATTTAAATGCAAGTATGTACACGGTTCCCACGAGCACGGCATGCATGACATGATTTATCGAGGTTTTCAAGGACATGGTTAGAGGTGGGACATATCCTACGATATGTTTTACCTCGCTTTTCACAAGAAAACAAGAACAAACATTCCACGAGGGGTCTCCCCTCACTCACAAGTGCATATCATGAAGAAGGGCCTCCCTTCCCTCGCAAGTACATACATATCATGAAGAAGGGTCTCCCTTCCCTCTCAAGTGCATTGTATAAAGAAGGGTCTCCCTTCCCTCTCAAGGCATCTCACAAGCGCATCTCACAAGTACATCTCACAAGGATATCTCACAAGCAAGCACGCATTACATGCATGATGTGACACGACATACAAGAATCAAGCAAGGTAGACAAGACAAGCTTTCAAGTACGAAAAGATATTTCAAGCCAAGTCAAGTGCACGATGTTTTCAAGAGGTTTCATCGGCTTTCTACGAAATACAAGCATGATTATAAATTGCTTTACTTCCTTGTATGATATGAATTGTTTCCGTCTACCATATATGAATTGCTCCTGATTTATGTATTGCAATTTTCATGCTATAATTGTTGGTTAGTATTTAGTACCCGCTCAGTATTCCATGCTCAGCCGTACTTCTTATGTCGGCAGGTTCTGAGGGAGTTGCTGCTCCATTTGATGTTTGTGCTCCTGGTCCATGGGTGGAAGAGGAGTACGTCGAGGAGCATTTGGAGGAACCTCCTGTAGAGGGTTATCAGTAGGTGGTGTTAGATTCTGAGTGGATTAGCTGTGGGTGAGATGAGAGATATACCTTCATGTATTTTGGCGGGTCTGTCCGCACTTTCTTTTGGATTCCTTTTATGAAAACTTGGATTCGTATATATATATAGAGGTTTGTTTAGACTTCCGCTGTGCTATGTTAGAGTATGTTTCCGCTGTTTATATCCTCTACTGTATATGCTCTGTGGGTTTTTGCAGGTCGGTTTGTCAAGCAAGTCATGTAAGCCATGATTAGTCGTCCAAAGTTCACTCTAACTCCTAGGGTGGGTTTTGGGTCGTGATAGATGGTTTGACTGATCGGCTGGATGGTCAGTCGGTTCGATTGGATAGACCATTTTATTTGCATAATCCATTTTTCAAAACCTTTAAGATAGGATTTGATTCCAAGGTTTTGTACTTAACCTTTACGAAAAAGATGATCATGTTTTAAGGTCCTTAATTATATTTTATATTTATTTAAGGAACCTGTGGTCAATCTAAGGTATTTTGAGCTTTTCACCAAATCACCACTAGAGGATTTTTACAAGAAATCTTAGATAGACTACTGACTACCTATTCCTAGACCTTGATGGAGTTGATCCTTTACTTCTTTGGTCTTCAGCAACAGTGCCCAAAGACAATCTTCCAGAATCCGTTTTGCTTATAGATGAATATCTTTTTGAGGCTTTGATTTGGAATTATCATCATGCTTTGACTTGATCTTTTGCATTGAAGATTCTTGAATCTTGCTTGAAGTCAATCCTTTATCTCTTGAATATTCTAGACATTGATGCTCATGGTAGACATTAGTATTACAAGAGTTATTTCATTATTTATGTTATCATTAAAACTAATTGAGGGTCATATGGTTGTAAGCTTTAGGCTAACAATCTCCCTCTTTTTGATGATGACTATAGAGCCCCGAACTTTTTCATGCTTAATACATGGCACTTTCGTAGCCAATTTAACTTTAAAGTAGTACAATTAATATATAAGGAAGAAATTGGAAATTCTGAAATGCCAGAAATGTTCCTTTTCGAAGTACGACCCCAACGCAAGTTGAATCGTCAAAATCCGACGAACGAGTCAAAAGATATGGCCAAAACAATTTGGACCTGCAGAGCACCGATCGCTCGGTCCATGGAGCGATCGATCAGTCCAAAACCGATCGATCGGTAGCTATCGACTGGTTGAAAAATTTGTATGGGGAAATATTCCAGAGAGTTAATTTTTGGTCGAGAGCTCGGTCAACACACCGATCGCTCGGTAGGCAACCGATCGATTGGTCTTTGCATTTTTTCAGAATTTTATTAAGGGCGTTTTCATCTTTTGGGTGTTAAACCCTTTCCTATATAGGATTGCCCGAGCCTTTAGGAGAAGAAATCAAAGGGTTTGTGAACCCTAAATCACCTCAAGCATGGATTGCTTCAAAATTCCGGTTCAAGCATTCGTGGAGCACTCTCCTCAAGCTAGGGCAGCGACTCACGAACGTTTTTGGAGGAGTTTTCTTCCTCATTGACCAAGGTCGGTACCTCTTGCTACCCCCTTGTCATAGCTCCTCTTTTCCTTTATTTTCTCCTTATTTCCTTCCTTTGTACATGTGCTATGAGTTTGAAAGTATGAACGTGGTGAATGGAGATGGAATAGGCGATTGGATGCCAATGGTTGTGTTGTGATGATTGAAATGGGGGAGGGCATTGTATCCATAATAAACACACATTTATGATGTGAGTAAACTCACCTAGAAAAGCATGATTTAGGTTTAAATGAATAATGAATAATGAACACACCATGTTTGATGAAATGCCAAGGTGAATAAAGTGAGTTGTAAATTAGGAAATACATGCCTAATAAATTATGGAAATTGCTAGGATCTATGATAGTGTGTTTTCTTGCTTTCCCTAAATGATGTGAATATTGCATTGTTCAATCATTGATGTTATATGTGTTGAGAATTACCTAAATGTCATATTTAAATTTAAATGCAAGTATGTACACGATTCCCACGAGCACGGCATGCATGACATGATTTACCGAGGTTTTCAAGAATATGATTAGAGGTGGGACATATCCTACGATATGTTTTACCTCGCTTTTCACAAGAAAACAAGAACAAACATTTCACGAGGGGTCTCCCCTCACTCACAAGTGCATAGCATAAAGAAGGGCCTCCCTTCCCTCGCAAGTACATACATATCATGAAGAAGGGCCTCCCTTCTCTCTCAAGTGCATTGCATAAAGAAGGGTCTCCCTTCCCTCTCAAGGCATCTCACAAGCGCATCTCACAAGTACATCTTACAAGTGTATCTCACGAGTCACATGATCACAAGCAAGCACGCATGACTTGCATGACATGACACGACATACGAGAATCAAGCAAGATAGACAAGACGAGTTTTCAAGCACGAAAATGGTACCTTAAGTCAAGTCAAGCGCACGGTGTTTTCAAGGGCTTTATCGGCTTTTATGGATGCAAGCATGATTATATACTGCTTTACTTTATTGTTTTGATATGAATTACTCCTGCTTGTATGTGCGAATTGTTTCCTGCTCTATGTATCGCTATCTGTATGCTATGACTGTCGGTTAGTATTTGGTACAGGCTGAGTATT
Organism: Tetracentron sinense; assembly: GCA_015143295.1. Lineage (NCBI taxonomy): Eukaryota > Viridiplantae > Streptophyta > Magnoliopsida > Trochodendrales > Trochodendraceae > Tetracentron > Tetracentron sinense. The sequence continues at coordinate 11,172,426 of CM026566.1, forward strand.
CCATGCTCAGCCATACATTTATGTCGGCAGGTTCTGAGGGAGCTGCTACTCCATTTGATGTCTGTGCTCCGAGCCCTTGGGTGGAGGAGGAGTACGTTGAGGAGCCGGTGGAGGAGCCTCAGGGAGAGGGTTATTATTAGGTGGTGGTAGATTCTGAGTGAATAGCTGTGGGTGAGATGAGAGATATACATTCTTGTATTTTGGCGGGTCTGTCTGTACTTTCTTTTGGATTTCTTTTGTGTAAACTTGGATTTGTATATACATAGAGGTTTGTTTTGACTTCCGCTGTGTTTTATGGTTATGTTTCCGCTATGATGTCCTCTATTGTATATGCTCTGTGGGTTTATGCAGGACGGTTTGTTAAGCAAGTCATGTAAGCCATGATTAGTCGTCCAAAGTTCACTCTAACTCCTAGGGTGGGCTTTGGGTCACGACAAGAAGTGGTATCAGAGCTTAGGCTTTAGGTCTCTAGGGTCACTTTGAATCTAATACCACGGCTTGACAAGAGCATATGTTAGGAAACAAGTTAGGAAGGAAGTAAGTCGGAATCGAGTCATGATCCAAGTGTAAGACTAAACTTTAGCCTTAATCAAAATGGTTGTTTCAACCAAGTACGAGTATTAGGAACGATAGAACACCAAAGTATAATATCATAAATACTCTGATGATTGATGCGATGTATATTAGTATTATATTATACGAATATTACCACTTGAATTATTGTGAAATGGAAATGCGATAAATTGTAGTTTCAAGTGAGACTCATGTGGTGCTATTGTTCTCAGGACTTTAGTCATGAGGCGGGGCACACGGGGTCGTGGACTACAAACCAGAGGTTCATCTTCTTCTAGAGATGAGGATGAGCAGCCGAACCTCTCCCAGGTCTTAGGCTCCATTGCTGAGACACTCGCCATACTGGCGGCTCGACAGACTATACCTTCTTCGGCGGCACCTACTCCACCGCCTACGGCTCCAGTACATCGTACAGCTGGAGTTGAGGCATTCAGGAGATTGAGGCCTCCACCATTCCATGGGAGTGTTGACCCTCTTGCTGCGAAGGCATGGATCCTCTAGATGGAGAAGATCTTTGCGGTTCTCTCGCCTACAGAGGAGGATAGAGTAGCATGGGCAGTTTTCATGCTAGAGGGCAAAGCCCACCATTGGTGGTTGTCCGCATTGAGGACGCGAGATTTGACCATGCAGGGTCAACCTTGGACTTGGAAGGAGTTCAAGGATACCTTTTATAAGAAGTACTTTCCAATCGGAGCACGGGAAAAGAAAGAGAGAGAATTCATCAACCTCGAGCAAGGTTCGATGTCAGCAGCACAATATGAGGCTAAGTTCTCGGAGCTCTCTAGATTTGCGCCTCACATGGTTGCTACTGAAGCAAGGAAGGCGAGGAGATTTGAGCAAGGGCTCAAGGATGTCATTATGGAGAAAGTATCGGTTTTCAGGAACGCTACTTATCCAGAATTGGTAGACAAAGCCTTATTGATCGAGGCAAATTCTGAGGCGGTGTCCAAGAAGAAGGAGTTGGCGAGAGGCCATGCCAGTAGTTCAGTACCTCCAGAGAGGCGGGCTCGTACCAGCCCTTATCAGTATGTGTGGCTAGCACCACCGATGAGGCCATCTTATACGCCTCCAGCTCCACGGCAGTTTGTGCCTCAGGCACCGCGATCTCAGGCTCTTCCAGCTCCACGGCCAGTTGCACCTCAGACGGTGAGGTATGCTCCACCTTCGGCCCCTCCGACCTATACACACCAGGTCTGCACTTTGTGCGGCCGAAGGCACCTGGTAGGAGATTACCGAAGGGCATCGGGTGGATGTTTTCATTGTGGTCGCCAGGGCCATATGATCAGGGATTGCCCCAGTCGGCATTTACCAGGCCAGTCTCAGGGGATTAGGCCCCCAGCACGCCCAGCAGGATCATACCAGGCGTCATCCTAGACTACCCGGTCTACACCTCTGCCTCGCCGGCGAACCCGGGGCGAGTTTTTGCCTTAACAGAAGGTGATGCACTTGCATCTGATGATGTGGTGCAAGGTACGCGTTTAGAGTTATTCTTTTATCCGCGATTGTCATGTTATGCTTTACTCCTTGTGTACGTATGTGGAGTGCTATATATCTATCTACTTATATACATATGATGTGATGCATGGATTCATGTAGTTAGTTAAAATTTCAGGAACCTTACTAGGCAATGAATGTTTAGCTCGAGTGTTGATTGATACCGGGTCTACTCATTCATTTGTCTCGTCGAGCTTTTCAGAAGGCTTCTCTGTGGAGCCTAGTCAGCTAGAACCGGAGTTAGCCATTTTGACTCCTCTTGGCAAGACAGTATTGGCAGATAAAGTGTATAGAAACAGTGTGGTTCAAGTGGGGGAGCCACGAATTGGCGGTTGATCTAATCATCCTCGGATTTCAAGACTTTGATGTTATATTGGTAATGGATTGGTTAGCGGCACATCACGGGCATGTAGCTTGCTTTGAGAAAATGGTACTCTTCAAGCCAGTAGAAGGAAAACCATTCCACTTTCGCGGGTTGAAAAGTAGAGATATTGCTCGTTTTGCGGCGTTGAGCTTAGCTAACCCCGAGGCAAAGGACTCATCGACTATTCCGGTTGTGAGTGAATTCCTGAATGTATTTCCAGAGGAGTTGCCAGGATTGCCTCCAGACAGGGAGATTGAGTTTGTGATTGAGCTTGCACCAGGCACAGCTCCTATTTTCAGGGCTCCATATAGAATGGCCCCGATTGAACTCAAGGAGTTGAAGACTCAGTTGGAGAAATTGCAAGGCCTTGGTTTCATTCGACCAAGTGTCTCACCGTCGGGTGCCCCGGTGCTATTTGTTAAGAAGAAGGATGACTCGATGCGGATGTGCGTCGATTACTGACAGTTGAACAAAGTCACTATAAAGAATAGGTATCCATTGCCTAGAATTGATGACTTGTTCGATCAGTTGAAAGGAGCGAGATTTTTCTCGAAAATAGATCTTCGATCGGGCTATCACTAGTTGAAGATTAAAGCGGAAGATGTTCCCAAAACTGCCTTTCGGTCTCGGTATGGACATTACGAGTTCTTGGTAATGCCTTTTGGCCTCACAAACGCGCCGGCAGCCTTTATGGATTTGATGAACCGAGTGTTCCGGCCATATCTAGATCGATGCGTGATCGTGTTTGTCGACGATATCTTGGTGTATTCCCAGACATGGGAAGATCACATGCGAGACCTTCGTCTTGCTTTGGAAATGCTGAGAGAGCACAAGCTGTACGCCAAACTTAGCAAGTGTGAGTTTTGGTTGGAAGAGGTGGCATTCCTAGGCCACGTTGTATCCGCGGAAGGCATTGTGGTAGATCCGAAGAAGATAGAGGCAGTCATGAGTTGGACGAGGAAGAGTGTCACAGAGATACACGGTTTTCTTGGGTTGGTAGGCTACTACAGGAGATTCGTAGAGTGTTTCTCCAGCCTTGCAGCACCACTCACTTACCTGACAAGGAAGGATGCGAAGTTCGTGTGGAGCGATAAGTGGGAGATCAGTTTCACGGAACTGAAGAAGAGGCTTACTACAGCCCCTGTCCTTACTGTGCCATCCAGACCTTATGGGTATGAGGTGTATAATGATGCCTCACACGTTAGACTTGGGTGTGTGCTCATGCAACACAAGAAAGTCATTGCCTATGCATCGAGGCAATTGAAAGAGCATGAAAAGAATTATCCCACGCACGACTTGGAGCTTGCGGCGGTCGTGTTTGCACTTAAGATTTGGCGTCATTACCTTTATGGGGTGGAGTTTTATGTGCTCCCGGATCACAAGAGTCTCAAGTACCTCTTTTCCCAAAAAGAGCTAAATCTAAGGCAACGGCGTTGGATGGAATTTTTGAAAGACTACGATTATACCATCCAATACCACCTGAGTAAAGCAAATGTAGTGGCTGATGCTTTGAGTAGAAGACCTCCAGGGTTATTGGCACACATGTTGATGCAGGAATGGAAGCTACTTGAAGATTTGGCAAATCTAGACATTAGTGTGAATGACTCTGTCCGTATTACTATCTTGGTAAATGTCACGGTTCGGCCATACATGATAGATTTGATCCAAGAACATCAAGCCACGGATGCTGATTTGTTGGCTTATCGGAACAAGGAAGTTGCCAAGGGTAGTGAGGACTTCTCTCTCACTAGCCGAGGTGCTATCACATTCAAGAGAAGACTTTGTGTTCCGGCCAATGAGGATCTTCGACGAGAGATTATGGATGAAGCTCACCGGGCAAAGTACACTGTGCATCCAGGGGGTACAAAGATGTACCGGAACCTCAAGAGTCACTTTTGGTTGTGGAATATGAAGAGGGATGTTGCGGATTATGTGGCACGGTGCTTGGTGTGCCAGCAGGTAAAAGTAGAGCACATGCGGGCGACAGGTTTATTGCAGTCTCTTCCTATTCCCGAGTGGAAATGGGAGAACATCTCCATGGACTTCATAGTTGGCTTGCCAAAGACGGCAAGGGGCTCAGATGCGAATTGAGTTGTGGTGGACCGTTTCACAAAGTCCGCGCATTTCTTACCTTACCGGACCACGTTCAATTCTAATCAGTTGGCCGCTCTGTACATCAAGGAAGTGGTTAGGCTACATGGGGTGCCAGTCAGTATTGTCTCAGATCGGGATCCGAGATTCACATCAAGATTTTGGAAAATTTTTCAGGAAGCTATGGGTTCCCGACTTGATTTCAGCACTGCTTTTCATCCACAGACGGATGGACAAACTGAGAGGGTGAACCAAGGTATAGAAGACATGCTTCGGGCTTGTATGCTAGATTTCAAAGGTAGTTGGGAAGAGCACTTGCCTTTGGTAGAGTTCGCCTACAACAATAGCTACCAGGCGAGTATCCAAATGGCTCCATTCGAGGCTTTGTATGGGCGAAGCTGCAGGTCTCCTCTCTACTGGGATGAGGTAGGAGAAAGAAAAGTACTTGGTCCAGAGTTGATCGAGCAAACTACAGGTATAGTTAAGATCATCCGGGATCGGTTGAAAGCCGCTCAAGATCGTCAAAAGAGCTATGCGGACACGCGCCGAAGGGACTTGGAATTCCAGGTTGGAGATCAAGTCTTTGTGAAGGTATCTCCTAGCAAGGGGATTATGAGATTTGGCAGGCGAGGCAAGCTTAGTCCTCAATATGTTGGCCCGTTCGAGATCATCACGCGTGTTGGTGAGGTTGCTTACAGGGTAGCTCTTCCACCTCACATGGCCGCGGTTCACAACGTTTTCCATGTGTCTATGATTCGGAAGTACATTGCGGATCCTTCACATGTCATGGACTTAGAGCCGTTGGAAATACGGGAGGATCTCACGTTAGTAGAGAAGCCGGTTAACATATTGGATCGGAGAGATCAAGTCCTTCGCAACAAAATGATTCCATTGGTTCTTGTGCAATGGCAGCATCATGCTCGAGAAGAAGCTACATGGGAACGTGAGGCCGAAGTCAAAGCGAAGTACCCGGAATTGTTTGAATGAGTTTTGTATAGGTTTTGTATATGTGGCTTGTAATTTTGTTTTGATTCTGTAATGCATGTCCCGTCCAAATTTCGAGGATGAAATTTTTGTAAGGGGGGAGGATGTAGAGCCCCAGAATTTTTCATGCTTAATACATGGCACTTTCGTAGCCAATTTATCTTTAAAGTAGTACAATTAATAAATAAGGAAGAAATTAGAAATTCTGAAACGTCACAAATGTTCCTTTTCGAAGTACGAACCCAACGCAAGTTGAATCATGAAAATCCGACAAACGAGTCAAAAGATATGGCCAAAACAATTTGGACCTGCAGAGCACCGATCGCTCGGTCCATGGAGCGATCGATCGGTCCAAAACTGATCGATCGGTAGCTATCAACCGGTCGAAAAATTAGTATGGGGAAATATTCCAGAGAGTTAATTTTTGGTCGAGAGCTCGGTCAACACACCGATCGCTCGGTCATAAACACCGATCGCTCGGTCTTCACATTTTTTCATAATTTTATTAAGGGCGTTTTCATCTTTTGGGTGTTAAACCCTTTCCTATATAGGATTGCCCGAGCCTTTAGGGCTCATTTACCACACTTAGAAGATATTAGAGAGGAAGAGAGAAGAGAAGGGTCTTCCTATCCTAGGGTTTGATTTTGGAGAAGAAATCAAAGGGTTTGTGAACCCTAGATCACCTCAAGCTTGGATTGCTTCAAGATTCCGGTTCAAGCACTCGTGGAGCACTCTCCTCAAGCTAGGGCAGCGACTCACGAACGTTTTTGGAGGAGTTTTCTTCTTCATTGACCAAGGTCGGTACCTCTTGCTACCCCCTTAGTCATAGCTCCTCTTTTCCTTTATTTTCTCCTTGTTTCCTTCCTTTGTACATGTGCTATGAGTTTGGAAGTGTGAACGTGGTGAATGGAGATGGAATAGGCGATTGGATGCCAATGGTTGTGTTGTGATGATTGAAATGGGGGAGGGCATTGTATCCATAATAAACACACATTTATGATGTGAGTAAACTCACCTAGAAAAGCATGATTTAGGTTTAAATGAATAATGAATAATGAACACACCATGTTTGATGAAATGCCAAGGTGAATAAAGTGAGTTGTAAATTAGGAAATGCATGCCTAATAAATTATGGAAATTGCTAGGATCTATGATAGTGTGTTTTCTTGCTTTCCCTAAATGATGTGAATATTGCATTGCTCAATCATTGATGTTATATGTGTTGTGAATTACCCAAATGTCATATTTAAATTTAAATGCAAGTATGTACACGATTCCCACGAGCACGGCATGCATGACTTGATTTACCGAGGTTTTTAAGAATATGATTAGAGGTGGGACATATCCTACGATATGTTTTACCTTGCTTTTCACAAGAAAACAAGAACAAACATTTCACGAGGGGTCTCCCCTCACTCACAAGTGCATAGCATAAAGAAGGGCCTCCCTTCCCTCGCAAGTACATACATATCATGAAGAAGGGCCTCCCTTCCCTCTCAAGTGCATTGCATAAAGAAGGGTCTCCCTTCCCTCTCAAGGCATCTCACAAGTGCATCTCACAAGTACATCTTACAAGTGTATCTCACGAGTTACATGATCACAAGCAAGCACGCATGACATGCATGACATGACACGACATATGAGAATCAAGCAAGATAGATAATACAAGTTTTCAAGCACGAAAATGGTACCTTAAGTCAAGTCAAGAGCACGGTGTTTTCAAGGGTTTTATCGGCTTTTATGGATGCAAGCATGATTATATACTACTTTACTTTATTGTTATGATATGAATTACTCCTGCTTGTATGTGTGAATTGTTTCCTGCTCTATGTATCGCTATCTGTATGCTATGATTGTCGGTTAGTATTTGGTACACGCTGAGTATTCCACGCTCAGCCGTACATTTATGTCGGCAGGTTCTGAGGGAGCTGCTACTCCATTTGATGTCTGTGCTCCGAGCCCTTGGGTGGAGGAGGAGTACGTTGAAGAGCCGGTGGAGGAGCCTCAGGGAGAGGGTTATTATTAGGTGGTGGTAGATTCTGAGTGAATAGCTATGGGTGAGATGAGAGATATACATTCATGTATTTTGGAGGGTCTGTCCGTACTTTCTTTTGGATTTCTTTTGTGTAAACTTGGATTTGTATATACATAGAGGTTTGTTTAGACTTCCGCTGTGTTTTATGGTTATGTTTCCGCTATGATGTCCTCTATTGTATATGCTCTGTGGGTTTATGCAGGATGGTTTGTTAAGCAAGTCATGTAAGCCATGATTAGTCATCCAAAGTTCACTCTAACTCCTAGGGTGGGCTTTGGGTCGCGACAATGACACAAATAATGGAATGAGATGGGTTATGCTCCCCCTCAACACATACTTTCCATAAAAAGTTTTAGGAGAGCTTTGTTAGACATGGTGCCCAGAAAAGTCATTTAGATTGTTAGATTCTTATTAATTTGACTACTAAAGACTTCTTAATCTATTTTTTATTATGGGTAATTGACCATGATCATGAGATGATCTATACGATATGAGATATCGATAAAGGACCTTAGGATATATTGTAGGAAATTTATGTGATTGGATTATCACAGGCAGATATAACTTTCCAGTTCCTTATAACTTATAGAGTCATAGCTATGGGTAAAGTTGGGCACTTCACTTATATGATTGCCATAATGCTAAGATGTTCTCAATAGTTGAGATGTAGTTCTATCTCGAACTATTGTAGTAGGGACTACACATCAACATATGGGTGCTTAAATGTACACTGACCGATTGCATTCAATGAGAGTCCTCTTGCATAAACATACTATCAAATAGTTGGTCTCTCATTCACATTGAACAGTTTCGATGATCCTTAGATCTGATAAGTTCATCTATGACTAAGCAGTGATCTGACTATTTTGATTCCACCAAAGTATTTTATACCTTAGGGAATACAATACAGTGACAGTTGGATAGTTAGGAAGCTATTCAAGTCATGATGAATTTCAAACAAAAAATCTATGCTCATTAATTTGAGAGATTATCCAAGTTCCGGGTAAGACAGTGGATTAAGCTTAAATCCTGTGCATGTGATTTTGAAATCAAAATAAGTTTTGAAATATACTTTTATTAAATGATATTATACTTATCAAATGATTTACTCAAAATGTTGTACATGAGAAATTGTTTCTCATGGCTTAATCAAAAGTGTTAAAAACCCGAATGATGTGCAATGGGCTATGAGTTAGATAGTATAAATAATCTTGAATGCCCATTAGGGATAATGTAGTTGGAAGGATCAATTGAATTAAAAAGTTCATGTGGCGGGATCCGTATTGGTTAATGTTGTTACACTGGGATTCAATTACAACATGGATATCTCACGTAACTTGCAATTCTGATGTAATTCCTATTTAGAGTCAATGGGATGACATTGGGTAAGCCAGGGTTAGAATGTCCCAGAGCAATCTGTGGAGATGCTCACATAAGAAATACAAGCTCAAATTATTGATTAAATGGTAATCAATTATTTAAAGGATTAAAAGTTAATCTTTATTAAATAGATTAAATGTTAATCTGTGGTTTAAATTAATTGTTAATTTAAATTAAAGGATAATATTAATCATTATTTAACTAACCAATAATAAGGGTATATGGGATTGACCCATATCCATTAAAACCATAAGGATGGACCTTAAGGGTAGGCCCAAGCCCATGGGATAATCTCCCTAGGGTGGGCGCCCACTTATAGAATCCCTATTATATAGGGAATTGGTTAATAGATAATTTTTAATTAAATTAGTCTTTAACTTGTGGGATAAGATCCCTTACTTGAAAAACAAGAAAATAAGAGATAAGGTTTGACTTTAGTCAAAACCTTGGAAACCAAGACTCCCTAAGTCTCACTCCCATCACTAGCTCACACTCCCCTCTCTTTGCTCTTTCTAATTAGATTAGAATATCCCTATGAAGTAGGGATTTTAATATCCCTATTATATAGGGAGTTGGTTGGATCCCTACAATTTAGGAGTTAGTTATATCCCTTTAATTTAGGAATCCTTTTACGAAAAGGAATCCCAAATTAGAAAGTTTATAACAACTAATTAATTATGAATTAATTAGGAGTCTATTAAATTAGAAACTCCAAGGGATAAGTATCATTATTGGATAATGATTAGGAAATCTAGATGTGGATAAGATCCACATCTATATAACCCCAACACCAAACCGTGACCCAAAGAAGAATTATTATTATTGAAAATTTTTTTTTTGAAAAATTCTTCTCCTAGCAAATTGTGTGGGGTGGGAGAGATATTATTATTTCCCCAGAATTTTCATGAGCTTATAGAGGGGACAATAGAAAAACCCAAAGGGTAATTTTCGTGTGAGCCAAGGGAGAGCCCCTCTTGGATTTTCGTGAGACTAAGGGAGAATCCCCAAAGGTTTTTGTGAGCTAGGGTTTTGAACCCTAAGGGATTTTCAAGGCTAGGGTTTGGAACCCTAGGTATTTCGTGAAGATAGAAAGTCTATTTTCATAAATCTCTTTCTCTTTTCTTCTTCAAAGGCCAAGTAGAGATTCCAAAGCTTCGTGGGGATAACGAAGAACAAGGATCGAGCTTCGAGTATTTCTTCGAAAAATCTCTTTAAAGAGTTCTGACGGTTCGAGTGGATTTAGCTTCACCGGTGAACATCATTCATCGAGGTAATATGACTAAAACAAGTAGATAATTTTAGTTGCTTTCTAGGGTGTAAAGATCATCGGGATCCAATTTTCGCATAAATTTGTTAGACATGATGCCTAGAAAAGTCATTTAGATTATTAGATTCTTATTAATTTGATTAATAAAGACTTCTTTGTTAATCTATTGTGTATTCATTATGGGTAATTGACCATGATCATGAGATGATCTATACGATATGAGATATCGATAAAAGTCCATAGGATATATTGTAGAAAAGTTATGTGATTAGATTATCACAGGCAGATATAACTTTCTAGTTCCTTATACCTTATATAGTCACAGCTGTAAGTAAAACTAGGCACTTCACTTATATGGCTGTCAGAATGCTAAGATGTTCTCAATAGTTGAGATGTAGTGCTATCTCGAACTATTGTAGTGGAGACTACACATCAGCATATAGGTGCTTAAATGTACACTAACTGATTGCATTCAATGAGATACCTCTTGCATAAACATACTATCAGATAGCTGGTCTCTCATTCACATTAAACGGTTTCGATGATCCTTAGATCTGATGAGTTCATCTATGACTGAGCAGTGATCTGACTGTTTTGATTCCACCAACGTATTTTCTAACTTAGGGAATACAACATTGTGACAGTTGGATAGTCAGAAAGTTGTTCGAGTCCTGATTAATTTCAAACCAAAAATCCATGCTCATTAATTTGAGAGATTATCCAAGTTCCGAGTAAGACAGTTGATTAAGTTCAAATCATACGCAGGTGATTTTGAAATCAAAATAAGTTTTGAAATATACTTTTATTAAAAGATATTATACTTATAAAAGGATTTCCTAAAAAATTTTTTCATGAGAAATTGTTTCTCAAGGCTTAATCATAAGTCTTGGAAACTCGGGTGATTTGCAATGCGCTATGGGTTAGATAGTATGTCAATCTCGAAGGCCCATTAGGGATAATGTATGTAGAATGATATATCAAATTTAAAAGTTCATGTGGCAGGATCCGTAATGGTTAATGTTCATACACTGAGATTCAATTGCAACATGGATCTCTCACGTCACTTGCAATTCTGATGTAATTCCCATTTAGGGTCAATGAGATAACATTGGGTAAGCTAGGGTAAGAATGTCTCAGAACAATCTGTGGAGGTGCTCATATAAGAAATACAAGCTCAATAATTAATTAAAATTTAATCAATTATTTAAGTGATTAAAAGTTAATCATTTAATTAAATAGATTAAAAGTTAATCTATGGTTTAAATTAATTTTTAATTTAAATCTAGGGATTATTTTAATAATTATTTAATTCACATAATGACAGAGGAAATGAGTTTGACCCATATCCATAAGCCCATTTAATATGGACCTTTAATATGGGCTAAAGCCCATGGGTTTAAACCCTAGGGTGGGGCACCCACTTGAGGAATCTTAATTGGATTAGGATTATGTTAATTGAATAATTGTTGAAATATAATTCCTATAATTATGGAATTAAAATCCAATTGTTGGATTGCAATAAGGATGAGGATAAGTTGTAATTGGACTACAACATGGAGTGTCCCCAAAGTCCACGCCCCTTGAAGCTCACGCCCACCCTTGTGTAGGGTTTCCTAGTTTGACTAGGTTTCCTTCTTTTTGTTGGATGTTAACTTATTCCTTTTAATTAAGGAATCCTCTTACAATAAGGACTCTTTAATTAGTAGGATTATTATAACTAAAGTAGTTATAAATTAAGTAGGAGTTTAATTAATTGTTAGTAAGAGTTATTATTAATTAATAAATCCTACTAGATAAGATCAAGTTGGAGTAGGATTAGGATAGGATCCTAGTCTATAAATACCCCAACACCCTAGACCATTAAGCACTTTTTTTGAGAATTTTTTCTCTCCTCTCCTCTGTCTCTCCAAACCGTGAGCCCTAGGGGATACCCCTAGGGATTTTCGTGAACTTCTAAAGTGGTGCAAGTTGGGTTTGGTTTATTCTAGGGTTTTGAAACTTAGTACTTTTGGTGATAGAAGGTCTACACTCTTACTCCATCTTCTTCCTCTTGCTTCTATAATTCCAAAGGAGATTCTAAAGCTTCATGGGAATAGCGAAGAACAAGGATTGAGCTTCTAGCATTTTTTTCAGAGAAATCTTTACAAAGAGTTCTAACGGTTCGAGTGGATTAAGCTTCACCGGTGAACATCATTCACCGAAGTGATACGACTAAAACTCTTAGTTTTTGATGTTTTCTAAGATGTTAAGATCTAGGAGATCGAGTTTCCACATAATTTTTATCCGGATCCCCCTTCAAAATTTTTATCCAGATCCCCCTTCAAGTGGTATCAAAGCTTATGGTTAGGGAGTATTTTTTGTTTATTTCAATAAGATAATTAAATAGATAATTTAATTAATGAGATGAATTTAATTTAGATCTATTTAATATTACTCGTAGTTTTTATTATTTTATTTGTTCATGAGATGAATAAATAAATATTATTTTTATTATATTATCGAATGAGATTTGATAATGATAATTAAATAATTTTACAAAATAGTATTATATGTGATATAATTAAATTTGAAATAAAGAGTTTATTTTGAAATTTCTTTTTAAATGATTTGATCATTTAATATATATTTATTAATTGTTTAAAATAATTAATGAATGATTTTTCCCATAAATAGATTTTATTCGAAAAATTATAAAACCCTATTTTATGATGAGATCATATTTAGGATTTTCGATTCTCTTAATTTTTATTTTTATTTCGGATAATAGTAGAACCAATCTTTATGAAAGGATCTTACATTCAGATGAGAAATAAAATATTGTAGAGATTTAAGAAAATTCTATCTTATATTTTTTAAAAAAAATTATGAAAATTGTTTTATGGAAAATACTATAGAACCCCGGAACTTTTGCCATGTATTGAAAACCGTGCTAAGGCATTTTGCCCTGGTAATCCTCCTATTTGTACGAAATGAGAAAATTTAAAAGAACTCTAAGTGTTAGGAAGTAGTATTCCAAAGTTGGACATATCGAAAACACGAGTTACTGAAACCCATTTGCGGATCAGTCGAATTTAGGGGTAATTTGGTCAATAAATAAAGAAGAAATTGGAAATTCTAAAATGTCAAGAATGTTCCCCTTTGAAAGACAAATCCAACACAAGTTGAATCGTCCAAATCGGACAACCAAGTCACAAGTTATGGCCGAATTACCAAAGTAAGGGAAAATGGAAGAAAACAACAAAATCTGGGATGTGCGATTGATCGCAGGTTTGGTGCGATCGATCGTGTAACGACCCAAAACTCACCCTAGGAGTTAGAGTGAATCTTGGACGACTTAATCATGACTTGCTTGACGAACCAACCTGCAAAACCCACAGAGCATATACAATAGAGGATAACAGCGAAAGCATAACTATAAAACACAGTGGAAGTCTAACAAACCTCTAAGTATATACACATGGTCCAAGTTTAATACAAAAGAAAACAAAACAAAGAAAGTGCGGACATGCCCGCCAAAATACATGGATATAATCACTCATGCTCACCCACAGCTAATCCACTCAGAATCTAACACCACCTACTGATAACCCTCTACGGGAGGTTCCTCCAAAGGTTCCTCGACGTACTCCTCCTCCACCCATTGACCAGGAGCACAAACATCAAATGGAGCAGCAGCTCCCTCAGCACCTGCCGACATAAGAAGTACGGCTGAGCATGGAATACTCAGCGGGTACTAAATACTAACCAACAGTCATAGTATACAGATAGCATACATAAAGTAGGAAACAAATTTCATATATAGAACAGGAACAATTTATATCATACAAGGAAGTAAAGCAATTAATATACATGCTTACATTCAAAAAAAAAAACTGATAAAACCCTTGAAAACATCGTGCACTTGACTTGACTTTAAATACCCTTTGTGTGATTGGGAACTTGTTAACCGTGTCATGCTTGTCATGCTTGCATCATGCGTGCCATGTCATGTCATGCGAGTATCATGCTTGCTTGTTCATAATTTAAACATGTTCACATGCCTAGTTGCCATTCATAGCCCGTCGCAACTAGTACCCTGTACACTGAATGATATGCCTAGTTGTCGTTCATAGTCCGTCGCAACTAGTACCCTATATGCAGATGGGTATGCCTGATTGCCGTTCATAGCCCGTCGCAACTAGCATCCATGCGGAATGTGAATGCCTAGTTGCCGTTCATAGCCCGTCGCAACTAGCATCCATGCGTGTCATGCCATGCTATGCTATGCGTGTCATGCGATGCTATGCATGTCATGCGAGGGGATGGGAGACCTTTCCCTATGCAATGCATGATTGTCTTGCCCTTGTCAAAAGCGAAGTGAAACACATCTTAGGATATGCCCCACCTCTACGTCCCATACTTAAAACATCGGTAAATCACTTCATTTTATGCGTGCTCGTGAGATCGTGTGCATACTTGCATTTGGAATTAAATATGGAAATTTGGGGTAATTCACAAAGCATAGCATATAACAACTTAAGTGAGTAATAATCTACACATTTTAAGAAATGTAAGAAACACACTATCATGAACCCTAAGAAATTTCAAGAGCAATTAAGCATGGGTTCCCTTAATTTATCATTTATTTTGTTCACCTTGGCATTTCATCAAACATGGGGTGTGTTCATTATTCACTTAAACCTAGATCATGCTTTTCTAGGTGGGTTATGCTCACATCACACTTGTATGTTCATTATTAGTACAATGCCCTTTCCCATTCGTTCATCACATCATCCACACGGCATCCATTCGCCAACATCCATCTCCATTCACCATTTATACCACCAATCTCATAACACATACATAAGTGAAGGAAAACAAGGAGAAACAAAGGAAAAAGGGAAGCTATTACTAGGAGGGTAGTAAGAAGTACCGACCTTGATCAAGTGAGGAAGAAATCCCCTTTTCAAAACGACCGTGTAGCTGCTGCCCTAGCTTGGAGAACACTCTCCACGAGTGCTTGAGCCGAGATCTTGGAGAAGAGCCGAGCTTGAAGTGATCTAGGGTCTCAAACCCCTTTGATTTCTCTTCCAAAGACAAGCCCTAGGTTGGAATCGCCTTCTCCCCTTTCTCCTATTCTCTCAAACTCTCTAAGTGTTGAATGATGCCCTAAAGGCTCGGGCAAGACTCTTAAGGTAAGAGTAAACCGACCAAAAGACCATAATACCCTTACTAAAATTTCTGCAAAACGCGAGTACCGAGCGATCGGTGTTAATGACCGATTGATCGGTTGCCTACCGAGGGATCAGTGTCTTGACCGATCTCTCGGTCAAAATTTAACTGTCTGGAAAATTTCCCCATACAAAATTTTCCACCAGTCGATAGCCTCCAATCGATCGGTTTTGGACCGATCGATCGCTCCATTGACCGAGCGATCGGTTGCCTACATGTCCAAACTGCTTTGGCCATATCTTTTTACTCGCTCGTCCGATTTTGACGATTCAACTTGCGTTGGGTTCGCACTTCGAAAACGAACATTTTTGACATTTTAGAATTTTCAATTTCTTCCTTATTTATTAATTATACCACTTTAAAGGCAACATGGCTACGAAAGTGTCATGCATAAATGTCAAAAGTTCGGGGCTCTACATCCTCCTCCCCTTAAAAAAATTTCGTCCTCGAAATTTGGACGAGACATGCATTACAGAATCAAACAAAATTACAAGCTACATACACAAAACCTATACAAAATTCATTCAAACAATTCCGGGTACTTCGCTTTGACTTTGGCTTCACGCTCCCATGTAGCTTCTTCCCGAGCATGGTGTTGCCATTGTACAAGAACCAATGGAATAGTTTTGTTGTGAAGCACTTGATCTCTCCGATCCAATATGTGAATCGGCTTCTCAACCAACGTGAGATCTTCTCGAATTTCCAAAGGTTCCAATTCTAGTACATGCGAAGGGTCCGCAATGTACTTCTGAAGCATAGACACATGGAAAACGTTGTGAACTGCGGCCATGCGAGGTGGGAGAGCTACCCTGTAAGCAACCTCACCAACTCGCGTGATAATCTCAAAAGGCCCAACATACCGAGGACTGAGCTTGCCTCGCTTGCCAAATCTCATGATTCCTTTGCTAGGAGATACTTTCACAAAAACTTGATCCCCTACTTGAAATTCCAAGTCCCTACGGCGCGTGTCCGCATAAATTTTCTGACGATCTTGAGCGGCTTTCAATCGATCCCGAATGATCTTAACTGTGTTTGTAGTTTGCTCAATCAACTCCGGACCAAGTACTTTCCTTTCTCCTACCTCATCCCAATAGAGAGGAGACCTACAACTTCGCCCATACAAGGCCTCAAATGGTGCCATTTGGATACTCGTCTGATAGCTGTTATTATAGGCGAATTCAACCAAAGGCAAGTGCTCTTCCCAACTGCCTCTGAATCCAACATACAAGACCAAAGCATGTCTTCAATGACTTGGTTCACTCGCTCGGTTTGTCCATCCGTCTGTGGGTGAAAAGCGGTGCTGAAATCAAGTCGGGAACCCATAGCCTCTTGGAAAATTTTCCAAAATCTTGACGTGAATCTTGGATCCCGATCCGACACAATACTGACGGGCACTCCATGCAACCTCACCACTTCCTTGATGTACAAAGCGGCTAACTGACTAGAGTTGAAAGTAGTTCGGTAAGGCAAGAAGTGAGCGGACTTCGTCAAACGATCCACTACTACCCATATCGCATCTGAGCCCCTTGCCGTCTTTGGCAAGCCAACTATGAAATCCATGGATATGTTCTCCCATTTCCACTCGGGAATCGGAAGGGACTGTAGTAGACCTGCGGACCGCATGTGTTCTGCTTTCACCTGTTGGCACACCAAGCACCGTGCTACATATTCCGCAACCTCCCTCTTCATATTCCGCCACCAAAAGTGACTCTTGAGGTTCCGGTACATCTTTGTACCCCCTAGATGCACTGTGTATTTCGAACGGTGTGCTTCATCCAAAATCTCTCTTCGAAGATCTGCATTGGCTGGGACGCACAGCCTTCCCTTGAATGTGATAGCACCCCGACTAGTGAGAGAAAAGTCTTCACTACCCTTGGCAACTTCCTTGTCCCGAAAAGCCAAAAATTCCGCATCCATGGCTTGATATTCTTGGATCAAATCTATAATGTACGGCCGAACCGTAACATTTGCTAAGGTAGGACCACGGACAGAGTCATTCACACTGATGTCCAGATTTGCCAAATCTTCTAGTAGCTTCCATTCTTGAACCCACATGTGTGCTAACAACCCCTAAGGTCTTCTACTCAAAGCATCAGCCACTACATTTGCTTTATCCGGGTGGTATTGAATGGTACAATCATAGTCCTTCAGAAATTCCATCCAACGCCGTTGCCTTAGATTCAATTCCTTTTGGGAAAAGAGGTACTTGAGGCTCTTGTGGTCCGTATACACATAGAATTCCACCCCGTATAAGTAATGTCGCCAGATCTTGAGTGCAAACACGACTGCGGCAAGCTCTAAGTCGTGCGTGGGGTAATTCTTCTCATGCTCCTTCAATTGCCTCGATGCATAGGCAATGACCTTCTTGTGTTGCATAAGCACACATCCAAGTCCAACGTGTGAGGCATCACTGTACACCTCATACCCAAGAGGTCCGGATGGCACTGTAAGGACAGGAGCTGTAGTAAGCCTCTTCTTCAGTTCCGTGAAACTGATCTCACACTTGTCGCTCCATACAAACTTCGCATTCTTCCTTGTCAGGTAAGTAAGCGGTGCTGCAAGGCTAGAGAAACCCTTTACGAATCTCCTGTAGTAGCCTGTCAACCCAAGGAAGCTGCGTATCTCCGTAACACTCTTGGGCTTCACCCAACTCATAACTGCTTCAATCTTCTTCGGATCTACCGAGATACCTTCTGCAGAAACAACGTGGCCTAGGAATGCCACTTCTTCCAACCAAAACTCACACTTTCTAAGTTTGGCGTATAGCTTGTGCTCTCTTAGCATTTCCAATGCAAGGCGAAGGTCGCGCACGTGATCTTCCCGTGTCTGGGAATAGACCAAAATGTCATCAACAAATACAATCACGCACCGATCTAGGTATGGTCGGAACACCCGGTTCATCAAATCCATAAAGGCTGCCGGCGCGTTCGTGAGACCAAAAGGCATCACCAAGAACTCATAGTGCCCATATCGAGTCTTGAAAGCAGTTTTGGGAACATCTTCCACCTTAATCTTCAACTGGTGATAACCCGATCGAAGATCTATCTTCGAGAAAAATCTCGCTCCCTTCAACTGATCGAACAAGTCGTAAATCCTAGGCAATGGATACCTATTCTTTATAGTGACTTTGTTCAATTGCCGGTAATCGACGCACATTCGCATCGAGCCATCTTTCTTCTTAACAAACAACACTAGGGCACCCCATGGTGAGATACTTGGTCGTATGAAACCATGCCCCTGTAATTCCTCCAACTGAGTCTTCAACTCCTTAAGTTCAACCGAGGCCATTCTATACGGATCCCGAAAGATGGGAGCTGTGCCTGGTGCAAGCTCGATCACAAACTCAATCTCCCTGTCCGGAGGTAATCCTGGCAACTCCTCTGAAAATACATCCAGGAATTCACTCACGACCGGAATAGTCGAAGAGTCCTTTGCCTCGAGGTTTGCTAAGCTCAATGCCGCAAAACGAGCGATATCTCTACTTTTTAACCCTCGAAAGTGAAATGGTTTTCCTTCTACCGGCTTGAAGAGTACCATCTTCTCAAAGCAAGCTACATGCCCATGATGTGCTGCTAACCAATCCATTCCCAATATGACATCAAAGTCTTGGAATCCCAGGACGATGAGATCAACCGCCAACTCGTGGCTTCCAACTTGAACCACACTATTTCTATACACTTTATCTGCCAATACTGTTTTGCCGAGAGGAGTCAAAATGGCTAACTCCGGTTCTAGCTGACTAGGCTCCACAGGAAAGCCTTCTGAAAAACTCGGCGAGACAAACGAATGACTAGACCCGGTATCAATCAATACTCGAGCCAAATACTCATTGACTAGTAGGGTTCCTGAAATTTTAACTAGTTACGTCAATTCAAGCATCAACAGTGTATACACATAGGTATATATATATAGCATACCAAGTACGTACACAAGGAATAAAACATAACATAACAATCACGAATAAAGAAATAACTCCGAACGCGTACCTTGCACCACATCATCAGATGCAAGTGCATCACCCTCTGTCAAAGAAAATACACGCCCCTGGTTCGCCTGGCGAGACTGAGGTGTAGACCGGGTAGTCTGAGATGACGCCTGATATGATCCTGCTGGGCGTGCTGGGGGCCTAATAGCCTGTGACTGGCCTGGCAAATGTCGGGTAGGGCAATCCCTGATCACGTGGCCCTGGCGACCACAGTGAAAACATCCACCCGATGCTCTTAGGCAATCCCCTGCTGGGTGCCTTCGGCCGCATGAAGGGCAGGCCTCGTGTGTGCGGGTAGGAGGGGCCTGAGGTGGAGCATATCTCGCCACCTGAGGCGCAACTGTCCATGGGGCCGGGAGAGCCTGAGGTCGAGGTGCCTGTGGCACGTACTGCCGTGGTACTGGGGCCGCATAAGTCGGCCTCATTGGTGGTGCTAGCCATGTATACTGATAAGGGCCGGTACGAGCCCGCCTCTCTGGAGGTGCTGAACTACTGGCTTGGCCTCTCGCCAACTCTCTCTTCTTAGACACCGCTTCAGAATTGGCCTCGACCAATAAGGCCTTGTCTACCACTTCAGGGTAGGTAGCATGCTTGAAAACGGAAACCTTCTCCATAATAACATCCTTGAGCCCTTGCTCAAATCTTCTCGCCTTCATTGCCTCAGTAGCAACCATATGAGGCGCAAATCTCGACAATTCTGAGAACTTGGCCTCATAAGCGGCCACAGACATTGAACCTTGCTCAAGGTTGATGAATTCTCTCTCTTTCTTTTCCCGAGCTCCAACCGGGAAATACTTCTTATAGAACGTGTCCTTAAACTCCTCCAAAGTCCAAGGTTGACCCTGCATGGTCAAATCTCACGTCCTCAATGCGGACAACCACCAATGGTGGGCTTCACCCTCTAGCATGAAAACTGCCCACGCTACTTTCTCTTCCTCTGTAGGAGAGAGAACTGCGAATATTTTCTCCACCTGGAGGATCCAAGCCTCCGCAGTAAGAGGGTCCACACTCCCATGGAACGATGGAGGCCTCAATCTCTGGAATGCCTCAACTCCAGCTGTACGATGTATTGGAGCTCCGGGCGGTGGAGTAGGTGCCGCGGATGCCGGTATAGTTTGCCGAGCCGCCAGGATGGCGAGTGTCTCAGCAATAGAGCCTAAGACCTGAGAGAGGTCCGGCTGCTCATCCTCATCCCATGAAGAAGAGGAAGCTCTGGTATGTGGCCCACGACCCCGTGTGTTCCGTCTCATGACTAAAGTCCTGAGAATAATAACACCACATGAGTCTAACTTGAAACCACAGTTTATTTCAATGCCATTTCACAATGATTCAATTTGTATTAGTTGTATAATACTAATATACATCGCATCAAGTCATCAGAGTATTCATCACATTATACTTATACTTTAGTGTTCTAGCGTACCTAGGAACCGTACTTGGTTAAAGAAACATTTTAGACTAAGACTAAAGTTTAGTCTTACACTTGGAACCAAACTCGCTCCCGACTTACTTCCTTCCTAACTTGTTTCCTAACATATGCTCTTGTCAAGCCGTGGTATGAGATTCTAAGTGACCCTAGAGACCTAAAGCCTAAGCTCTGATACCACTTCTGTAACGACCCAAAACCCACCCTAGGAGTTAGAGTGAATCTTGGACGACTTAATCATGACTTACATGACTTGCTTGACGAACCAACCTGCAAAACCCACAGAGCATATACAATAGAGGATAACAGCGAAAGCATAACTATAAAACACAGCGGAAGTCTAACAAACCTCTAAGTATATACACATGTTCCAAGTTTAATACAAAAGAAAACAAAACAAAGAAAGTGCGGACATGCCCGCCAAAATACATGGATATAATCACTCATGCTCACCCACAGCTAATCCACTCAGAATCTAACACCACCTACTGATAACCCTCTACGGGAGGTTCCTCCAAAGGTTCCTCGACGTACTCCTCCTCCACCCATGGACCAGGAGCACAAACATCAAATGGAGCAGCAGCTCCCTCAGCACCTGCCGACATAAGAAGTACAGCTGAGCATGGAATACTCAGCGGGTACTAAATACTAACCAACAGTCATAGTATACAGATAGCATACATAAAGTAGGAAACAAATTTCATATATAGAACATGAACAATTTATATCATACAAGGAAGTAAAACAATTAATATTCATGCTTGCATTCAAAAAAAAAAACTGATAAAACCCTTGAAAACATCGTGCACTTGACTTGACTTGAAATACCCTTTGCGTGATTGGGAACTTGTTAACCGTGTCATGCTTGCATCATGCGTGCCATGTCATGTCATGCGAGTATCATGCTTGCTTGTTCATAATTTAAACATGTTCACATGCCTAGTTGCAGTTCATAGCCCGTCGCAACTAGTACCCTGTACACTAAATGATATGCCTAGTTGCCTTTCATAGTCCGTCGCAACTAGTACCCTATATGCAGATGGGTATGCCTGGTTGCCGTTCATAGCCCGTCGCAACTAGCATCCATGCGGAATGTGAATGCCTAGTTTCCGTTCATAGCCCGTCGCAACTAGCATCCATGCGTGTCATGCCATGCTATGCTATGCGTGTCATGCGATGCTATGCATGTCATGCGAGGGGATGGGAGACCTTTCCCTATGCAATGCATGATTGTCTTGCCCTTGTCAAAAGCGAAGTGAAACACATCTTAGGATATGCCCCACCTCTACGTCCCATACTTAAAACATCGGTAAATCACTTCATTTTATGCGTGCTCGTGAGATCGTGTGCATACTTGCATTTGGAATTAAATATGGAAATTTGGGGTAATTCACAAAGCATAGCATATAACAATTTAAGTGAGTAATAATCTACACATTTTAAGAAATGTAAGAAACACACTATCATGAACCCTAAGAAATTTCAAGAGCAATTAAGCATGGGTTCCCTTAATTTATCATTTATTTTGTTCACCTTGGCATTTCATCAAACATGGGGTGTGTTCATTATTCACTTAAACCTAGATCATGCTTTTCTAGGTGGGTTATGCTCACATCACACTTGTATGTTCATTATTAGTACAATGCCCTTTCCCATTCGTTCATCACATCATCCACACGACATCCATTCGCCAACATCCATCTCCATTCACCATTTATACCACCAATCTCATAACACATATATAAGTGAAGGAAAACAAGGAGAAACAAAGGAAAAAAGGAAGCTATTACTAGGAGGGTAGTAAGAAGTACCGACCTTGATCAAGTGAGGAAGAAATCCCCTTTTCAAAACGACCGTGTAGCTGCTACCCTAGCTTGGAGAACGCTCTCCACGAGTGCTTGAGCCGAGATCTTGGAGAAGAGCCGAGCTTGAAGTGATCTAGGGTCTCAAACCCCTTTGATTTCTCTTCCAAAGACAAGCCCTAGGTTGGAATCGCCTTCTCCCCTTTCTCCTATTCTCTCAAACTCTCTAAGTGTTGAATGATGCCCTAAAGGCTCGGGCAAGACTCTTAAGGTAAGAGTGAACCGACCAAAAGACCATAATACCCTTACTGAAATTTCTGTAAAACGCGAGTACCGAGCGATCGGTGTTAATGACCGATCGATCGGGTGCCTACCGAGCGATCAGTGTCTTGGCCGAGAACACCCACTGTCGAAGTACCACATTTCTGTGTTTTGGGCTTTCAAGGCAGTATGATTGACAAAGCACTTAAGGTCTTCCTTTCTAACATACTCAGTCTTTAAACTTTGTTTAGATCTTTGATCATTAATCTGTGTAGTAGAGACCTTTTTCCTTTTTGTCCTCCTTGACCTTTTTCTGTTTTGTTCAGTTCTAGTTTTTTGATAAGTCAAATTGTTTCCTCTTGAATTATCATTTGGAATAAATTGACCAGTTCTTGTCCTAGAGATTTGAGCAATTTTATTTACATCATCGCTCAACATTCTAGACTTTTCAGCTAGAACCTGAATCTGCCTTTGAAGAGTCCCTTGACTTTGATTTTGGTTCCATGAACCATTTCGGGGAGCTCTCCTAAATGCATTACAATTAGGTCGAATGTGACCTCTCACACCACAAAAGTGACATGTGGGTATGAATCTTGGAAGAGGAGGAGGATTTCTTCTAATAGGAATTTGATTCCTTAAAGCATTCACTCTAGGAGCTGTATTTCTAGGCTTTACAAAATTTGTATAAGCCTTAGTACTTGATGTAGAAGGTAAATTTTCTTTAGGATCAGAATGTATTGGCTCAAACACTGCACTAGCCATTGTACCAACAGCTAAAGGACCAGCTGGTGTGTCAACATGTCCTATCCCAGATCTACTCGAATTTGATCCATACTTTCTAACTAATTCATCTAGGCAGCTAGTGTTACCAAACATTCTTACTTCTTTTTCAAGAGTGTAGACCTTCTGAATCAAGTCAGTCTTGTCTTTAAGAGTAATTTGATGTTCTTTTTCAAGAAATTTCACCTTATCAACAAGAGAGAGTTTAAAAGTTTCCAGCTCCATTTGCAGAGTTCTTAACTCTTCAATTTCTTTCATGGAAGTGTCTCTTTCAACTTCTAATTTTCTAACCACATTAGTCAATGAGACATTCTCTTCCAAAAGACATTGAACTTTTATAACAAATGCTTCTTTTTCATTTTCCAACTGACTAACTAGTGCACTCTTCTCTTCTGCTACTAGTTTACAGATATCTCTTTCATTTTGAATGAGTTTGAGTTTTTTGCTCAAAGAGATTTTTGTTTTAGTCAGTTTCAAACTTTCAGCATACAACTTATCATAAGTTGTTTTCAAATCTTCATCACTTTCAGAGTCAGTTTGACTCTTCTGTAAGTCATCACTAGACTCAGTATGAATACTCTCATCACTTTTATCTTTTTCATCAACCGCAGAGGTAGTCTCAAGAATCCCAGAAAGGGAAACAGTGAAAGCCGTATGATTTCCAGTATCTTCACTTGAAGAGGAACTGTCCGATTCTTCATTCTCGGAATCACTGTCATCCCAACAGGCATTCATCACCTTGCCCTTACTCTTCTTCTTGTTAGGACAGTTAGGTGAAATATGACCGAAGCCATGGCATTCATAACATTGAACACCTTGGGATTTCTTGTCGCCACTCTTGGAATTTTTCTTGTTTTCCCAGGGCTTAGACTTTGACTTCTCAAAAGATTTTCCTCCCTGTTTGGGATTAAACCTCTTTTTCGTTCTAAAAATTTTTGAAATTTTTTAACGAAAAGAGCCATTTCTTCCTCATTCATTTCTCCATCACTGTCATCCTCATCCAAAGTTTCCTTGATGGTTTTCAAGGCTAAAGATTTATTCTTCTTGGATGGACGTAGATTGAGTTCATAGGTTTGGAGTGATCCAACCAATTCCTCAATCTTCAGAGAGTCAACATTTTTACTCTCTTCGATTGCAGTGACTTTGGGTTGAAATCTCTCTGGGAGAGATCTAAGGACTTTTCTAACTATTTTGGACTCAGATATTTTCTCACCTAAATTGAAACTAGCGTTGACAATGTCACTAAGTTTTGCATAGAATTCATCAAAAGTGTCATTGTCTTCCATGTTGAAATGTTCAAATTTGGTGGTTAACATTTGGAGTTTTGAGATTTTAACAGTGGTAGTACCCTCATGGGTAATTTCAAGAATGTCCCAAGCCTCCTTTGCTGTTTCACATGAAGAAATTCGTCTGAATTCCTCAGCAGTGACTGCAGTAAAGATAGCATTGAGACCTTTAGTGTTCCATGCACTTGAATCAAGCTCTTCTCTGGTCCATTCATCAGAATATTTGACGACAGTCAAATCACCTACAGTTTTTATGGGCGTAGTCCACCCATTCTGTATAGACATCCAAATTCTCTCGTCAATAGATTTGAGAAAGGCTCTCATTCTAGCTTTCCAGTATGCATAATTATTTCCATCAAAAAGTGGGGGACGAGAGACGGATCCTCCTTCTCTTAGAGTACTCATGATCACGGATAATACAGGATCACACTTAAGGGATTAGCCTTATCAGTGAACAAGCTCTGATACCAATTGAAATTTATCCAGATCAATGATCTCTAAGACCTAGAGGGGGGGTGAATAGGTCTATCTAATAATTTCTAACCAATTTTAATTTTTCAATTAATATGTTTAGAAATCAATGAACAATTCAATCAGACAATCCACACAAATCAAACACAGAAGATTTTTACGTGGAAAACCCTAACGGGAAAAAACCACGGGACCTTGTCCAGCAATAAACTTCACTATGAAAAGATATCAAGTACAAGACAAGACCTTACCAAAACAGAAACGACGTTCCTAGGTATAGACTCTTACTCTTGATTTCCACGAACCAGCAGGTTCGATCTCCGCCTTAGCAGCTTCGGTTCCACACCGACCAAATCTTTTCAAGCAACTTCAAAACCACGATCACACACGATCGATCTCCTTCCACGAAGGCTCCGGATCAAACACCGGACACACACACAAGGTGTAGGGTTGTGAAACAATTTAGTAAATTTCAAACCCTAGAGGGATCTCATACAGATCTGAGATCACACAATGCAAGATCAAAGATTTAGATCTATACTTGCATTCTCTAGGATCTAAGAAAGAGGAGGGATCAACAAAGATCTAATAAAAGCAATAAGAAAAACCCTAGAAGAGTTTCTCAGACCTCTACTCTTTCAAAAAATATCAAAGACACGAATTAGGTCTCCCAAAAGTTGTTTATATAGGGTTTAAAAAAGAATCCAGAAAAAGAAAAATTCTTTTTACGGGGACCGATCGATCGGTGCTCACTACCGATCGCTCGGTTCAAAACCGATCGATCGGTTCTAATGACCGATCGCTCGGGTATAAATCATCTCTCTGGAAAATTTCCCCATACAAATATTTGGTCCAGTCGATAGCCACCGATCGCTCGGTAGGCCACCGATCGATCGGTCGCAATACCGAGCGATCGGTTGAGATAGAATTTTTGCCAAAACCATTTTCATTTTATTTTTATTTGATTCAACTAAGATCAAATAACTTTGGTAGGCTTAAAACTATCCTCCTAGGTATTTTTAGGGTTATCTAAGTTAAATCCAACCTAGGTAGGGGTCTCTAAGTCCATTACCTGTCTAGATCCGGAGTAGGAGCTTTTTTCTTCACTTTCTTCAATCTTCTTTAAGCTTTAGCTCTTCTCTTCTGACAAGTTAAACATGACTCGACGACTCGACTCAACTGACCTATCTAATGATCACGGAATTTGCCAACACCTATTTAGGGATTTACAGGTTAGTACACTCTACTAACTTCTATAGCAATACTTTAGGCTTTCTTCTTTTAAAATCATGATGTTGATCTTGTATTCCCTTTCCCTTGAAAACATACTATATATCCAAAACCTAAACAAGATTATGTGAATGAATGTGGGATGTATGAATGGATGAAATGGGTTGAGGCGATTGGATGCCATGTTGGTTGATGAATGGGTATTGGAAAATGGTGGATGGGCACTTCAAACATAATAAATACATTTTGTGTGGTGTGACGAAATATATGCATTAAGAAATCGAAACAAAATGACTAGGAATGGGATTGCATGCCAAGTGTTTGATAAAATGCTTAAATGACGTATTGAATAAATGAACTGGAATTATGAAAGCATGTATTGAGCTAATTATGTCTAAATGCCTACCCTGATCGAATGCCCTACATGTTATCCATATTCCTTTATACTTATATTCAAAATGGAAATGCTATGCTTATGTGATCCCCTCATCCAAGCATGTCATCAGGATTGTCACCATTGGCAGGCACACAAGCACGCATGTTGCATGAACTGAGATTTTCAAGAGCATATGCATATAATAAACCAACAATAAAACATTGCATGTCAAGGAGGTTGGTAGCCCAGGAACATTCGGGTACTAGCCTCTGGCTCACAAGAAAACCCAAAACACATATTGTCAAGGAGGTTGGTAGCCCAGGGACATTCGGGTACTAGCCTCTGGCTCACAAGAAAACTAAACAAGTAATAAAAATCACATATTGTCAAGGAGGTTGGTAGCCCAGGGAGATTCGGGTACTAGCCTCTGGCTCACAAGAAAACCATATATCAAGGAGGTTGGCAGCCCAGGGAGATTCGGGTGCTAGCCTCTGGCTCACAAGTTACAAGATGCAAGTTTACAAGATGACGACAAGGCATTCATGCATACATGATTTTTATGAGCTATACCGAGACATGGAAACGGGTTTTCAAGCATGAGTTTTATCGGCGTTTTTGCATTCATGCACGTACATCACGATGATAATATTGCTCCATGTTTAATGTTGTGTAATTCTATGATTTTACTATTGCCTTTAATTGATGATTGGTATTGTATTACTCTTTGCGTGTTTATTTTTATTATGGTTAGCTAGTAGCTTGTACTCGCTGAGTATTCCATGCTCAGCCATACTTTCATGTCGGCAGGTACCGAGGGAGCCCTCGACCCGGAGCCTTGGGTCGAGGAAGAGTATATAGAGGAGAGAGAGCCGTCTATCTCACTGTAGTCTCAGGCAGACCGAGACCTCGACGTGTGGCCGTACCTCGACTACTGTTGAGGGGCGAGTACGAGAGGATTTTGTGTATTTTGATGTTTTGATAGGTGGGCCTGTCCACCTCAGACTTAGGCATGTTTTGTATGTAAATATGTTCACTTGGAATACTATGTTGGAATTATAGAAGAAAGAAAAGTTAGTTTACGCTTCTGCAATTATGTTTAGTTTCCGCGCTCTGATTATCATTGTTTAGTACTGTAATTATCTTGTTCATTACAGGATGGTTTGGTAGGTACGTATAGTCACACCTAAAGTATCCCTTAACTCTTAGGGGGTATTTTGGGGCGCGACAGAAGTGGTATCCGAGCTCTAGGCATTAGAGTCCCTAGGGTCACTTAGTACTCGATACCATACGTGAACAAGGCATTAGGTGTTATCAAAGAGTTGTATTCCAAGTATAGACTAACAAGTTAGTCTTAGTCAAAATGGGTTGAACTTCAACCAAACTTAGAGTCCTACACTAGGAACATGGATTGTATGTTATGATATTGTGTTGTATACCATGTGTGCATTATTTGTGTTTAGTAAATATGCTTGATAAATATGTATCGAGTGAATTGTGAAACTATTTCGAAATGTGTATCCAAGTTAGACTGATGTTGTATTGTCATTCTCTGGAGAAATTATGAGACGCAATACCCGGGGTCGCGGGTACAACACGAGGGGTAATGGAAGTGATGCTCCATTGGGTGATGATCAACCCGACTTTGCCCAAGCATTCGCATCCATAGCCGAGACTTTGGCTATGTTGGCGGTAAGGCAACCGGCCACTCAGCCTAATGCTGCACTTATACCGGCTCTTTCTAACCGAGCACAAGCCGGGATAGAAGCCTTCCGGAGGATGAGGCCTCCAACTTTTTGTGGAAGCATTGATCCACTTGTTGCCGAGGGTTGGATCCAACAACTACAAAAGATCTTCTCCGTGTTGGCGCCTAGTGAGGCAGAGAGGGTTACTTGGGCCGCCTTTATGCTTGAAGGTGAGGCCGACCATTGGTGGAAATCCGAACTTCGGACTCGAGAGTTGACCCGACAAGGTCAAGACTGGACTTGGGAAGAATTCTAGAATGTTTTCAACAAGAAGTACTTCCCGGTCGGGATGAAAGAGAAGATGGAAGTTGAGTTTATTACCTTGGAACAAGATAATATGTCAGTAGCCGCTTATGAGGCTAAGTTTTCGGAGCTATCTCGGTTTGCTCCATACATGATAGCGACCAAGGCTATGAAAGCCCGAAAATTTGAGAGGGGATTGAAGGCCTACCTCAAGGACCGAGTCTCAATGTTCCCACATGAGACATATTCAGAAGTTGTGGACAAGGCACTTTTGGCCGAGTCGAACTCCAAGGAGTTCTTTAAAAGAAGAGGAATGGAGAAAGGACAGTCAAGTAGTTCAGGAGAGAAAAGAGCAAGGACTAGCTTGTATCAATCCGTAGGGCCGGCTCAGTCACAGAGAATATATTCCGTGCCACAGGCTCCTCGCCCTTTTTCTCTACCAGCCTTTCGCCCAGCTACCTTATATGCTCCTCACCCCGCAGTGACTCAGGCTACGGGATATGCTCCTCCCACCTATGTACACGATATATGCACCCTTTGTGGAAGGAGGCATCCCGCGGGAGAATGCCGAAGGGTTACAGGAAGTTGCTTCCATTGTGGTGACTATGGCCACATGGTTAGAGATTGTCCCCGACGTCATATGCCAGCTCAGTCTCAGGGGAGCAGGCCCCCGATTAGGCAGACATCTCAGCCTAGCTCTTCTCAGGCTTCGAGGGCCTCACAGTCTACACGGCCTCCTCGCCCAGCCACCTAGGGTCAAGTTTCTGCTCTATCAGAGAGAGACGAACGTGCATCCGACGATGTCGTGCAAGGTACGCAAGAATTCTAGAGTTTAAGTTGTAAATGATTTCTATGGTTGATGAGTTGTTAATTTTACTAGGGATTACCTATGTATGATACTTGTTATTGTTTGAAATCTATTGATATTAGTTACTTAATCGCACAGGTGCTTTATTAGTGAACGAGTGTCTCACCCGAGTGTTGATCGACACAGGATCCACTCACTCCTTTGTTTCACCTAGTTTTGCAAAGGGTTTTTTGACTGAGGCTACTCAGTTGGAGCGGGAGTTGACCATTGCAACTCCACTCGGCAAGTTAGTTGATACGGAAAAGATATTCAGAGATAGTGTGGTTCAATTAGGGGAGAATGAACTATTGGCCGACCTTATCATTTTGGATTTCCAAGATTTAGACTTTGACGTCATCCTTGGTATGGATTGGCTAGCTACCCACCCTGACAATGTTGCATGTTTTGTGAAAGTGGTGAATTTCAAGCCGAAGGGAGTAAAGCCATTTCACTTTCAAGGATTGCGGGAAAGGGACATTGCTCACCTAGCAGCTTTGAGTTTAGCAAACCCAGAGGCACCGAACTCTTCGGCCATTCCAATTGTGAGTGAGTTCTTGGACGTGTTTCCGGAGGAACTTCCTGGATTGCCTCCGAATCTGGAGATTGAGTTCGCTATAGAGCTTACTCCGGGCACCGCTTCGATTTCAAGGGCACCATATAGAATGGCCCCAATAGAGCCTGAAAAATTGAAGAAACAGATTGAGGAGTTACAACAACTTGGTTTCATCCAACCAAGTGTGTCACCGTGGGGAGCTCCGGTCCTCTTTGTGAAGAAGAAAGATGGGTCGATGAGAATGTGCATAGACTATCGTTAGTTGAATAAGGTGACTATCAAGAATTGTTATCCCTTGCCAAGGATAGACGACTTGTTCGACCAACTGAAGGGAGCGAGATTTTTCTCCAAGATTGATCTTAGATCGGGGTATCATCAGTTAAAGATCAAGTCGGAAGATGTTCCGAAGACGGCTTTCAGGACTCGGTATGGGCACTAAGAGTTCCTTGTCATGCCTTTTTGGCTGACAAATGCACCGGCGACGTTCATGGATTTGATGAACCGGGTGTTCCGATCGTACTTGGATCGGTGTGTGATTGTATTCATCAACGACATTTTAGTGTATTCCCAGACACGGGAAGATCAGACACGAGACCTCCGCCTTGCTCTGGAGACGTTGAGAGAGCATAGGTTATATACCAAATTGAGCAAGTGTGAATTGTGGTTAGAGAAGGTGAGAAGGTGACCTTCCTAGGCCACGTAGTGTCGGTCGAGGGCATTTCTGTAGACCCGGCCAAGGTTGAGGCAGTTATGAGTTGGGAAAGGCCCAAGAGTGTCACAAAAATACGCAGTTTTCTTGGGTTGACAGGCTACTATAGGAGATTCGAAGAGGGTTTCTCTAGCCTTACAGCACCGCTTACATATTTAACAAAAAAGAATGCGAAGTTTGTATGGAGTGAAAAGTGTGAGATCAGTTTCACAGAACTGAAGAAAAGGCTTTCCACAGCCCCCATCCTTACGGTGCCATCCGGACATATTGGGTATGAGGTGTATAGTGATGCTTCACATGTTGGACTTGGGTGTGTGCTCATGCAACACAAGAAAGTCATTGCCTATGCATCAAGACAATTGAAGGAGCATGAAAAGAATTACCCCACGCACGACTTGGAACTTGCTGCAGTCGTATTTGCCCTCAAGATTTAGAGACATTACCTTTATGGGGTAGAGTTCTACGTGTTCATAGATCACAAGAGCCTCAAGTATCTCTTTTCCCAAAAAGAGCTAAAACTAAGGCAACGGCGTTGGATGGAATTTTTGAAAGATTATGATTGTACCATCCAATACCACCCGGGCAAGGCAAACATTATAGCAGACGCCTTGAGTAGAAGACCTCCAGGGTTATTAGCACACATGTTGGTGCAAGAATGGAGATTGTTGGAAGATTTGGCAAATTTGGACATTAGTGTGAATGACTCCGTCCGCAGTCCCGTTTTGGAAAATGTTACAGTTCGGCCGTACATTATAGACTTGATCCAGGAGTATCAAGCCACAGATACTGACTTATTGGCTTTTCGGGAAAGGGAAGTGGCCAAGGGCAGTACGGACTTCTCTCTCACTAGCCGATGTGCAATTACATTCAAGGGAAGACTTTGTGTCCCAGCTAATGCAGACCTTCGGAGAGAGATTATGGACGAAGCTCACCGGTCTAAGTATACAGTGCATCCTGGGGGTACGAAGATGTACCGAAATCTCAAGAGTGACTTTTGGTGGCGAAACATGAAGAGGGAGGTTGCGGAATATGTGGCACGGTGTTTGGTGTGCCAACAGGTGAAAGCTGAGCACTTGAGACCAGCGGGTTTATTGCTGTCCCGCCCTATTCCCGAGTGGAAATGAGAGCACATATCTATGGACTTCATTGTGGGATTACCAAAGACGGTTAGAAAGACCGATGCTATATGGGTTGTAGTTAACAGACTCACGAAGTCCGCCCATTTCTTACCATACCGGACTACATTCAACTCAAATCAGTTGGCGGCATTGTACATTAAGGAAATAGTCCGAATGCATGGGGTGCCAGTGAGCATTGTGTCGGATAGAGACCCGAGATTCACTTCCAGGTTTTAGAAAAGTTTTCAAGATGCTATGGGTTCCCGACTAGACTTTAGCACAGCTTTCCACCCACAGACCGACGGACAAACCGAACGAGTGAATCAGGTTATTGAAGATATGCTCCGAGCTTGTATGCTAGACTTCAAGGGAAGTTGGGAGGACCACTTACCTTTGGTGGAATTCGCTTACAACAATAGTTACCAAGCAAGCATACAGATGGCGCCATTTGAGGCTTTGTACGGAAGGAGTTGTAGATCCCCGTTGTATTGGGATGAAGTTGGAGAAAGAAAGGTGTTGGGCCCCGAATTAATTGAACAAACTGCGGATAGGGTCAAGCTTATCCGGGAAAGGTTGAAGACCGCCCAGGACCGACAGAAGAGCTATGCTGACACCCGTAGGCAGGACCTTGAGTTTCG
The DNA here is from genome assembly GCA_015143295.1 of Tetracentron sinense. NCBI lineage: Eukaryota > Viridiplantae > Streptophyta > Magnoliopsida > Trochodendrales > Trochodendraceae > Tetracentron > Tetracentron sinense. Next base: position 11,205,292 of record CM026566.1, read on the forward strand.
AGTTGGGGACTTTGTTTTTGTCAAGATTTCACCGACCAAGGGTGTGATGCGATTCGGGAAGAGGGGCAAGCTTAGCCCGAGATATGTCGGTCTGTTCGAGATCATTACTAGAGTCGGTGAGGTAGTTTACCGTGTTGCTTTACCCGCTCATATGACGGCGGTCCACATTGTATTCCATGTCTCTATGCTCCAGAAGTACATTCCGGATCCTTCTCAGATCATCGAACTTGATCCAGTTGAGATTCGAGAGGATCTCACTTTGGTTGAGAAGCTGATTCATGTCTTGGATCGAAGAGATCAAGTGCTTTGTAACAGGACTATACCGCTAGTTCTTGTACAATGGCAACATCACGCTCAGGAAGAGGCTACCTGGGAACGTGAGGCCGAAGTCAAGGTGAAGTACCCCGAGTTGTTTGGATGAGTTTTGTATATGACTTTTAATTTTGTTTTGAATAGTAATGCACGCATTGTTCAAATTTCGAGGATGAAATTTCTTATAAGGGGGGGAGGATGTAGAACCCCAAAAATTTTGCCATGTATTAAAAATTGTGCATAGGCATTTTGCCCTGGTAATCCTCCTATTTCTATGAAATGAGAAAATTTAAAGGAACTCTAAGTGTTAGGAAGTAGTATTCCTAAGTCGGACATATCGAAAACTCAAGTTACTGAAAACCATTTGCGGATTGGTCGACTTTAGGGGTAATTTGATCAATAAATAAAGAAGAAATTAGAAATTCTAAAATGTTAGGAATGTTCCCCTTCGAAAGATGAATCCAATGCAAGTTGAATCGTCCAAATCGGACAACCAAGTCACAAGTTATGGCCAAATTACCAAACTAAGAGAAAATGGAAGAAAACAACAAAATCTGGGATGTGCGATCGATCGCAGGTTTGGTGCGATCGATCGCATGCAGGCAAAATAGCTCCCAAGGTCTCGGGACCATATGCGATAGATGGGAATCCCTGTGCGACAGATCGCAGTGATCTGCGATCGATCGCATGCAGAGGGAAATCAGACCAATGTATTCGGGTTCATGTTCGATGGATCGCATTAATATGCGATCGATCGCAAGGACCTGCGATCGATCGCAGATAAGTGCGCGATCGATCGCATGCGATAGAATGTTCCGAATTTGGGGGTTTTAAACCCTTGTCTTGTTTAGGGATCCCATTTGGGGATTTTCTAAACCTAAGGAGAGGAAGAAGGGGAAAAAGGAGGAGCAGAGATTGAAGGCAAAATCCAACGAAGGCTTTGGGATTGAGATCAAGGGAGCAAGCTTGAAGGATTCCAAGCTAGAACCATCCTCAATCAAAGGATTCCTCAAAGATCAAGCTTGATCTACAAGGTTAGTACACTCTACTAACTTCTATAGCAATACTTTAGGCTTTCTTCATTTAAAATCATGATGTTGATCTTGTATTCCGTTTCCCTTGGAAACATACTATATATCCAAAACCTAAACAAGATAATGTGAATGAATGTGGGATGTATGAATGGATGAAATGGGTTGAGGCGATTGGATGCCGTGTTGGTTGATGAATGGGTATTTGAAAATGGTGGATGGGCACTTCAAACATAATAAATACATTTTGTGTGGTGTGACGAAATATATGCATTAAGAAATCGAAACAAAATGACTAGGAATGGGATTGCATGCCAAGTGTTTGATAAAATGCTTAAATGGCGTATTGAATAAATGAACTGGAATTATGAAAGCATGTATTGAGCTAATTTGTTTAAATGCCTACCCTGATCGAATGCCCTACATGTTGTCCATATTCCTTTATGCTTATATTCAAAATGGGAATGCTATGCTTATGTGATCCCCTCATCCAAGCATGTCATCAAAATTGTCACCATTGGCACGCACACAAGCACGCATGTTGCATGAACCGAGCTTTTCAAGAGCATATGCATATAATAAACCAACAAGAAAACATTGCATGTCAAGGAGGTTGGTAGCCCAGGGAAATTCGGGTACTAGCCTCTGGCTCACAATGTAGCACCCCGGACTTTTCCAACTTTAATTAATAGCATTTTCGTTACCAATTGGCCTTCCTCATAGTATAATTAATATATAAGGGAGAAATCGGAAATTCCGAAACATCAGAAATGTCCGTTTTCGAAAGATGAATCCAACGCAAGTTGAATCGTCAAAATCAGACGAACGAGTCAAAAGATATGGTCAAAATAGTGGAACCTGCAGAGCACCGATCAATCGGTCCTCATCAGCGATCGATCGGTCCAAAACTGATCGATCGGTGGCTATCGACTGGTCAGAAATTTTATATGGGGAAATTTTCCAGAGAGCATGTTTTTGACCGGTCGATCGGTCAATAACACCGATCGCTCGGTCGGCAACCGATCGATCGGTCATAAGCACCGATCACTCGGTCTATCGAGTTTTTGCAGAATTTTTAGTAAAGGCGTTTTTGTCTTTTGGGTGTTAACCCTTACCCATAAGGGCTTGCCCAAGCCTTTAGGGCTTCATTCACCTCACTTAGAAGGTTTTGAGAGAGAAGAAGAGAAGAGAATGGGGATTTACATCTAGGGTTTTCCACTTGAGAGAATCAAGGGTTTTAGAACCCTAGAACCGTTCTAAAGGCTTGGATTCTCCAAATCCAACCTCAAGCTCGTGTGGAGTACCTCTTCCAAGCTAGGGCAGCGTTTCTACATCATCCTCAAGAATTTTTCTTTCCCTTTTCAAGGTTAGTACACTCTTCCTAGTTACTTTGGTAATAACCTAGGATTTTCCTAAGTAAATATGTGTTAGATCTTCCCCATTGCTCCCTTGTGTTGGTATATGCTAAATCCCTAAAACATAAACAAGATAGTACAAACAAAGGGTGGAATGTATGAATGGATGAGGAGTGGAGGCGATTGGATGCCATGTTGTGATGTATTGAATGATAAAAAAATGGTGGAAGGGCATATTACACATAATGAACACACCCCAAGTGTTTGATGAAATGTTCGAATAAGAAAATATGAAATAACTAAACGTAAAAAGGTGGAATACCACATGTTTGATAGAATGCATGAATAAACTAAGATTTGAAAGCATGAGTCACATAAATGTTCCCCATTTGGAAAGTTGTATACATGTGTTTATTTCGCTTCTTAAATTCTCACGTGAGTTGGGAATTGTTAAAATGCTATATGTCATCATGATTTCACAATTGCTATGCACGAGCACATATGTAGATGGAGGATATTGTCAAGGAGGTTGGTAGCCCCGGTTAAGGGTGCTAACCTCTGGCTCATAAGAAAAGAAATGGTATTGTCAAGGAGGTTGGTAGCCCAGGGATTATACGGGTGCTAACCTCTAGCTCATAAGAAAGGTATTATACTGTCAAGGGGGTTGGTAGCCCAGGGATTATACGGGTGCTAACCCCTGGCTCATAAGAAATATATTGTACTGTCAAGGGGGTTGGTAGCCCAGGGATTATACGGGTGCTAGCCCCTGGCTCATAAGAAATATATTGTACTGTCAAGGGGGTTGGTAGCCCAGGAATTATACGGGTGCTAACCCCTGGCTCATAAGAAATATATTGTACTGTCAAGGGGGTTGGTAGCCCAGGGATTATACGAGTGCTAGCCCTTGGCTCATAAGAAATATATTGTACTGTCAAGGGGGTTGGTAGCCCAGGGATTATACGGGTGCTAGCCCCTGGCTCATAAGAAATATATTGTACTGTCAAGGAGGTTGGTAGCCCAGGGATATGCGAGTGCTAACCTCTAGCTCATAAGAAATATTGAAAGGATAACTCAAAGAGGTTTCGTATGATTCATAGACGTGTTTTGGTTTCATAACAATTATACTTGATAAAACGTTTATGTAAGATGTCGTTAGAAATTGATTATGAATTGTACTCCTTCTATTACTTGTATATGATGTTGCTCGTTATTACCATTGTTGGTTAGGAGTTTGTACTCGCTGAGTAGCCGTACTTTCATGTCGGCAGGTACACGAGCTCCTCTTGACATATGTGATCCGGGTCCTTGGATAGAGGAGGACTATGGCGAGGAGGAACCTTATGAGGATCTGGTAGTCGAGTCTCAGGCTGAGGCTAGAGACTTAGACCACTGGCCCCACGGGGGTGACTATTGAGCGAGATAGAGTCGTATTTTGTCTTTTGTATTTGATAGGTGGGCCTGTCCACCTTAGACTTAGGCATGTTTTGTATATAACTATGTCCACTTGGAATACTATGGTTTGGATCATTATAAAGAAAGGAAAAAAATTTGTTTGCGCTTCCGCATTTATATTTAGCTTCTGCGTTCTGATTATCATTTTTTGTACTGTATTCTCTTGTTAATTACAGGAGGGTTTGGCAGGTACGAAGTATCACACCTAAAGTATCCCTTAACTCCTAGGGGGTATGTTGGGGCGTGACAGAGGTGGTATCAGAGCTCTAGGCATTAGAGTCCCTAGGGTCGCTTAGTACTAGATACCATAATTGAACAAGGCATTAGGTGTAGGAAAGAGTTGTATTCCAAGTATAGACTAACAAGTTAGTCTTAGTCAAAATAGGTTGAACTTCAACCAAACTTAGAATCCTACGCTAGGAACACGACATGTATGTTATGATATGATGTTGTATACCATGTGTGCATAAATTGTGTTGTGCTTATTAAATATGTCTGATGAATATGTATTAAGTGAATTGCGAAATTGTATTAAATGCGTATCCAAGTTAGACTCATGTGGTATTGTCGTTCTCAGGATCACATCATGAGACGCGGTGCTCGGGGTCGCGGATACAATACGAGGGGAAGTGGAAGTGATGCCCCTTCCGGTGACGAGCAACCCGATTTTGCCCAAGCTTTTGCATCTATAGCCGAGACTTTGGCTATGTTAGCAGCAAGGCCGGTTGCTGTTACTCCTTCTACACCTCCGCCACCTCCGGCACACCATGCTTCAGGATTGGAGGCATTTAGGAGATTGCGTCCTCCTACCTTCTTCGGTACTACTGACCCCATGGTCGCCGAGGCATGGGTGATGCAATTGGAAAAGATTTTTAGAGCGCTCCACTGCACGGATGAACAGAGAGTGGACTGGGCCACCTTCGTGATGGAAGGTGCGGCCGAGCATTGGTAGAGAGCCGCACAGAGACAGAGGGAGTCCACCAGGGCGGGGGAGCTGTGGACATGGTCAGAATTTTTGGATGTCTTCTATAAATAGTATTTTTCGGCGGCTGTCAAAGAACAGAAGGAGATTGAATTCATGACTCTTGAACAAGGAGAGTTGAGTGTGGCCGATTATGAGGCTACCTTCGTGGAGTTGTCGAGATTCGCACCTCACCTAATTACATCGGAGCATATGTGAGTCAGGAAATTTGAGCGGGGATTGAAACCCTCCATTAGAGACAGGGTCTCGATGTTCCAGGTGGCTACCTGGGGAGAGGTTGTGAGCAAGGCGAAGCTTGCCGAGAAGAATTCGGAAGAATTCTTCAAGAGAAAGGATGTGGCTCGAGGCCAATCGAGTAGTTCGGGGTCGGCAGAGAAGAGGGCTAGGGCAGCCCCATATCAGGCATCCAAGCCGATACGGTCACAGAGGCCTCCCTTGACATCACAGGTATCTCGGCCTACCACTACACCAGTACCTCGTCCCACACTTTCACAGGTCACCCGATATGTTCCACCTTCATCCTCATCAGCATTTGAGGAGTGCTCCTATTGTGGTCGAAGTCACCGGATTGGTGAATGTCGGAGGATTTCGGATGGGTGCTTTCACTGTGGAGATGTGAATCACATGGTCAGGGATTGCCCACGCAGGCAGCTGCAGCCTATCCAACCCCAGGGGAGTAGGCCCCCAATTCGACAGGATTCCCAGCGGGGATCCTCACAGGCTTCTGCGTCTAGGCCTTCACGACCCACGTTAACCACTCCACCGCCTCGTAGGGCAGACCAGGGGCAGGTCTTTGCCTTATCGGAACGGGATGCACGTGCATCTGACGATGTCGTGCAAGGTATGCTATTCTACAGTCACTCCCTCAGTCATTCAATTTGTTTGTAGTAAATTATAGTATAAACAAGTTAGAGATGACTCTTAGTGGGTTGTTAGACTCACTATTGGCTGTGGAAGATGAGATCAAAAAAGATATAGATGGTGAAATTATGTTTGTTGAAGGACTTATACCTGTGATAGTGTCTGAAAAGAAAAGGAAGAGAAACAAAGGTAAAGGGATGTTTAAAGAAAACTGGGGTAAGCCAACAGTTGCCAAAGGTTCATCAGGAGATGTTGGCCAGGATAAGAAAGGCAATGTCGCGCCCCAAAATACCCCCTAGGAGTTAAGGGATACTTTAGGTGTGACTATACATACCTGCCAAACCATCTTGTAATGAACAAGGCTAAACATGATATAACACAATAATAATCAGAGTGCGGAAGCTATATCATGAATGCGGAAACGTGAACTGACTTTTCCTATTCATCTATAACTCCAAAATAGTATTCCAAGTTAAAGTTACATAACATATCAAGTTAAAGGTGGATAGGCCCACCTATCAAAATATACAAAAAGAACTCTCTCGTACTCTCCTCTCAACAGTAGTCGAGGTATGGCCACAAGTCCAAATCCTTACCCTCCTGGGACTGCAATGGGATAGGTGGCTCCCTCTCGTCTATATACTCTTCCTCGACCCAAGGCTCGGGGTCGAGGACATCTACAGAACCTGCCAACATAAAAGTACGGTTGATCATGGAATACTCAGCGAGTACAATCTACTAGCTAACCATAGCAATAGTAATAGCATAACCACAGTGAATAAAATACAAAATATTGATTTAAAGCAATACTAGCAGCATAAGGTAAATAGGATTGAACATGAAGCAATATAATTATCTTGACATGCATGCATGAATGCGAAAACCCCGGTAAAACTCATGTTTAGAAACCTTTTTCATGTCTCGGTCTTGTTTGTGAAAATCATGCATACGTGTCTATCTTGTTTGGGGATTCTTGTCTTGACTTGTTCTTGACTTGTATACTTGTGGGCCAGAGGCTAGCACCTGCACATCCCTGGGCTACCAACCTCCTTGACGTGGTTTCATTTTCTTGTGAGCTAAGGGCTAGCACCCTTCCACTTGGGCTACCAACCTCCTTGACATGTACTTGTTTCACTTGCTTGTTTCCTTTCTTTTGTGAGCTAGAGGCTAGCAACCTTCACTTGGGCTACCAACCTCCTTGACATGTAATTTTTTCATTTGCTTGTGAGCCAGAGGCTAGTACCCTTCACTTGGGGTACCAACCTCCTTGCCATGTTCTTGTTTTCTTGTTTGATTTATCATGTACAAATATATCTTGGAAAACCCAGTTTATGCATGCATGCGTGCTTGTGCTTGTGGGCTTGTTAATATTGGCAACCATGATGACATGTATGACATGAAGGATAGTACATAGCATTGCAATTCATAGTATAAACATGTGAGAATTTGGGAAATCTACATGACATTTGGTCAATTCATCATTTATAAGAACAATTGCATAAGGCATACTTCTATTTTCTTCATATAATTCATTTACTCCTAGTTTAAGCATTTTATCAAATATCCGGTGTGCAACATTCCTTAGTAGTTTCATTTCCTCTTTTTAGTGCATATTTTCCATTACATCATCAAGTTAAGTTCATTATTTGTAGAATGCCCATCCACCATTTTCCTTTTCACACATCACACAACATCCATACGGCATCCAATCGCCTCAACCCCTCATCCATCCACACATCACAACATTCAATATTATCTTGTTTACATTTTATGGAAATAGCACATCTCAAAAGGGGGAAAACATAGAGTCAAGAATCATCAATAAAAATAGAAAACTTAGGTCATTGCTAATGGGAGTTAGTAGGGTATACTAACCGTGAAAGAAGAAGAGAAAAACCCTTAAAATGTCGTGGGAGACGCTGCCTTAGCTTGGAGAACGAGTCCTTCATGTGCTTTGCCTTGGATTTGAAGAATCCAAGCTTTTGAGTGACATCTAGGGAGCTTAAACTCTTGATTTTTGCTCAAGATGAACCCTAGGTGAAAACCGCTCTTTCTCTTCTCTCCCTTTCTCTCAAATGTCTGCCTTAGGGTTTATGAACCCTTAAAGGCTCAGGCAAGCCCTTATAGGCAATGGTTTAACGCCCAAAAGATGAAAAAGTGCTTAATGAAATTTCTGCAAAATGCGATATACCAATCGATCGGTGGTTAATACCGAGCAACCGGTGTTTTGACTGGCCGATCGGTCAAAAACATGCTCTCTAGAATTTTTTCCCATACAAAAAAGTTAACCAGTCGATAGCTACCGATCGATCAGTTGTGGACGGAACGATCGCTAATAATGACCTAGCAATTCGTTTTTGCCATATCTTTTGACTCGTTCGTCGGATTTTGTGATTCAACTTGCGTTTGATTCTTCTTTCGAAAATGAACATTTCTGACATTTCAGAATTTTTAATTTCTCTATTATTTATTAATTAGACTACGTGAAAGGCTAATTGACTACGAAAGTGCTATTCATTAAGTATGGAAAAGTCTGAGGTGCTACATTCTCCCCCCCTTACAAAAATTTCATCCTCAAAATTTGGATGATACATACATGCACAAAATCATAACAAAATACAAGGGAAAGCCAAGGTCCTAAACAAATAACTGAGAATATTTTTCTCTCACTTCGGCCTCTTGTCCCATGTAGCTTCCTCCATTGAATGGTGTTGCCATCTTACCAAGACCAAGGGATTGTTCTTGTTGCGCAAGACTTAATCTCGCCTGTCCAAGATCTGCACCGGTTGCTCCACTAGTGTGAGATCGTCCTAGATTTCTACCGGATCAAGCTCGATGACATGAGAAGGGTCCAGGATGTACTTCCGAAGCATGGAGATGTGAAACACGTTGTGGACTGCCGCCATAGGAGCAGGAAAAGTAACACGGTAAGCCACCTCACCGACTCTAGTAATGATCTCGAACGAGCCAACATATCTTGGGCTTGCCTCTCTTCTCAAACCTCATAACACCCTTGGTCGGTGAAATCTTGACAAAAACTAAGTCGCCAACTCGAAATTCAAGATCTCTTCTTCAGTTGTCAGCATAGCTCTTCTATCTATCATGTGCGGTCTTCAACCTCTCCCAGATAAGCTTGACCCTATCCGTGGTTTTTTCAATTAATTCAGGGCTCAACACCTTCCTTTCCCCAACTTCATCCCAATACAACAGGGGATCTACAACTTCTCCCATACAAAGCCTCAAAAGGCACCATTTGAATGCTCGCTTGATAACTGTTATTGTAGGCGAATTCCACCAAAGGTAAATGATCTTCCTAACTTCCCTTGAAGTCTAGCATACAAGCTCTGAGCATATCTTCAATAACCTGATTCACTCGCTCGATTTGCCCATCCCTCTGTGGATGGAAAGCCATGCTAAAGTCCTACCGGGAACCCATTGCACTTTGAAAACTTTTCAAAAACCTGGAGGTAAATCTAGGGTCCCGATCCGAGACAATGCTCACTGGCACCCCGTGCAACCGAACTATTTCTTTGATAGACAATGCAGCCAACTAATTGGAATTGAAGGTAGTCCGATATGGCAAGAAATGGGCGGACTTTGTCAGTCTATCGACCACAACCCATATAGCATCGAAATTTCTAGCCATCTTTGGCAACCCCACAATAAATTCCATAGAGATGTGCTCTCATTTCCACTCAGGAATAGGAAGAGATTTTAAAAGTCTAGCCGGTCTCAAGTATTCTGCTTTCACCTGTTGGCACACCAAACACCGTGCCACGTACTCTGCAACATCCCTCTTAATATTCCGCCATCAAAAGTGCCCCTTGAGGTTCTGGTACATCTTTGTACCCCTAGGATGCACTGTGTACTTTGAACGATGAGCTTCGTCCATAATTTCTCTCTGAAGATCCGTATTACCTGGAACACACAATCTTTCCTTGAATGTAATAGTACCTCTGCTAGTGAGAGAGAAGTCCTCACTACCCTTAGCAACTTCCTTGTCCCGGAAGGCCAACAAGTTGGCATCCGTGGCTTGAGACTCTTGGATCAAGTCTATAATGTACGGCCGAACCGTGACATTTGCCAAAATAGGGCTGCGGACAGAATCATTCACACTGATGTCCAGATTAGCCAAATCTTCAAATAATCTCCGTTCCCGCACTAACATATGAGCCAAATAACCCGGAGGTTTCTTACTCAAAGCATTTGCCACCGCATTTGCTTTGCCTGGGTGGTACTGGATGGTACACTCGTAGTCTTTTAAAAATTTCATCCAACGCCGTTGTCATAAATTTAGCTCCTTTTGGGAAAAGAGGTACTTGAGGCTCTTGTGATCCGTGAACACATAGAATTCTACTCTGTAAAGGCAATGACGCCAAATCTTGAGTGCAAACACGACCGCAGCAAGCTCCAAGTCGTGAGTGGGGTAATTCTTTTCATGCTCCTTCAATTGCCTTGATGCATAGGCAATGACTTTCTTGTGCTACATGAGGACACACCCAAGCCCAATGTGTGAAACATCACTGTACACCTCATAACCATCACGTCCGGATGGCATAGTAAGGACGGGGGCCATGGTGAGACGTTTCTTCAACTCTTGGAAGCTCACTTTGCATTTACCACTCCAACTAAACTTGGCATTTTTCCTCTTCAAGTAAAGTGAGAGGTGTGGCCAAACTGGAGAATCCCTTTACAAACCTCCGGTAGTAGCCTACCAATCCAAGGAAACTCCAGATTTCGGTGACACTCTTGGGTCTCTCCTAACTCGTAACTGCCTCAATCTTTACTGGGTTAACAGAAATGCCCTCAGCTGACACACATACTCGAGAAATGCTACCTTCTCTAACCAGAATTCGCACTTACTCAATTTGGCATATAGCCTATGCTCTCTCAACATCTCCAGAGCAAGGCGGAGATCTCGTGCGTGATCTTCCGTGTCTGGGAATACACCAAAATGTCATCGATGAACACAATCACACATCGATCTAAGTATGATCGAATCACCCGATTCATTAGATCAATGAATGCCGCCAGTGTATTCGTCAGCCGAAAAGGCATGACAAGGAACTCATAGTGCCCATACCGAGTCCTGAAGGCCGTCTTCAGAACATCTTCCGTCTTGATCTTTAACTAATGATATCTTGATCTAAGATCAATCTTGGAGAAGAATCTCGCTCCCTTCAGTTGGTCAATATAGGTTTTCTATCCGTGGTAAGGGATAACGATTCTTGATAGTTACCTTGTTCAACTACCGGTAATCTATGCACATTCTCATCGACCGGTCCTTCGTTACAAAGAGGACCAGAGCTCCCTATGGCGAGACACTCGGTTGGATGAAACCAAGTTGTTGGAACTCAATCTGCTTTTTCAGTTCCTCAAGCTCTATCGGGGCCATTCTATACGGTGCCCTTGAAATCGGAGTGGTGCCCGGAGCAAGCTCTATCGCGACCTCAATCTCCCGATTCGAAGGCAATCCGGAAAGTTCTTCTGGAAACACATCTAAGAACTCATTCACGACCGGAATGGCCGAGGATTTTTGTGCTTCTGGGTTTGCTAAGCTCAAAGCTGCAAGGTGAGCAATATCCCTTTCTCTTAATCCTCGAAAGTGAAATGGTTTTACTCATTTCGGCTCGAAATTCACCATGTTTTCAAAGCAGGCAACATGGCCGTGATGGTTTGAAAACCAATCCATCCCTAGGATGACATCGAAATCTAAGTCTTGGAAATCTAGGATGATGAGATTGGCTAATATTTCATTCTCCCCCACTTGAACCACACAATCTCTACATATTTTGTCCGTATCAACCGACTTGCCAAGTGGAGTTGCAATGGTCAACTCCTGCTCTAACGGAGTAGCCTCAGTCAAAAATCCCTTTGCGAAACTGGGTAAAACAAAGGAGTGAGTGGATCCTATGTCGATTAACACTCGGGCGAGACACTCGCTCACTAATAAGGCGCATGTGCAACTAAACACTAACATTAGTAGATTTCAAACAAGACATACATCATACATAGGTAACCCCTAGTATATATAACAACTCATCATATAATGGGAACTTTTCACAACTTAAAAATTCTAGAATTGTTGCGTACCTTGCACGACATCGTCGGATGCGCTTGCGTCCCTCTCAGATAAAGCGAAAACTTGGCCCTAGGTGGCTGGGCGAGGAGGCCATTTAGACGGTGAGGCCCTCGAAGCCTGGGAAGAGCCCTGCTAAGAACTCTACCTACTAGGGGGCCTACTCCCCTGAGACTAAGCTGGTAGATGACGTCGGGGGAAATCCTGAATCATGTGGCCTTGGTCACCACAATGAAAATAGCCTCTGGTAGCCTTCCAGCATTCTCCTGCTGGATTCCTCCATCCACAAAGGTTGTAGACATCATGTGAATAGGTGGGAGGACCATAACCCATAGTCTGAGGTAATGCAGGGCGAGGAGCATATGAGGTAGCTGGGCAAAATGCTGGTGGAGCAAAAGGGCGGGGAGCCTGTGGTGCCAAATACATCCTCTGTGACTAAGCCGGCCCTGTGGACTGGTATGACATAGTTCTAGCTCTCTTCTCCCCTGAACTACTTGACTGTCCTTTTTCCATCCCTCTTCTTTTGAAAAACTCTTCAGAATTAACCTCCGCTAATAGCGCTTTGTCTACTACCTTGGAATAAGTCTCGTGTCGGAACATTGAAACTTGATCTTTGAGGTAGCCCTTCAACCCCCTCTCAAATTTTCGAGCTTTCATAGTTTCGGTAGCTATCATATGAGGAGCTAATCTGGATAGCTCTGAAAAATTTACCTCACAAGCGGCAACGGACATATTACCTTGCTCCAAGGTAATAAATTTGACCTCTTTCTTCTCTTTCATCCCTATTGGGAAGTACTTCTTGTTGAAAACGTCCAAGAATCCTCCCCAAGTCCAGTCTTGACCCTGTCGGGCCAACTCCCGGGTCCTAAGTGTGGACTTCCACCAATGATCGGCCTCACCTTTAAGCATGAAGGCGGCTCAAGTAACCCTTTCGCTTTAGTGGGCGCCAACACCGAAAATATCTTTTCCAATTACCGAATCCATCCCTCGGCCACAAGTGGATCAATGCTTCCACAAAATGTTGGAGGCCTTATCCTCCGAAAAGCCTCTATTCCAGCTTGTGCTCGATTAGGAGGAGCCGGTATAAGTGCGGCATTAGGCGGAGTAGCCGGTTGCCTCGCCGCTAACATAGCCAAAGTCTCGGCTATTGAAGCAAAGGCTTGGGCAAAGTTGGGTTGATCGTCACCCGATCAACATTGCCCCTTGTGTTGTATCTGCAACCCCCGGTATTACGTCTCGTGATTTCTTCTGAGAACGACAATATAACATGAGTCTAACTTGGATACGCATTTAGTAATAGTTTCATAATTCACTTAATACATATTCACCAAGCATAGAATAAAGCACACATGGTTTACATAACAATGTCATAACATACAATCTGTGTTCCTAGTGTAGGACTCTAAGTTTGGTTGAAGTTCAACCAGTTTTGACCAAGACTAACTTGTTAGTCTATACTTGGAATACAACTCTTTCATAACACCTAAAGCCTTGTTCAATTATGGTATCGAGTACTAAGTGACCCTAGGGAATCTAACGCCTAGAGCTTTGATACCACTTCTGTCGCGCCCCAAAATACCCCCTAGGAGTTAAGGGATACTTTAGGTGTGACTATACATACCTGTCAAACCATCCTGTAATGAACAAGGCTAAACATGATATAACACAATAATAATCAGAGTGCGGAAGCCATATCATGAATGTGGAAACGTGAACTAACTTTTCATTTTCTTCTACAACTCTAAAATAGTATTCCAAGTCAAAGTTACATAACATATCAAGTCAAAGCTGGACAGGCCCACCTATCAAAATATATAACAACAACTCTCTCGTACTCTCCTCTCAATAGTAGTCGAGGTACGGCCACACGTCCAAATCCCTATCCTCCTGGGACTGCAACGGGATAGGTGGCTCCCTCTCCTCTATATACTCTTCCTTGACCCAAGACTCGGGGTCGAGGACATCCACGGAACCTGCCGACATAAAAGTACGGTTGAGCATGGAATACTCAGTAAGTACAAGCTACTAGCAAACCATAGCAATAGCAATAGCATCACCATAGTGAAAAAAATACAAAATATTGATTTAAAGCAATACTAGCAGCATAAGGTAAATAGGATTGAACATGAAGTAATATAATTATCTTGACATGCGTGCATGAATGCGAAAACCCCGATAAAACTCATGTTCAGAAACCTTTTTCATGTCTCGGTCTTGCTTGTGAAAATCATGCATGCGTGTCTGTCTTGTTTGGGGATTCATGTCTTGACTTGTTCTTGACTTATATACTTGTGAGCCAGAGGCTAGCACCCGCACATCCCTGGGCTACCAACCTCCTTGACGTGGTTTCATTTTCTTGTGAGCTAAGGGCTAGCACTCTTCCACTTGGGCTACCAACCTCCTTGACATGTACTTGTTTCACTTGCTTGTTTCCTTTCACTTATGGGCCAGAGACCAGCACCCTTCACTTGGGCTACCAACGTCCTTGACATGTAATTGTTTCATTTGCTTGTGAGCCAGAGGCTAGTACCCTTCACTTGGGCTACCAACCTCCTTGCCATGTTCTTGTTTTCTTGTTTGATTTATCATGTACAAATACATCTTAGAAAACCCGGGTCATGCATGCATGCATGCTTGTGCTTGTGTGCTTGTCAATAGTGGCAACCATGATGACATGTATGACATGAAAGATAGTGCATCGCATTACAATTCACAGTATAAACATGTGAGAATTTGGGAAATCTACATGGCATTTGGTCAATTCATCATTTATAAGAACAATTGCATAAGGCGTACTTCCATTTTCTTCATATAATTCATTTACTCCTAGTTTCGGCATTTTATCAAACATCCAGTGTGCAACATTCCTTAGTAGTTTCATTTCCTCTTTTTAGTGTATATTTTCCATTACATCATCAAGGTAAGTTCATTATTTGTAGAATGCCCATCCACCATTTTCCTTTTCACACATCACACAACATCCATACGGCATCCAATCGCCTCAACCCCTCATCCATCCACACATCACAACATTCAATATTATCTTGTTCACATTTTTTGGAAATAGCACATCTCAAAAGGGGGAAAACATTGAGTCAAGAATCATCAATAAAAATAAAAGACCTAGGTCATTGCTAATGGGAGTTAGTAGGGTGTACTGACCTTGAAAGAAGAAGAGGAAAACCCTTAAAATGTCATGGGAGATGCTGCCCTAGCTTGGAGAACAAGTCCTTCACGTACTTTGCCTTGGATTTGAAGAATCCAAGCTTTTGAGTGAGATCTAGGGAGCTTAAACTCTTGATTTTTGCTCAAGAGGAACCCTAGGTGAAAACCCATCTTTCTCTTCTCTCCCTTTCTCTCAAATGTCTGCCTTAGGGTTGATGAACCCTTAAAGGCTCGGGCAAGCCCTTATAGGCAAGGATTTATCGCCCAAAAGATGAAAAAGTCCTTAATGAAATTTCTACAAAACACGATAGACCGATCGATCGGTGGTAAATACCGAGTAATCGGTCGCCTACCGAGCGACCGGTGTTTTAACCTGGCGATCGGTCAAAAACATGCTCTCTGGAATTTTTTTCCATACAAAAAAGTTAACCAGTCGATCGCTACCAATCAATCAGTTGTGGACCAATCGAACGCTAATAATGATCGAGCGATCGGTTGTGAACTGATCGATCGCTACATTGGACCGAGCGATCAATGCTCTGCAGGTTTCACTATTTTGGTCATATCTTTTGACTCGTTCATCGGATTTTGACGATTCAATATGCGTTTGATTCATCTTTCAAAAATGAACATTTCTAGCATTTCAGAATTTTAATTTCTCCCTTATTTATTAATTAGACTACGTGAAAGGCCAATTGGCTACGAAAGTGCTATTCATTAAGTATGGAAAAGTCTGGGGTGCTACATGCAAGGGAAAGTGTTTTCACTATGATAAAATAGGCCACTAGAAGAGGAACTATAGGACTTACCTCGCAACTCTTAAGAAGGGTTGTGCCAGTACTCAAGGTATAAGATGCTTTGAAGTATTATTTACTATTAAGTCAAACTTTCTGGATGGTTTCCCTAATTCATGCTGCATGGATTCTAAATCCATTGTATATATTTGCAATTGGTTGCAGGGATTCAAGGAAACCAAGAAATCGACAAGTCGGGAGCAGATGCTTAAAGTTGGCTCGGATGCAAAAGTTGCAGTCAAGTCAATAAGTGGTTTTACTCTTTATTTACCTTATGGAAAGACATAAATTTTAGAAGACTGTTTTAATGTGCCTAGTGAACATCATAATTTTATTTAAGTATCTAGACTTTTATTTTGTGGATTCTCTATCAATTTTAATTCAATTGTTGAAATTAAGAAAGATAGAATGATCTTGATTACTGGTAATCTCATTAATGGCTTGTGAGTCATGTCTCGAAGGGAAGATGAACAAGAAGCCTTACCATAAAAAGGTAGGAAGAGCCGAAGAAAAGTTAAGACTCATACGTAATGACGTATGTGATCCATTTAACATTGTTACACGATGGCAATACCGGTACTTTGTAACATTTATTGATGACTATTCCAGTTATGGATATGTCTATTTGATGCAACACAAATTTGACACCTTTAAAAAGTTCAAAGAATTCAGATTAGAAGTTGAGAATCAAACTGACAAATCCTTAAAGACACTTCGATCAGATCGAGGTGGTGAATACCTCACCAACGAGTTTATGGATTACTTAAGAATAATGGGATTATCTCACAATGTACAAGTCCTGCCTCACCTCAATAATATAGAGTTTCTGAAAGAAGAAACCGGATCTTATTAGATATGGTTCGCTCTATGTTGAGTCATTCCAATGTACCTTCATATCTTTGGGGATATGTTTTACAAACTGCCATTTATATTCTGAATTGGGTTCCATCTAAGTCTATTTAGGTTACACCCTATGAATTGTGGACTGGGCGAAAACCTAGTTTACAACATCTAAGGGTATTGGGTTGTTCTGTGCATGTTCGCAAACCCGAACCCACTAAGTTGGAATCTATAACAGAAAAATATAACTTTGTAGGGTATCCAAAAGAAACTAAGAGTTTCTATTTCTACTCTAAGGCAGACCAAACAATAGTTGTTAGGCATCATGCCACTTTCTTGGAGGAAGAAATGGATCTTCTTAAGAAGGTTGAATTTCATGAGATGAAAGACGACACAGCCAATATCCAAAATGAACCTAATCCTTCCACTATTGATTCTTCTAATTCTGTTCCACTGAGAAGGTCTAAAAGAATTTCTAGACCACCAGATGGACTTTAATATTACAATAACGAGGTTTATCTAGAGGATATGGATCCTAACACTTATCAGGAAGTTACATTTGATGTAGATGCTTCTAAATGGAATAAAGCCATGACTGTTGAAATAGATTCCATGTATGACAACGACATCTGGACTTTAGTAGATCCACCAGATGGTATAAGGCCAATTGGATGCAAATGGATTTACAGAAGGAAGATGAGTGTCGATGGTAACTTGGAGACCTATAAAGCTAGACTTGTTGTAAAAGGTTATACTCAAATTCAAGGAGTTGATTATGGGATAGCTTTTCACCTGTAGCTATGCTCAAATCCATCAGGATATTGCTGGCTATAGCTGCACACCATGACTATGAGATATGGCAAATGGATGTCAAAACTGCTTTTCTTAATGGAATGTTAGATGATGACATCTATATGAAGCAACCTGAGGGCTTCATTGCTCCTAACCAGGAGAACATGGTATGCAAGCTCAATAAGTCAATATATGGTTTAAAACAAGCTTCTAGAAGCTGGAACCAAAGATTTGATCTTTCGATCAAAGAATTTGGATTCCAAAAGAATTTAGAAGAATCTTATATATACAAGAAGGACAGTGGGAGAGCGGTAGTATTCCTAATTCTTTATGTAGATGACATCCTATTCATTGGGAATGGTGTAGGAATGTTGTCATAAGTCAAGATATGGTTTTCTTAGCATTTCTCAATGAAAGATTTGGGAGAGGCATCCTAAATTCTCGAACTAAATGAAAGATTTGGGAAGGCATCCTAAATTCTCGAAATAAATATTCTAAGAGATAGAAAATGTCGAATGTTAGGATTGAGCCAAACTTCCTATATAGACAAGATTTTGTCTATGTACAGTATAAGTGATTGTAAGACAACACTCATTCCTTTTAGACATGGTGTCACTTTGTCTAAAAAGATGGCCCTACATCAGCTGATGAGATCAAGCAGATAAAGAGTTGCCCTTATGCTTTGGCAGTTGGGAGCCTCATGTATGTCATGTTATGTACTAGACCGGATATCTATCATGCAGCTGGAGTTGTTAGTCGATTCCAAAGCAATCCAAGTATTGGATAATTGGACTGCGATGAAGCACATCATGAAGTACCTGAAAAGGATTAGTGATTATGTACTTGCTTTTCACTTCAAAGAAATGCCTTCTCATTAATGAGATTATTGAGAGATAAGGCAAGATATTATTGTTACAAAGATTAAGTCTCAACTTAATGTTGCTAACCCGATGACTAAAGCTTTATCAGATAAAGTATTTGTAACACACTTAGATAGTATGAGATTGAAATCTATGACATAGTGACTTTTAGGGCAAGTGGGAGATTGTTAGACATGATGCCCAGAAAATTCATTTAGATTGTTAGATTCTTATTAATTTGATTAATCAAAACTTCTTCTTAATTTATTGTGTATTCATTATGGGTAATTGACCATGATTATAAGATGATCTATATGATATGAGATATCGATAAAGGTCCTTAGGATATATTGTAGGTGTAGTACCCCGGAATTTTTCGTACTTAATGAATAGCACCTTCGTAACTAATTGGCCTTGCACGTATTCTAATTAATAAATAAGGGAGAAATTAAAGAATCTGCTAAATCCCTAAAACATATACAAGATAAAATGAATAAATGGTGGAATGTATGGATGGAGGAAGGGAATGAGGCGATAGGATGCCATGTTGTGATGTGTTGAATGATGGAAATGGTGAAAGGGTATTGTACACATAAGAAATACACATGTAATGCTTGATGAAATGCTTGAGAAAGAAATTATGAGTTTAAAGGACTAAAGAAAATGTAGAACACCACTTGCTTCGTAAAATGCATGAATGAGAATACTTGGAATTGAATGAATGTTCAAAAAGCATGTTTCATGTAGTTTTCCCTAAAATGGTAAATTGTGACCCATAATTATATATGCTTGTTTACATTCTCATATGATTGTGATAAGAAATGAAATGTTACATGCTACTCCTCAATGCGAATGTCATCATATTTTCACAACTGCTATACACAAGCACGCATACATATGGAGAATTATCAAGGAGGTTGGTAGCCCAGGGATATGCGGGTGCTAACCTCTGGCTCATAAGAAAGATGTGAAATGTCAAGGAGGTTGGTAGCCCAGGGGTATGTGGGTGCTAGCCTCTGGCTCATAAGAAAAGGATATGAAACTGTCAAGGAGGTTGGTAGCCCCAGTAAAGGGTGCTAGCCTCTAGCTCATAAGAAAAATATTAGAATTGTCAAGGGGGTTGGTAGCCCAGGATTGTGCAGGAGCTAACCCCTGGCTCATAAGAAAAGATTCAGAAGTATTGTACTGTCAAGGAGGTTGGTAGCCCAGGGTTGTGCGGGTACTAACCTCTGGCTCATAAGAGATATGGAAAGGACTCATATGTTTTATAGACATGGTTTGATTTTCATTAGAGTTGTCATTTAATAAATGGTTATGTATGATGTTGTTTTAAATGAGTATGATCTGTATCTCCCACCACTGGCACATGATGCTTTGCTCGTTATTATTATTGTTAGCTAGGAGCTTATACTCACTGAGTATTCCATACTCAGTCGTACTTTTATGTCGACAGGTACACGAGTCCCTTTCGACATTTGTGCCCCGGGTCCTTGGGTTGAGGAGGACTATGGTGAGAAAGAACCTTATGAAGATTCGGTAGTTGAGCCTCAGACTGAGGCGAGAGACTTAGACCATTGGCCCCACGGGGGTGACTATTGAGCGAGATAGAGTTGTATTTTTTCTTTTGTATTTTGATAGGTGGGCATGTCCACCTTTACATGTCATATTTTGTATAATCTTGGAATACTTGTTAAGTTTATAGAAGAAAAGAAAAAGTTGGTGGTATTTTCGTCATATTTTAGCTTCCGCACTCTGTATTATAATTCCATTAGAGCATGTTTTACCTTGTTCATTGCAGGATGGTTTACCAGGTTATGTATAGTCACACCTAAAATATCCCTTAACTCCTAGAGGGTATTTTGGGGCACGACAGAAGTAGTATCAGAGCCTAGGCTTTAGAGTCCTTAGGGTCACTAGAACTGATACCATGATTGAACAAGGTCTTAGGTTACGAAGAAGAGTCGTATTCCAAGTATAGACTAAATTTAATCTTCGTCCATAACTGGTTGGAGATCAACCGAATTGAGGGTCTACACTAAAAACGCAAAACTATATTCTTATCATGTTGCATGCATACCTTGAATGAATTGTCATATGCAGTAATTATGGAATTTTTACTCAATATGTATCCAAGTTAGACTCATGTGGTACTGTCATTCTCAGGATCAAATCATGAGACGCGGTACTCGCGGTCACGGATACAATACGAGGGGAAGTGGAAATGATGCCCCTTCTGGTGATGAGCAACCCGATTTTGCTCAAGCTTTTGCGTCTATAGCCGAGACCTTGGCTATGTTAGCAGCAAGACCGGTTGCTATTACTCATTCTACACCTCCACCACCTCCGGCACACCATGCTTCAGGATTGGAAGCATTTCAAAGATTGCGTCCCCCCACCTTCTTCGGTACTACTGACCCCATGGTCGCTGAAGCATGGGTGATACAATTGAAAAAAAATTTAGGGCACTCGACTGTACGGATGAACAGAGGGTGGATTGGGCCACCTTCTTGATGGAAGGTGCGGCCGAGCACAAGTGGAGAGCCGCACAGAGACAGAGGGAGTCCACTAGGGCGGGGGAGCCGTGGACATTGCCGGAATTTTTGGATGTTTTCTATAAGCAATATTTTCCGGTGGAGGTCAGAGAACAGAAGGAGATTGAATTCATGACTCTTGAGCAAAGAGAGTTGAGTGTGGCCGATTATGAGGCTACCTTTGTAGAGTTGTCAAGATTCGCTCCTCACCTGATTACATCCGAGCATATGCGAGTCAGAAAATTTGAGCGGGGTTTGAAACCCTCCATCAGAGACAAGGTCTCAATTTTCTAGGTGGCCACATGGGGAGAGGTTGTGAGCAAGGCGAAGCTTGCCGAGAAGATTTTGAAGGAATTCTTCAAGAGGAGAGATATGACTTGGGGCCAGCCTAGTAGTTCGGGGTAGGCAGAGAAGAGAGTTAGACAGCCCCATATCGAGCATCCAGGCCGATATAGTCACAGAGGCCTCCCTTAGCATCACAGGCATCTCAGTCTACTACACCAGTGCCTCGTCCCATGATTTTGTAGTCCAACCAATATGTCCCACCTACATCCTCATCGGCATTTTAGGAGTGCTCTTATTGTGGCCGGAGACACAGGATCGGAGAATTTCGAAAGATTTCGGGTGGGTATTTTCACTGTGGGGGTGTTAATCACATGGTCAGGGATTGCCCTCGTAGGCAGCTGTAGCCTATCCAGCCACAGGGGAGTAGGACCCCAGTTAGACAGGCTTCCCAGCAAGGATCCTCACAGGCTTCCGCGTCTAGGCCTTCACGACCCACACAGTCCGCTCCACCGCCTCGTAGGGCAAACCAAGGTCAGGTCTTTGCCTTATCAGAATGGGATGCACGTGCATCCGACGATGTCGTGCAAGGTACGCTATAATGCTAAAGTTTCGAGTTGTGATTGGTTGCTATTACGCGATGTGATTGCTATGTGTATAACATACTGCCTATACTTATGTATTCTTGCGTGAAATCTATTAACATGAATTAATTAATCACACAGGCGCTTCATTAGTGAATGAATGCCTCGCCCGAGTGTTGACCGACACAGGATCCACTCATTCTTTTGTATAGCCTAGCTTTGCGAAAGGATTTTCATCCAAGTCTAGTCAGTTGAAGCATGAATTGACCATATCCACTCCGCTTGGCAAGTCGGTAGACACAGACCGTATATACAGGGATTGTGTTGTCCAAGTGGGACAGAATGAGTTGTTGGCTGACCTCATCATCCTAGACTTCCAAGGTTTAGATTTTGATTTCATACTCGACATGGATTGGCTGTCGGTTCACCACGGACATGTGGCATGTTTCGAGAAGATGGTGAATTTCAAGCCGATGGGAGCTAAGCCATTTCACTTCCGAGGGTTGAGGGAAAGAGATATTGCTCGCCTCGCAGCTCTGAGCTTAGCAAACCCAGAGATAACAAACTCCTCAACCATCCCGGTTGTTAGTGAGTTTCTGGATGTGTTTCCCGAGGAATTGCCTGGATTACCTCCGGATCGGGAGATTGAGTTCGTGATAGAGCTTGCTCCGGGCACAGCTCCAGTTTCTAGAGCACCATTTAAGATGGCCCCAATTGAACTTAAAGAGTTGAAGGAACAAATCGAAGAGTTGCAACTACTTGGTTTCATCCGACCAAGCGTTTCACCATGGGGAGCCCCGGTACTCTTCGTAAAGAAAAAGGATGGATCGATGAGGATGTGCATCGATTACAGACAGTTGAACAAAGTCACAATCAAGAATCACTATCCCTTGCCACGGATAGACGACTTGTTTGACCAACTGAAGGGAACAAAGTTTTTCTCAAAAATTGATCTCAAATCGGGGTATCACCAATTGAAGATCAAGGCCGATGATATTCCAAAGACAGCTTTCAGGACTCGGTACGGCCTCTACGAGTTCCTTGTGATGCCTTTTGGTTTGACGAATGCACCGGCAGCGTTCATGGACTTGATGAACCGGGTATTTAGGCCATGCCTCGACCAATGTGTAGTGGTGTTTGTCGATGACATCTTGGTATATTCCCTGACACGGGAGGAGCACGACCGAGACCTTCGCATTGTTCTTGAGACGCTTCGAGAGTATAAACTATATTCCAAGCTAAGTAAATACAAATTTTGGTTGGAGAAGGTAGCATTTCTCGGCCACATAGTGTCCACGGAAGGCATCTCAGTTGATCCGGCAAAGATCGAAGCAGTGATGAACTGGGAGAGACCAAAGAGTGTCACGGAGATACGTAGTTTCCTCGGATTGGCAGGTTACTATCGAAGGTTTGTGGAGGGATCTCCAGTCTAGCTAATCCCCTCACGTACCTTACTCGGAAGGATGCCAAGTTTACTTGGAACGACAAGTGCGAAAGTAGCTTCATGGAGTTGAAGAAGAGGCTCACTACGGCTCCCGTCCTTACAGTGCCATCCAGGAGTGGCAGCTTTGTTGTAGCACCCCGGATTTTTTCATCCTTAATGAATAGCACCTTCATAGCTAATTGGCCGTTTTCATAGTTTTCGTAGTCTAATTAATAAATAAGGGAGAAATCGGAAATTCCGAAACGTCAGAAATGTTCGTTTTCGAAAGACGGATCCAACGCAAGTTGAATCGTCGAAATCCGACGAGCGAGTAAAAAGATATGGTCAAAACAGTCCAGACATAACAGAGCACCGATCGCTCGGTCATTACCTGCGATCGATCGGTCCACTACCGGTCGCTCGATGGCTATCGCACGGTTAACTTTTTTGTATGGGGAAAAATTCCAGAGAGTGTGTTTTTGACCGATCTCTCGGTCATAACACCGATCGATCGGTAAGCCTCCGATCGCTCGGTCCATAGCACCGATCGATCGGTCATACGCAGTTTTTCTTCATTAAGGGTGTTTAAGACTTTAAACACCACCCCTTGCCTATAAATAGGCTGAGTTCGTGCCTTAGGGTTTTAGAAACCCTTTGTGCCCTATCTTAGGAGATTTTGAGAGAGAGAAGAAGGAGAGGAGCTACTTGTTGATCAAGCTTGTGGAAGATCAAGGTCCTTCCACTTCCCTTGGTGATTCTCAACCAAGAACACAAGGTTATTGCTTGTTCAAGCCTTTGGGAATCAAAATCTTTGATTTCACCAAGGTAGATACACTCTACTACAATCTTGCAATCCTACTAGTTACTAGATATGATTCTTCTTATATATGCCCTATCTATATGTATTGATTCTATGTATGAAAAGGTGTGATTATATACTTGGATGAAGGATTACTATTATGATGCACTCTAAGTGTTTGATAAAATACCTCTAAGGGATTCTATGCTTAAATATGATGATTTCTCTTATTAAGTGCATATGCTCGCATGTCTCGCATGAACCGATGGTTTCCATGGATTTCTTAAGGTGCAAACAAAGGTTTTCACGAAAAGACGAATAATGAATGATTCTAAGTAACTCTATGATTTCTCTAAGATCGTTTCACAAGCTCTAAGGATCATACCATGCTCACAAGAAAACTCTATGATAATGCTCTAAGATCGTCTCACAAGCTCCACGGATCACAATGAAATGCTCTAAGATCTCTAAGGTTATGCTCTATGGAAATGCTCTACGGTATTGCTCTATGCTCTATGTCTCTACGGATCATAATGACTCTAAGTAACTCCATGAACTCACAAGAACTCATAAGGCTATGATTATCGATTGACTCACACGGTTACAGTTTTGGTTTCGAATATTATCTCACATATGTTTTCACGGTTTCCATGCTTTAAGGATTGTTCGGATTTCATTCTCCATGTCTTGTATGCTCCATGCCTAACCGCTTTATTGTTCTTAGTTTGTATACACTGAGTATTCCATGCTCAGTCGATATTGTTATGATCGGCAGGTGCTCAGGTTCCATTCGATTTGTGTGGCGAAGAACCTTGGGTCGAGGAAGAGTACCGTGACCCGGAGCCTTCCATGGATCACTATCATGATGATGGTGCTTTAGATAGGAGTCGTGACTTCGATTTCTGTTGATCGACCGACTTAGAACTTGTGTCTTTTGTTATGTGAGTGTGGGGTTTGTCCACTCCACTTTTGGGTTTCTCACACATGTATACTTGTTGGTTCTTACTTGAGCCAAGTTGTAGGAGTATTCTTTTTGCTTCCGCTATGTTTAGTATTTTATTTTCCGCTGTGCATTGTATTTCGTTTCCGCTATGTATATTCAGGTACTCTGACAGGTTTCCACGTGTGCCTTATGTATCATACTAGAGGTATGATATGGCGGTCACGAGTCAAAGTATCCCTAACTCCTAGGGGGTATTTTGGGTCGCGACAGACTTGGTATCAGAGCTAGTTATGTCTAATGACAGACTTAGTTAGGTCACTCAGGCTTGGTCTAAGCGGAAGTAATTCCTATGAGTTGAACTTAGAACTCAGAAGGACTCAGTTGTCTTAGGCTTGTTACCACGACATAACAGGTATCAAGTGAATCCTTAGGTCAGTATAGGATCCGAGATTGATGTGGTCCTATGCGAGGTGCTAGTATAGGCTCTAAAGTATAATTATATGATGATGTATATATACCTCGATGTATACTATGTGCGGTATAGCATTTCATGATTATTGAATTGCTATATGATATGTGAGGTTTGGTATCCAGTTAGACTCATGTTTTGCCAAATTGATCTCAGGATTCGATATCATGAGACGTGGCAATCGGGGTCGAGGTTACCATACTCGGAGGGTCGAGAGTGAAGTTCCGAGAGAAGAGGAACCGTTGTACTTCACGAATGCGATGGACTCCATAGCCGAGACTTTAGCATTGTTGGCAGCAAGGCCTATGCCTACCCCACCGTCCACGCCTGTGCCTACACCGGTGCATCACACCGCGGGGCTCGAAGCTTTTAGGAGACTGCGGCCTCCTACATTCTATGGCACTCTGGACCCCATGGTGGCCGAATCTTGGATTATGCAACTGGAGAAGACCTTCCGGGCTCTCCGTTGTACCGATGAGCAAAGGGTAGAATGGGCTTCCTTCGTGATGGAAGGTGAAGCCGAACACTGGTGGAGAGCTGCCCAAAGGCAGAGAGATGTTGCTAAGGCAGGTGTGCCCTGGACTTGGGCGGAGTTCTTAGAGACCTTCAGGGAACAGTACTTTCCCAGGTTTATTCGGGAACAAAAGGCGAGAGAGTTTATGCTTTTGGAGCAAGGGTCGATGAGCGTAGCCGAGTATGAGGCTAAGTTCACCGAGTTGTCCAGGTTTGCTCCGCACTTGGTGGCTACTGAAGACCTACAGGTCAGGAAGTTTGAGATGGGCTTGAAGGCTTTCATCCGAGATCGGGTGTCCATTCTCCAGGTAGAGTCTTGGAGAGAGATAGTAGGGAAGGCAAAGATCGCCGAAAAGAATGCGGAAGACTTCGTGAGAAGAAGAGACAGTGGCTTCGGGAAGAACATGTCTCGGGGTCAGACGAGTAGTTCTTCAGAGAAGAGGACTAGGACTGCACCGTACCAGTTCTCCCAGCCGATTTCGGCTCAGAGACCTTCTTTTGCGCCTCAGGCACCGCGTCCTACGGCATCGCAAGCTACGAGGGTTATGCCTCCGGCTTCCTCCGCATCGCAGACATTTGAGGAGTGCGCCGTATGTGGTCGTCGGCATAAGACTGGAGATTGCCGAAGAATGTCAGGTGGATGCTTCCACTGTGGCGAGGTGGGCCATATGATTCGAGATTGCCCGCGCAAGCAGTCACAGTCTGGATCACAGGGAGTTCGGCCTCCAGGCAGGCAGAATTCACTTCAGGGGTCTTCATCTCAGGCCTCTAGATCCTTGCAGCCTACCCAGCAGCCTCGTCAGGCAAACCAGGGCAGAGTCTTTGCCATGACTGATAGAGACGCACAGGCATCTGATGATGTTGTGCAAGGTACGCGCGAACTAGTCTTTGTCAAAGTTCTAATATTGCCATGATATATTCGTATCCATATATGTCCTATGTGGTGTTTTGCGATGTTTGTATCTATATGTACAGTTGTGTTATAACTGGGATGATTCAAATTCTCAGGTTCGTTGCTCGTAAATGAATGTTTGGCAAGAGTGTTGATAGACACAGGATCCACTCACTCGTTCGTTTCACCAAGCTTTGCCAAGGGCTTTACGTCCGAGCCAAGCAAGCTACCTAGGGAGTTGTCCATTTCAACTCCATTGGGAAAATCTATTGAGACAGATAAAGTGTATCCGGATAGTGTTGTACAAGTCATGCAGCACGAGTTGCCAGTCGACTTGATCCTTCTGGGAATTCAGGATTGGGATTTCGATGTCATCCTAGGTATGGATTGGCTCTCAACTCACCATGGACACGTGGCGTGTTTCGAGAAGGTGGTGCATTTTAAACCCGTGGGGTTAAAGCCGTTTCATTTCAGGGGACTTCAGAGGAGAGACATTTCCCGCTTTGCAGCTCTTAGTCTCGAGGGTGTAGAAGTGCGAGACTCCACACCCATTCCAGTGGTATGTGAGTATATGGATGTTTTTCCGGAAACCTTGCCGGGATTGCCTCCCGATCGTGCAATCGAGTTTGCGATTGAGCTAGCTCCAGGCACAGTTCCGATTTCGAGAGCTCCGTATAGGATGGCCCCTATTGAGCTTAAGGAGTTAAAAGAGCAGTTAGAAGAATTGCAAGGCCTTGGTTTTATCCGGCCAAGTGTTTCACCTTGGGGAGCTCCGGTTCTCTTCGTGAAGAAGAAGGATGGATCAATGCGTCTGTGCATTGATTACAGGCAATTGAACAAGGTCACGATCAAGAATCGTTATCCATTGCCTCGGATAGACGACTTGTTTGACCAATTGAAGGGTGCGCAGTTTTTCTCCAAGATTGACCTTCGATCTGGTTATCATCAGTTGAAGATCAAGAAAGAGGACATTCCGAACTCGATACGGTCATTACGAGTTTTTGGTCATGTCTTTTGGACTGACTAACGCACCGGCAGCATTCATGGGTTTGATGAATCGGGTGTTCAGATCGTCTCTCGATCAATGTGTGATCGTGTTCGTAGATGATATCCTTGTGTATTCACAGTCACAGGAGGATCACACGAGAGATCTCCGTCTGGTCTTGCAGACACTTCGAGAGCATAGTCTGTATGCTAAGTTGAGCAAGTGCGAGTTCTGGCTGAACAAGGTGTCTTTTCTTGGACACGTGGTATCTGCTGAAGGTATTTCAGTTGATCCTGCAAAGATTGAAGCGGTGATGAATTGGGAAAGGCCGAAGAGTGTCACCGAGATTCGTAGTTTCCTCGGGTTGGCAGGGTATTACAGAAGGTTTGTGGAAGGATTTTCAAGTTTAGCAGCTCCGCTTACCTATCTCACACGGAAGAACACGAGGTTCACTTGGAGTGATAAGTGCGAGGCTAGTTTCTTGGAGTTGAAAAAGAAGCTTACTTCGGCTCCTGTTCTTACAGTTCCATCTGGGAGCGGTGGTTTCGAAGTCTATAGTGATGCTTCACTAGTGGGACTTGGATGTGTTTTGATGCAGCATAAAAAGGTGGTCGCCTATGCTTCCCGTCAGCTGAAGGAGCATGAGCAGAATTACCCCACACATGACTTAGAGCTCGCTGCGGTCATTTTTGCACTGAAACTTTGGCGTCACTACCTCTACGGAGAAGAATTCGTGGTGTTCACAGACCACAAGAGCTTGAAGTATCTTTTCCTCCAGAAGGAGTTGAATATGAGGCAGCGTCGTTGGATGGAGTTCATGAAGGACTACGACTGTTCCATCCAGTACCATCCAGGTAAGGCCAACGTGGTGGCCGATGCCCTTAGCAGAAAACCTTACGGAGTTATGGCTCAATTGAGAGTGCAAGAGTGGAAGTTATTACATGATATGTGTCATTTGGACACTACTCTCAGGCATGTCACGTATGGGCCGATAATGTCCAATGTGGTGGTTAGGCCACAGATCTTGAGCCAGATCAAGGAGTTACAGAATTCCGATGTTGAGTTGCTTGCTTACCGAGACAAGTCGGTGAGTAACGGCAATCAGGAGTTCGCTTTAAATGATGATGGTGCTATCACATTTAAAGGCAGGTTGTGTGTCCCCGCCGACACAGTTTTGAGGGATGAAATTTTGAATGAAGCTCACCGATCAAAGTACACGGTACATCCGGGAGGTACCAAGATGTACCAGAATCTCAAGAAGCACTACTGGTGGCGAAACATGAAGAGGGAAGTCGCTGAGTACGTCGCCAGATGTTTGATTTGCCAGCAGGTAAAAGCCGAACATCAAAGGCCGGCAGGTCTTTTGCAGTCCCTTCCTATTCCGGAGTGGAAATGGGAGAACATCTCGATGGATTTCATTGTGGGTTTGCCGCGAACGGTGAAGGGCTCCGATGCTATTTGGGTGATTGTGGACAGGTTGACTAAGTCTGCACATTTCATTCCGTACCGAACTACTTTCAATGCAAATCAGTTGGTAGCCCTATATGTTAAGGAGGTGGTTCGACTGCACGGTGTGCCAGTTTCTATCGTGTCTGATCGAGATCCTCGGTTTACTTCCAGGTTTTGGAAAACTTTCCAGGATGCTATGGGTTCTCGTTTAGAATTCAGTACCGCCTTCCATCCCCAGACCGATGGACAAACGGAGAGGGTGAATCAAGTAGTGGAGGATATGCTCCGAGCTTGTATGCTGGATTTTCAGGGTAGTTGGGAGGAACAGTTGCCATTGGTTGAGTTTGCCTACAACAATAGCTATCAGGCAAGCATCCAGATGGCACCTTTTGAAGCTCTGTATGGTCGGAGTTGTCGATCACCGCTATACTGGGATGAAGTTGGTGAGAGGAAGATTCTTGGTCCTGAGTTGATAGAGCGGACCGCAGAAAGGGTCAAAATTATCCGAGAACGATTGAAAAGTGCTCAGGATAGGCAGAAGAGCTATGCGGATATACGCCGTAGAGATTTAGAGTTCCGAGTTGGAGATCGGGTCTTTGTGAAGATTTCGCCGAGTCGGGGAATCATGCGATTCGGGAAGAAGGGGAAGCTCAGTCCAAGGTATGTGGGACCATTTGAGATCGTCACAAGGGTTGGTGAGGTTGCTTACAGGGTAGCACTACCGCCTCACATGGCAGCGGTCCATAATGTATTTCACGTCTCTATGCTTAGAAAATACATTTCGGATCCGTCTCACGTCATCGCTCTTGATCCTGTTGAGATTCGAGAGGATCTTACGTTGGTTGAGCAACCAGTTCAGATTCTGGATCGTCGAGATCAAGTGTTGCGAACCAAGACTATCCCTTTAGTCCTAGTGAAGTGGCAGCATCATTCCAAGGAAGAGGCTACATGGGAGCGAGAAGCCGAAGTACGAGAAAAGTACCCCCATTTATTTGTTTAAGGCCATGGCATTCCCTTGTATTTGCTATAGTTTTACGCATGTATGTATCGTCCAAATTTCGGGGACGAAATTTTTGTAAGGGGGGGAGAATGTAGCACCCCGGATTTTTTCATCCTTAATGAATAGCACCTTCATAGCTAATTGGCCGTTTTCATAGTTTTCGTAGTCTAATTAATAAATAAGGGAGAAATCGGAAATTCCGAAACGTCAGAAATGTTCGTTTTCGAAAGACGGATCCAACGCAAGTTGAATCGTCGAAATCCGACGAGCGAGTAAAAAGATATGGTCAAAACAGTCCAGACATAACAGAGCACCGATCGCTCGGTCATTACCTGCGATCGATCGGTCCACTACCGGTCGCTCGATGGCTATCGCACGGTTAACTTTTTTGTATGGGGAAAAATTCCAGAGAGTGTGTTTTTAACCGATCTCTCGGTCATAACACCGATCGATCGGTAAGCCTCCGATCGCTCGGTCCATAGCACCGATCGATCGGTCATACGCAGTTTTTCTTCATTAAGGGTGTTTAAGACTTTAAACACCACCCCTTGCCTATAAATAGGCTGAGTTCGTGCCTTAGGGTTTCAGAAACCCTTTGTGCCCTATCTTAGGAGATTTTGAGAGAGAGAAGAAGGAGAGGAGCTACTTGTTGATCAAGCTTGTGGAAGATCAAGGTCCTTCCACTTCCCTTGGTGATTCTCAACCAAGAACACAAGGTTATTGCTTGTTCAAGCCTTTGGGAATCAAAATCTTTGATTTCACCAAGGTAGATACACTCTACTACAATCTTGCAATCCTACTAGTTACTAGATATGATTCTTCTTATATATGCCCTATCTATATGTATTGATTCTATGTATGAAAAGGTGTGATTATATACTTGGATGAAGGATTACTATTATGATGCACTCTAAGTGTTTGATAAAATACCTCTAAGGGATTCTATGCTTAAATATGATGATTTCTCTTATTAAGTGCATATGCTCGCATGTCTCGCATGAACCGATGGTTTCCATGGATTTCTTAAGGTGCAAACAAAGGTTTTCACGAAAAGACGAATAATGAATGATTCTAAGTAACTCTATGATTTCTCTAAGATCGTTTCACAAGCTCTAAGGATCATACCATGCTCACAAGAAAACTCTATGATAATGCTCTAAGATCGTCTCACAAGCTCCACGGATCACAATGAAATGCTCTAAGATCTCTAAGGTTATGCTCTATGGAAATGCTCTACGGTATTGCTCTATGCTCTATGTCTCTACGGATCATAATGACTCTAAGTAACTCCATGAACTCACAAGAACTCATAAGGCTATGATTATCGATTGACTCACACGGTTACAGTTTTGGTTTCGAATATTATCTCACATATGTTTTCACGGTTTCCATGCTTTAAGGATTGTTCGGATTTCATTCTCCATGTCTTGTATGCTCCATGCCTAACCGCTTTATTGTTCTTAGTTTGTATACACTGAGTATTCCATGCTCAGTCGATATTGTTATGATCGGCAGGTGCTCAGGTTCCATTCGATTTGTGTGGCGAAGAACCTTGGGTCGAGGAAGAGTACCGTGACCCGGAGCCTTCCATGGATCACTATCATGATGATGGTGCTTTAGATAGGAGTCGTGACTTCGATTTCTGTTGATCGACCGACTTAGAACTTGTGTCTTTTGTTATGTGAGTGTGGGGTTTGTCCACTCCACTTTTGGGTTTCTCACACATGTATACTTGTTGGTTCTTACTTGAGCCAAGTTGTAGGAGTATTCTTTTTGCTTCCGCTATGTTTAGTATTTTATTTTCCGCTGTGCATTGTATTTCGTTTCCGCTATGTATATTCAGGTACTCTGACAGGTTTCCACGTGTGCCTTATGTATCATACTGGAGGTATGATATGGCGGTCACGAGTCAAAGTATCCCTAACTCCTAGGGGGTATTTTGGGTCGCGACATTTGTGGTCTATAGTGATGCATCGCACATTGGGTTGGGGTGTGTCTTGATGCAAAATCAGAAAGTTGTTGCCTATACTTCAAGGCAATTGAAGGATCATGAAAAGAACTACCCTACACATGACCTAGAGCTTATCGCCGTCGTGTTTGCATTGAAGATATGGTGACACTATCTCTACGGGGAACAATTTGATGTGTTCATAGATCACAAAAGCCTTAAGTATCTGTTTTCCCAGAAGGATTTGAATTTGAGGCAACGTCAATGGATGGAGTTTTTGAAGGATTATGAATTCTCTATTCAATACCATCCAGGCAAGGCGAATGTGGTGGCCGATGCACTTAGTAGGAAGCCTCATGGACTCTTGGCTCACATGATGGTGCAAGAGTGGAAGTTGTTGGAGGATGTATCTAACCTTAACATCAGTCTTAGCTCCCCTACAGTTGGGCCAATAATGGCTAACATCACCGTTAAGCCTTACATCTTGGCCCGGATCTGAGAATTGCAAGAATTGGATACCGAGTTACTTGCCTACCGAGACAAGATGATGGATCGGGGTAGCAAAGATTTCACCACAAGAGGAGATGGGACTATCACATTCAAAGGAAAAACATGTGTACCTGCAGACGAAGAGCTGAGAAGGGAGATATTGGATGAAGCTCACCGGTCCAAGTATACCGTTCACCCTGGGGGTACCAAGATGTATCGGAACCTCAAGGGGCACTTTTGGTGGCGGAACATGAAGAGGGAAGTAGCGGAATATGTATCCAGGTGCTTAGTGTGCCAGCAAGTCAAGGCCGAGCACAGGAGACCAGCTGGACTTTTACAGTCCCTCCCTATTCCCGAGTGGAAATGGGAATATATCTCTATGGACTTCATTGTGGGGTTGCCGAAGACGGCTAGAAACACCGATGCTATATGGGTGGTAGTTGACAGACTCACGAAGTCCGCCTATTTCTTACCGTACCGGACTACCTTCAATTTCAATTAATTGGCTACGTTGTATATCAAAGAAATAGTTCGGTTGCACGGCGTACCGGTGAGTATTGTATCAGATAGGGACCCCCGATTCACTTCTAGGTTCTGGAAGAGCTTCCAAGGTGCTATGGGTTCTCGGTTGGACTTCAGCACCTCTTTTCACCCACAAACAGAAGGGCAAATAGAACGGGTGAATCAAATCATAGAGGATATGCTCTGGGCATGCATGCTAGACTTCAAGGGAAGTTGGGAAGACCACTTGCCTTTGGTAGAGTTTGCTTATAATAACAGCTACCAGGCAAGCATATAGATGGCGCCTTTTGAGGCTTTGCACGAGAGAAGTTGTAGATCCCCTTTGTATTGGGTGAAGTCGGGGAAAGGAATGTATTGGGCCCCGAATTGATTGAACAGACGACGGATAGGGTCAAACTTATCCAGAAAAGGTTAAAGACCGTACAAGATCGACAAAAGAGTTATGCCGACAACCGAAGAAGGGATCTTGAATTTCGAGTTGGCGACTTGGTTTTTGTCAAAATTTCCGACCAAGGGTGTTATGAGATTTGGAAAACGAGGCAAGCTCAGTCCGAGGTACCGGGTTGCTTTACCAGCTCACATGGCGGTGGTCCACAATGTATTTCATGTTTCTATGCTCTGAAAATATATCCCGGA
Organism: Tetracentron sinense; assembly: GCA_015143295.1. Classification (NCBI taxonomy): domain Eukaryota; kingdom Viridiplantae; phylum Streptophyta; class Magnoliopsida; order Trochodendrales; family Trochodendraceae; genus Tetracentron; species Tetracentron sinense. The sequence goes on from CM026566.1 coordinate 11,239,280, forward strand.
CCTATCCCACGTCATTGAGCTTGATCCAATGGAAATCAGGGAAGACCTCACTCAAGTTGAACAACCGGTACAGATTTTAGATAGGCGAGACCAAGTCTTGTGCAACAAAATCATTCCGTTAGTCCTTGTAAGATGGCAACACCATTCGAGGGAAGAAGCTACTTGGGAGCATGAGGCCGAAGTAAAGGAAAAATATCCCAAATTGTTTGTTTAGAGCTTGGCATTCTGTCTTGTATTTTGTTGTGGTTTTGTGTGTATGTATTGTCCAAATTTCAATGACGAAATTTATGTAAGGAGGGGAAAATGTAGCACCCCGGACTTTTCCGTACTTAATGAATAGCACCTTCGTAACTAATTGGCCTTGCACGTAGTCTAATTAATAAATAAGAAAAAAATTAAAGAATTTAATATGTCTGAAATGTTTCTTTTTGAAGGACGAATCCAACGCAAGTTGAATCGTCAAAATCCGTCGAACAGGTCAAAAGTTATCGCCGAAATAGAAAAAGGGGTCAAAAACCTGTAGAGCACCGATCGGTCCAAACTAGCGATCGATCGGTTCACAACTGATCGATCGGTAGCTATCGACTGGTTAACTTTTTTGTATGGGAAATTTTTTCAGAGAGCATGTTTTTGACCGATCGCTTGGTCAAGAACATCGATCGATCGGTAGACAACCGATCGATCGGTCATAACCACCGATTGCTCGGTCTTCGTGTTTTTGCAGAATTTTCATTGAGGGCTTTTTGGTCCTTTGACCAGCACCCTTTGGCTTTATAAGCCTTGCTCGAGTTTTTGGGTCCCCACTCACTACACTTAAAGGTATTTGAGGGAGAGGGAGATGAACCTATGGTTTCAAGAGGCCCTTTCCATTTGAGAGGGAGAATCAAGGGTTTAAACACCCAAGATCATCCCAAAAGGCTTGGATTCATCAAACCCAACCTCAAGCACGTGTGAAGATCGTTCTCTAAGCTAGGGCAGCGTCTCCCTCGACATTTTAAAGGTTTTTCTCTTCTTCTTTCATGGTTAGTACACCTTTCCTAGCTACTATGGTAATAACCTAGAGTTCTTGTGATTATAGTGTGTTGTATCTTCCCATTTGCCCCTTGTGTGAAAATATGCTAAATCCCGAAAACATAAACAAGATAAAATGAATAAATGGTGGAATGTATGGATGGAGGAAGGAAATGAGGCGATGGGATGCCATATTGTGATGTGTTGAATGATGGAAATGGTGGAAGGGTATTGTACACATAAGAAATACACATGTAATGCTTGATGAAATGCTTGAGAAAGAAATTATGAGTTTAAAGGACTAAAGAAAATGTAGAACACCACTTGCTAGGTAAAATGCATGAATGAGAATAGTTGGAATTGAATGAATGTTCAAAAAGCATGTTTCATGTAGTTTTTCCTAAAATGACAAATTGTGACCCATAATTATATATGCTTGTTTATATTCTCATATGATTGTGATAAGAAATGAAATGTTACATGCTACTCCTCAATGCATATGTCATCATATTTTCACAAATGCTATACACGAGCACACATACATATGGAGAATTGTCAAGGAGGTTGGTAGCCCAAGGATATGCGGGTGCTAACCTCTGGCTCATAAGAAAGATGTGAAATGTCAAGGAGGTTGGTAGCCCAGGGGTATGCGGGTGCTAGCCTCTAGCTCATAAGAAAATGATATGAAACTGTCAAGGAGGTTGGTAGCCCCGGTTAAGGGTGCTAGCCTCTGGCTCATAAGAAAATGATATGAAACTGTCAAGGAGGTTGGTAGCCCCGGTTAAGGGTGCTAGCCTCTGCCTCATAAGAAAAGTATTGGAATTGTCAAGGGGGTTGGTAGCACAGGATTGTGCGGATGCTAACCCCTGGCTCATAAGAAAAGACTTAGAAGTATTGTACTGTCAAAGAGGTTGGTAGCCCAGGATTGTGCGGGTACTAACCTCTGGCTCATAAGAGATATGGAAAGGACTCATATGTTTTATAGACATGGTTTGATTTTTATTAGAGTTGTGCTTTAATAAATGGTTATGTATGATGTTATTTTAAATGAGTATGATCTGTATCTCCCACCACTTGCATATGATGTTTTGCTCGTTATTATTCTTGTTAGCTAGGAGCTTGTACTCGCTAAGTATTCCATGCTCAGCCGTACTTTTACATCGGCAGGTACATGTGTCCCTTTTGACATTTGTGCCCCGGGTCCTTGGGTTGAGGAGGACTACGGTGAGGAAGAACCTTATGAAGATTCGGTAGTTGAGCCTCAGACTGAGGCGAGAGACTTAGACCATTGGCCCCACGGGGGTGACTATTGAGCGAGATAGAGTTGTATTTTTTCTTTTGTATTTTGATAGGTGGGCATGTCCACCTTTACATGTCATATTTTGTATAAACTTGGAATACTTGTTAAGTTTATAGAAGAAAAGAAAAAGTTGGTGGTATTTCCGTCATATTTTAGCTTCCGCACTTTGTATTATATTTCCATTAGAGCATGTTATACCTTGTTCATTGCAGGATGGTTTGCCAGGTTATGTATAGTCACACCTAAAGTATCCCTTAACTCCTGGGGGTATTTTGGGGCGCGACAGTAGGAAAGTTATGCGATTGGATTATCACAGGCAGATATAACTTTCCAGTTCCTTATATCTTATATAGTCACAACTATGGGTAAAACTGGGCACTTCACTTATATGGCTGCCACAATGCTAAAATGTTCTCAATAGTTGAGATGTAGTTCTATCTCGAACTATTGTAGTGGAGACTACACATCAACATATGAGTGCTTAAATGTACACCGAATAATTGCATTCAATAAGAAACGTCTTGCATAACATACTATCAGATAGTTAGTCTCTCATTCACATTGAACAGTTTCAATGATCCTTAGTTCTGATGGGTTCATCTATGACTGAGCAGTGATCTGACTGTTTTGATTCCACCATAGTATTTTCTACCTTAGGGAATACAATACAGTGACAGTTGGATGGTTAGCAAGCTGATTGAGTCATGATGAATTTCAAAGAAGAAATCCATGCTCAATAATTTGAGAGATTATCCAAGTTCTGGGTAAGACAGTTGACTAAGCTTAAATCCTGCGTAGGTGATTTTGAAATCAAAAAAAGTTTTGAAATATACTTTTATTAAAAGATATCATACTTATCAAAGGATTTACTCAAAATGTTTTACATGAGAAATTGTTTCTCATGGCTTAATCAGAAGTCTAAGAAACCCGGATGATGTGCAATAGGCTATGAGTCAGATAGTATAAATAATCTCGAAGGCCCATTTGGGATAAAGTAAATTGGAAGGATCAATTAAATTAAAAAGTTCATGTGGCGGGATCCGTATTGGTTTATGTTCTTACACTGGGATTCAATTGCAGTATGAATATCTCACGTCACTTGTAATTTTGATGCAATTCCTATTCAGGATCAATGGGATAACTTTGGGTAAGCCAAGGTTAGAATGTCCCAGAGCAATCTGTGGAGATGCTCACATAAGAAATACAAGCTCAAATTATTGATTAAATGTTAATCAATTATTTAAAGGATTAAAGTTAATCTTTATTAAATAGATTAAATGTTAATTTATGATTTAAATTAATTGTTAATTTAAATTAAAGGATAATATTAATCATTATTTAACTAACCAATAATAAGGGGATATGGGTTTGACCCATATCCATTAAATTTGTAAGGATGGACCTTAAGGGTAGGCCCAAGCCCATGGGATAATCTCCCTAGGGTGGGTGCCCACTTATAGAATCCATATTATATAGGGAATTGGTTAATAGATAATTATTAATTAAATTAGTCTTTAACTTGTGGTATAAGATCCCTTACTTGGAAAACAAGAAAATAAGAGATAAGGTTTGACTTTAGTCAAAACCTTGCAGAGCAAGACTCCATAAGTCTCACGCCCATCACTAGATCCCACCCCCCTCTCTATGGTCTTTCTAATTAGATGAGAATCCCTATTTAGTAGGGATTTTAATATCCTGATTATGTAGTGTAGCACCCCGGAATTTTTCGTATCTAATGAACAATGTTCTCATAGCCAATTGGCCTTTCACATGGTCTAATTAATAAATAAAGAAGAAATTGAAGATTCTGAAATGCCAGTTTTCGAAAGACGAATCCAACGCAAGTTGAATCGCCAAAATCCGACGAACGAGTCAAAAGATATGGCCAAAGTACCAAAGTGGGAGAAAATGAGGAAAATCAGCAAAATGAGCAAAACATAGACCAACCGGTCAACCGCTCCAGCCACCGGTCGACCCGTAGCCTACAGGTCGACCGCTAGCCTACCGATCGACCACTTATATGACTAGTCGACTGCTCCTCGAAGCACTTTGCCTATTTGGTCGAAATTTTAAGGGTATGATGGTCATTTGACCACCCTATTTTCAATATAAGCCCCAAATCCGTGGGTGAGGGTTTCATAAACCTTCAAAGTTCATTTTTGGAAGATTTAGAGAAGAGAGAGAAGGGAAGAGCTAGGGTTTTGCTCAAAACCCATTTCAAGCAAAGATTCTCTACACCAAGGATCTAATCTCATCTTCCCTCAAGTTCTCCTCCAATTTTGAAAGTTAGTGCACCCTACTAACTTTCTAGCAATAACCTAGGTTCTCTATTGAAAATGATGAGGCTTGATCTTGTGTTCTTATTTCTTTGAAATATACCATTTTTGCCAAATATAAACAAGATAAATAAAAGATGTGGAGTGTATGGAATGAATGTGGATGAGGCGATTGGATGCCGTGTTGTGGGGATGAATGTGTGTTGGAAAAATGGTGGATGGGCATATCAAGCATAATGAATACATTTTATGTGGTGTGATGAAACATATGCATTAAGAAATCGAAATGAAATGACTATGAATGTGTTTGCACGCCAAGTGTTTGATAAAATGCCTAAATGAGAAGTCCCTTAATCAATGAAGAATATGAGAGCATTAATATGTGTAGTTTCCTCCCAATTCATAACCTTGATCAAATGCCATATAGATTATCTAAATTTTCACATGTTATACTATGAATTGAAATGCCATACTCTATCCTTCATGTCATATTGTCATTATAATTACTACAAGTGCTACACACACCCACGCATGCATGCATGATCTCGCGACCCAAAACCCACCCTATGAGTTAGAGTGAATCTTGGACGACCAATCATGACTTTCATGACTTGCTTGACCAAAATAACCTGCAAAAGACCCACAGAGCATACACAATAGAGGACAATAATAGCGGAAACTTAAACTATAAAGCACAGCGGAAGACTTAACCAAAAACCTCTACGTGTATATGTATATATATGATCCAAGTTTATACAAAAGATGTACAAAAGAAAGTGCGGACAGGCCCGCCGAAATACATGAATATAAATCTCAAGCTCACCCACAGTCTCTCACTTAGAATCTACCACCTAATAACCGTCTACATGAGGCTCTTCCACAGGTTCCTCAACATACTCCTCCTCCACCCAAGGGCTCAGAGCACAGATATCAAAAGGAGCAGCCGGTCCGCTATCACCTGCCGTCATAAGACGTACGGCTGAGCATAGAATACTCAGCGGGTACCAAACACTAACCGACAGCCATAGCATAGCAACAATGTTATATATATAAAGCATAAAACAATTTAGATCATAACAGCAAAGTAAACCAGTTTATATTCATGCTTGCATTTCGTAAAAGCCGATAAAACCCTTGAAAACATCATGCTTATCATGCGTGTAATGCTTGTCATGCGTGTATCATGTCATGCCATGCTTGCTTACTTGGAATGAAATGCACTTGGCAGGGAGGGGAGACCCCACTTATGCAACTAGTCATATCATGTTCTTGCTTGTGATCATGCTTGCTTGGAATCATGTAACTTGTGAGATATACTTGTGACATGCCTTGAGAGGGAAGGGAGGTCCTTCTTTAATGCAGTGCACTTGTGAGTGAGGGGAGACCCCTCATGGAAGGGAGGGAAGTGTAAACTCCCTCCTAAGAAATGCTTGTTCTTGTCCTTTTGTCAAAAGCGAGTTAAAACATATTGTAAGATATGTCCCAACCCTAACATCCTTACTCTTGCAAAACCGTAGGTTAAACATGTCATGCATACCGTGCTCGTGGAATCGTGTGCATATTTCATTTGAAATTAAATATGACAATTTGGGGATTTCACAATACATAGAACATTAAAATTTGAGCAAGTAATCATTCATTCAAATTTTAGGGAAAGCAAGTAAGCACACTATCATAAGCCCTAGCAATTCCATAAGCATTTAAACATGCATTTTCCACTACAAATCGTCATTTTCTCCATTGAGGCATTTCATCAAACACATGGTATGTGTATTTTGGTTAACACCTAAATCTTTCATTTTATCCTACATGAATCATTCTTCATTCAATCCACATCATGTATGTTCATTATTGAGGTGAAATGCCCTTCCCATTTTAATCATCACAACACAACCCACGGCATCCAATCGCCTATTCACGTCCACACAACCATCCATTCATTTCATCTCCTTATCTTGTTTAGAAATTTAGGGAAAACATAAAATAAGGGGAAAATCAAGATAATCGATGAACTAGAAGGGTAGTATAGGGTACCGACCTCAATAGAGCGAAGAAAACCCTCGAAGTAGCTCGTGGAAGGCGTTGCCTAGCTTGGAGGAGAACTCCATGTGGTGCTTGAGCTTGGATTAGGAAGACCTTGAGATTTGGGGAAGAAATGTGGAGTTAATCCTTCACTCCAATCCAAAATCCTCTTGGAAACCCCCTTTTTCCTCTCCCTTCTCTTCCTCTCCTCTAGGTTAGCAAAAGCCACAAATGAAAACCCTCAAATAGATCAAGGGTTAAAACCCTCAATTTCGGAATCTGCTACCGCATGCGATCGATCGCACACTTATCTGCGATCGATCACACAGGTCCTTGTGATCGATCGCACCTGAATGCAATCTATCGCACATGAACCCGAACATATTGGTCTGATTTCCCTATGCATGCGATCGATCGCAGATCCCTGCGATCTATCGCACCTGGGGATCCATCTATCGCATATGGCCCCGAGAGTTTGGGAATCATTTCGCCTGCATGAGATCGATCGCACCCTTCAGATTTTGTTGTTTTTCTCCTATTTTTCCACACTTTGGTAATTCGGCTATAACTTTTGACTCGGTTACCCGATTTTGATGATTCAAATTGCGTTGGATTCGTCTATCAAAGGGAGACATTCCTGGAATTTTAGAATTTCCAATTTCTTCCTTATTTATTGACTAAATTGCCCCTGAAGTCGACTGATCCGCAAATGGGTTTCAGCAACTCGGGTTTTTGATATATTCGACTTAGGAATACTACTTCTTAACACTTAGAGTTGTTCACAATTTCTCATTTCATAGAAATGAAAGATGACAAAGGCTTCATGCCTTGGCACGGGTCCCAACATGCAGAGCCCCGAACTTTTTCACTTTTAATGCATGGCACTTTCGTAGCCATTTTGCCTTTAATGTAGTACAATTAATAAATAAGGAAGAAATTGAAAATTCCGAAACGTTAGAAATGTTCCTTCTCGAAGTACGAACCCAACACAAGTTGAATCCTCAAAATCCAAAGAATGAGTCAAAAGATATGGCCAAAACAATTTGGACATGCAGAGCACCGATCGCTCGGTCCATGGAGCGATCGATCGGTAGCTATCGACTGGTCGAAGAAAATGTATGGGGAAATTTTCCAGAGAGTTGATTTTTGCTCTAGAGCTCGGTCAACACAACGATCGCTCGGTAGGCAACCGATCGATCGGTCATAACCATCAAACGCTCGGTCTTTACGTTTTTGCAGAATTTTTATTAAGGGTGTTTTCGTCATTTGGGTGTTTCACTCATACCTTAAACGCCTTGCCCGAGCATTTGAGGGTTCATTCATAACACTTAGAGTATTTTGAGAGTTAGAGGAAGAGGAGAATGGTTTCCAAACCTAGGGTTTTCTTTGGGGAGAAATCAAAGGGGTTTCAAGACCCACAATCACCTCAAGCTTGGATTGCTTCAAGATTCCGATTCAAGCTCTCGAGGAGGAGCCTGACGAACGTTTTTGGAGGAGTTTTCTTCCTCATTGATCAAAGTTGGTACTTCTTGCTACCCTCCTAGTCATAGTTCCTCTTTCCTCCATGTTTCTTTGTTTTCCTTCATCTATACTTGTGTTATGAGTTGGGATGTGTGGATGTTGTGAATGGAGATGGAATGGGCGATTGGATGCCAATAGTTGTGTTGTAATAATTGAAATGGGGAGGGCATTGTATCCATAATGAACAAACATGTATGATGGAATTATAACCCACCTAGAAAAGCATATTGTAAGGTTAACATATAATGAACATACCATGTTTGATGGAATGCCAAGGTGAATGAAATGAGTGTAAATCAAGAAAATGCATGCTAAATTACTTATGTAACTTGTTAGGGATTATGCTAACATGAGTTCTTGTTTTCCCTAAAATATTATGAATGTTTATTTGTTTAAAAATGTCTATATGCTATACATTGTGAAATCCCCCAAATGTCATGTTTAAATTCAAATGCAAGTATGCACACGATCCTACGAGCACGGCATGCATGACATGATTTATCGAGGTTTTCAAGAACATGATTAGAGGTGGGACATATCCTACCATATGTTTTACCTCGCTTTTCACAAGAAAACAAGAACAAACAATCCACGAGGGGTCTTCCCTCACTCACAAGTGCATAACATAAAGAAGGGCCTCCCTTCCCTCGCAAGTACATACATATCATAAAAAAGGGTCTCCCTTCCCTCTCAAGTGCATTGCATAAAGAAGGGTCTCCCTTCCCTCTCAAGGCATCTCACAAGCGCATCTCACAAGTACATCTCACAAGTGTATCTCCCAAGTTACATGATCACAAGCAAGTACGCATGACATGACACGACATACAAGAATCAAGCAAGATAGACAAGATGAGTTTTCAAGCACGAAAATGGTACCTTAAGTCAAGTCAAGCGCACGGTGTTTTCAAAGGTTTTATCGGCTTTTATGAATGCAAGCATGATTATAAACTGCTTTACTTTATTGTTATGATATGAATTATTCCTGCTTTGCATGCGTGAATTGTTTCCTGCTCTATGTATCGCTATCTGTATGCTATGACTGTTGGTTAGTATTTGGTACACGCTGAGTATTTCATGCTCAGCCGTACATTTATGTCGGCAGGTTCTGAGGGAGCTGCTACTCCATTTGATATCTGTGCTCCGAGCCCTTGGGTGGAGGAGGAGTACGTTGAGGAGCCGATGGAGGAGCCTCAGGGAGAGGATTATTATTAGGTAGTGGTAGATTCTAAGTGAATAGTTGTGAGTGAGATGAGAGATATACATTCATGTATTTTGGCAGGTCTGTCCGCACTTTCTTTTGGACTTCTTTTGTGTAACTTGGATCACATATGTATATACATAGAGGTTTGGTTAAGTCTTCCACTGTGCTACGTTTAAGTATGTTTCCGCTATTTACGTCCTCTATTGTATATGCTCTGTGGGTTTTTGCAGGATGGTTTGTCAAGCAAGTCATGTAAGTCATGATTAGTCGTCCAAAGTTCACTCTAACTCCTAAGGTGGGTTTTGGGTCGCGACAAGAAGTGGTATCAGAGCCTAGGCTTTAGGTCTCTAGGGTCACTTAGAATCGAATACCACGGCTTAACAAGAGCATATGTCAGGAAACAAGTTAGGAAGGAAGTAAGTCGGAAGAGAGTCTTGATCCAAGTGTAAGACTAAACTTTAGTCTTAGTCAAAATGGTTGTTTCAACCAAGTACGAGTCTTAGGAACGCTAGAACACCAAGGTATAATATTATAAATACACCGATGGTTATGATGCGATGTATATTAGTATTATACAATTAATGCAAATTGTATTGTGGTGAACTAGAACCGTGATAAATTGTGGTTTCAAGTGAGACTCATGTGGTGCTATTGTTCTTAGGACTTTAGTCATGAGGCGAGGCACACGGGATCGTGGACCATATACCAGAGCTTCTTCTTCTTCACGAGATGAGGATGAGCAGCCGGACCTCTCTCAGGTCTTAGGCTCTATTGCTGAGACTCTCACCATCCTGGCGGCTCGGCAGACTATACCATCGTCACTAGCACCTACTCCACCGCCTACGGCTCCAGTACATCGTACAGCTGGGGTTGAGGCATTCAGGAGATTGAGGCCTCCATCATTCCATGGAAGTGTGGATCCTCTTGCTGCGGAGGCGTGGATCCTCCAGATGGAGAAGATCTTTGCAGTCCTCTCGCCTACAGAGGAGGATAGAGTAGCATGGGCAGTTTTCATGCTAGAGGGGGAGGCACATCACTGGTGGTTGTCCGTATTGAGGACACGGGATTCGACCATGCAGGGTCAACCCTGGACTTGGGAGGAGTTCAAGGACACGTTTTATAAGTACTTTCCTGTTGGGGCATGGGAAAAGAAAGAAAGAGAGTTCATCAACCTAGAGCAAGGTTCGATGACTGTAGCCGCTTATGAGGCTAAGTTCTTGGAGCCATCACGCTTCGCGACTCACATGGTTTCCACCGAGGCAATGAAGGCGAGAAGGTTTGAGCAAGGGCTCAAGGATGTTATCATGGAGAAGGTCTCGGTTTTCAGACATGCTACCTACCCGGAGGTAGTGGACAAGGCCTTATTGGTCGAGGCCAATTCAGAGACAGTGTCCAAGAAGAGGGAATTGGCGAGAGGCCAACCTAGTAGTTCGGCACTTCCAGAGAGGCGGGCTCGTACCGGCCCTTATCAGTATGCGTGGCCAACACCACCGATGAGGCCATCTTATGTGCCTCCAGCTCCACGGCAGTATGTGCCTCAGGCACCGCGACCTCAGGCTCTTCCAGCTCCACGGCCAGTTGCACCTCAGATGGTGAGGTATGCTCCACCTCCGGCCCCTCCGACCTATACACACAAGGTCTGCACTTCGTGCGGCCGAAGGTACCCGGCAGGAGATTACCGAAGGGCATCGGGTGGATGTTTTCATTGTGGTCACTAGGGCCATGTGATCAGGGATTGCCCCAGTCGGCATTTACCAGGTCAGTCACAGGGGATTAGGCCCCCAGCACACCTAGCAGGATCATGCCAGGCGTCATCCCAGACTACCCGGTCTACACCTCTGCCTCGCTAGGCGAACCAGGGGCGAGTTTTTGCCTTGACAGAGGGTGATGCACTTGCATTTGATGATGTGGTGCAAGGTACGCATTTAGAGTTATTCTTTTATTCGTGATTGTCATGTTATGCTTTACTCCTTGTGTACGTATGTGGCGTGCTATATATCTATCTACCTATATACATATGATGTGATGCATGGATTAACGTAACTAGTTAAAATTTCAGGAACCCTACTAGTCAACGAATGTTTGGCGAGAGTATTGATTGATACCGGGTCTACTCATTCGTTTGTCTCGCCGAACTTTTCAGAAGGCTTTTCTGTGGAGCCTAGTCAGCTAGAACCGGAGTTAGCCATTTCGACTCCTCTCGGCAAAACAGTATTGGTAGATAAAGTGTGTAGAAATAGTGTGGTTCAAGTGGGAAGCCACGAGTTGGCGGTTGATCTAATAGTTCTTGGATTCCAAGACTTTGACGTGATATTGGGAATGGATTGGTTAGCGGCACATCACAGGCATGTAGCTTGCTTTGAGAAAATGGTACTCTTCAAGCCAGTAGAAGGAAAACCATTCCACTTTCGCGGGTTGAAAAGTAGAGATATTACTCGTTTTGCGGCGTTGAGCTTAGCTAACCCCGAGGCAAAGGACTCATCGACTATTCCAGTTGTGAGTGAATTCCTGGATGTATTTCCAGAGGAGTTGCCAGGATTGCCTCCAGACAAGGAGATTGAGTTTGTGATTGAGCTTGCACTAGGCACAACTCCTATTTTCAGGGCTCCGTATAGAATGACCCCTATTGAACTCAAGGACTTGAAGACTCAGTTGGAGGAATTGCAAGGCCTTGATTTCATATGACCAAGTGTCTCACCGTGGGGTGCCCCGGTACTATTCGTTAAGAAGAAGGATGGCTCGATGCGGATGTGCGTCGATTATTGGCAATTGAACAAAGTCATATAAAGAATAGGTATCCATTACCTAGAATTGATGACTTATTCGATCAGTTGAAGGGAGCGAGATTTTTCTCAAAGATAGATCTTCGATCGGGCTATCACCAGTTGAAGATCAAGGCGGAAGATATTCCCAAAACTGCCTTTAGGACTCGATACGGACACTACGAGTTCTTGGTGATGCCTTTTGGTCTCACGAACGCGCCGGCAGCCTTTATGAATTTGATGAACCGGGTGTTCCAGCCATGTCTTGATCGATGTGTGATCATGTTTATCGATGACATCTTGATATATTCCCAGACATGGGAAGATCACATGTGAGACCTTCGTCTTGCTTTGGAAATGCTGAGAGAGCACAAGCTGTACGCCAAACTTTGCAAGTGTGAGTTTTGGTTGGAAGAGGTGGCATTCCTAGGCCACGTTGTATCCGCGGAAGGTATTTCGGTAGATCCGAAGAAGATAGAGGCAATCATGAATTGGGCGAGGCCCAAGAGTGTCACAGAGATACGCAGTTTCCTTGGGTTGGCAGGCTACTACAGGAGATTTGTAGAGGGTTTCTCTAGCCTTGCAGCGCCTCTCACATATTTGACGAGGAAGAATGCAAAGTTTATATGGAGCGACAAGTGTGAGATTAGTTTCACGGAACTGAAGAAGAGGCTTACTACAGCCCCTGTCCTTACTGTGCCATCGAGACCTTATGGGTATGAGGTGTATAGTGATGCCTCGCACGTTGGACTTGGGTGTGTACTCATGCAACACAAGAAAGTCATTGCCTATGTGTTAAGGCAATTGAAGGAGCATGAGAAGAATTACCCCATGCATGACTTGGAGCTTGCCGCAGTGGTGTTTGCACTCAAGATTTGGCGACACTACCTTTACGGGGTAGAATTCTATGTGTATATGGATCACAAGAGCCTCAAGTATCTCTTTTCTCAAAAAGAGCTAAATCTAAGGCAACGGCGTTGGATGGAATTTTTGAAAGACTATGATTGTACCATTCAATACCACCTGGGTAAAGCAAATGTAGTGGCTGATGCTTTGAGTAGAAGACCTCCGGGGTTATTAACACACATGTTGGTGCAGGAATGGAAGCTACTTGAAGATTTGGCAAATCTGGACATCAGTGTGAATGACTCCGTCCGTAGTCCTATCTTGGCAAATGTCACTGTTCGGCCATACATTATAGATTTGATCCAAGAATACCAAGCCACGGATGCTGAATTGTTGGCTTATCGGGACAAGGAAGTTGCCAAGGGTAGTGAAGACTTCTCTCTCACTAGCCGGGATGCTATTACGTTCAAAGGAAGGTTGTGTGTTCCAGCCAATGTAGATCTTCGAAGGGAGATTATGGATGAAGCACACCGATCAAAGTATACTATGCATCCTGGGGGTACGAAGATGTACCGGAATCTCAAGAGTCACTTTTGGTGGTGGAATATGAAGAGGGATGTTGCGGAATATGTAGCACGGTGTTTAGTGTGCCAACAGGTGCAAGCAGAACACATGCGACCCGCCGGTCTATTGCAGTCTCTTCCTACTCCCGAGTGGAAATGGGAGAACATATCCATGGATTTCATAGTTGGCTTGCCAAAGACGGCAAGGGGCTCAGATGCGATATGGGTAGTAGTGGATCGTTTGACAAAGTCCGCTCATTTCTTACCCTACCGGTAACCTTCAACTCTAGTCAGTTAGCCGCACTATATATCAAGGAAGTTGTTAGGCTACACGGGGTGCCAGTTAGTATTGTCTCAGATCAGGATCCAAGATTCACATCAAGATTCTGGAAAAGTTTTCAGGAAGCTAAGGGTTCCCTACTTGATTTCAGCACTGCTTTTCATCCTCAGACGATGGACAAATCGAGAGGGTGAACCAAATAATAGAAGACATGCTTCGAGCTTGTATGCTGGATTTCAAAGGCAATTGGGAAGAGCACTTGCCTTTGGTTGAATTTGCCTATAACAATAGCTACCAGGCGAGCATCCAAATGGTAGTAGTTGATCGAGCAAACTGCAAGTATAGTCAAGATCATCCGGGATCGGTTGAAAGCCGCTCAAGATCGTCAAAAGAGCTATGCGGACACTAGCCGAAGGGACTTGGAATTCCAGGTTGGGGATCAAGTCTTTGTGAAGGTATCTCCTAGCAAGGGGATTATGAGATTTGGCAGGCGAGGCAAGCTTAGTCCTCGATATTTTGGCCCGTTTGAGATCATCACGCGAGTCGGTGAGGTTGCTTACAGGGTAGCTCTTCCACCTCACATGGCCGCGGTTCACAACGTTTTCCATGTGTCTATGCTTCGGAAGTCATTGCGGATCCTTCGTATGTCATAGACTTGGAACCGTTGGAAATACGGGACGATCTCACTTTAGTAGAGAAGCCAGTTCACATATTGGATTGGAGAGATCAAGTCCTTCGCAGCAAAACAATTCTGTTGGTTCTCGTGCAGTGGCAACATCATGATCGAGAAGAGGCTACATGGGAGCGAGAGGTCGAAGTCAAAGCGAAGTACCCGGAATTTTCTGAATAAGTTTTTGTATAGGTTTTGCATATGACTTGTAATTTTGTTTTGAATTGTAATGCAAGTATCGCCTAAATTTCGATGATGAAATTTTTGTAAGGGGGGGAGGATGTAGAGCCCCGGACTTTTTCACTTTTAATGCATGGCACTTTCGTAGCCATTTTGCCTTTAATGTAGTATAATTAATAAATAAGAAAGAAATTAAAATTTTCGAAAGGTCAGAAATGTTCCTTTTCGAAGTACGAACCCAACGCAAGTTGAATCGTCAAAATCCGACGAACGAGTCAAAAGATATGGCCAAAACAATTTGGACCTGCAGAGCACCGATCGCTCGGTCCATGGAGCAATCGATCGGTCCAAAACCGATCGATCGGTAGCTATCGACTGTTCGAAGAAAATGTATGGGAAAATTTTCCAGAGAGTTGATTTTTGGTCGAGAGCTCGGTCAACACACCGATCGCTCGGTAGGCAACCGATCGATCGGTCATAACCATCAAACGCTCGGTCTTTACGTTTTTGCAGAATTTTTATTAAGGGTGTTTTCGTCATTTGGGCGTTTCACTCATACCTTAAAGGCCTTGCCCGAGCATTTGAGGGTTCATTCATAACACTTAGAAGAGTATTTTGACAGTTAGAGGAAGAGGAGAAGGGTTTCCAAACCTAGGGTTTTCTTTGGGGAGAAATCAAAGGGGTTTCAAGACCCACAATCACCTCAAGCTTGGATTACTTCAAGATTCCAATTCAAGCACGCGAGGAGGAGTTTTGTAACACCCCGAAATACCCCCTAGGAGTTTAGGGATATTTTAGGTGTCACACTACGTACCTATCAAACCATCCTGTAATGCACAAGATAAAATACAGTACTAACAACGATAATCAGAGTGCGGAAGCTAACATATATACGGAAGCGTAAACAAATTTTCATTTCTTCTGATGATCCAAAATAGTATTCTAAGTTAACATAAATACAAGACATGTCTAAGTCTAAGGTGGACAGGCCCACCTATCAAAATATCAAAATACACAAGACCCTCTCATACTCTCCCCTCAACAGTAGTCGAGGTATGGCCACGCATCGAGGTCTCGGTCCGCCTGAGACTGTAATGGAACAGCCGGCTCTCTCTCCTCTATATACTCTTCCTCGACCCAAGGCTCCGGGTCGAGGGCTCCCTCAGTACCTGTCGACATGAAAGTACGGCTGAGCATGGAATACTCAGCGAGTACAAGCTATTAGCAGACCATAACAATAATAAAACGCACAATAGTAATATCATACAAGCAGTAATAGAAACATCACAAAAGAAACAGTATGAGGCATGATACAATACAAGCATCCTGACGTGCGTACATGAATGCGAAAACGCCGATATAACTCATGCTTGAAAACCCCTGTCATGTCCCGGTATGCCTCGTAGAAATCATGTATGCGTGCATGCATGAATGCATGATCATCATCTTGTAAACCTCCATCTTGTAACTTGTGAGCTAGAGGCTAACACCCGAATCTCCCTGGGCTGCCAACCTCCTTGATATGCAATGCACTTGTGAGCCAGAGGTTAGTACCCGAATGTCCTTGGGCTACCAACCTCCTTGATATGCAATGCACTTGTGAGCCAGAGGCTAGCACCCGAATGTCCCTGGGCTACCAGCCTCCTTGTTATGAAATGCATGGTTTTCTTGTGAGCCAGAGGTTAGCACCCGAATCTCCCTGGGCTACCAACCTCCTTGATATGCAATGCACTTGTGAGCCAGAGGCTAGCACCCGAATGTCCCTGGGCTGCCAACCTCCTTGATATGCAATGCACTTGTGAGCTAGCACCCGAATGTCCCTGGGCTACCAACCTCCTTGATATGCAATGCACTTGTTGTTTATTATATGCACATGCTCTTGAAATCTCGGTTCATGCTATCATGCGTGCTCATGTGCGTGCCAATAATAACAATCGTGGGAATGCGCTTAACAAAAGAGATATGGCGTTACAATTCAATTCATAATACTAGCATAAGTAACTTAAGTAATTCACATGACATTGGATCAATTCATCGTCTATAAGAACACATGCATAAACCTATTTCCATTTTCTTCATCTAAGTCGTTTATTCATAGTTTAGGCATTTTGTCAAACACAACACATGCAATGTTTCTTAATAATTCATCTTGTTCTTTTTAGCGTATATTTTCCATCCAAACATCAAGGTAAGTTCATTATTGGTAAAATACTCATCCACCATTTCCATCGCACACATCACATAACATACATCTCGGCATCCAATCGCCACATCCAACATTCCATCCACACATCCACACCTTTTCCATTATCTTGTTTATATTTAATGGAGGATAACACGTTTCATAAAAAGGAAAACATAATATAAAGAATCACATTTTTATATAGAAAACCTAGATTTTTGCTAGGGAAAGTTAGTAGGGTGTACTAACCTTGCTCAAGGCTTGATCCTTGGTGGGAAACTTGATTGAAGCTCCAACTTGAAAGAAGAACACCTTTGCTTGAAGGAGACTTGAGTTGGGGAAGAAACCCCTTTTAAAAACGTGCTTGGGTTGCTGCCCTAGCTTGGAGAACGCTCTCCACGAGTGCTTGAGCCGTGATCTTGGAGAAAAAACCGGACTTGAAGTGATCTAGGCTCTCAAAACCCCTTTGATTCTTCTCCAGAAGCAAAACCCTAGCTTAGGAAACCCTTTCTCCTCTCTTCTAATCCCCCAAATCCTCTAAGTGTTGAGAATGAGCCCTAAAGGCTCGGGTTAAACTCTTAAGGTAAGAGTGAACCGACCAAAAGACCATAATACCCTTACTGAAATTTCTGCAAAAACACGAGTGCCGAACACGTTGTGCTGTGAATAGTGCCAAACACGTTGTGCTGTGAATAGTGTCGAACACGTTGTGCTGTGAATAGTGCCAAGCACGTTGTGCTGTGAATAGCGTTGAACACGTTGTGCTGTGAATAGTGTTGAACTCGTTGTCCGTTGTGAATAGTGCCGAACACGTTGTGCTGTGAATAGTGTTGAACACGTTGTGCTGTGAATAGTGCCGAGTACGTTGTCCGTTGTGAAGGGTGCCGAACCCGTTGTCACGTTGTGTTGTGTATAGTGCTGAGCTCGTTGTCCGTTGTCTTATGTACAACGTGTCCGTCGTGAGCTGTACAACGTACACGTTGTTTGCTGTACAACGTACCCGTTGTGAGCTGTACAACGTATCCGTTGTCTGTTGCACAACGGATGCACAACGTATACGTTATCAGAGCTAGAGCTATGTTATCAGAGTACGTTGTCTATGCGTTGTCTGTGCCTTATCAGAGCAAGTTGTCAGAGCACGTTATCAGAGCTACGTCCTTAGTGCCTTCCGAGCTACGATTGCCTGCAGGTCCAGACTGTTTTGGCCATATCTTTTGACTCGTTCTTCCGATTTTTGACAATTCAACTTGCGTTGGGTTCGTACTTCGAAAAGGAACATTTCTGACGTTTCGGAATTTTCGATTTCTCTCTTATTTATTAATTAGACTATGAGGAAGGCCAAGTAGCTACGAAAACGTTATTCATTAAGTATAGAAAAATCCGGGGTGCTACATTCTCCCCCCCAACTTACAAAAATTTCGTCCCCGAAATTTGGACGATACATACATGCACAAGACCATAAAAATTACAAGGGAGTGCCAAGGCCTTAAACAAATAACTGGGGATACTTTTCCTGCACTTCGGCTTCTCGTTCCCATGTAGCTTCCTCCCTTGAATGGTGTTGCCATCTCACTAAGACCAAGGGAATGGTCTTGTTACGCAAGACTTGATCTCTCCTATCCAAGATCTGCACCGGTTGTTCAACTAGGGTGAGATCCTCTCGAATCTCTATCGGATCCAACTCGATGACATGAGAAGGATCCGGGACATACTTTCGAAGCATAGAGAAATGGAATACATTGTGGACCGCCGTCATATGAGCGGGTAATGCAACACGGTAAGCTACCTCACCGACTCGAGCAATGATCTCGAACGGACCCACATATCTCGAGCTAAGCTTGCCTCTCTTCCCGAATCGCATAACACCTTTGGTCGGTGAAATCCTAACAAACACAAAATCACCGACTCGGAATTCAAGATCCCTCCTTCGGTTGTCAGCATAGCTTTTCTGTCTATCTTGTGCAGTCTTTAACTGTAGAACCCCGGATCTTGATGGCCATGTACGACGAATGATATCATATACTAAAGCATTTAAGAATGTATTTATGGCGTATGGGTGTTTGGAATGAAATAGGCAAGAGTATAGAATACTCTTGAGTATTGACAAGGGTTATGCCTTGGCATACCCTCGACTCTAAATAGCCCTAGTGTTCACACCGCTCATCGGAATTAAGCGATTCTTGGATTTTTGGAAAGGTAATTGAACCCTCTTCGGGGTTCATGTTGATCACTTGTCTTGGTTTTGAGTTGGTGCTTGGTCAAAAGACCGATTTCTGAAGTCAGGTCGGTTTAAAATCTGGACTGACGAAACCCAATTTCGGATCAGTCAGGTTTAGGGGCAAAATGGTCCAATAAAAAGGAAGAATTGGAAGTTGTGAAAAACATAAAAGTTGTTCTCCTTCGAAAGATGAATCCAACGCAAGTTGAATCGTCAAAATCGGACAAGCGAGTCAAAAGTTATGGCCGATATACGAAAACGCAAAAATGCTGAAAACTTTCTGGAAAAGTTACGATCGCTCGTAGGGACCCTACGAACGATCGTAGCGGAGCTACGAACGATCGTAGAGTTGCTACGATCGATCGTAAATCTCCAGAAATGCTGAAAACTCTCGGGTGAAGCTACGATTGATCGTAGAAGGCTACGATCGATCGTAGAAGGCTACGATCGATCGTAAATCGCTACGAACGATCGTAGATATGCGATTTTACTTTTTGGATGCGATTTTTTTTGGGGTTTTTCACCCCTTACACTATAAATAGAAGACTTTAGGAGGGTTTTTGGTTTACCCTAAACCAAGGAGAGTTCCTAGAAAGAGAAGCAGAGGATCTTGAGGGTTCCAAATAGGGTTTTGATTTGGAATCAAGAAAAGCTTCAACAAGGGTTTGATCTTCTCCAAATCAAGCTTGGATCATTCCAATCAAGTGAGGAGTTTCTCAAAGGGTTTCTTCAACCTAGAAATTGATCCAAGGAGGTTAGTAAACTACTATCTAACCTTGTTATCATACAAAGATAATTCTATAGGTGATTTTAATTCTATTATGATACAAATAGGAAGTGTGGAAATTGGGTGAACTAGATCATGAATAAACAATCAAATAGGGTTGTACAAATTGGGGGTTTTTCAATAACAAGGATGAATATGGCTAAACTTGTAAGAAAATTGTAATACCTTTAAATGAACCATAATTTTAAGTATACTATGATGCAATGACAAACAAGGGATTTTGGGCGAACTTGATTATGTTCAAATAAGCAAATAAGGATTTAAGATTTTGGGGGTTTTCCAATAAAAGGGTGAATATGACTATAAGTGCAAGTTAGTGTTAATATCCTCAAAGGAACCATGATTTTAAGTGTGATATGATGAATTAGGCTTAGAAGCCATGATTGTTATGATGTGATGCAATGAATGAAATGTTCTACATTCTAGAATTGTCTAAGTATGTTATGATGCTAATATACCTTGCATGAACCATATGAGTTATTAAGGTATTCAAGTATACTATAATGATCATTATGCCTTGCATGAACATGTTTAATTAGTTAAAGCTTTCCACATAGATGTTATAATGCTCACAAACACTCTACGCACGATAAGTATTGCACGACCGTGGTTTTTCTCATAAGCATGAATTTTTAAGAAAACATAAGAGGATTTTCAAAGGCATTCATAAGTAAGAAGCATACATGCATAAGAGTTGACTAAGCCAAACTTTGGGTTGGCATTCTAGGATCGGTTACTTCATGCTCACAAGGATCAAGTCTAAGATCTCGCATAAACTCCACGGATCATAAGTCTCGCAAGGCTTTTCAAGAACTCATAAGAAACTCATAAGTCTAAGATCTTGCATATGTCTCCAAGGAGAACAAGCTCACAAGGATCATAAGCTCACAAGAAGCTCACAAGTACTCATAAGCTCACAAGAAGCTCATAAGCTCACAAGTACTCACAAGCTCACAAGAACTCTAAGCTCATAAGAACTCATAAGAAAACACGAGGCTCACAAGCAGTCATAAGAACTCATAAGCATACATGAGAAGATTTGTTTTCCATGAAAAGAACAAGTTTTATGAAAGGTTTTTCCCGACGGGTTTTAAGCATGGATTTTGGTGATTGTATTCTTTTACGCACTGTATAAAATATTGTGATTATGATAGCATTGTTAGCTAGTAGATTTTGCTCGCTGAGTATTCCATGCTCAGCCGTACATGTTATGTCGGCAGGCACACGGACTCCATTTGACATCTGTGATCAGGGGCCCTGGATAGAGGAGGATTATGGCGAGGAGGAGCCATATGTAGAGCCTCAGGAGGAGGCAAATGACTTAGACCACTGGCCCTTTTAGAGTGATTACATAGAGAGAGAGAGAGTATTATCATTTTGTATTTTGATAGGTGGGCATGTCCACCTTTACTTTTGTGATGTATGTACAAACTTGGAATACTCAGCATGTATAGAAAAGAAATTTTTGGATTACGCTTCCGCACATTGGTTTAAGTTTCCGCCTTATTCATGATTATGTTTGTCATGACTTGAATGTTATTACAGGATGGTTTGGTATCGGATATGGCACATCACGAGCCAAAGTATCCCTAACTCCTAGGGGGTATTTTGGGTCGCGACATTAACCTCTCTCGGATAAGCTTGACCCTATCCGCGGTTTGTTCAATTAACTCGGGGCCCAAAATCTTTCTTTCTCCCACTTCATCCCAATACAACGGGGATCTACAACTCCTTCCGTACAAAGCCTCGAAAGGTGCCATTTGTATGCTTTCTTGATAACTATTGTTGTAAGCGAATTCCAACAAAGGTAGGTGATCTTCCCAACTTCCCTTGAAGTCTAGCATACATGCTCGGAGCATATCTTCAATAACCTGATTCACCCTCTCGGTTTGCCCGTCGGTCTGTGGGTGGAAAGCTGTGCTAAAGTCTAACCGGGAGCCCATTGCACCTTGAAAACTTTTCCAAAACCTGGATGTGAATCTTGGGTCTCTATCCAACACAATACTCACTGGCACCCCGTGTAATCGGACTATTTCCTTGATGTATAGCTCCGCTAACTGATTGGAGTTGAATGTAGTCCGGTACGGTAAGAAATGAGCAGACTTCGTGAGTCTATCAACAACTACCCATATAGCATCGGTCTTCCTAACCGTCTTCGGCAACCCCACGATGAAGTCCATAGAGATATGTTCCCATTTCCACTCGGGAATAGGGAGAGACTGCAAAAGACCCGCCGGTCTCAAATGCTCCGCTTTCACCTGTTGGCACACCAAACACCGTGCCACTACTCCGCAACCTCCCTCTTCATGTTTCGCCACCAAAAGTGACTCTTGAGGTTCCGATACATCTTTGTCCCCCCGGGATGCACTGTATACTTAGACCGGTGAGCTTCGTCCATAATCTCTCTCCGAAGGTCTGCATTGGCTGGGACACAAAGCCTTCCCTTGAATGTAATAGCACCTCGGCTAGTGAGAGAGAATTCCGTACTACCCTTGACCACTTCCTTATCCCGGAAAGCCAACAAGTCAGTGTCTGTGGCTTGATACTCCTGGATCAAGTCTATAAGGTACGGCCGAACTGTAACATTTGCCAAAACCGGACTGCAGACAGAATCGTTCACACTGATATCTAGATTTGCCAAATTGTCTAACAGTCTCCATTCCCACACCAACATGTGAGCCAACAACCCCGATGGTTTCCAACTCAGAGCGTCTGCCACCACATTTGCTTTTCCCGGGTGATATTGGATAGTGCACTCATAGTCTTTTAAGAACTCAATCCAATGTCGTTATCGTAAGTTTAACTCTTTTTGGGAAAAGAGATACTTGAGGCTCTTACGGTCCATGTACACATAGAACTCCACCCCGTACAGATAATGTCGCCAAATTTTGAGTGCAAACACGACCGCCGCAAGCTCCAAGTCGTGAGTGAGGTAGTTCTTTTCATGCTCTTTCAACTGCCTTGATGCATAGGCAATGACTTTCTTGTGTTGCATTAGGACACACCCGAGTCCGACGTGCGAGGCATCACTATACACCTCATACCCAAAAGGTCCAGATGGCACAGTAAGGACAGGGGCTGTGGTGAGGCGTTTCTTCAACTCTTGGAAACTTACATCACATCGGTCACTCCAACTGAACTTTGTATTTTTCCTTGTCAAGTAGGTGAGAGGTGCAGCCAAACTGGAGAATCCCTCCACAAATCTCCGGTAGTAGCCTGCCAATCCGAGGAAACTACGTATCTCCGTGACGCTCTTGGGCCTCTCCCAACTCATGATTGCCTCAACCTTGGCTGGATCTACAGAAATGCCCTCGGCCGACACCACGTATCCAAGAAATGCGACCTTCTCTAACCAGAACTCGCACTTACTCAATTTGGCATATAGCCTATGCTCTCTCAACATCTCCAGAGCAAGGCGGAGGTCTCGTGCGTGATCTTCCCGTGTCTGGGAATACACCAAAATGTCATCAATGAATACAATCACGCATCGATCCAAGTAAGATCGGAACACCCGGTTCATCAAATCCATGAATGCTGCCGGTGCATTCGTCAGCCCAAAAGGCATGACAAGGAACTCGTAATGCCCATACCGAGTCTTGAAAGCCGTCTTCGGAACATCTTCCGCCTTGATCCTTAATTGATGATACCCCGATCTAAGATCAATTTTGGAGAAGAATCTCGCTCCCTTCAGTTGGTCGAACAAGTCATCGATCCTTGGCAAGGGATAACGATTCTTGATAGTTACCTTGTTCAACTGACGGTAGTCTATACACATTCTCATCGACCCGTCTTTCTTCTTTACAAAGAGAACCGGAGCTCCCCACGGTGAGACACTTGGTTGGATGAAACCAAGTTGTTGTAACTCCTCAATCTGTTTCTTCAATTCTTCCAGCTCTATAGGGGCCATTCTATACGGTGCCCTTGAAATCGGAGCGGTGCCCGGAGTAAGCTCTATAGCGAACTCAATCTCCCGATTCGGAGGTAACCCGGGAAGTTCCTCCGGAAACACGTCCAAGAAATCACTCACGACCGGAATGGCCGAGGAGTTTTGTGCTTCTAGGTTTGCTATACTCAAGGCTGCGAGGCGAGCAATGTCCCTCTCTCTTAATCCTCGGAAGTGAAAAGGCTTACCTCCTTCCGGCTTGAAATTCACCATCTTTTCAAAACACGCAACATGCCCGTGATGTTTTGACAACCAATCCATCCCTAAGATGACATCAAAATCCAAGTTTTGAAAATCTAGGACGATGAGATCGGCTAATAGTTCATTCTCCCCCACTTGAACCACACTATCCCTGAATATCTTGTCCGTATCAACTGACTTGCCGAGTGGAGTTGCAATGGTCAACTCCCGCTCTAACGGAGTAGACTCAGTCAAAAATCCCTTTGCGAAACTAGGTGACACAAAGGAGTGAGTGGATCCTGTGTCGATCAACACACGGGCAAGACACTCATTCACTAATAAAGCACCTGTGCGATTAAGTAACTACTATTAGTAGATTTCAAACAACAACAAGCATCATACATAGGTAACCCTTAGTATAAATAATCACATAATAAACCATAGAAATTTTACACAACTTAGACTCTTGAATTTTTTTTTTGCGTACCTTGCACGACATCGTCGGATGCACGTGCGTCTCTCTCCGATAGAGCAAAAACTCAACCCTGGGTGGCTGGGCGAGGAGGCCGTGTAGACTGTGAGGCCCTCGAAGCCTGAGAAGAGCTAGGCTGAGATGTCTGCCTCATCGGGGGTCTGCTCCCTGAAGACTGAGCTGGCACTTGACGTCGGGGACAATCTCTAACCATGTGGCCATGGTCACCACAATGGAAGCAACTTCCAGTAACCCTTCGGCATTCTCCTACTGGGTGCCTCCTTCCACAAAGGGTGCATATGTCGTGCAAATAGGTGGGAGGAGCATATCCTGTAGCCTGTGTCACTGCGGGGCGAGAAGTCTGGGCAAAAGCCGGGCGAAAAGCCAGTGGAGAAAAAGGGCGGGGAGCCTGTGGTGCCGAGTATATCCTCTGTGACTGAGCCGGCCTTGCGGACTGATACAAAGTAGTCCTCGCTCTTTTCTCCCCCGAACTACTCGACTGTCCTTTCTCTATTCCTCTCCTTTTAAAGAACTCCTCGGAGTTCGATTCGGCCAACAGTGCCTTGTCTACTACTTCTGAATATGTCTCATGTCTGAACATTGAGACTCGGTCCTTGAGGTAGGCCTTCAACCCCCTTTCAAATTTTCGGGCTTTCATAGCCTCGGTCGCTATCATATGTGGAGCAAACCGAGATAGCTCCGAAAACTTAACCTCATAAGCGGCTACTGACATATTACCTTGCTCCAAGGTAATAAACTCAACTTCCATCTTCTCTTTTATCCCGACCGGGAAGTATTTCTTGTTGAAAGCTTCCAAGAATTCCTCCCAAGTCCAATCTTGACCTTGCCGGGTCAACTCTCGGGTCCGAAGTGCAGACTTCCACCAATGATCGGCCTTACCTTCAAGCATGAAGGCGGCCCAAGTAACCTTTTCCGCCTCCGTAGGTGCCAATACAGAGAATATCTTTTCTAATTGCCGGATCCATCCTTCGGCAACAAGCGGGTCAATACTCCCACAAAAGGTTGGAGGCCTCATCCTCCGGAAAGCTTCTATCCCGGCTTGGGCTCGGTTAGGAGGAGCCGGTATAAGTGCCACATTAGGCGAAGTGGCCGGTTGCCTTGCCGCCAACATAGCCAAAGTCTCGGCTATGGATGCGAATGCTTGGGCAAAGTCGGGTTGATCATCACCCGATGGAGCATCACCTCCATTACCCCTCGTGTTGTACCCGCGACCCCGGGTATTGCGTCTCATGATTTCTCCTGAGAACGACAATACAACATGAGTCTAACTTGGATACGCACTTAATACAAATTTCGCAATTCACTCAATACAAATTCATCAAGCATATTTAATAAGTACAACACAAATAATGTACACATGGTATATAACACAATAGCATAACATACAATCCGTGTTCCTAGCGTAGGACTCTATGTTCGGTTGAAGTTCAACCCATTTTGACTAAGACTAACTTGTTAGTCTATACTTGTAATACAACTCTCTAAGGTGATTCTAATACCTTGTTCAATCATCTAAGTGACCCTAGGGACTCTAATGCCTAGAGCTCTGATACCACTCTGTAACGCCCCGAAATATCCCCTAGGAGTTTAGGGATATTTTAGGTGTCACACTACGTACCTAACAAACCATCCTGTCATGCACAAGATAAAATACAGTACTAACAACGATAATCAGAGCGTGGAAGCTAACATATATACGGAAGCGAAAACAAATTTTCATTTCTTCTGATGATCCAAAATAGTATTCCAAGTTAACATAAATACAAGACATGTCTAAGTCTAAGGTGGACAGACCCACCTATCAAAATATCAAAATACACAAGACCCTCTCATACTCTCCCCTCAACAGTAGTCGAGGTATGGCCACGCATCGAGGTCTCGGTCCTCCTGAGACTGTAATGGAATAGCCGGCTCTCTTTCCTCTATATACTCTTCCTCGACCCAAGGCTCCGGGTCGAGGGCTCCCTCAGTACCTGCTGACATGAAAGTACGGCTGAGCATGGAATACTCAGCGAGTACAAGCTACTAGCAGACCATAACAATAATAAAACACATAATAGTAATATCATACAAGCAGTAATAGAAACATTACAAAAGAAATAGTATGAGGCATGATACAATACAAGCATCCTGACGTGCATACATGAATGCGAAAACGCCGATAAAACTCATGCTTGAAAACCCCTGTCATGTCCCGGTATGCCTCGTAGAAATCATGTATGCATGCATGCATGAATGCATGATCATCATCTTGTAAACCTCCATCTTGTAACTTGTGAGTTAGAGGCTAGCACCCGAATCTCCCTGGGCTGCCAACCTCCTTGATATGCAATGCTCTTGTGAGCCAGAGGTTAGTACTCGAATGTCCTTGGGCTACCAACCTCCTTGATATGCAATGCACTTTTGAGCCAGAGGCTAGCACCCGAATGTCCCTGGGCTACCAACCTCCTTGTTATGAAATTCATGGTTTTCTTGTGAGCCAAAGGTTAGCACCCGAATCTCCCTGGGCTACCAACCTCCTTGATATGCAATGCACTTGTGAGCCAGAGGCTAGCACCCGAATGTCCCTGGGCTGCCAACCTCCTTGATATGCAATGCACTTGTGAGCCAGAGGCTAGCACCCGAATGTCCCTGGGCTACCAACCTCCTTGATATGCAATGCACTTGTTGTTTATTATATGCACATGCTCTTGAAATCTCGGTTCATGCTATCATGCGTGCTCATGTGCGTGCCAATAATAACAATCGTGGGAATGCGCTTAACAAAAGAGATATGGCGTTACAATTCAATTCATAATATTAGCATAAGTAACTTAAGTAATTCACATGACATTGGATCAATTCATCGTCTATAAGAACACATGCATAAACCTATTTCCATTTTCTTCATCTAAGTCGTTTATTCATAGTTTAGGCATTTTGTCAAACACAACACATGCAATGTTTCTTAATAATTCATCTTGTTCTTTTTAGCGTATATTTTCCATCCAAACATCAAGGTAAGTTCATTATTGGTAAAATACTCATCCACCATTTCCATCGCACACATCACATAACATACATCTCGGCATCCAATCGCCACATCCAACATTCCATCCACACATCCACACCTTTTCCATTATCTTGTTTATATTTAATGGAGGATAACACGTTTCATAAAAAGGAAAACATAATATAAAGAATCACATTTTTATATAGAAAACCTAGATTTTTGCTAGGGAAAGTTAGTAGGGTGTACTAACCTTGCTCAAGGCTTGATCCTTGGTGGGAAACTTGATTGAAGCTCCAACTTGAAAGAAGAACACCTTTGCTTGAAGGAGACTTGAGTTGGGGAAGAAACCCCTTTCAAAAACGTGCTTGGGTTGCTGCCCTAGCTTGGAGAACGCTCTCCACGAGTGCTTGAGCCGTGATCTTGGAGAAAAAACCGGACTTGAAGTGATCTAGGCTCTCAAAACCCCTTTGATTCTTCTCCAGAAGCAAAACCCTAGCTTAGGAAACCCTTTCTCCTCTCTTCTAATCCCCCAAATCCTCTAAGTGTTGAGAATGAGCCCTAAAGGCTCGGGTTAAACTCTTAAGGTAAGAGTGAACCGACCAAAAGACCATAATACCCTTACTAAAATTTCTGCAAAAACACGAGTGCCGAACACGTTGTGCTGTGAATAGTGTCAAACACGTTGTGCTGTGAATAGTGCCGAACACGTTGTGCTGTGAATAGTGCCGAACACGTTGTGCTGTGAATAGTGTTGAACACGTTGTGCTGTGAATAGTGTTGAACTCGTTGTCCGTTGTGAATAGTGCCAAACACGTGCTGTGAATAGTGTTGAACACGTTGTGCTGTGAATAGTGCCGAGTACGTTGTCCGTTGTGAAGGGTGCCGAACCCGTTGTCACGTTGTGTTGTGCATAGTGCTGAGCTCGTTGTCCGTTGTCTTATGTACAACATGCCCGTCGTGAGCTGTACAACGTACACGTTGTTTGCTGTACAACGTACCTATTGTGAGCTGTACAACGTACACGTTGTTTGTTGTACAACGTACCCGTTGTGAGCTGTACAACGTACACGTTTTTTGCTGTACAACGTATCCGTTGTCTGTTGCACAACGGATGCACAACGTATACGTTATCAGAGCTAGAGCTACGTTATCATAGTACGTTGTCTGTGCCTTATCAGAGCACGTTGTCAGAGCACGTTATCAGAGCTACGTCCTTAGTGCCTTCCGAGCTATGTCCTTAGTGCCTTCCGAGCTACGATTGCCTACAGGTCCAGACTGTTTTGGCCATATCTTTTGACTCGTTCGTCCGATTTTGACGATTCAACTTGCGTTGGGTTTGTACTTCGAAAAGAAACATTTCTGACGTTTCAGAATTTCCAATTTCTCTCTTATTTATTAATTAGACTATGAGGAAGGCCAAGTAGCTACGAAAACGGTATTCATTAAGTATAGAAAAATCCGGGGTGCTACATGTTTCTCCAAGCTAGGGCAGTGCCTCACGAACATTTTTAGAGGAGTTTTCTTCCTCATTGATCAAAGTTGGTACTTCTTGCTACCCTCCTAGTCGTAGTTCCTCTTTCCCTCCATGTTGCTTTGTTTTCCTTCATCTATACTTGTGCTATGAGTTGGGATGTGTGGATGTTGTGAATGGAGATGGAATGGGCGATTGGATGCCAATAGTTGTGTTGTGATAATTAAAATTGGGAGGGCATTGTATCCATAATGAACAAACATGTATGATGGAATTATAACCCACCTAGAAAAGCATATTGTAGGGTTAACATATAATGAACATACCATGTTTGATGGAATGCCAAGGTGAATGAAATGAGTGTAAATCAAGAAAATGCATGCTAAATTACTTATGTAACTTGTTAGGGATTATGCTAGCATGATTTCTTGTTTTCCCTAAAATATTATGAATGTTTATTTGTTTAAAAATGTCTATACGCTATACATTGTGAAATCCCCCAAATGTCATGTTTAAATTCAAATGCAAGTATGCACACGATCCCATGAGCACGGCATGCATGACATGATTTACCGAGGTTTTCAAGAACATGATTAGAGATGGGACATATCCTACCATATGTTTTACCTCGCTTTTCACAAGAAAACAAGAACAAACATTCCACGAGGGGTCTCCCGTCACTCATAAGTACATAACATAAAGAAGGGCCTCCCTTCCCTCGCAAATACATACATATCATGAAGAAGGGTCTCCCTTCCCTCTCAAGTGCATTGCATAAAGAAGGGTCTCCCTTCCATCTCAAGGCATCTCACAAGCGCATCTCACAAGTACATCTCACAAGTGTATCTCCCAAGTTACATGATCACAAGCAAGCACGCATGACATGACACGATATACAAGAATCAAGCAAGATGGACAAGACGAGTTTTCAAGCACGAAAATGGTACCTTAAGTCAAATCAAGCGCACGGTGTTTTCAAAGGTTTTATCGGCTTTTATGAATGCAAGCATGATTATATACTGCTTTACTTTATTGTTATGATATTGTAACGCCCCAAAATACCCCCTAGGAGTTTAGGGATACTTTAGGCGTGGCTATACGTACCTGCCAAACCATCCTGTCATGAACAAGATAATTAACATACTAAACAATGATAATCAGAGCGCGGAAGCTAAACATAAATGCGGAAGCGTAAACCAACTTTTTCTTTTCTTCAAAGATTTCTAAAATAGTATTCCAAGTTAACATATATACAACATGTCTAAGTCTAAGGTGGACAGACCCACCTATCAAAATGTCAAAATACATAAAAGATCCTCTCGTACTCTCCCCTCAACAGTAGTCGAGGTATGGCCACACGTCGAGGTCTCAATCCGCCTGAGACTGTAGTGGGATAGACGGCTCTCTCTCCTCTATATATTCTTCCTCGACCCAAGGCTCCGGGTCGAGGGCTCCCTCGGTACCTGCCGACATAAAAGTACGGCTGAGCATGGAATACTCAGCGAGTACAAGCTACTAGCCATCCATAACAATAATAAACATGCAAAGAGTAGTACAATACCAATCATCAATTTCCAGGCAATAATAAAATCATAGAATTAAACAATATTAATCATCTTGATGAGCATGAATGCAAAAACGCCGACAAAACTCATGCTTGAAAACCCGTTTCCATGTCCCGGTATGCATTTTAAAATCATGTATGCGTGCATGCATGAATGTCTTGTCATCATCTTGTAACTTGTGAGCCAGAGGCCAGCATCCGAATCTCCCTGGGCTGCCAACCTCCTTGATATGGATAGTTTTCTTGTGAGCCAGAGGCTAGTACCCGAATGTCCCTGGGCTACCAACCTCCTTGACAATAGGTGATTTTTATTACTTGCTTAGTTTTCTTGTGAGCCAGAGGCTAGTACCCGAATTTTTCCTGGGCTACCAACCTCCTTGACAATAGGTGTTTTAGGGGTTTTCTTGTGAGCCAGAGGCTAGTACCCGAATGTCCCTAAGCTACCAACCTCCTTGACATGTAATATTTTCTTGTTGGTTATTATATGCACATGCTCTTGAAATCTCAGTTCATGCTGTCAATCGTGACAACCATGGAATAAGGGTAATAAGAGAGGTATGACATCACCATTCAATTCACAATATAAGCATATGAGAATTTGAGTTATCAACATGGTATTTAAATCCATTCATCATTCATGAGAATACATGCATAAGGCCCCTTTCCATTTCTTCATTTAAATCATTATTTCATAGTTTAGGTATTTTGTCAAACACTTAGCATGCAAGTTTCCTCATTGTTCATTTTCTCCTTTTTAGTGCATATTTTACATTCAATCACACAAGGTAAGTTTATTATTTGTGTAATGCCCCATCCTCCATTTTCCAATCCACGGCCCACACATACCATACATCGCCCATTCGGCATCCAATCGCCACATCCAACATCCATCCAAATATCCATACCATTTCTTTATCTTGTTTATATTTATTAGGGATGATACATTTCACAAGAAAGTAAACATAATTGCCTAAATCACATTTCATAAAGAAAACTTAGATTTATTGCTAGGGTAAGTTAGTAGGGTGTACTAACCTTAGATCAAGGCTTGATCTTGGTAGGAACCTTGATTTGAGCTCCAACTTGAAAGAAGAAGCCCTTGCTTGAAGAAAGCTTGAGTTGAGGAAGAAACCCCTTGGAAAAACTTGTGTGAGTTGCTGCCCTAAATTTGGAGGAGGAGTCCCACACGAGTTGAACCTTGGATTTGAAGAATCCAAGCCTTGAAATAAACCTTGGGTAGCCCACACTCTTGATTTCTTCTCAAGAGGAAAACCTAGGTTAGGAAATCCCCTTCTCCTCTCTCTCTATCTCTCCAAATACTCTAAGGATGGTAAATGAAGCCCTAAAGGCTCGGGCAAGCCTTTATGGGTAAGGGTTTAACGCCCAAAAGACGAAAATGCCCTTACAAAAATTTCTGCAAAACACGGGGACCGAGCGATCGGTGGTTATGACCGATCGATCGGTTACCTACCGAGCGATCGGTACTCTGGCCGAGCGACCGGTCAAAAAACTACTCTCTGGAAAATTTCCCCATACAAAATCTTTGACCGTGCGATAGATACCGATCGATCGGTTTTGGACCGATCGATCGCTAACTGGACCGAGCGATCGGTGCTCTGTAGGTCTGGACTGTTTTGACCATATCTCTTGACTCGCTTGCTGGATTTCGACGATTCAACTTGCGTTGGGTTCGTCTTTCGAAAATGAACATTTCTGACGTTTCAGAATTTCTGATTTCTCTCTTATTTATTAATTAGACTATGAGGAAGGCCAATTAGCTACGAAAACGGTATTCATTAAGTATAGAAAAGTCCGGGGTGCTACATTCTCCCCCCCTTACAAAAATTTCATCCCCGAAATTTGGACGATACATACATGCACAAGACCATAACAATTACAAGGGGATGCCAAGGCCCTAAACAAATAACTGAGGATACTTTTCCCGCACTTCGGCTTCTCGTTCCCATGTAGCTTCCTCCCTTGAATGGTGTTGCCATCTCACTAAGACCAAGGGAATGGTCTTGTTACGCAAGACTTGATCTCTCCTATCCAAGATCTGCACCGGTTGTTCAACTAGGGTGAGGTCCTCTCGAATCTCTATCGGATCCAATTCGATGACATGAGAAAGATCCGGGATATACTTTCGAAGCATAGAGACATGGAATACATTGTGGACCACCGTCATATGAGAGGGTAAAGCAACACGGTAAGCTACCTCACCGACTCTAGTAATGATCTCGAACGGACCCACATATCTCGAGCTAAGCTTGCCCCTCTTCCCGAATCGCATAACACCCTTGGTTGGTGAAACCCGAACAAATACAAAGTCACCCACTCGAAACTCAAGATCTCTCATTCGATTGTCGGCGTAGCTCTTCTGTCTATCTTGTGCGGTCTTCAACCTCTCCCGGATGAGCTTGACTCTATCTGCCGTTTGTTCAATCAACTCGGGGCCCAAAATTTTTCTTTCTCCCACTTCATCCCAATACAACGGGGATCTACAACTTCTTCCGTACAAAGCCTCAAAAGGAGCCTCTGTATGCTTGCCTGATAGCTATTATTGTAGGCGAATTCCACCAAAGGTAGGTGATCTTCCCAACGTCCTTTAAAATCCAGCATACAAGCTCGGAGTATATCTTCAATAACCTGATTCACTCGCTCGGTTTGCCCATCCGTCTGTGGATGGAAAGCCGTGCTAAAGTCCAACCGGGAACCCATGGCACTCTGAAAGCTTTTCCAAAACCTGGAGGTAAATCTAGGGTCCCAATCCGAGACAATGCTCACTGGCACCCCGTGCAACCGAACTATTTCTTTGATATACAATGCAGCCAACTGATTTGAGTTGAATGTAGTCCGGTACGGTAAGAAATGGGCGGACTTCGTGAGTCTGTCGACCACGACCCATATAGCATCATAGTTTCTAGCCGTCTTCGGCAACCCCACAATGAAGTCCATAGAGATATGTTCCCATTTCCACTCGGGAATGGGGAGGGACTGCAAAAGTCCAGCCGGTCTCCTGTGTTCGGCTTTGACTTGTTGGCACACCAAGCATTTAGACACATACTCCGCTATTTCTCGCTTCATGTTCCGCCACCAAAAGTGCTTTTTCAAGTCTCTATACATTTTGGTACCTCCGGGGTGAACAGTGTACTTGGACCGGTGAGCCTCGTATAAGATTTCTCACTTAAGCTTCTCATCGGCTGGGACACATACTCTTCCCTTGAAAGTGATAATTTCATCTTCCCTCGCCATAAAATCCTTGCTGCCACTCTTAACTGACTTGTCTCGGCAAGAAAGTAGCTCGGCATCCATTTCCTGCAACTCCTGGATCATGCTCAACATAAATGGCCTAACTGTGATGTTAGCCATTACCGGCCCATAGGTAGGGAGACTAAAACTGATGTCGAGGTTGGATGCATCCTCCAGCAACCTCCACTCCTTCAGCATCATATGCGCCAAAAGTCAAGTAGGCTTCTGGCTAAGAGCATCGGCTACTACATTCGCTTTGCCCTGGTGGTATTGAATGGATCACTCGTAGTCTTTCAAAAATTCTACCCATCTTCTTTGCCTCAAGTTCAGCTCTTTCTGGGAAAACAAATACTTAAGGCTTTTATTATCATTGAATACCTCAAATTGTTCCTCATAAAGATAATGTCGCCAAATCTTCAATGCAAACACAACCGCGGCGAGTTCTAAGTCGTGAGTGGGGTAATTCTTTTCATGCTCCTTCAATTGTCTTGATGCGTAGGCAATGACTTTCTTATGCTGCATAAGGACACACCCAAGTCCGATATGCGAAGCATCGCTATATACCTCATAACCACCATGTCCGGATGGCACAGTAAGGACGGGGGCCGTGGTGAGGCGCTTCTTCAACTCTTTGAAACTCACTTCACATCGGTCACTCCAACTGAACTTGGCATTTTTCCTCGTCAAGTAAGTGAGAGGTGCGACCAAACTGGAGAATCCCTCTACAAATCTCCGGTAATAGCCTGCCAACTCGAGGAAACTACGTATCTCAGTGACGCTCTTGGGCCTCTCCCAACTCATGACTGCCTCAACCTTGGCTGGATCTACAGAAATACCCTCGGCAGACACTACGTGGCCTAGGAACGCAACTTTCTCTAACCAGAATTCGTACTTGCTCAATTTGGCATATAGCCTATGCTCTCTCAACATCTCTAGAGTAAGGCGGAGGTCTCGTGCGTGATCTTCCCGTGTCTGGAAATACACCAAAATATCGTCGATGAATACAATCACGCATCGATCCAAGTATGATCGGAACACCCGATTCATCAAATCCATGAACGCCGCCGATGCATTCGTCAGCCCAAAAGGCATACAAGGAACTCGTAATGTCCATACCGAGTCCTGAAAGCCGTCTTCGGAACATCCTCCGACTTGATCTTTAGCTGATGATACCCCGACCTGAGATCAATCTTGGAGAAAAATCTCGCTCCCTTCAGTTGGTCGAACAAGTCGTCTATCCTTGGCAAGGGATAACGATTCTTGATAGTTACCTTGTTCAACTGGCGGTAGTCTATACACATTTTCATTGACCCGTCTTTCTTCTTCACAAAGAGAACCGGAGCTCCCCACGGCGAGACGCTTGGTTGGATGAAACCAAGTTGTTGTAACTCCTCAATCTGTTTCTTCAATTCTTCAAGCTCTATAGGGGCCATTCTATATGGTACCCTTGAAATTGGAGCGGTACCCGGAGCAAGCTCTATAACGAACTCGATCTCTCTATCAGGAGGTAATCCGGGAAGTTTTTCCGGGAACACATCTAAGAACTCACTCACAACTGGAATAGCCGAGGAGTTTTGTACTTCGGGGTTCGCTAAGCTCAAAGCTGCAAGGCGAGCAATATCCCTTTCTCTCAATCCTCGAAAATGAAAAGGCTTAACCCCTTCCGGCTTGAAGTTCACCATCTTTTCAAAACACGCAACATGCCCGTGATGGTTTGCCAACCAATCCATCCCTAGGATAACATCGAAATCCAAGTCTCGGAAGTCTAGGATGATGAGATCGGCTAACAGTTACTTCTCCCCCACTTGAACCACACTATCCCTGAATATCTTGTCCGTATCAACTGACTTACCGAGTGGAGTTGCAATGGTCAACTCCCGCTCCAACGGAGTAGCCTCAGTCAAAAAGCCCTTTGCAAAACTTGGTGAGACAAAAGAGTGAGTAGATCATGTGTCTATCAACACTCGAGCGAGACACTCGTTCACTAATAAGGCGCCTGTGCGATTAAGTATCAGTAGATTTCAAACAATAACAAGTATCATACATAGGTAACCCTTAGTATAAATAACCACATAACAAACCATAGACATTTTATACAACTTAAACTCTAGGATTTTGCGTACCTTGCACGACATCGTCGGATGCACGTGCGTCTCTCTCTGATAAGGCGAAGACTCGGCCCTGTGTGGCTGGGCGAGGAAGCCGTGTAGACTGTGAGGCCCTCGAAGCCTGGGAAGAGCTAGGCTGGGATGTCTGCCTAATCAAGGGCCTGCTCCCTGAAGACTGAGCTGGCAAATGATGTTGGGGACAATCTCTAACCATGTGGCCTTGGTCACCACAATGGAAGCAACTTCCTGTAACCCTCCGACATTCTCCCACTAGATGCCTCCTTCCACAAAGGGTGCAGATATCATGCGCATAGGTGGGAGGAGCATATCCCGTAGCCTGAGTCACTACGGGGCGAGGAGCCTGAGCAAAAACCGGGCGAAAAGCTGGTGGAGCAAAAGGGCGAGGAGCCTGTGGTGCCGAATATATCCTCTGTGACTGAGCCGGCCCTGCGGACTGATACAAGCTAGTCCTTGCACTTTTTGCCCCTGAACTACTCTGTAGAGCCCCAGACTTTTCCATGCTTAATACATGACACTTTCGTTGTCATCTTGCCTTTTAAGAGGTATGATTAATAAATGAGGAAGAATTTGGAAATTTCGAAATGTCAGAATTGTTCCTCTTCGAAGTACGAACACAACGCAAGTTGAATCGTTAAAATCGGACGAACGAGTCAAAAGATATGGCCAAAACAGTCTGTACCTGTAGGAAAACGTATACTGTGTGCATCCGTTGTACAACTCACCACGGGCACGTTTGTACAGCACAACGAGTTGGCACTATTCACAGCACAACGAGTTGGCACTATTCACAGCACAACGAGTTGGCACTATTCACAGCACAACGAGTTGGCACTATTCATAGTACAACGAGTTGGCACTATTCACAGCACAACGAGTTGGCACTATTCACAGTACAACGAGTTGGCACTATTCACAGCACAACGAGTTGGCACTATTCACAGCACAACGAGTTGGCACTATTCATAGTACAACGAGTTGGCACTATTCACAGCACAACGAGTTGGCACTATTCACAGCACAACGTGCTCGGCACTGTTCACAACACAACGTGTTCAGCACTCGTGTTTTTACAGAAATTCCAGTAAGGGTATTATGGTCTTTGGTCGGTTACTCTTACCTTAAGAGTTTAACCCAAGCCTTTAGGGCTTCATTCGACACTTAGAGAGTTTGAGAGAATAGGAGAAAGGGGAGAAGGCGATTCCAACCTAGGGTTCCCATTTTGGAGAGAAATCAAAGGGTTTTGAAACCCTAGATCAACCTCCAGCCCATTTTTCTTCAAGATCAAGGCACAAACTCGTGAGGAGCATCTCCTCAAACTAGGGCAGCAGCTACACAGTCGTTTTGGAAAGGGGTTTCTTCCTCATTTCTTCAAGGTCGGTGCTTCTTACTACCCTCCTAGTTATAGTTCCTCTTTCCCCTTCTTTTCTCTTCATTTTCTTTCATTTACACATGTGCTATGAGATGGATAAATGGTAAATGGTGAATGGTGAATGGTGAATGGTGAATGGAGATGGAATGGGCGATTGGATGCCAATGGTTGTGTGTGATGAACAAATGGGGAAGGGCATTGTTCCAATAATGAATGTACATGTATGATTTGAGTAAAACCCATCTAGAAAAGCATGTTTTAGGGTAAATCCATAATGAACACACCATGTTTGATGAAATGCCAAGGTGAACACAGTGAGCTGAAAATCTGGAAATGCATGCCTAATAAATTATGAATATTGCTAGGGACTATGATAGTGTGTTTCCTGTTTTCCCATAATGCTATGAATACTACATTACTCAATCTTTGATGCTATATGTGTTGTGAAATTACCCAAATGTCATCTTTAAATTTGAATGCAAGTATGTACACGGTTTCCACGAGCACGGCATGCATGGCATGATTTATCGAGGTTTTCAAGAACATGGTTAGAGGTGGGACATATCCTACGATATGTTTTACCTCGCTTTTCACAAGAAGACAAGAACCAACATTCCACGAGGGGTCTCCCCTCACTCACAAGTGCATATCATGAAGAAGGGTCTCCCTTCCCTCGCAAGTACATACATATCATAAAGAAGGGTCTCCCTTCCCTCGCAAGTGCATTGCATAAAGAAGGGTCTCCCTTCCCTCTCAAGGCATCTCACAAGGACACCTCACAAGGATATCTCACAAGTTACATGATCACAAGCAAGCACGCATGACATGCATGACATGACACGACATACAAGAATCAAGCAAGATAGACATGACAAGCTTTCAAGTACAAAAAGATATTTCAAGTCAAGTCAAGTGCACGATGTTTCAAGAGGATTTATCGGTTTTCTACGAATTACAAGCATGATTATAAACTGCTTTACTTCCTTGTATGATGTGAATTGTTTCCGTTTGACATATATGAATTGCTCCTGATTATGTATTGCTATTTCTACGCTATAATTGTTGGTTAGTTTTTAGTACCCGCTGAGTATTCCATGCTCAGCCGTACTTCTTTTGTCGGCAGGTTCTGAGGGAGCTGCTGCCCCATTTGATGTTTGTGCTCCTGGTCCATTGGTGGAAGAGGAGTACGCCGAGGAGCCTTTGGAGGAACCTCCCGTAGAGGGTTATCAGTAGGTGGTGATTAGATTCTGAGTGGATTAGCTGTGGGTGAGATGAGAGTTAGATTTATGTCTTTTGGCGGGCATGTCCACACTTTCGTATGGATTACTTTTTGTATAAACTTGGATTTGTGTATGTATATACATAGAGGTTTGGTAGTCTTCCGCTGTGCTATGTTAGAGTATGTTTCCACTGTTTATATCCTCTATTGTATGTGCTCTGTGGGTTTTGCAGGTTAGTTGTCAAGCAAGTCATGATTAGTCGTCCAAAGTTCACTCTAACTCCTAGGGTGGGTTTTGGGTCGCGACAGAAGTGGTATCAGAGCTTAGGCTTTAGGTCTCTAGGGTCACTTAGAATCTTATACCACGGCTTGACAAGAGCATATGTCAGGAAACAAGTTAGGAAGAAAGTAAGTCGGAAGAGAGTCTTGATCCAAGTGTAAGACTAAACTTTAGTCTTAGTCAAAATGGTTGTTTCAACCAAGTTCGAGCCTTAGGAACGCTAGAACACCAAAGTATAATATTATAAATACTCTGATGACTTAATGCGATGTATATTAGTATTATACAACTAATACAAATTGGATTATTGTGAAATGGCATTGAAGTAAACTGTGGTTTCAAGTTAGACTCATGTGGTGTTATTATTCTCAGGACTTGAGTCATGAGACGGAACACACGGGGTCATGGACCACATACCAGAGCTTCCTCTTCTTCACGGGATGAGGATGAGCAGCCGGACCTCTCTCGAGTCTTAGGCTCTATTGCTGAGACACTCGCCATACTGGCGGCTCGACAGGCTATACCATCATCGGCGGCACCTACTCCACCGCCCGTAGCTCCAGTACATCGTACCGCTGGAGTTGAGGCATTCAGGAGATTGAGGCCTCCATCCTTCCATGGGAGTGTGGACCCTCTTACCGCGGAGGCATGGATCCTCCAGATGGAGAAGATCTTTACGGTCCTCTCACCTTTAGAGGAGGAGAGAGTAGCATGGGCAGCTTTCATGCTAGAAGGCGAAGCCCATCATTGGTGGTTGTCCGCACTGAGGACGAGAGATTTGACCATGCAGGGTCTACCTTGGACTTGGGAGGAGTTCAAGGATACTTTTTACAAAAAGTATTTTCCGATTGGAGCACGGGAAAAGAAAGAGAGAGAATTCATCAACCTTGAGCAAGGTTTGATGTCGGTGGCACAATACGAGGCCAAGTTCTCAGAGTTGTCGAGATTTGCGCCTCATATGGTTGCTACTGAGGCAATGAAGGCGAGGAGATTTGAGCAAGGGCTCAAGGATGTGATTATGGAGAAGGTGTCCGTTTTCAGGCATACTACCTACCCTGAGGTAGTAGACAAGGCCTTATTGGTCGAGGCCAATTCGGAGACAGTGTCCAAGAAGAGGGAGTTGGCGAGAGGCCAAGCTAGTAGTTCAGCACCTCCAGAGAGGCGGACTCGTTATCAGTATGCGTGGCCAGCACCATCGATGAGGCCTTCTTATGCGCCTCCAGCTCCACGGCAGTATGTGCCTCAGGCACCGAGACCGCAGGCTCTTCCAGCCCCACGGCCTGTTGCACCTCAGACGATGAGGTATGCTCCACTTTCGGCCCCTCCGACTTATGCACACGAGGTCTGCACTTCATGCGGCCGAAGGCACCCGGCAGGGGATTGCCGAAGGGCATCGGGTGGATGTTTTCATTGTGGTCGCCAGGGCCATATGATCAGGGATTGCCCCAGTCGGCATTTACCAGGCCAGTCTCAGGGGATTAATCCACCAGCACGCCCAGCAGGATCATATCAGGCGTCATCTCAGACTACCCGGTCTACACCTCAGTCTCGCCAGGCAAACCAGGGGCGTGTATTTGCTTTGACAGAGGGTGATGCACTTGCATCTGATGATGTGGTGCAAGGTACGCGTTTGGAATTATTTTCGTTATTCGTGATTGATATGTTGTGTTTTATTCCTTGTGTACATACTTGGTATGATATATATATATACCTATGAGTATACTCTGTTGATGCATGGATTGACTTAGTTAGTTAAAATTTCAGGAACCCTACTAGTCAATGAGTATTTGGCTCGAGTATTAATTGATACCGGGTCTACTCATTCGTTTGTCTCGCCGAGTTTTTCAGAAGGTTTTTCTACAGGGCCAAGTCAGCTAGAACCGGAGTTAGCCATTTCGACTCCTCTCGACAAAACAGTATTGGCAGATAAAGTGTATAGAAATAGTGTGGTCCAAGTTGGAAGCCACGAATTGGCGGTTGATCTCATCGTCCTTGGATTCCAAGACTTTGATGTTATATTGGGAATGGATTGGTTAGCAGCACATCATGGGCATGTAGCTTGCTTTGAGAAAATGGTACTCTTCAAGCCAGTAGAAGGAAAACCATTCCACTTTCGCGGGTTGAGAAGTAGATCTATTGCTAGTTTTGCGGCGTTGGGCTTAGCTAATCTCGAGGCAAAGGACTCATCGACTATTTCGGTTGTGAGTGAGTTCCTGGATGTATTTTCAGAGGAGTTGCCAGGATTGCCTCCAGATAGGGAGATTGAGTTTATGATCGAGCTTGCACCAGGCACAGCTCCTGTTTTCAGAGCTCCATATAGGATGGCCCCTATTGAACTCAAGGAGTTGAAGACTCAGTTGGAAGAATTGCAAGGCCTTGGCTTCATTCGACCAAGTGTCTCACCGTGGGGTGCCCCGGTGTTGTTTGTTAAGAAGAAAGATGGCTCGATGCGGATGTGTGTCGATTACCGGCAATTGAACAAAGTCACCATAAAGAATAGGTATCCCTTGCCTAGGATTGATGACTTGTTCGATCAGTTGAAGGGAGCGAGATTTTTCTCGAAGATAGATCTTCGATCGGGTTATCACCAGTTGAAGATTAAGGCGGAAGATGTTCCCAAAACTGCTTTCAGGACTCGATATGGGCACTACGAGTTCTTGGTAATGCCTTTTGGACTCACGAACGCGCCGGCAGCCTTTATGGATTTGATGAACCGGGTGTTCCGGCCACACCTTGATAGGTGCGTGATTGTATTTGTGGATGACATCTTGGTCTATTCCTAGACACGGGAAGATCACACACGCGACCTATGCCTTGCCTTGGAAATGCTAAGAGAGCACAAGCTATACGCCAAACTTAGCAAGTGTGAGTTTTGGTTAGAAGAGGTGGCATTCCTAGGCCACGTTGTTTCTGCAGAAGGTATATCGGTAGATCCAAAGAAGATCGAAGCAGTTATGAGTTGGGCGAGGCCCAAGAGTGTTACCGAGATACGCAGCTTTCTTGGATTGGCAGGCTACTATAGGAGATTCGTAGAGGGTTTCTCTAGCCTTGCAGCACCACTCACCTACCTGACAAGGAAGAGCGCCAAGTTTGTATGGAGTGATAAGTGCGAGATCAGTTTCTTGGAACTGAAGAAGAGGCTTACTACAGCCCCTGTCCTTACTGTGCCATCTGGACCTTATGGGTATGAGGTGTATAGTGATGCCTCACACGTTGGACTTGGGTGTGTACTCATGTAGCATAAGAAATTCATTGCCTATGCATCAAGGCAATTGAAGGAGCATGAGAAGAATTATCCCACGCACGACTTGGAGCTTGCGGCGGTCGTGTTTGCACTTAAGATTTGGCGTCATTACCTTTATGGGGTGGAGTTCTATGTGTTCACTGATCACAAGAGTCTCAAGTATCTCTTTTCCCAAAAGGAGCTGAATCTAAGGCAACGGCGTTGGATGGAATTTTTGAAAGACTATGATTGTACCATTCAATACCACCCGGGTAAAGCAAATGTAGTGGCAGATGCTTTGAGTAGAAGACCTCAAGGGTTGTTAGCACATATGTTGGTTCAAGAATGGAAGCTACTAGAAGATTTGGCAAATCTGGACATCAGTGTGAATGACTCTGTCCGTGGTCCTACCTTGGCAAATGTTACGGTTCGGCCGTACATTATAGATTTGATCCAAGAATATCAAGCCATGGATGCTGAATTGTTGGCTTATCGGGACAAGGAAGTTGCTAAGGGTAGTGAGGACTTCTCTCTCACTAGTCGGGGTGCTATCACATTCAAGGGAAGACTGTGCGTCCCAGCCAATGCAGATCTTCGAAGAGAAATTTTGGATGAAGCACACCGTTCGAAATACACAGTGCACCCAGGGGGTACAAAGATGTACCGGAACCTCAAGAGTCACTTTTGGTGGCGGAATATGAAGAGGGAGGTTGCGGAATATGTGGCACGGTGCTTAGTGTGCCAACAGGTGAAAGCAGAACACATGCGACCCGCCGGTCTATTGCATTCCCTTCCGATTCCCGAGTGGAAATGGGAGAACATATCCATGGATTTCATAGTTGGCTTGCCAAAGACGGCAAGGGGCTCAGATGCGATATGGGTAGTAGTGGATCGTTTGACAAAGTCCGCTCATTTCTTACCCTACCGAACTACTTTCAACTCAAGTCAGTTGGCTGCACTATACATCAAGGAAGTAGTTAGATTGCACGGAGTGCCTGTTAGTATTGTGTCGGATCGGGATCCAAGATTCACGTCAAGATTTTGGAAAAGTTTTCAGGAGGCTATGGGTTCCCGACTTGATTTCAGCACCGCTTTTCATCCACAGACGGATGGACAAACCGAAAGAGTGAACCAAGTCATTGAAGACATGCTTCGGGCTTGTATGTTGGATTTCAGAGGTAGTTGGGAAGAGCACTTGCCATTGGTTGAATTTGCCTATAATAACAGCTATCAAGCAAGTATTCAAATGGCACCATTTGAGGCCTTGTATGGGCGAAGTTGTAGGTCTCCTCTCTATTGGGATGAGGTAAGCGAAAGGAAAGTGCTTGGTCCGGAGTTGATTGAGCAAACTGCAAACACAGTTAAGATCATCCGGGATCGATTGAAAGCCGCTCAAGATCGCCAGAAAAGTTATGCGGACACACGCCGTAGGGACTTGGAATTTCAAGTAGGGGATCAAGTTTTTGTGAAAGTATCTCCTAGCAAAGGGATCATGAGATTTGGGAAGCGAGGTAAGCTCAGTCCTCGGTATGTTGGGCCTTTTGAGATTATCACACGAGTTGGTGAAGTTGCTTATCGAGTAGCTCTTCCACCTCACATGGCTACAGTTCATAACGTCTTCCATGTGTCCATGCTTCGGAAGTATCTTGCGGATCCTTCGCATGTCATAGACTTGGAACAGTTGGAGATTCGAGAGGACCTCACCTTGATTGAAAAGCCAGTCCAGATTTTAGATCGAAGGAATCAGGTGCTTCGCAACAAGACAATCCCTTTGGTTCTTGTGCAATGGCAACACCATGCTCGGGAAGAAGCTACATGGGAGCGTGAAGCCGAAGTCAAAGCAAAGTACCCAGAATTACTTGAATGAGTTTCTGTGTGAAGTCTGTATATGACTTGTAATGTCCTTTTTGATTTGTAATGCAAGTAGTGTCTGAATTTCGAGGACGAAATTTTTGTAAGGGGGGGAGGATGTAGAGCCCCAGACTTTTCCATGCTTAATACATGACACTTTCGTTGTCATCTTGCCTTTTAAGAGGTATGATTAATAAATGAGGAAGAATTTGGAAATTTCGAAATGTTAGAATTGTTCCTTTCGAAGTACGAACACAACGCAAGTTGAATCGTCAAAATCGGACGAACGAGTCAAAAGATATGGCCAAAACAGTCTGTACCTGTAGGAAAACGTATACTGTGTGCATCCGTTGTACAACTCACCACGGGCACGTTGTACAACTCACCACGGGCACGTTGTACAACTCACCACGGGCACGTTTGTACAGCACAACGAGTTGGCACTATTCACAGCACAACGAGTTGGCACTATTCACAGCACAACGAGTTGGCACTATTCACAGCACAACGAGTTGGCACTATTCACAGTAC
Source organism: Tetracentron sinense (assembly GCA_015143295.1). NCBI lineage: Eukaryota > Viridiplantae > Streptophyta > Magnoliopsida > Trochodendrales > Trochodendraceae > Tetracentron > Tetracentron sinense. The sequence continues at coordinate 11,283,593 of CM026566.1, forward strand.
AACGAGTTGGCACTATTCACAGCACAACGAGTTGGCACTATTCACAGCACAACGAGTTGGCACTATTCATAGTACAACGAGTTGGCACTATTCACAGCACAACGAGTTGGCACTATTCACAGCACAACGTGCTCGGCACTGTTCACAACACAACGTGTTCAGCACTCGTGTTTTTACAGAAATTCCAGTAAGGGTATTATGGTCTTTGGTCGGTTACTCTTACCTTAAGAGTTTAACCCAAGCCTTTAGGGCTTCATTCGACACTTAGAGAGTTTGAGAGAATAGGAGAAAGGGGAGAAGGCGATTCCAACCTAGGGTTCCCATTTTGGAGAGAAATCAAAGGGTTTTGAAACCCTAGATCAACCTCCAGCCCATTTTTCTTCAAGATCAAGGCACAAACTCGTGAGGAGCATCTCCTCAAACTAGGGCAGCAGCTACACAGTCGTTTTGGAAAGGGGTTTCTTCCTCATTTCTTCAAGGTCGGTGCTTCTTACTACCCTCCTAGTTATAGTTCCTCTTTCCCCTTCTTTTCTCTTCATTTTCTTTCATTTACACATGTGCTATGAGATGGATAAATGGTAAATGGTGAATGGTGAATGGTGAATGGTGAATGGTGAATGGAGATGGAATGGGCGATTGGATGCCAATGGTTGTGTGTGATGAACAAATGGGGAAGGGCATTGTTCCAATAATGAATGTACATGTATGATTTGAGTAAAACCCATCTAGAAAAGCATGTTGTAGGGTAAATCCATAATGAACACACCATGTTTGATGAAATGCCAAGGTGAACACAGTGAGCTGAAAATCTGGAAATGCATGCCTAATAAATTATGAATATTGCTAGGGACTATGATAGTGTGTTTCCTGTTTTCCCATAATGCTATGAATACTACATTACTCAATCTTTGATGCTATATGTGTTGTGAAATTACCCAAATGTCATCTTTAAATTTGAATGCAAGTATGTACACGGTTTCCACGAGCACGGCATGCATGGCATGATTTATCGAGGTTTTCAAGAACATGGTTAGAGGTGGGACATATCCTACGATATGTTTTACCTCGCTTTTCACAAGAAGACAAGAACCAACATTCCACGAGGGGTCTCCCCTCACTCACAAGTGCATATCATGAAGAAGGGTCTCCCTTCCCTCGCAAGTACATACATATCATAAAGAAGGGTCTCCCTTCCCTCGCAAGTGCATTGCATAAAGAAGGGTCTCCCTTCCCTCTCAAGGCATCTCACAAGGACACCTCACAAGGATATCTCACAAGTTACATGATCACAAGCAAGCACGCATGACATGCATGACATGACACGACATACAAGAATCAAGCAAGATAGACATGACAAGCTTTCAAGTACAAAAAGATATTTCAAGTCAAGTCAAGTGCACGATGTTTCAAGAGGATTTATCGGTTTTCTACGAATTACAAGCATGATTATAAACTGCTTTACTTCCTTGTATGATGTGAATTGTTTCCGTTTGACATATATGAATTGCTCCTGATTATGTATTGCTATTTCTACGCTATAATTGTTGGTTAGTTTTTAGTACCCGCTGAGTATTCCATGCTCAGCCGTACTTCTTTTGTCGGCAGGTTCTGAGGGAGCTGCTGCCCCATTTGATGTTTGTGCTCCTGGTCCATTGGTGGAAGAGGAGTACGCCGAGGAGCCTTTGGAGGAACCTCCCGTAGAGGGTTATCAGTAGGTGGTGATTAGATTCTGAGTGGATTAGCTGTGGGTGAGATGAGAGTTAGATTTATGTATTTTGGCGGGCATGTCCACACTTTCGTATGGATTACTTTTTGTATAAACTTGGATTTGTGTATGTATATACATAGAGGTTTGGTAGTCTTCCGCTGTGCTATGTTAGAGTATGTTTCCACTGTTTATATCCTCTATTGTATGTGCTCTGTGGGTTTTGCAGGTTAGTTGTCAAGCAAGTCATGATTAGTCGTCCAAAGTTCACTCTAACTCCTAGGGTGGGTTTTAGGTCGCGACATACTCGACTGTCCTTTCTCCATTCCTCTTCTCTTGAAGAACTTCTCGGAGTTCGACTCGGCCAAAAGTGCCTTGTCCACTACTTCTGAATATGTCTCATGTCTGGACATTGAGACTCGGTCCTTGAGGTATGCCTTCAACCCCCTCTCAAATTTTCGGGCTTTCATAGGCTCGATTGCTATCATATGTGGAGCAAATCTGGATAGCTCCGAAAACTTGGCTTCATAAGCCGCTACCGACATATTACCTTGCTCCAATGTAATGAACTCAACTTCCATCTTTTCTTTCATCCCTACTGGGAAGTACTTCTTGTTGAAAACGTCCAAGAATTCCTCCCAAGTCCAGTCTTGACCTTGGCAGGTCAACTCTCGGGTCCGAAGTGCGGATTTCCACCAATGGTCGGCCTCACCTCCAAGCATAAAGGCGGCCCAAGTAACCTTCTCTGCCTCAGTAGGCGCCAACACGGAGAAGATCTTTTCTAATTACTGAATCCATCCTTCGGCCACAAGCGGGTCAATACTCCCACAAAAGGTTGGAGGCCTCATCCTCCGAAAAGCCTCTATTCCGGCTTGTGCTCGATTAGGAGGAGATAAGCGCGGCATTAGGCGGAGTGGCCGGTTGCCTCGCCGCTAGCATAGCCAAGGTCTCGGCTATTAAGGCAAAAGCTTGGGCAAAATCGGGTTGATCATCACCCGATGGAGCATCACCTCCATTGCCCCTTGTGTTGTACCCGCGACCCCGGGTATTGCATCTCATGATTTCTCCTGAGAACGACAATACAACATGAGTCTAACTTGGATACGCATTTAGTACAAATTTCGCAATTTGCTCAATACATATTCATCAAGCATATTTAATAAGCATAACACAATTAATGCACACATGGTATACAACACAACATCATCCATACAATCCGTGTTCCTAGCGTAGGACTCTAAGTTTGGTTGAGATTCAACCTATTTTGACTAGGACCAACTTGTTAGTCCATACTTGGAATACAACTAATGCCTTGTTCAATCATGGTCTCTAGTACTACGAGACCCTAGGGACTCTAATGCCTAGACCTCTGATACCACTTCTGTAACGCCCCAAAATACCCCCTAGGAGTTTAGGGATACTTTAGGCGTGACTATACGTACCTGCCAAACCATCCTGTCATGAATTAGATAATTAACGTACTAAACAATGATAATCAGAGCGCGGAAGCTAATCATAAATGCGGAAGCGTAAACCAACTTTTTCTTTTCTTCTAAGATTTCAAAAATAGTATTCTAAATTAACATATATACAACATGTCTAAGTCTAAGGTGGACAGACCCACCTATCAAAATGTCAAAATACATAAAAGATCCTCTCGTACTCTCCCCTCAACAGTAGTCGAGGTATGGCCACACGTCGAGGTCTCGATCCACCTGAGACTGTAGTGGGATAGACGGTTCTCTCTCCTCTATATATTCTTCCTCGACCCAAGGCTCCAGGTCGAGGGCTCCCTCGGTACCTGCCGACATAAAAGTACGGCTGAGCATGGAATACTCAGAGAGTACAAGCTACTAGCCATCCATAACAATAATAAACATGCAAAGAGTAGTACAATACCAATCATCAATTTCCAAGCAATAATAAAATCATAGAATTAAACAATATTAATCATCTTGATGAGCATGAATGCAAAAACGCCGACAAAACTCATGCTTGAAAACCTGTTTCCATGTCCCGGTATGCATTTTAAAATCATGTATGCGTGCATGCATGAATGTCTTGTCATCATCTTGTAACTTGTGAGCCAGAGGCTAGCACCCGAATCTCCCTGGGCTGCCAACCTCCTTGATATGCATGGTTTTCTTGTGAGCCAGAGGCTAGTACCCGAATGTCCCTGGGCTACCAACCTCCTTGACAATAGGTGATTTTTATTACTTGTTTAGTTTTCTTGTGAGCCAGAGGCTAGTACCCGAATTTTTCCTCAGCTACCAACCTCCTTGATAATAGGTATTTTAGGGGTTTTCTTATGAGCCAGAGGCTAGTACCCGAATGTCCCTGGGCTACCAACCTCCTTGACATGCAATATTTTCTTGTTGGTTATTATATGCACATGCTCTTGAAATCTCGGTTTATGCTGTCATGCGTGCTCGTGTACGTGTCAATCGTGACAACCATGTAATAAGGGTAATAAGAGAGGTATGACATCACCATTCAATTCACAATATAAGCATATGAGAATTTGAGTTATCAACATGGTATTTAAATCCATTCATCATTCATGAGAATACATGCATAAGGCCCCTTTCCATTTCTTCATTTAAATCATTATTTCATAGTTTAGGTATTTTGTCAAACACTTAGCATGCAAGTTTCCTCATTGTTCATTTTCTCCTTTTTAGTGCATATTTTACATTCAATCACACAGGGTAAGTTTATTATTTGTGTAATGCCCATCCTCCATTTTCCAATCCACGGCCCACACATACCATACATCGCCCATTCGGCATCCAATCGCCACATCCAACATCCATCCAAACATCCATACCATTTCTTTATCTTGTTTATAATTATTAGGGATGATACATTTCACAAGAAAGTAAACATAATTGCCTAAATCACATTTCATAAAGAAAACTTAGATTTATTGCTAGGGTAAGTTAGTAGGGTGTACTAACCTTAGATCAAGGCTTGATCTTGGTAGGAACCTTGATTTGAGCTCCAACTTGAAAGAAGAAGCCCTTGCTTGAAGAAAGCTTGAGTTGAGGAAGAAACCCCTTGGAAAAACTTGTGTGAGTTGCTGCCCTAAATTTGGAGGAGTCCCACACAAGTTGAACCTTGGATTTGAAGAATCCAAGTCTTGAAATAAACCTTGGGTAGCCCACACTCTTGATTTCTTCTCAAGAGGAAAACCTAGGTTAGGAAATCCCCTTCTCCTCTCTCTCTATCTCTCCAAATACTCTAAGGATGGTAAATGAAGCCCTAAAGGCTCGGGCAAGCCTTTATGGGTAAGGGTTTAATGCCCAAAAGACGAAAATGACCTTACAAAAATTTCTGCAAAACACAGGGACCGAGCGATCGGTGGTTATGACCGATCGATCGGTTACCTACCGAGCGATCAGTACTCTGGCCGAGCGACCGGTCAAAAAACTACTCTCTGGAAAATTTCCCCATACAAAATCTTTGACCGTGCGATAGATACCGATCGATCGGTTTTGAACCGATCGATCGCTAACTGGACCGAGCGATCGGTGCTCTGTAGGTCTGGACTGTTTTGACCATATCTCTTGACTCGCTCGCCGGATTTTGACGATTCAACTTGCGTTGGGTTCGTCTTTCGAAAATGAACATTTCTGACATTTCAGAATTTCCGATTTCTCTCTTATTTATTAATTAGACTATGAGGAAGGCCAATTAGCTACGAAAACGGTATTCATTAAGTATAGAAAAGTCCGGGGTGCTACAAATATGAATTATTCCTACTTTGCATGTGTGAATTGTTTCCTGCTCTATGTATCGCTATCTGTATGCAATGATTGTTGGTTAGTATTTGGTACACGTTGAGTATTCCATGCTCAGCCGTACATTTATGTCGGCAGGTTCTGAGGGAGCTGCTACTCCATTTGATATCTGTGGTCCGAGCCCTTGGGTGGAGGAGGAGTACGTTGAGGAGCCGGTGGAGGAGCCTCAGGGAGAGGGTTATTATTAGGTAGTGGTAGATTCTAAGTGAATAGCTGTGGGTGAGATGAGAGATATACATTCATGTATTTTGGTGGGTCTATCCGCACTTTCTTTTGGACTTCTTTTGTGTAACTTGGATCACATATGTATATACATAGAGGTTTGGTTAAGTCTTCCGCTGTGCTACGTTTAAGTATGTTTCCGCTATTTACGTCCTCTATTGTATATCTGTGGGTTTTTGCAGGATGGTTTGTCAAGCAAGTCATGATTAGTCGTCCAAAGTTCACTCTAACTCCTAGGGTGGGTTTTGGGTTGTGACACAACACATGGCAAAAAGTTCCGAGGCTCTACACATGAACCGACATTTTCAAGTATAAGTATTTGAATGAAACAAACAAGAACAAGAATGTGATTCACAATACAATTGATAAAACCGGACATCAGGTCGGTCAAGGGTAGGGCATATCCCTAGGATATGTCATACCTAGCTCATAAGTTAAACAAGCATGAATGTCAAGGGTAGGGCATATCCCTAGGATATGTCATACCTAGCTCACAAGTTAAACAAGCATGAATGTCAAGGGTAGGGCATATTGCAAGATGTGTCATGCCTGGCTCATAAGAAAACAAGACAAGGAGGTTGGTGTACCCTTTTCTATATATATATATATATTTCGCTCAAGGGAATTTACATTCCCTGCTCACAAGTCACCTCAAGGGGACTAACCTTTGGCTCACAAGTATACAAGCTAGTCAAGTTAAGTAAAGAACATGACAAGAACAAGCAAGACATGTAATTCCAAGCAAGACAAGATAAACATGTGTGATTCTCATAAACAAGACCAAGGCAAGAAACAAGTTTTCAGACATGACAAGCAAGTTTTGAAAGAAACACAAAAAAGCTATTTTTAAGAACAAGACATGATTTTTAAAGTATGAGTTTCACCAGGGTTTTCACATTCATTCAAGCATGTCAAGATTGTTATTGTTGGATATATATGCCCTCGAAAGCCAATAAGAGACTTTTCTATGTTGATTAAATAAGCATCATATTCACACAACCAATTATAAAGGGTATTTATATTAATTACTGTCTCATATGATGATAACATAAAGTTCCATAGGTAACATTGTAGGAAAATAATGCAAAGGTTGCGAGGAGATATGATTTTCCGGTTCCTTGTAAACCTAATATTGTTCAAAGCCTCTAGAGTACTGGTTGGGCGCCGTACTTCATCATGGCTTGCACATGTGTAGTTCTATGAGATAGTGTGATGAATCTCATTCACAGAGAGTAGTGACTCTTGACTAACATGTGAGTATATGTAGCAAGTACATAATACTGAACGGGGTCACTAATGGATACCCTATGGAATACACTGTCAGATTGTATTAGGGTTATCCATTTGACAAATTGTCCTTAGACCTGAGAGGTTAACATCTTCTCAGACATCTGTCTATATGGCTTTGATGTGCCAATCGGTAATGTCCAATACACAGGACTAACTCCGGGTACGTTGGGTCATGTACACAATGTTTGGAGAAGTGTGTAAACACTCAATAAGGAATCCACAACTCCTTAATTGGAGAAAATGATATCAAGGTGATACTTGTTGAACTGAACTGTTAAATTTTTCAGTAAAATGGTCTTTATCGAAGTTGATATTTTTGATATGGAAAAGTATATATAAATATATGTCAGTTCTTTTCTAATGTTTCTTCAAAAGTGTTTTGGAGGTTCAGTTCATTGAAAAAGTAATCATGAGAAAGGGTTCTATTCATAAGCTAGGGACTAAGACAGTGGAATTGTTCCAATCCCGGAAGCTTACAAGTGATATCGGAATGTGGAAGGATTTATTTGTAAATATATTGTGAGATGGTACTTACAAGCAATTCTCTAATTTCTAGAGGTTAATCACATTGTGTTAATGGACATTAATTGTGATTGGTGGAAGTCCAGGGATATAGATAAAATTCTATAATCCTAATGGAGTGTAGGAAAGGTGTTTCCTAGTAACAATGCTTTAACAAAAAGGTTGAGTGCCTGGTCCCACAACCGGAAATAGGAGATCCCTTTAGATCCCACACACAAGGACCTTCTTAAAGTATTTAATTTAATTATTAATTAAATTAATTAATTTTTCTAAGTAATCACTATATGGTATAGTGAAGCTCTAAAGGGTGGAATCACATTAGATGTGAAAAACCAAATGGGTAGGACCCATTGGGAATTATTATAAAAGAATAATTCAAGTGACCAAGAGGGTTTTGGAAACCCTTTAGGCGTGTGGAGTGGGACCCACCTAGGGTGGGACACCCACTTCAAGGAGGAATAATAATTGTTATTATTTTAATTAGTTTCTAATAACTAATATCCTTAATCGATAAGGTTAGTTAGTTAGTTAGTTAGTTAGTTACTAATTAAAGATTCCCTAATTGTTAGGGATTCCATTAGTTAGTTACTAATTCAAGATTCCTTATTGGATAAGGATAAGATTAGTTACTAATGGATAAGGTTGGTTTCTTTTAAGATTAATCCTAATTGGATTAGGAGAATAATCAATAAAGGAAACTATTGAGGAATCCTAATTGGATTAGGATAAGGTTAATGAATTATAATTGGATTACAATTCAAGCAACCAAGAGGGAACTTATATAATGGATTGGATGCCCATCCCTTTAAAATATATAATTCTCCAGAATTTTTTTTTTCTCTCCCTCTCCTCAGGTTTACGCCCAGCCCTCTCCCCCTTTGAGGGTGTACGGTCACCCTTCCCCTTCTTCCTTTTTGTTTGGTTTTTGATCTTGATGATCAAGAACAAGTTCTTTGAAGATCAAGATTGGATCTTGTTTGATCAAGAAAGGTTCTTGGATCAAAGAAAAGAAGAAAAGATAAAAGAGCATGAAATTTGGAAGGGCCATTAGTTTCCATTAGAGAAAGCTTTAAAGGAAAAAGAAGGTTCGTGTGAATCGACAGGAGACTTGACACTTGTGAAGTTTTGCGAGTACTATGCTAACGTGGATTTGACTTAACAATTTCAAAGTCGCAAAGGTGAATGTTATTCTAACCTTCATTGAATAAAATCAATTAGAATCTTAGTCAGATCTTGGGATTCGATGTATGCCCCCCAAGAACTGTGTTTCTAAAATTAAAAAGAGGCATACTTTCATTGGTATCAGAGCATTGGCTATGCTTCTCTTTGATTTTTGATTTTAATCAAGATTTATATCAAGATTGCCTCCCCTATGAATTTTGGTAGCCCTAATGAATCAATCTTCTAGATTCTTGATTATTGGATAATCATTATTAGACTTAAGGGATCCCCCTTTAGTTATTGAGGGAGTAATCAAGCCCTTAGAAATTAGTGTGATGCAAATTTCAGTTTTGGATGATTTAAAAACCTCTCTTAATTCTATTAGGGATAGGTATATAGAGATATAAATTTGGTTAAAGCCCTTTAAGGATTCAGAGATCCTTTTTATATTAAATTAAATTGTTTAATTTATTCTTGTGAGCCCCGGGCAAGTTTTCCCTTTGATATATACCACTTAGATACCCATTGATATTTTGGCTAGCATATATAGATGAGATTTTATTTATTAAATGTTAATTAAAAAATCTCATGGTGTTAGACACCCTTTCTTAAACATTCTTGGAGATTAAAGCTTATTTCGATTAAAATTGATTCATGGATTTTCGGATTTGTATTTGATTAGAAGAATCGATACAGTTTCGGTATTTCGGCCATAACTTTGTGACCATAAGTCCGATTTAGGTCCGTCAGTACATTGTTTCGAAGCCGTTGAAAAGATCTACAACTTTCGTGAAAATATTTTTTCCAGAATCAATCGTTTTGAGGGTCAAAACTTGAGTTGAAAATCTAAAGCGGGAAAATGAGTTTTCTAAATTAATTTTCCAAGAGGCTTTCAAATTTTTCCTAAATTCCATTATTTGATTTGAGAGCAGGGGATGCTATTAAATCGTTTAGTGGGCTATCAATTAATTAAATAATTTAATTATTTGATTCGAGAGCACGGGCTGAGATTTAATTAAATTGTTTAATTATCTGCTTCGAGTCCACGGGCTATCATTTAATTAAATGTTAATTATGATATCTTTTATGGTTCCCTAAAAATTTTATAGGAATAATACCATAATTATTGTAGTTGATTTGGATCAATTACATGTACTCAAAATTTTCAGCTACATAGTATTTATAAATTTTTATTTGATTAATAGTTAATCAAGTAATTACATAAATGCCATTGGTTGAGATACAGGGTTTTATCTCAAGTGAATTTTAATTGATAGAGAACACTTATTTTATGGACATTTAATACTAGTGTTTAGGGTATTATTTTATTTAATTGTTAAATCAAATAATCCCTAAAGCAGTTGGCCATTATGGAAAATTTTGAATTCACCTATTATTGATTTTGAATCAATATAAAGTGATATTAAAAATTAGCAATTTGCTGATTTTTATTTTGGTTTTTTAATAGTTATTAGATCAAAATAATATAGAAGAGATTAGATCCCTAGCCTAGCCGAATTTAATATGGTGTTTTCTATTTGTTTATCAATTGAGGAATGTGAGGATGAATTTTAGGGTTAGATTAAATTTTAGAGAAATTGTTTCTCTAAATGATTTTCTAAGCATTAAAGGAAAATTATTTTCTTTTAATGATGATCTAAAAGCCCTAAGAATTCATTCTTGTCATGCTTGTTTTCTTTGCTCTAGGTTTTTCTATTAAATATTAATAGAGACCTTAACCATATGGGAAAGAGTTTCCCTAAGGTTAACAAAACCCTTGTTGAGGTTATGGACTTTCTAAGTAATTTGTCATGCCATGTTATTATTCATAGTTGATGAATTGTTAATATATGTTCTTGTTGAATGGTGGATGGGTTCCATAATCCTGCCTTCTTCTCTCTCTATTCTCTTCTCTTTCTTCTTATGAGTTGTACTTCCCTTGAGCACCCTATTTTGGGTGGTTTCTCAAGGTTTCTTATTTTGAATATGATGTAATCTTAGTATTAGGAGTTGCTGATTTTTCTATGGAGAAATCAAATTGAAGATCAAAGATGATGGTGATCGCATGGAGAATAAATCTTGGAAGGCATTCTACAAGAGTAGTTGTAGGATTTCTAAGATAGCATGATCATGTGGACCCATTGTGTGGCTATATTATGTATTTCATGTGATGATTTGCTATAGCTTTTAGTTGCTTAGAAAAGTCCATTACCCTTGTGACAATGTGATTATCGTTTTTTGTGCAAATTTTGGATAATTAGATCAAACCCCACAATATGTGTTTTGTTAAAACATAAAAAGTTTGTGTTTAAATAAAACACATTATTATAGCCCTTTTAGACATGATTCATGCAGTCCATGTTGAAATTTTTACGTGGAATATGTTACTTGCATGATTATGAGATAATTATGTCTTAATTAGCATAGATGTAAGCTAACAATATTCACGATTATGGGAAGTGCTTGAGTGACACTTATAGACCCTAGTAGAGGTCTTAGAGAGTTATTTAAAGACTTCCATAATTTCTTTTAGACTTAGGGTTGTTGAACCTTAATGTACTAAAAAATTCGTAGAGAATTAAAGGGTAATATAGTCCATTTTGACTTATGGGCTTTAGTGATGCACATGAACACTTTATAATTGTTATCTTGAACCCATGGTGCTTGGTATGACCAATGGTCCATCATATGGATGAATGAACCATCTAAAGTCCATTGATGTTAAAAATGACCTTTGTACCCTTGGATTAGATCCATTAAGATTTCTGGGGCTAGTGGGAGTTCATTGGAATTAGTTTGATCAAATTAAACAGAAATTTGATTTATTATCATGTGATGATTTTGTATATTATTTTATACATGTGATACAATGATAAATATTGTGAATGTTTTTGATATATGCATTAGATGTATAATTATTCATGATATTTTTTTTCCCTCAAGAAAAATATTAAGTGAATTAAATGGGCTAATTTATCCTACGGGACAGTATTGCCCTAGACCTTCTATTATCAATAAGACTAGGAATTAATTAGCCTGAGTCTTGTCTTGCCAAAAGGTATTGACATAATTCAGTCTGAGTTAAACTCCTAGAGCTTTATTTCTATAGTAGATAGGTTTGTGTATGGCCTGATAGGGAGTGTCAACTAAAATGGGGGCACAGCCCTACTTGATCATATGACGAACCAGAATGATGGGTTTCACTTAACCAAGGAACATGGCGGCTGAAACAATGACAGTCATGTTGTCCTTGGAGGTCGCAAGAAAATTGGGAATCACTGATTTACATAAGGAGTTATGCATGAGATGCTCAGTGATGGATAGTTATTATCCACCTTGTAGTGCATGTGTGGTACTATCCTAAAATGGAAGATTGCATGTGTATTATAAGGCACCCAATGCTGATCAAAAATATGAAGTAGCATATTTCCTAATTTTATAGATTGAGGGGTCTATGAAATTTGATTGAATGATGAGCAATATCATCAAAGATCAAAAGCCCTGATCTAATGATATTATAATGTGTGAAATTATGATGTATATTTTATTGTCATGTCATTCTATAACCACTTTATCAAGACTTTAATGAGAATCTCTTGACCAATTCAAAGTGTTTGGAATGGAAAAGAAATCTCAAGTTTGTGCTTACTATCTATAGAATTGCCCAAGTTCTTACTACTAATGGTATATGTCATTTAAGATGTTTACAGAATACAATAGGGCTGCTAGGCAGTTTACTATATAAAAGGACAAGTAGACACCAAGTTGACTAGGGAAACCCAGTCACAAAGAATATGATAGAGATTATTGGATTCATAAATCCAAATTCTTGGTGCTGAGATAAATTGAAATAAATTTATGGGATAAGAGGATATGATCCTCGACAAACTCCCGGAGTCCTTTAATATGGTTATGTTGAACAAGTAGGAAATCAGATTGTCTGAAATCCCACATGTTGCATATGGCTAAGAACCTTTGAAGAGTTCAATGCTACTTGCAAAGATGTTCAAAAGAATTGGATTTTCAAAATCCCAAGCATTTATGCAAAGGAAAGAAATCCAAGATTTTCCATTGGAAAGGTATTCTAGTAGTATGGACAAAGGCTGTTCTGAGAAGAAATGAAAGTATAAGGATTGTGCTTCATAGTGAAGCAATTGGTCATTGGATACAGGACAAACCTTTGGAAGGATTGTCCAGCTTGTATACTCATCAAGTCCAACTTAATTGTTGGAACCTCTAGCTCCTAATGCTTGGTATGATCTTGCATAAATGCAATAGTTGCATGTTTGTTAAGGAGAATGAGAAATTTAAGTAGATAAAACTTCTACTTGGGAATGGGACAAAAGTTGGATGATCGTAACCATATGAATCTTCCATTAAGAGGTAGCTAACTTTATTTCACATTCTTTGAAAAGTTCAAGGAATTCCGCATTGAAATAAAGAAACAGCTAGGTAAGTCTTCCATGATTGAGAAGAGTACCTCTCAATAGAAATTTCATAATTTACTCTCATTACATCTGTCTCAGATAATTCTTATAACAAACCATAGCATAATGGTGTTGTTAAATCGAATTATATTGGATATGATTTGATAGAAGATGAGCTTGGGATTCGCATTGGAGATCCTTAATCTCTATTCCTGGATAACAAAAGATATTTGTAAACAGGAATACAAGTTTCCTCATAGAGAAACTGAATCTAGAATTGTTCTAAAAGCGGAAGCCCAATAGACCAATAACTATGAGAATTGATAGAGATCAACTCTCTACTTTCACTATACCTAAATAGTACACTAGAACCCACAGGTCCCAGAATCTGTAGATGGACTAACTTTTATTTTGATGAAGTAATCAAACTGTTTGATTTTCATCTAAGAATGAAAGTATCATTTGTGTGCAAATTGGTTAGTGAAAGCATAATTACTTTCCTGGCTCTATGCAAAGATAATATTCTTTTCATTATGAATGAAGTATGAATATTATTCTTCTCTTAGATTTGATCTAGCAATTATGCAATGAAGGAAAATAACTGTAGAACCCCGGATCTTGATGGTCATGTACGACGAATGATATCATATACTAAAGCATTTAAGAATGTATTTATGGTGTATGGGTGTTTGGAATGAAATAGGCAAGAGTATAGAATACTCTTGAGTATTGACAAGGGTTATGCCTTGGCATACCCTCGACTCTAAATAGCCCTAGCGTTCACACCGCTCGTCGGAATCAAGCGATTCTTGGATTTTTGGAAAGGTAATTGAACCCTCTTTGGGGTTCATGTTGATCACTTGTCTTGATTTTGAGTTGGTGTTAGGTCAAAAGACCGATTTCTGAAGTCGGGTCGGTTTAAAATCTGGACTGACAAAACCCAATTTCGGATCAGTCAGGTTTAGGACCAAAATGGTCCAAGAAAACGGAATAATTGGAAGTTGTGAAAAACATAAAAGTTGTTCTCCTTCGAAAGAAGAATCCAACGCAAGTTGAATTGTCAAAATCGGACAAGCGAGTCAAAAGTTATGGCGAAATACGAAAACGCAAAAATGCTGAAATCTTTCTGGAAAAGTTACGATCGCTCGTAGGGACCCTACGAACGATCGTAGCGGAGCTACGAACGATCGTAGAGTTGCTACGATCGATCGTAAATCCCCAGAAATGCTGAAAACTCTAGGGTGAAGCTACGATTGATCGTAGGAAGCTACGATCGATCGTAGAAGGCTACGATCGATCGTGAATCGCTACGAACGATCGTAGATACGCGATTTTACTTTCTTGGATGCGATTTTTTAGGGGTTTTTCACCCCTTACACTATAAATAGAAGACTTTAGGAGGGTTTTTGGTTTACCCTAAACCAAGGAGAGTTCCTAGAAAGAGAAGGAGAGGATCTTGAGGATTCCAAATAGGGTTTTGATTTGGAATCAAGAAAAGCTTCAACAAGGGTTTGATCTTCTCCAAATCGAGCTTGGATCATTCCAATCAAGTGAGGATTTTTCTCAAGGGGTTTCTTCAACCTAGAAATTGATCCAAAGAGGTTAGTAAACTACTATCTAACCTTGTTATCATACAAAAATGATTCTATAGGTGATTTTAATTCTATTATGATACAAATAGGAAGTGTGGAAATTTGGGTGAACTAGATCATGAATAAACAATCAAATAGGGTTTTACAAATTGGGGGTTTTTCAATAACAAGGATGAATATGGCTACACTTGTAAGAAAATTGTAATACCTTTAAATGAACCATAATTTTAAGTATACTATAATGCAATGACAAACAAGGGATTTTGGGCGAACTTGATTATGTTCAAATAAGCAAATAACGATTTAAGATTTTGGGGGTTTTCCAATAAAAGGGTGAATATGACTATAAGTGCAAGTTAGTGTCAATATCCTCCAAGGAACCATGATTTTAAGTGTGATATGATGAATTAGGCTTAGAAGCCATGATTGTTATGATGTGATGCAATGAATGAAATGTTCTACATTCTAGAATTGTCTAAGTATGTTATGATGCTAATATACCTTGCATGAACCATATGAGTTATTAAGGTATTCAAGTATACTATAATGATCATTATGCCTTGCATGAACATGTTTAATTAGTTAAAGTGTTCCACATAGATGTTATAATGCTCACAAGCACTCTACGCACGATAAGTATTGCACGACCGTGGTTTTTCTCATAAGAATGAATTTTCAAGAAAACATAAGAGGATTTTCAAAGGCATTCATAAGTAAGAAGCATACATGCATAAGAGTTGACTAAGCCAAACTTTGGGTTGGCATTCTAAGATCGGTTACTTCATGCTCACAAGGATCAAGTCTAAGATCTCGCATAAACTCCACGGATCATAAGTCTCGCAAGGCTTTTCAAGAACTCATAAGAAACTCACAAGTCTAAGATCTTGCATATGTCTCCAAGGAGAACAAGCTCACAAGGATCATAAGCTCACAAGAAGCTCACAAGTACTCATAAGCTCACAAGAAGCTCATAAGCTCACAAGTACTCACAAGCTTACAAGAACTCTAAGCTCATAAGAACTCATAAGAAAACACGAGGCTCACAAGCATTCATAAGAACTCATAAGCATACATGAGAAGGTTTGTTTTCCATGAAAAGAACAAGTTTTATGAAAGGTTTTTCCCGACGGGTTTTAAGCATGGATTTTGGTGATTGTATTCTTTTACGCACTGTATAAAATATTGTGATTATGATAGCATTGTTAGCTAGTAGATTTTGCTCGCTGAGTATTCCATGCTCAGCCGTACATGTTATGTCGATAGGTACACGGACTCCATTTGACATCTGTGATCAGGGGTCCTGGATAGAGGAGGATTATGGCGAGGAGGAGCCATATGTAGAGCCTCAGGAGGAGGCAAATGACTTAGACCACTGGCCCTTTTAGAGTGATTATATAGAGATAGAGAGAGAGAGTATTATCATTTTGTATTTTGATAGGTGGGCATGTCCACCTTTACTTTTGTGATGTATGTACAAACTTGGAATACACAGCATGTATAGAAAAGAAATTTTTGGATTACGCTTCTGCACATTGGTTTAAGCTTCCGCCTTATTCATGATTATGTTTGTCATGACTTGGATGTTATTACAGGATGGTTTGGTATCGGATATGGCACATCACGGGCCAAAGTATCCCTAACTCCCAGGGGGTATTTTGGGTCGCGACAATAACTTTGACATCATGTTTTCTTAGTTCTAAATGGTTTAGAGACAAAAGAAAAATGGTATTGTTATTCTCCCAATAACAATCATGTTTTTGTGCAAGTAAGATTCTAAGAAAAGAGTTTCTACCTTTATGGGATGGAATCTGTTTCTCTTAAATATATGATATCATGAGAAAGTATACTTGTACTAGACCGGATATTTATCACATGTTGATGTGATAAGATATTGGTCAGATTAGTCCGGAGCATTGTACAATGATAAAGTACAAGCATGTTAACTTCTGAAAATGACCGTTGGACAGTATCATTTTTGTTTAGTCTTTTAAGACTATGGTTATTAATAATAAATTTGCAAGAGTTGCAAGTGTTATTGCATCACTACAATAGTTGTGGTAAAGCAGACATGACAGACCCATACATATTAAGTTATGTCTCAATTGGTGTTTGAGAAACATCACTGAGAAGATGGGTATTACATCTAATTGGCTTAGAGTGCAAGTGGGAGATTGTTGGACATATATGCCCTCGAAAGCCAATAAGAGACTTTTCTATGTTGATTAAATAAGCATCATATTCATACAACCAACTATAAAGGGTATTTATATTAATTACTGTCTCATATGATGATGACATAAAGTTCCATAGGTAACATTGTAGGAAAATAATGCAAAGGTTGCGAGGGGATATGATTTTCCGGTTCCTTGTAAACCTAATATTGTTCGAAGCCTCTAGAGTACTGGTTGGGCATCGTACTTTATCATGGCTTGCACATGTGTAGTTCTATGAGATAGTGTGATGAATCTCATTCACAGAGAGTGGTGACTCTTGACTAACATATGAGTATATATAGCAAGTATATAATACTGAACGGGGTCACTAGTGGATACCCTATGGAATACACTGTCAAATTGTATTAGGGTTATCCATTTGACAAATTGTCCTTAGACTGAGAGGTTAACATCTTCTCAGGCATCTGTCTATATGGCTTTGATGTGCTAATCGGCAATGTCCAATACACAAGACTAACTCCGGGTACGTTGGGACATGCACACAATGTTTGGAGAAGTGTGTAAACA
The DNA here is from genome assembly GCA_015143295.1 of Tetracentron sinense. Taxonomy (NCBI): domain Eukaryota; kingdom Viridiplantae; phylum Streptophyta; class Magnoliopsida; order Trochodendrales; family Trochodendraceae; genus Tetracentron; species Tetracentron sinense. The sequence continues at coordinate 11,301,053 of CM026566.1, forward strand.
CTCAATATGGAATCCACAACTCCTTAATTGGAGATAATGATATTAAGGTGATACTTGTTGAACAGAACTGTTAAATCCAGTACTGGTGTTTTTCGGTAAAATGGTCCTTATCGAAGTTGATATTTTTAATATGGAAAAGCATATATAAATATATATGTCAGTTCTTTTCTAATGTTTCTTCAAAAGTGTTTTGGAGGTTCAGTTCATTGAAAAAGTAATCATGAGAAAGGGTTCTATTCATAAGCTAGGGTAGACAGTGGAATTGTTCCAATCCCGGAAGCTTACAAGTGATATCGGAATGTGGAAGGATTTATTTGTAAATATATTGTGAGATGGACATTAATTGTGATTGGTGGAAGTCCAGGGATATAGATAAAATTCTATAATCCTAATGGAGTGTAGGAAAGGTGTTTCCTAGTAACAATGCTTTAACCAAAAGGTTGAGTACTTGGTCCCACAACCAGAAACAGGAGATCTCTTTAGATCCCACACACAAGGACCTTCTTAATGTATTTAATTTAATTATTAATTAAATTAATTAATTTCTCTAAGTAATCACTATATGGTATAGTGAAGCTCTAAAAGGTGGAATCACATTAGATATGAAAAACCAAATGGGTAGGACCCATTGTGAATTATTATAAAAGAATAATTCAAGTGACCAAGAGGGTTTTGGAAACCCTTTAGGCGTGTGGAGTGGGACCCACCTAGGGTGGGACACCCACTTCTAGGAGGAATAATAATTGTTATTATTTTAATTAGTTTCTAATAACTAATATCCTTATTAGATAAGGTTAGTTAGTTAGTTAGTTACTAATTAAAGATTCCCTAATTGTTAGGGATTCCATTAGTTAGTTACTAATTCAAGATTCCTTATTGGATAAGGATAAGATTAGTTACTAATGAATAAGGTTGGTTTCTTTTAAGATTAATCCTAATTGGATTAGGAGAATAATCAATAAAAGAAACTATTGAGGAATCCTAATTGGATTAGGATAAGGTTAATGAATTATAATTGGATTACAATTCAAGCAACCAAGAGGGAACTTATATAAAGGATTGGATGCCCAGCCCTTTAAAATATATAATTCTCCGGATTTTTTTTTTCTCTCCCTCTCCTCAGGTATACACCCAACCCTCTCCCCTTTTGAGGGTGTACAGTCACCCTTCCCCTTCTTCCTTTTTGTTTGGTTTTTGATCTTGATGATCAAGAACAAGTTCTTTGAAGATCAAGATTGGATCTTGTTTGATCAAGAAAGGTTCTTGGATCAAAGAAAAGAAGAAAAGATAAAAGAGCATGAAATTTGGAAGGGCCATTAGCTTCCATTAGAGAAAGCTTTAAAGGAAAAAGAAGGTTCGTGTGAATCGACAGGAGACTTGACACTTGTGAAGTTTTGCGAGTACTATGCTAACGTGGATTTGACTTAACAATTTCAAAGTCACAAAGGTGAATGTTATTCTAATCTTCATTGAATAAAATCAATTAGAATCTTAGTCAGATCTTGGGATTCGATGTATGCCCCCCAAGAACTGTGTTTCTAAAATTAAAAAGAGGCATACTTTCAGTTATATTGCTTCATTTCAATGCTATTTGTCCTATGTTGCTAATATTGCCTTAAATCGATATTGTGTGTTGCGTTCCTTGTTGTTGTGTTTTACAATTGCTATTGTTAACTAGTAGCTTGTACTCGCTAAGTATTCTATACTCAGCCGTACTTTTAAGTTGGTAGGTACCGAGGAAGCCCTTAACCATGAGCCTTGGATTGAGGAAGAGTATGTAGAGGAGAGAGAGCCTCCTATCCCAATGCAAACGCAAGAGGATAGGGACCGTGATGTCTGGCCATACCTAGATTACTGTTGATAGGAGGGGCAGTGAGACTTGGCTTATTTTGTATTTTGATAGGTGAGCATGTCCACTTTTACCTTGATATGTTTTGTATATATATTCACTTGGAATACAGACCACCTTATATAGAAAGAAAAAATTTGATTTACGCTTCCGAACTTATGTTATACCTTCCACACTCTGATTATTATTGCTATTGCATTATGTTAGCCTTGTTCATTACAGGATAGTTTGGCAGGTACGCATAGTCACCTCTAAAGTATCCCTTAAATCGTAGGGGGTATTTTGGGGTGCGACATGTAGGGAGTTGGTTGGATCCCTACAATTTAGGAGTTAGTTACATCCCTTTAATTTAGGAATTCTTTTAGGAAAAGGAATCCCAAATTAGATATTTTATAACAACTAATTAATTATGAAATAATTAGGAGTCTATTAAATTAGAAACTCCCAGGGATAAGTATCTTTATTGGATAATGATTAGGAAATCTAGATGTGGATAAGATCCATATCTATATAACCCCAACACTAAACCATGAGCCAAAGAAGAATTATTATTATTGAAAAAAAAAATTTGAAAGATTCTTCTCCAAGCAAACCGTGTGGGGTGGGGGAGATATTATTAATTCCCCAGAATTTTTGTGAGCTTATAGAGGGGAGAATAGAAAAACCCAAAGGGTAATTTTTGTGTGAGTCAAGGGTGTAGAGGCCCGGAACCCAAGTTCTCTGTTCTAGGAATAGTGTCAGTGAATAGTGCCTTGTGTGTGTGTGAAAAAGCTTAAGGTCTTCCATTTTGCTCTTGGTAGTGTGGTGAGCTAAGTGAAGATTATAGGTGAGTGTATTGAGTCTCAAGAGAGAGTATAAAGATACTCTAAGTGGGTAAAAGAAAAGGGTATAAAATACCTTAAGTGGTTAATGGGTTGTAAGTGAAAAGTGCTAGTGCACGAGCCATAAAGAGGCTAGGTGTGACGCCCCGAACCCGCGCCTAGGGAATCGAGTTCCGAGACGCGTGTCCGTTTGTCAAATCATGCAAGCGGAAGACTTTACCCGCGAAAATACTGGAAATTTAAACATTTATCAAATGCTTTCAAAAAGCAAATAACACCTGTCATCACAATAATCATCATACAAACCATATACCTGTATTATTTACATCAAGTTTGTTTTACAAAAGTAGGCGTCTCTATCACGCCAGGTACAACTTGTACAAGCTTCCAAAATATCAAGATAGATTTTTCACTTACTGGTCAGCAGCTCCAAGATCTGCTGACACAAAAATTCAGTGAGCTATGAAGCCCAATAAAACCACAATCCTTCTAAACTATTTTCCACATAATAACACACATCAATAATGATATAATAAACAGTTCAATTTGCATGTTACAGTAAAATAGAACAGTATATAATAAATTGTGACCCAAGGTCACTTAGGGTTACGTCACCCTAACAGAGGTTCCCGACCTCACATTACTTTCCAATTATGAGGTTCAGTTATGAATGTATTATATTACCAAATTATTGTTTCGATCATCAATCATGTTTCATTTCGAGTCCTAAGACTCTATTAATTGGCCACAGCCCACAAATGTTTAGCTTAAAGTCTCTAAATCATAACCATAATACATTGAGTCATTTAGACTCACACACGCCGTTCCGGCTTTCACCCGAACATGACAAAACCTTGGGTATACCAACCCAACTCACCTGAAATCCGATGATTCCATACCGAACTATGAGTCAACCAACTCAAACAAATACACCAACTCTGAGTATACCAACTCAGACCACTTCGGATCCGAAGCTTACACACACAACGTGGGCATTCACCCAATAAGAACATTTTTCCATTCAATTGACTAGCCAAATCTACCGTGTATTCGCCGCCATCGCCCTGGGTATCAGTTATGAAGGAACCCCGACCAACCTGCCTACCGTCATCTTCTGGCTAGTCTACGGAGGAACCCCGACATCTATACCAATGCCGACATCTCCTGACGTTCCACCAAGAAGGGACCACGATAGACACGGTGCCGACATCTTCTAACCCACCCAGAGAGGAACCTCGGACTATACACTATCTGATGTTTAGCCATTTTAAACTCCCTAGGACTCCGACATCTCCTGACTACCAGTCACGGAGGAACCACGGGCCATGCAGGACACCGCCACTCCTGACCTAGTCCAAGAGGCACCACGGACGACCTGGACAAATAGACCGACATCTCCCGACTATCAGTCACGGAGGAACCCCGGGCCTTACTGGGCACCGTCTCTCCTGATCTAGTCAAAGAGGAACCACGGACTATACTGAACCCTGGTTAGATTTTCTAACCACAGGTTAACCTCAGTTAACCCAAGCCTCGCTTGATTAACTGAAATACTTGGGCCTCGCGCCCGTGAACCAACTCTGGTAACACACCGTCCCGTTAGGGAACGTTTCTAGACTAATGGATGTCTCCATAGCCTTACAAGACATGCAAAACAACTTATCGTCACCCTAGGGTGGCGATACAATTTACCCGGGACCCAACCTGGGCTCCCTGAGGGACCACATAAAATCACAACATCACATAGGGGTCTCCGCCCCTTTTTCATTCATGTTAAAAGACATGCATATACATCACATGAAATAATATAGCAAAATAAGCGGAAAAAGTGAAGAAAAGAGAGGGGTTTTACTGTTTCACGTGTTTCGAGGCCTCGTAGGAAAAAACAGATGTCACCAACGCGTTCCCAACGACGATCAACCCCGGGGTAGAGCGCATGCAACTTTCTCTCTCCACTTTCTCTCTCTACCTTTTTCTCTCTCTCTCTACACGCAAAACGAGACGCCGGAGAGAAAATCGGACGCCGCCAATGCGTCGGGGACGTCGAAAAACCTCAAAGACCCACTTCTCTCTTCTTTCTCTCTCTTCTTTCTCTCTCCTCTTTCTCTCTCCTCACTCTCTCTCTAAAACCTGCTCTGGCAGAATCTCCCCCTCTGTTTACAGAACGTAAATAATGGGAAAGGCTGGCCTCCTTATATATAGATAAGGTCATGTGCTATGCACATGACCATATTTAATGGTCCCGTTGACCAAGTCAACGGTTGACCCATTTGACTTTTTTTTTTTTCTCTTATGTATACGGCCTCCGTGGTCCTACTTAAAACATCCGATTTTGACGAAACTTTAGGTGACCGAACTTGGGGTAGTCCGACACCTACTGTAAAAATTTCGGGGAAAAATACTGAGTTTTGACAGCTACACTTTAGTCCGGAAGAAAATTACAAAACCCACTAATTTCCTGATTTCGAACACAAAACAGGCCGCCGTTTCTTCGTTTGAGATAACTAACTGTCGTGACGACAGAAATTAGTCCCCACGGCCGACCGACACGCATTAGTGCTAACCGCACGGATTTCTATTAGGATCTCCGACAGATATTGGGTCCCACTTAATTTCTGGAAATATGGAAATTTCCCGTTTTTCTCAATTTTATCACACATAACAGCCCCGCGGTCCCGCGAAATGATACTTGACGGAACCGATACGGTAGGGGTGTGTCTCAGCAGTTGACCAGCACACTGTGTGCGATTTTCGCCAAATGATACTGAGATTTCCTTGGTGCACTTCAACCCTGAGCAAAATCCCCTTCTTATTAATTTAACAAATAATTAACTAATTAACCTTCATTAAAGACCCATAAACACATAATTTTATTATATTAAAATTCCGGGTCGTTACAATCTCCCCTCCTTACAAAAATTTCGTCCTCGAAATTTATATATACACTAGTCATCAAATAACTGAGGATGATTGCTTCTAATGACATTTTCAAGTTCCCATGTGGCTTCCTCTATGCTATGGTGTTCCCATAAAACTTTAACTAGCTTAATCATTTTGTTTCGTAACACCTGTTCCTTGCGGAACAAAATTATCACTGGCTTTTCTTCAAAAGTTAAGTCCTCTCTGACTTGAATTGGTTCATATCGTATCACGTGCGAGGGATCATGTACATATTTTCTCAACATGGATATGTGGAATACATTGTGAACCCTTGCCAGCTCTGGTGGTAACGCCAAACGGTAGGCTACACCTCCTATTTTAGCCAAAATCTCAAAAGGTCCAATGAATCGCGGACTTAACTTTCCCCGCTTTCCGAATCGTACAATACCTTTTGATGGAGAGATTTTCAAAAAGACATGGTCGCCGACTTGAAACTCTAAGTCCCAGAGCGCTTTCCATCTGCATAGCTTTTCTGTCGACTTTGTGCAGATAATAACCTCGATCGAATCAACTCGATCTTCTTTGTTGTTTCTTGCACCAACTCAGGTCCCAGTAGTTTACGTTCCCCTACTTCAGTCCAACATACTGGTGACCGACAACTCCTGCCATACAAGGCCTCGTAAGGAGCCATTTGAATACTTGCCTGATAACTGTTATTATATGCAAACTCGATCAATGGCAAGTGATCATCCCAGTTTCCTTGAAAGTCCAGACTGCAAGTGCGCATCAGATCTTCTAGAGTTTGTATTGTGCGCTCAGACTGTCCATCGGTTTGCGGATGATAAGCTGTACTCATGTTTAGCTGCGTACCTAAAGCTTCTTGCAAGCTCCTCCAGAATCGGGAAGTAAATCACGGATCGCGATCTGACACAATAGATACCGGCACACCATGCAGCTTCACAATCTCCTTGATGTACAACTTTGATAAATTTTCCAAGGTTATGGTATCCTTTATAGCAAGAAAGTGAGCCGACTTCGTCAATCAATCAACTATCACGCAAACGGCATCATGTCCACTCCTTGTTTTTGGTAACCCCACCACAAAATCCATCGTAATGTGCTCCCATTTCCACTCGGGAATAGGCAATGAATTTAACAATCCAGGTGGTTTCTGATGTTCTGCCTTGACTTGCTTACAAACAAGGCATCGAGATACATACTCTGCAATTTCTCTCTTCATGCTGTTCCACCAGTAGTTATTCTTCATATCCTGATACATCTTTGTACTTCCGGGGTGCACCGCAAAACGAGATCGATGTGCCTCATTGAGCAGTTCATTCTTCAACTCAGGATTTCTAGACACACAGATTCGACCTTTGAATCGAAGTATTCCATCTTCAGATTCTTCAAAATCACCCATTTTTCCTTGAAGAATCTTATCTCTGATAACTTTGATCTCCTGATCTTCCAACTGTGCTTCTTGAATCTTTTGTAATAACACTGGCTTGGCCTGAATACTAGCCAACTTGGCACTATTACCCTGGAATCCTAGACTCAGATTCCAACTCTTGAATTCTTCGATCATCTTCCATTGCTCGGCCCTCATATATGCTACAGATCCAACTGTCTTTCTACTCAGGGCATCAGCAACCACGTTACCCTTACCAGGATGATACTGGATTACATAATCATAATCCTTCAAGAATTCCATCCATCTATGCTGTCGCATATTGAGTTCCTTTTGGGAGAATAGATACTTTAAACTCTTGTGATCACTATAGATCACCAACTTCTCTCCATACAGATAATGTCTCCAAATTTTTAGTGCGAATACTACCCCAGCTAACTCCAGGTCATGCGTGGGATAATTCCGTTCGTGAATCTTGAGTTGTCTCGAACCATAAGCAATGACCTTTTTATTTTGCATTAAGACACAACCGAGTCCCTTACTGGAAGCATCGCAATACACCTCAAATCCTCCAGATCCTGAGGGAGTTGTCAATACTGGAGCGGTTGTTAATCTCTTCTTTAATTCTTGAAAGCTTCGCTCCCGAGATGCCGTTCATTCGAACTTCACATCTTTCTTAGTCAATTCCGTTAATGGAGCTGCTATCTTCGAGAAACCTTCTACAAATCTGCGGTAGTACCCAGCCAATCCCAGAAAACTTCGAACTTCAATAACAGTGGATGGCCTTGCCCAATCGGTTACTGCCTGAATCTTGGAAGGATCAACAGATATTCCATTTCTTGACACAATATGTCCAAGAAAGGCTACTTCTTCCATCCAAAACTCGCACTTGGAGAACTTAGCATACAGCTGATTATCTCTTAATGTCTGTAGCGTAATCCTCAAGTGCTCAGCGTGCTTCTCATGACTAGGTGAGTACACCAAGATATCATCAATAAATACCACAATAAACTGATCCAAGTACGGCCTGAAAAGACGATTCATCAACTCCATAAAGGCCGCAGTCGCATTTGTCAGTCCAAAAGGCATCACCAAGAACTCGTAGTGACCATACCGAGTTCGGAATGCTGTCTTCTGAATATCTTCTTCTTTGACCCTCAATTGGTGATATCCGGACCGTAAATCAATCTTTGAAAACACTTGGGCGCCTTGCAACTTATCAAATAGATCATTGATCCTGGGGAGAGGATACTTATTTTTGATCGTCGCTTGATTCAGCAGACGATACTCTATACACAGACGCAGACTCCCGTTTTTCTTTCGGACAAATAACACCGGTGCTCCCCATGGTGAAACACTAGGATGGATCAAGCCCTTATCTAATAGGTCTTGCAACTGAATCTTCAGTTCTTGCAACTCAGCCGGAGCCATCCGATACAGTGTTTTAGATATCGAGTCTACACCCGGAGTAACATCGATTGTAAAATCGATTTCTTTAGTAGGAGGGAGTCCTGGTAATTCATCAGGAAACACATCTCGAAACTCTCTGACCACCGGGGTATTCCCTAAAGTGTCATCTTCATCTTTATCGACCACCACTGCAGCTAAATACCCAGTACACCCCTTGTCTAGAAGGCGACATGCTTTAATTGCTGATATTAGCTTGGGTGCTTGACCTCGGATAATCCCCTGCATTTCGAACTCTGGGATGTCCGGAATTCGAAATATCACTTTCTTGGCATTACAATCTACCACTGTATGGTAATTAGCCAACCAATCCATCCCTAGGATAACATCATAATCCTTCATGTCTAACACGATCAGATCTACTAACATCCGTACACTATTGACAAGTATGGGACACCCATCATAAACTGTTTTTGTGCACAGAACTTTCCCTGATGGTGTAGATACAGACATCATGCTTTTGAGTGTATCAGGCTTCTAACTAATCTATTTAGCAAAACGAGTAGAGACAAACGAATTTGTAGTACCAGTGTCAATCAAAGCATAAGCAGGTACTTGAAATACTAAAAGCTTACCTTCGATGACACCTTCAGTCTGCTGTGCCTCTTCTTGGGTAATTGTAAACATTCTTCCTTTTCTGCCTTCCAACGCTAGTGGTTGAGCTTTAGGGCAATCCTTCTTGAAGTGTCCAGGCTTTCCGCACTGGAAGCAAACCTTTGCTCTACAGTCCTTGGTCAAATGGCCCTGACCACATTTCTCGCACTTAAGCCCCAATCTTCCTGTAGACCCTTGGCTTTTCATGTCCTCGAACTTTTTTTTCCCAGTAAACTGCCGGTTATTCTCCTTTATCCAGGGCTTCCCAACTGTCTCTTTGCCTTTGCGAGCACTAGACTGTGCCAGTTCTTCATGCACTCGCTCTACTCTGAGTGCTCTATCTAATATCTCTGAGAAGGAGGTAAATCGTTCAGCTGCCAATTTCCCTCTGATAGCCGGCTTCAATCCTTCTTCAAATTTCTCAACCCTCCATTGCTCATCATCGACAAATCTCGCAGCGAACCTCGAGAGTTGATTAAACTTTTGTTTATAATCGCTAACCGACATATTTTCTTCGGTCAGCTGAAGAAACTCCATCTCCTTCCTCTTTTTTATTGACGCTGAAAAATAGCGCTCATAAAACAATTCAGTAAATTTTGCCCAAGTCACGGGCCTCTGATGCGGTGGAACTGTCCTTTCCGCTGTGGTCCACCAATGTTCCGCTTCTCCTTCAAGTAGAAAGATAGCGAACTCGGGCTTGTCATTTTCTGGCAAAGACAGCCCTAAAAACTTTCTCCAGACTTCTGATCCAGTTCTCCACCTTTAGCGGATCAGTCGTGCCCGAAAAGGCTGACGGTCCAAGCCTTTTAAACTTTTCCAATCGGGTCACATTCCCATGCTCTGGCATGTTAGCAATGGGGATACGACTACCATTCCCATTTCCATTCATATTCTGGGCCTGTTGTTGCTGAATTAGGTTGGCTAGGGCCGTGATAGCCTCGAATGCCCCAGCCAAGGTATTTTCGGGTGCTCGTCGAGGTGGCATGATTCACCTATAATTATAAAGTAATGAACTTTTAATAATAAAATAAAACTAAAATGCACTGAGAATTCGATATCCAAAAAGAGACATTTCATTTACTTCATCTTTAATATATACAAAGCAACACTGTACAGTATATAGTACACCAACGTATACAAAACATCATGTAGCTGTACACATACAAAAAGTGATCTAAAGATGGAAAGATCGAATAGGGCATCTATTATATTCCAAAACGCCAAAACCTCCTTTATATATAGATGCACCACGCTCTCCCACCATGATCCTATACTTCGTACGTCTCAACCTCTATCGGTGCGACTGCTACACTACCCTCCTGCGGTGCCTGATCCTCTGTCTCAGGTCTAGCCTCTCTCAAAATCCAATCAATCTCGCTCTTTCTTAGGGATTCGCGCATTGCGTGTGCGGTCAATCCCTTACGGAGTGGTTTTACCACCTTTAGGTGTATAGTGCGGTAATACGACCATCCGGCGTGACGTCTTCTCTGCATAGTCACCGCCCATTCAAACAGAGCTATCTCCCTCTTTGTGGGAATTCGGCGCATCCTTGCCATTCCTGCACATGTACATATTCTAAATCAATGTCTGATTTCGAAACATGACAGGTACAACAATCACTCAACTAGGAATATCGAATAAATCTCTAAGGGATCGCCTATCCAACGGTTCTTAGGTGTATTATGCTCAAGTAAGATTTGTGTGATGGTTATTGCTATTGGCTCTGATACCAATTGTGACGCCCTGAACCCGCGCCTAGAGAATCAAGTTCCGAGACGCATGTCCGTTCGTCAAATCATGCAAGCGGAAGACTTTACCCGCAAAAGTACAGGAAATTTAAACATTTATCAAATGCTTCCAAAAAGCAAATAACACCTGTCATCACAATAATCATCATACAAACCATATACCTGTATTATTTACATCAAGTTTGTTTTACAAAAGTAGACGTCTCTATCACGCCAGGTACAACTTGTACAAGCTTCCAAAATATCCAGATAGATTTTTCACTTACTGGTCAGCAGCTCCAAGATCTGCTGACACAAAAAGTCAGTGAGCTATGAAGCCCAATAAAACCACAATCCTTCTAAACTATTTTCCACATAATAACACACATCAATAATGATATAATAAGCAGTTCAATTTGCATGTTACAGTAAAATAGAACAGTATATAATAAATTGTGACCCAAGGTCACTTAGGGTTACGTCACCCTAACAGAGGTTCCCGACCTCACATTACTTTCTAATTATGAGGTTCAGTTATGAATGTATTATATTACCAAATTATTGTTTCGATCATCAATCATGTTTCATTTCGATTCCTAAGACTCTATTATTTGGCCACAGCCCACAAATGTTTAGCTTAAAGTCTCTAAATCATAACCATAATACATTGAGTCATTTAGACTCACACACGCTGTTCCGGCTTTCACCCGAACATGACAAAACCTTGGGTATACCAACCCAACTCACCTGGAATCCGATGATTCCATACCGAACTATGAGTCAACCAACTCAAACAAATACACCAACTCTGAGTATACCAACTCAGACCACTTCGTATCCGAAGCTTACACACACAACGTGGGCATTCACCCAATAAGAGCATTTTTCCATTCAATTGACTGGCCACATCTACCGTGTATTCGCCGCCATCGCCCTGGGTATCAGTTATGAGGGAACCCCGACCAACCTGCCTACCGTCATCTTCTGGCTAGTCTACGGAGGAACCCCGACATCTATACCAATGCCGACATCTCCTGACGTTCCACCAATAAGGGACCACGATAGACACGGTGCCGACATCTTCTAACCCACCCAGAGAGGAACCCCGGACTATACACTATCTGATGTTTAGCCACTTTAAACTCCCTAGGACTCCGACATCTCCTGACTACCAGTCACGGAGGAACCACGGGCCATGCAGGACACCGCCACTCCTGACCTAGTCCAAGAGGCACCACGGACGACCTAGACAAACAGACCGACATCTCCCGACTATCAGTCACGGAGGAACCCCGGGCCTTACTGGGCACCGTCTCTCCTGATCTAGTCAAAGAGGAACCACGGACTATACTGAACCCTGGTTAGATTTTTTAACCACAGATTAACCCCAGTTAACCCAAGCCTCGCTTGATTAACTGAAATACTTGGGTCTCGCGCCCGTGAACCAACTCCGGTAACACACCGTCCCGTTAGGGAACGTTTCTAGACTAATGGATGTCTCCATAGCCTTACAAGACATGCAAAACAACTTTTCGTCACCCTAGGGTGGCGATACAATTTACCCGGGACCCGACCTGGGCTCCCTGAGGGACCACATAAAATCACAACATCACATAGGGGTCTCCGCCCCTTTTTCATTCATGTTAAAAGACATGCATATACATCACATGAAATAATATAGCAAAATAAGCGGAAAAAGTGAAGAAAAGAGAGGGGTTTTACTGTTTCACGTGTTTCGAGGCCTCGTAGGCAAAAACAGATGTCACCAACGCGTTCCCAACGACGATCAACCCCGGGGTAGAGCGCATGCAACTTTCTCTCTCCACTTTCTCTCTCTACCTTTTTCTCTCTCTCTCTACACGCAAAACGAGATGCCGAAAAGAAAATCGGACGCCACCAATGCGTCGGGGACGTCGAAAAACCTCAAAGACCCACTTCTCTCTTCTTTCTCTCTCTTCTTTCTCTCTCCTCTTTCTCTCTCCTCACTCTCTCTCTAAAACCTGCTCTGGCAGAATCTCCCCCTCTGTTTACAGAACGTAAATAATGGGAAAGGCTGGCCTCCTTATATATAGATAAGGTCATGTGCTATGCACATGACCATATTTAATGGTCCCGTTGACCAAGTCAACGGTTGACCCATTTGACTTTTTTTTTTTTCTCTTATGTATACGGCCTCCGTGGTCCTACTTAAAACATCCGATTTTGACGAAACTTTAGGTGACCGAACTTGGGGTAGTCCGACACCTACTGTAAAAATTTCGGGGAAAAATACTGAGTTTTGACAGCTACACTTTAGTCCGGAAGAAAATTACAAAACCCACTAATTTCCTGATTTCGAACACAAAACAGGCCGCCGTTTCTTCGTTTGAGATAACTAACTGTCGTGACGACAGAAATTAGTCCCCACGGCCGACCGACACGCATTAGTGCTAACCGCACGGATTTCTATTAGGATCTCCGACAGATATTGGGTCCCACTTAATTTCTGGAAATATGGAAATTTCCCGTTTTTCTCAATTTTATCACACATAACAGCCCCGCGGTCCCGCGAAATGATACTTGACGGAACCGATACAGTAGGGGTGTGTCTCAGCAGTTGACCAGCACACTGTGTGCGATTTTCGCCAAATGATACTGAGATTTCCTTGGTGCACTTCAACCCTGAGCAAAATCCCCTTCTTATTAATTTAACAAATAATTAACTAATTAACCTTCATTAAAGACCCATAAACACATAATTGTATTATATTAAAATTCCAGGTCGTTACAATCTCCCCTCCTTACAGAAATTTCGTCCTCGAAATTTATATATACACTAGTCATCAAATAACTGAGGATGATTGCTTCTAATGACATCTTCAAGTTCCCATGTGGCTTCCTCTATGCTATGGTGTTCCCATAAAACTTTAACTAGCTTAATCATTTTGTTTCGTAACACCTGTTCCTTGCGGAACAAAATTATCACTGGCTTTTCTTCAAAAGTTAAGTCCTCTCTGACTTGAATTGGTTCATATCGTATCACGTGCGAGGGATCATGTACATATTTTCTCAACATGGATATGTGGAATACATTGTGAACCCTTGCCAGCTCTGGTGGTAACGCCAAACGGTAGGCTACACCTCCTATTTTAGCCAAAATCTCAAAAGGTCCAATGAATCGCGGACTTAACTTTCCCCGCTTTCCGAATCGTACAATACCTTTTGATGGAGAGATTTTCAAAAAGACATGGTCGCCGACTTGAAACTCTAAGTCCCAGAGCGCTTTCCATCTGCATAGCTTTTCTGTCGACTTTGTGCAGATAATAACCTCGATCGAATCAACTCGATCTTCTTTGTTGTTTCTTGCACCAACTCAGGTCCCAGTAGTTTACGTTCCCCTACTTCAGTCCAACATACTGGTGACCGACAACTCCTGCCATACAAGGCCTCGTAAGGAGCCATTTGAATACTTGCCTGATAACTGTTATTATATGCAAACTCGATCAATGGCAAGTGATCATCCCAGTTTCCTTGAAAGTCCAGACTGCAAGTGCGCATCAGATCTTCTAGAGTTTGTATTGTGCGCTCAGACTTTCCATCGGTTTGCGGATGATAAGCTGTACTCATGTTTAGCTGCGTACCTAAAGCTTCTTGCAAGCTCCTCCAGAATCGGGAAGTAAATCACGGATCGCGATCTGACACAATAGATACCGGCACACCATGCAGCTTCACAATCTCCTTGATGTACAACTTTGATAAATTTTCCAAGGTTATGGTATCCTTTATAGCAAGAAAGTGAGCCGACTTCGTCAATCAATCAACTATCACCCAAACGGCATCATGTCCACTCCTTGTTTTTGGTAACCCCACCACAAAATCCATCGTAATGTGCTCCCATTTCCACTCGGGAATAGGCAATGAATTTAACAATCCAGGTGGTTTCTGATGTTCTGCCTTGACTTGCTTACAAACAAGGCATCGAGATACATACTCTGCAATTTCTCTCTTCATGCTGTTCCACCAGTAGTTATTCTTCATATCCTGATACATCTTTGTACTTCCGGGGTGCACCGCAAAACGAGATCGATGTGCCTCATTGAGCAGTTCATTCTTCAACTCAGGATTTCTAGACACACAGATTCGACCTTTGAATCGAAGTATTCCATCTTCAGATTCTTCAAAATTACCCATTTTCCTTGAAGAATCTTATCTCTGATAACTTTGATCTCCTGATCTTCCAACTGTGCTTCTTGAATCTTTTGTAATAACACTGGCTTGGCCTGAATACTAGCCAACTTGGCACTATTACCCTGGAATCCTAGACTCAGATTCCAACTCTTGAATTCTTCGATCATCTTCCATTGCTCGGCCCTCATATATGCTACAGATCCAACTGTCTTTCTACTCAGGGCATCAGCAACCACGTTACCCTTACCAGGATGATACTGGATTACATAATCATAATCCTTCAAGAATTCCATCCATCTATGCTGTCGCATATTGAGTTCCTTTTGGGAGAATAGATACTTTAAACTCTTGTGATCACTATAGATCACCAACTTCTCTCCATACAGATAATGTCTCCAAATTTTTAGTGCGAATACTACCCCAGCTAACTCCAGGTCATGCGTGGGATAATTCCGTTCGTGAATCTGAGTTGTCTCGAACCATAAGCAATGACCTTTTTATTTTGCATTAAGACACAACCGAGTCCCTTACTGGAAGCATCGCAATACACCTCAAATCCTCCAGATCCTGAGGGAGTTGTCAATACTGGAGCGGTTGTTAATCTCTTCTTTAATTCTTGAAAGCTTCGCTCCCGAGATGCCGTTCATTCGAACTTCACATCTTTCTTAGTCAATTCGTTAATGGAGCTGCTATCTTCGAGAAACCTTCTACAAATCTGCGGTAGTACCCAGCCAATCCCAGAAAACTGGCGAATTCAATAACAGGGATGGCCATTGCCCAATCGGTTACTCCTGAAGTCTGGAAGGTAACAGATATCCATTTCTGACACAATAGTCCAAGAAAGGCACTTATTCCATCCAAAACTGCACTTGGAAAAGTAGCAACAGATGATTATCTATTAATGTCTGTTAGCGTAATCCTCAGTGCTCAGCGTGCTGCTCATGACTAGGTGAGTACTACCAAGATATCATTCAATAAATACCACAATAAATGATCCAAGTACGGCCTTGAAAAAGACGATTCATAACTCCATAAAGCAGCAGGCGCATTTTCAGTCCAAAAGGCATCACAAGAAACTAGTAGTGACACATACCGAGTTCGAGAATGCTGTCTTCTGGAATATCTTCTTCTTGACCCTCAATTGGTGATATCGGAACCGTAAATCAATCTTGAAAAAACACTTGGGCGCCCTTGCAACTTATCAAATGAATCATTGATCCTGGGGAGAGATACTTATTTTGGTCGTCGCTGGATTCGCAGACATACTCGTATACACAGACGCAGAATCCCGTTTTTCTCGGACAAATAACACCGCGTGCTCCCCATGGTGAAACACTAGGACAGGATAAGCCTGATCTAATAGGTCTTGCAATGATCTTCAGTTCTTGCAACTCAGCCGGAGCCATCAGATCAGTGTTTTAGATTGAGTCTAAACCGGAGTAACATCGAGTTAAAATCGAGTTCTCTAGTGGAGGGATGTCTGGTAATTCATCAGGAAAACACATCTCGAAAAACTCTTGAAACCGGGGGTATTCCCTAAAGTGTCATGTCATCTTTATCGGACCACCCACTGCAGCTAAATACCCCGTACACCCCTGGTCTAGAAAGGCGACATGCTTTAATTCTGAATTAGCTGGGTGCGTGACCTAGGATAACCCCTGCATTTCGAACTCTGGGATGTCCGGAATTCGAAATATCACTTTCTTGGCATTACAATCTACCACTGTATGGTAATTAGCCAACCAATCCATCCTAGGATAACATCATAATCCTTCATGTCTAACACGATCAGATCTACTAACATCCGTACACTATTGACAAGTAGGGGACACCCATCATAAACTGTTTTTGTGCACAGAACTTTCCCTGATGGTGTAGATACAGACATCATGCTTTTGAGTGTATCAGGCTTCTAACTAATCTATTAGCAAAACGAGTAGAGACAAACGAATTTGTAGTACCAGTGTCAATCAAAGCATAAGGAGGTACTTGAAATACTAAAAGCTTACCTTCGATGACACCTTCAGTCTGCTGTGCCTCTTCTTGGGTAATTGTAAACATTCTTCCTTTTCTGCCTTCCAACGCTAGTGGTTGAGCTTTAGGGCAATCCTTCTTGAAGTGTCCAGGCTTTCCGCACTGGAAGCAAACCTTTGCTCTACAGTCCTTGGTCAAATGGCCCTGACCACATTTCTCGCACTTAAGCCCCAATCTTCCTGTAGACCCTTGGCTTTTCATGTCCTCGAACTTTTTTTTCCCAGTAAACTGCCGGTTATTCTCCTTTATCCAGGGCTTCCCAACTGTCTCTTTGCCTTTGCGAGCACTAGACTGTGCCAGTTCTTCATGCACTCGCTCTACTCTGAGTGCTCTATCTAATATCTCTGAGAAGGAGGTAAATCGTTCAGCTGCCAATTTCCCTCTGATAGCCGGCTTCAATCCTTCTTCAAATTTCTCAACCCTCCATTGCTCATCATCGACAAATCTCGCAGCGAACCTCGAGAGTTGATTAAACTTTTGTTTATAATCGCTAACCGACATATTTTCTTCGGTCAGCTGAAGAAACTCCATCTCCTTCCTCTTTTTATTGACGCTGAAAAATAGCGCTCATAAAACAATTCAGTAAATTTTGCCCAAGTCACGGGCCTCTGATGCGGTGGAACTGTCCTTTCCGCTGTGGTCCACCAATGTTCCGCTTCTCCTTCAAGTAGAAAGATAGCGAACTCGGGCTTGTCATTTTCTGGCAAAGACAGCCCTAAAAACTTTCTCCAGACTTCTGATCCAGTTCTCCACCTTTAGCGGATCAGTCGTGCCCGAAAAGGCTGACGGTCCAAGCCTTTTAAACTTTTCCAATCGGGTCACATTCCCATGCTCTGGCATGTTAGCAATGGGGATACGACTACCATTCCCATTTCCATTCATATTCTGGGCCTGTTGTTGCTGAATTAGGTTGGCTAGGGCCGTGATAGCCTCGAATGCCCCAGCCAAGGTATTTTCGGGTGCTCGTCGAGGTGGCATGATTCACCTATAATTATAAAGTAATGAACTTTTAATAATAAAATAAAACTAAAATGCACTGAGAATTCGATATCCAAAAAGAGACATTTCATTTACTTCATCTTTAATATATACAAAGCAACACTGTACAGTATATAGTACACCAACGTATACAAAACATCATGTAGCTGTACACATACAAAAAGTGATCTAAAGATGGAAAGATCGAATAGGGCATCTATTATATTCCAAAACGCCAAAACCTCCTTTATATATAGATGCACCACGCTCTCCCACCATGATCCTATACTTCGTACGTCTCAACCTCTATCGGTGCGACTGCTACACTACCCTCCTGCGGTGCCTGATCCTCTGTCTCAGGTCTAGCCTCTCTCAAAATCCAATCAATCTCGCTCTTTCTTAGGGATTCGCGCATTGCGTGTGCGGTCAATCCCTTACGGAGTGGTTTTACCACCTTTAGGTGTATAGTGCGGTAATACGACCATCCGGCGTGACGTCTTCTCTGCATAGTCACCGCCCATTCAAACAGAGCTATCTCCCTCTTTGTGGGAATTCGGCGCATCCTTGCCATTCCTGCACATGTACATATTCTAAATCAATGTCTGATTTCGAAACATGACAGGTACAACAATCACTCAACTAGGAATATCGAATAAATCTCTAAGGGATCGCCTATCCAACGGTTCTTAGGTGTATTATGCTCAAGTAAGATTTGTGTGATGGTTATTGCTATTGGCTCTGATACCAATTGTGACGCCCTGAACCCGCGCCTAGAGAATCAAGTTCCGAGACGCATGTCCGTTCGTCAAATCATGCAAGCGGAAGACTTTACCCGCAAAAGTACAGGAAATTTAAACATTTATCAAATGCTTCCAAAAAGCAAATAACACCTGTCATCACAATAATCATCATACAAACCATATACCTGTATTATTTACATCAAGTTTGTTTTACAAAAGTAGACGTCTCTATCACGCCAGGTACAACTTGTACAAGCTTCCAAAATATCCAGATAGATTTTTCACTTACTGGTCAGCAGCTCCAAGATCTGCTGACACAAAAAGTCAGTGAGCTATGAAGCCCAATAAAACCACAATCCTTCTAAACTATTTTCCACATAATAACACACATCAATAATGATATAATAAGCAGTTCAATTTGCATGTTACAGTAAAATAGAACAGTATATAATAAATTGTGACCCAAGGTCACTTAGGGTTACGTCACCCTAACAGAGGTTCCCGACCTCACATTACTTTCTAATTATGAGGTTCAGTTATGAATGTATTATATTACCAAATTATTGTTTCGATCATCAATCATGTTTCATTTCGATTCCTAAGACTCTATTATTTGGCCACAGCCCACAAATGTTTAGCTTAAAGTCTCTAAATCATAACCATAATACATTGAGTCATTTAGACTCACACACGCTGTTCCGGCTTTCACCCGAACATGACAAAACCTTGGGTATACCAACCCAACTCACCTGGAATCCGATGATTCCATACCGAACTATGAGTCAACCAACTCAAACAAATACACCAACTCTGAGTATACCAACTCAGACCACTTCGTATCCGAAGCTTACACACACAACGTGGGCATTCACCCAATAAGAGCATTTTTCCATTCAATTGACTGGCCACATCTACCGTGTATTCGCCGCCATCGCCCTGGGTATCAGTTATGAAGGAACCCCGACCAACCTGCCTACCGTCATCTTCTGGCTAGTCTACGGAGGAACCCCGACATCTATACCAATGCCGACATCTCCTGACGTTCCACCAATAAGGGACCACGATAGACACGGTGCCGACATCTTCTAACCCACCCAGAGAGGAACCCCGGACTATACACTATCTGATGTTTAGCCACTTTAAACTCCCTAGGACTCCGACATCTCCTGACTACCAGTCACGGAGGAACCACGGGCCATGCAGGACACCGCCACTCCTGACCTAGTCCAAGAGGCACCACGGACGACCTAGACAAACAGACCGACATCTCCCGACTATCAGTCACGGAGGAACCCCGGGCCTTACTGGGCACCGTCTCTCCTGATCTAGTCAAAGAGGAACCACTGACTATACTGAACCCTGGTTAGATTTTTTAACCACAGATTAACCCCAGTTAACCCAAGCCTCGCTTGATTAACTGAAATACTTGGGTCTCGCGCCCGTGAACCAACTCCGGTAACACACCGTCCCGTTAGGGAACGTTTCTAGACTAATGGATGTCTCCATAGCCTTACAAGACATGCAAAACAACTTTTCGTCACCCTAGGGTGGCGATACAATTTACCCGGGACCCGACCTGGGCTCCCTGAGGGACCACATAAAATCACAACATCACATAGGGGTCTCCGCCCCTTTTTCATTCATGTTAAAAGACATGCATATACATCACATGAAATAATATAGCAAAATAAGCGGAAAAAGTGAAGAAAAGAGAGGGGTTTTACTGTTTCACGTGTTTCGAGGCCTCGTAGGCAAAAACAGATGTCACCAACGCGTTCCCAACGACGATCAACCCCGGGGTAGAGCGCATGCAACTTTCTCTCTCCACTTTCTCTCACTACCTTTTTCTCTCTCTCTCTACACGCAAAACGAGATGCCGGAGAGAAAATCGGACGCCGCCAATGCGTCGGGGACGTCGAAAAACCTCAAAGACCCACTTCTCTCTTCTTTCTCTCTCTTCTTTCTCTCTCCTCTTTCTCTCTCCTCACTCTCTCTCTAAAATCTGCTCTGGCAGAATCTCCCCCTCTGTTTACAGAACGTAAATAATGGGAAAGGCTGGCCTCCTTATATATAGATAAGGTCATGTGCTATGCACATGACCATATTTAATGGTCCCGTTGACCAAGTCAACGGTTGACCCATTTGACTTTTTTTTTTTTCTCTTATGTATACGGCCTCCGTGGTCCTACTTAAAACATCCGATTTTGACGAAACTTTAGGTGACCGAACTTGGGGTAGTCCGACACCTACTGTAAAAATTTCGGGGAAAAATACTGAGTTTTGACAGCTACACTTTAGTCCGGAAGAAAATTACAAAACCCACTAATTTCCTGATTTCGAACACAAAACAGGCCGCCGTTTCTTCGTTTGAGATAACTAACTGTCGTGACGACAGAAATTAGTCCCCACGGCCGACCGACATGCATTAGTGCTAACCGCACGGATTTCTATTAGGATCTCCGACAGATATTAGGTCCCACTTAATTTCTGGAAATATGGAAATTTCCCGTTTTTCTCAATTTTATCACACATAACAGCCCCGCGGTCCCGCGAAATGATACTTGACGGAACCGATACGGTAGGGGTGTGTCTCAGCAGTTGACCAGCACACTGTGTGCGATTTTCGCCAAATGATACTGAGATTTCCTTGGTGCACTTCAACCCTGAGCAAAATCCCCTTCTTATTAATTTAACAAATAATTAACTAATTAACCTTCATTAAAGACCCATAAACACATAATTTTATTATATTAAAATTCCGGGTCGTTACAATCTCCCCTCCTTACAAAAATTTCGTCCTCGAAATTTATATATACACTAGTCATCAAATAACTGAGGATGATTGCTTCTAATGACATCTTCAAGTTCCCATGTGGCTTCCTCTATGCTATGGTGTTCCCATAAAACTTTAACTAGCTTAATCATTTTGTTTCGTAACACCTGTTCCTTGCGGAACAAAATTATCACTGGCTTTTCTTCAAAAGTTAAGTCCTCTCTGACTTGAATTGGTTCATATCGTATCACGTGCGAGGGATCATGTACATATTTTCTCAACATGGATATGTGGAATACATTGTGAACCCTTGCCAGCTCTGGTGGTAACGCCAAACGGTAGGCTACACCTCCTATTTTAGCCAAAATCTCAAAAGGTCCAATGAATCGCGGACTTAACTTTCCCCGCTTTCCAAATCGTACAATACCTTTTGATGGAGAGA
Source organism: Tetracentron sinense (assembly GCA_015143295.1). Lineage (NCBI taxonomy): Eukaryota > Viridiplantae > Streptophyta > Magnoliopsida > Trochodendrales > Trochodendraceae > Tetracentron > Tetracentron sinense. The sequence continues at coordinate 11,322,933 of CM026566.1, forward strand.
TTTTCAAAAAGACATGGTCGCCGACTTGAAACTCTAAGTCCCAGAGCGCTTTCCATCTGCATAGCTTTTCTGTCGACTTTGTGCAGATAATAACCTCGATCGAATCAACTCGATCTTCTTTGTTGTTTCTTGCACCAACTCAGGTCCCAGTAGTTTACGTTCCCCTACTTCAGTCCAACATACTGGTGACCGACAACTCCTGCCATACAAGGCCTCGTAAGGAGCCATTTGAATACTTGCCTGATAACTGTTATTATATGCAAACTCGATCAATGGCAAGTGATCATCCCAGTTTCCTTGAAAGTCCAGACTGCAAGTGCGCATCAGATCTTCTAGAGTTTGTATTGTGCGCTCAGACTGTCCATCGGTTTGCGGATGATAAGCTGTACTCATGTTTAGCTGCGTACCTAAAGCTTCTTGCAAGCTCCTCCAGAATCGGGAAGTAAATCACGGATCGCGATCTGACACAATAGATACCGGCACACCATGCAGCTTCACAATCTCCTTGATGTACAACTTTGATAAATTTTCCAAGGTTATGGTATCCTTTATAGCAAGAAAGTGAGCCGACTTCGTCAATCAATCAACTATCACGCAAACGGCATCATGTCCACTCCTTGTTTTTGGTAACCCCACCACAAAATCCATCGTAATGTGCTCCCATTTCCACTCGGGAATAGGCAATGAATTTAACAATCCAGGTGGTTTCTGATGTTCTGCCTTGACTTGCTTACAAACAAGGCATCGAGATACATACTCTGCAATTTCTCTCTTCATGCTGTTCCACCAGTAGTTATTCTTCATATCCTGATACATCTTTGTACTTCCGGGGTGCACCGCAAAACGAGATCGATGTGCCTCATTGAGCAGTTCATTCTTCAACTCAGGATTTCTAGACACACAGATTCGACCTTTGAATCGAAGTATTCCATCTTCAGATTCTTCAAAATCACCCATTTTTCCTTGAAGAATCTTATCTCTGATAACTTTGATCTCCTGATCTTCCAACTGTGCTTCTTGAATCTTTTGTAATAACACTGGCTTGGCCTGAATACTAGCCAACTTGGCACTATTACCCTGGAATCCTAGACTCAGATTCCAACTCTTGAATTCTTCGATCATCTTCCATTGCTCGGCCCTCATATATGCTACAGATCCAACTGTCTTTCTACTCAGGGCATCAGCAACCACGTTACCCTTACCAGGATGATACTGGATTACATAATCATAATCCTTCAAGAATTCCATCCATCTATGCTGTCGCATATTGAGTTCCTTTTGGGAGAATAGATACTTTAAACTCTTGTGATCACTATAGATCACCAACTTCTCTCCATACAGATAATGTCTCCAAATTTTTAGTGCGAATACTACCCCAGCTAACTCCAGGTCATGCGTGGGATAATTCCGTTCGTGAATCTTGAGTTGTCTCGAACCATAAGCAATGACCTTTTTATTTTGCATTAAGACACAACCGAGTCCCTTACTGGAAGCATCGCAATACACCTCAAATCCTCCAGATCCTGAGGGAGTTGTCAATACTGGAGCGGTTGTTAATCTCTTCTTTAATTCTTGAAAGCTTCGCTCCCGAGATGCCGTTCATTCGAACTTCACATCTTTCTTAGTCAATTCCGTTAATGGAGCTGCTATCTTCGAGAAACCTTCTACAAATCTGCGGTAGTACCCAGCCAATCCCAGAAAACTTCGAACTTCAATAACAGTGGATGGCCTTGCCCAATCGGTTACTGCCTGAATCTTGGAAGGATCAACAGATATTCCATTTCTTGACACAATATGTCCAAGAAAGGCTACTTCTTCCATCCAAAACTCGCACTTGGAGAACTTAGCATACAGCTGATTATCTCTTAATGTCTGTAGCGTAATCCTCAAGTGCTCAGCGTGCTTCTCATGACTAGGTGAGTACACCAAGATATCATCAATAAATACCACAATAAACTGATCCAAGTACGGCCTGAAAAGACGATTCATCAACTCCATAAAGGCCGCAGGCGCATTTGTCAGTCCAAAAGGCATCACCAAGAACTCGTAGTGACCATACCGAGTTCGGAATGCTGTCTTCTGAATATCTTCTTCTTTGACCCTCAATTGGTGATATCCGGACCGTAAATCAATCTTTGAAAACACTTGGGCGCCTTGTAACTTATCAAATAGATCATTGATCCTGGGGAGAGGATACTTATTTTTGATCGTCGCTTGATTCAGCAGACGATACTCTATACACAGACGCAGACTCCCGTTTTTCTTTCGGACAAATAACACCGGTGCTCCCCATGGTGAAACACTAGGACGGATCAAGCCCTTATCTAATAGGTCTTGCAACTGAATCTTCAGTTCTTGCAACTCAGCCGGAGCCATCCGATACAGTGTTTTAGATATCGAGTCTACACCCGGAGTAACATCGATTGTAAAATCGATTTCTCTAGTAGGAGGGAGTCCTGGTAATTCATCAGGAAACACATCTCGAAACTCTCTGACCACCGGGGTATTCCCTAAAGTGTCATCTTCATCTTTATCGACCACCACTGCAGCTAAATACCCAGTACACCCCTTGTCTAGAAGGCGACATGCTTTAATTGCTGATATTAGCTTGGGTGCTTGACCTCGGATAATCCCCTGCATTTCGAACTCTGGGATGTCCGGAATTCGAAATATCACTTTCTTGGCATTACAATCTACCACTGTATGGTAATTAACCAACCAATCCATCCCTAGGATAACATCATAATCCTTCATGTCTAACACGATCAGATCTACTAACATCCGTACACTATTGACAAGTATGGGACACCCATCATAAACTGTTTTTGTGCACAGAACTTTCCCTGATGGTGTAGATACAGACATCATGCTTTTGAGTGTATCAGGCTTCTAACTAATCTATTTAGCAAAACGAGTAGAGACAAACGAATTTGTAGTACCAGTGTCAATCAAAGCATAAGCAGGTACTTGAAATACTAAAAGCTTACCTTCGATGACACCTTCAGTCTGCTGTGCCTCTTCTTGGGTAATTGTAAACATTCTTCCTTTTCTGCCTTCCAACGCTAGTGGTTGAGCTTTAGGGCAATCCTTCTTGAAGTGTCCAGGCTTTCCGCACTGGAAGCAAACCTTTGCTCTACAGTCCTTGGTCAAATGGCCCTGACCACATTTCTCGCACTTAAGCCCCAATCTTCCTGTAGACCCTTGGCTTTTCATGTCCTCGAACTTTTTTTTCCCAGTAAACTGCCGGTTATTCTCCTTTATCCAGGGCTTCCCAACTGTCTCTTTGCCTTTGCGAGCACTAGACTGTGCCAGTTCTTCATGCACTCGCTCTACTCTGAGTGCTCTATCTAATATCTCTGAGAAGGAGGTAAATCGTTCAGCTGCCAATTTCCCTCTGATAGCCGGCTTCAATCCTTCTTCAAATTTCTCAACCCTCCATTGCTCATCATCGACAAATCTCGCAGCGAACCTCGAGAGTTGATTAAACTTTTGTTTATAATCGCTAACCGACATATTTTCTTCGGTCAGCTGAAGAAACTCCATCTCCTTCCTCTTTTTTATTGACGCTGAAAAATAGCGCTCATAAAACAATTCAGTAAATTTTGCCCAAGTCACGGGCCTCTGATGCGGTGGAACTGTCCTTTCCGCTGTGGTCCACCAATGTTCCGCTTCTCCTTCAAGCAGAAAGATAGCGAACTCGGGCTTGTCATTTTCTGGCAAAGACAGCCCTAAAAACTTTCTCCAGACTTCTGATCCAGTTCTCCACCTTTAGCGGATCAGTCGTGCCCGAAAAGGCTGACGGTCCAAGCCTTTTAAACTTTTCCAATCGGGTCACATTCCCATGCTCTGGCATGTTAGCAATGGGGATACGACTACCATTCCCATTTCCATTCATATTCTGGGCCTGTTGTTGCTGAATTAGGTTGGCTAGGGCCGTGATAGCCTCGAATGCCCCAGCCAAGGTATTTTCGGGTGCTCGTCGAGGTGGCATGATTCACCTATAATTATAAAGTAATGAACTTTTAATAATAAAATAAAACTAAAATGCACTGAGAATTCGATATCCAAAAAGAGACATTTCATTTACTTCATCTTTAATATATACAAAGCAACACTGTACAGTATATAGTACACCAACGTATACAAAACATCATGTAGCTGTACACATACAAAAAGTGATCTAAAGATGGAAAGATCGAATAGGGCATCTATTATATTCCAAAACGCCAAAACCTCCTTTATATATAGATGCACCACGCTCTCCCACCATGATCCTATACTTCGTACGTCTCAACCTCTATCGGTGCGACTGCTACACTACCCTCCTGCGGTGCCTGATCCTCTGTCTCAGGTCTAGCCTCTCTCAAAATCCAATCAATCTCGCTCTTTCTTAGGGATTCGCGCATTGCGTGTGCGGTCAATCCCTTACGGAGTGGTTTTACCACCTTTAGGTGTATAGTGCGGTAATACGACCATCCGGCGTGACGTCTTCTCTGCATAGTCACCGCCCATTCAAACAGAGCTATCTCCCTCTTTGTGGGAATTCGGCGCATCCTTGCCATTCCTGCACATGTACATATTCTAAATCAATGTCTGATTTCGAAACATGACAGGTACAACAATCACTCAACTAGGAATATCGAATAAATCTCTAAGGGATCGCCTATCCAACGGTTCTTAGGTGTATTATGCTCAAGTAAGATTTGTGTGATGGTTATTGCTATTGGCTCTGATACCAATTGTGACGCCCTGAACCCGCGCCTAGAGAATCAAGTTCCGAGACGCATGTCCGTTCGTCAAATCATGCAAGCGGAAGACTTTACCCGCAAAAGTACAGGAAATTTAAACATTTATCAAATGCTTCCAAAAAGCAAATAACACCTGTCATCACAATAATCATCATACAAACCATATACCTGTATTATTTACATCAAGTTTGTTTTACAAAAGTAGACGTCTCTATCACGCCAGGTACAACTTGTACAAGCTTCCAAAATATCCAGATAGATTTTTCACTTACTGGTCAGCAGCTCCAAGATCTGCTGACACAAAAAGTCAGTGAGCTATGAAGCCCAATAAAACCACAATCCTTCTAAACTATTTTCCACATAATAACACACATCAATAATGATATAATAAGCAGTTCAATTTGCATGTTACAGTAAAATAGAACAGTATATAATAAATTGTGACCCAAGGTCACTTAGGGTTACGTCACCCTAACAGAGGTTCCCGACCTCACATTACTTTCTAATTATGAGGTTCAGTTATGAATGTATTATATTACCAAATTATTGTTTCGATCATCAATCATGTTTCATTTCGATTCCTAAGACTCTATTATTTGGCCACAGCCCACAAATGTTTAGCTTAAAGTCTCTAAATCATAACCATAATACATTGAGTCATTTAGACTCACACACGCTGTTCCGGCTTTCACCCGAACATGACAAAACCTTGGGTATACCAACCCAACTCACCTGGAATCCGATGATTCCATACCGAACTATGAGTCAACCAACTCAAACAAATACACCAACTCTGAGTATACCAACTCAGACCACTTCGTATCCGAAGCTTACACACACAACGTGGGCATTCACCCAATAAGAGCATTTTTCCATTCAATTGACTGGCCACATCTACCGTGTATTCGCCGCCATCGCCCTGGGTATCAGTTATGAAGGAACCCCGACCAACCTGCCTACCGTCATCTTCTGGCTAGTCTACGGAGGAACCCCGACATCTATACCAATGCCGACATCTCCTGACGTTCCACCAATAAGGGACCACGATAGACACGGTGCCGACATCTTCTAACCCACCCAGAGAGGAACCCCGGACTATACACTATCTGATGTTTAGCCACTTTAAACTCCCTAGGACTCCGACATCTCCTGACTACCAGTCACGGAGGAACCACGGGCCATGCAGGACACCGCCACTCCTGACCTAGTCCAAGAGGCACCACGGACGACCTAGACAAACAGACCGACATCTCCCGACTATCAGTCACGGAGGAACCCCGGGCCTTACTGGGCACCGTCTCTCCTGATCTAGTCAAAGAGGAACCACTGACTATACTGAACCCTGGTTAGATTTTTTAACCACAGATTAACCCCAGTTAACCCAAGCCTCGCTTGATTAACTGAAATACTTGGGTCTCGCGCCCGTGAACCAACTCCGGTAACACACCGTCCCGTTAGGGAACGTTTCTAGACTAATGGATGTCTCCATAGCCTTACAAGACATGCAAAACAACTTTTCGTCACCCTAGGGTGGCGATACAATTTACCCGGGACCCGACCTGGGCTCCCTGAGGGACCACATAAAATCACAACATCACATAGGGGTCTCCGCCCCTTTTTCATTCATGTTAAAAGACATGCATATACATCACATGAAATAATATAGCAAAATAAGCGGAAAAAGTGAAGAAAAGAGAGGGGTTTTACTGTTTCACGTGTTTCGAGGCCTCGTAGGCAAAAACAGATGTCACCAACGCGTTCCCAACGACGATCAACCCCGGGGTAGAGCGCATGCAACTTTCTCTCTCCACTTTCTCTCTCTACCTTTTTCTCTCTCTCTCTACACGCAAAACGAGATGCCGGAGAGAAAATCGGACGCCGCCAATGCGTCGGGGACGTCGAAAAACCTCAAAGACCCACTTCTCTCTTCTTTCTCTCTCTTCTTTCTCTCTCCTCTTTCTCTCTCCTCACTCTCTCTCTAAAATCTGCTCTGGCAGAATCTCCCCCTCTGTTTACAGAACGCAAATAATGGGAAAGGCTGGCCTCCTTATATATAGATAAGGTCATGTGCTATGCACATGACCATATTTAATGGTCCCGTTGACCAAGTCAACGGTTGACCCATTTGACTTTTTTTTTTTTCTCTTATGTATACGGCCTCCGTGGTCCTACTTAAAACATCCGATTTTGACGAAACTTTAGGTGACCGAACTTGGGGTAGTCCGACACCTACTGTAAAAATTTCGGGGAAAAATACTGAGTTTTGACAGCTACACTTTAGTCCGGAAGAAAATTACAAAACCCACTAATTTCCTGATTTCGAACACAAAACAGGCCGCCGTTTCTTCGTTTGAGATAACTAACTGTCGTGACGACAGAAATTAGTCCCCACGGCCGACCGACACGCATTAGTGCTAACCGCACGGATTTCTATTAGGATCTCCGACAGATATTGGGTCCCACTTAATTTCTGGAAATATGGAAATTTCCCGTTTTTCTCAATTTTATCACACATAACAGCCCCGCGGTCCCGCGAAATGATACTTGACGGAACCGATACGGTAGGGGTGTGTCTCAGCAGTCGACCAGCACACTGTGTGCGATTTTCGCCAAATGATACTGAGATTTCCTCGGTGCACTTCAACCCTGAGCAAAATCCCCTTCTTATTAATTTAACAAATAATTAACTAATTAACCTTTATTAAGGACCCATAAACACATAATTTTATTATATTAAAATTCCGGGTCGTTACACTAGGGCCTCTCATGCTTATGGGTGTGAATTCAATGATCACCTAGGTTGGATAAAAACCTATGGGAAACGATTCATAAGGTGTGAGTGGGATGTTGGAACTAAGGAAGAAGAGTGTGAAGCACTTGAATATTCCAAGTGTCTAAAAGGGTTATGCCTTAGCATTACCCTTAACTTTAAGAAGCCTTAGTTCAATCAGCGTTGATTGAATTCAAGTGATTCTTTAATTTTTGGAAAGTTATTGGAACCCTTTTTGAGTTTCATGTTTATCGTTTTTCACGATTTTGAGTCGGGGTTAGGTTAAAAGTGGGATTTCCAAAATCGGGTCGGCTGCAAATCTGGGCTATCGCAACCCAATGCAGACTAGTCAGCTTTAGGGGAATTTTGGTCTATGAATAAAGAATAATTAGAATTTTTGCAAAACATCAAAGTTGTTCCTCTTCGAATGAAAAATCTAACGCAAGTTGAATCGTCAAAATCTGACAAACGAGTCAAAAGTTATGGCTGAAATACAGAAGTGTGTTTTTGCAGAGCACCGTTCACTACCGATCGCTCGGTCCACTACCGGTAGATCAGTCATAAGCACCAATCGATCGGTCCACTACCGGTAGATCGGTCATAAGCACCGATCGACCGGTCCACTACCGGTAGATCAGTCATCTATCGGTCCTTCGCATTTTGTAGAAATTTTACTAAGGGTTTTTTGGTTGTTTGGCCACTCCAGCCTAACTTTTAAAGGTTGGCTCGAGCCAAGAGTGTTCATAAACACCCTTAGCAATATTTTGAGAGAGAGGAAGAGAAACCTAGGATTTCCAAAGGGGATTTTCCATTCGAGAAGAGTTTGAGCGATTGTGAGCCCAAAATCCGTTCCAAAGGTTTGGATTCACCCAAATCCAAGTCACGAATCTCCGAGATCGCTTTCACCAAGCTTGTGCAAGCTGTAGACGCATGGATTTTCGACCTTGGAGTTTGGGAAAGCTTCCACAAGCTTGGATCTCGCTCCGATGGCCTCCTAAAGCATTTTCCCCCAATCTTTCAAGGTAGAACAAGCTACTAACTCTTTGTTAGGATTCTATTAAGGTTTCCTTGATTCTTTTCCTCAAAACTTGTCATGATATGAGATGGAATATTGTGTATGGAGGTTGGTTGGGTGATGGATGCCAATGGATGGTGTGTGGTGTGATGAACAAATGGGGAGGGGCATTGTTGCATAATGTACACACTTAGTGTTTGGTGAAATGTCTCAAAGAAAAAAAAATGAATGAAATGACACAAAGAAGGGGGTTTTATGTGAAAGTGTAATGCATTCTCCAATTTGAAAAATGAATATTTATGAACATTTACTAAGAATTGAGGGTAAGGGTTGATGAAAAGAGTATGGGATACTCTAAGGAATTAAATGATGTGGCTTATTTATAAACTATAGCATGTTCAGGTTAAAATATTAAAGAAATGAATAGGAAATATGGTAGTAGTGTGAACATGAAATAGCATGTAAATGGAATGGAATGAAGGAACTTGTTAGGAATCATCATTTATTTTAAAAATGCATGTAATTTGAATAAGTGTGAATTTCCAAGACTTGTTATGATGTGTTATTAGAGGTTATAAGATGCACGAATTATTGAATGAATGAAACGAATTGCCCTAAATCACTCATTGTGTATTATTTACAAATGCCATGAATGTTTATATTTCAAATACGCATGTGCATTGGTAAAACCATCACAAGTAGCACGCTAGGAAAATGCATGCATATGACAAGTTAGTGAAAAAAAGAACATAGATGCTAATGTGTGCCGTCCAGTACATAGTTCGGGCATTAGTAATCTAGCTAATGTGTGCCATCTAGGACATAGTTTGGGCATTAGCAAAAATAAAACAAATGAGATGCTAATGTGTGTCATCCAGTACATAGTTCGGGCATTAGTCATCTCCAAGCAAGCAAGCAAGATAACAAGATGCTAATGTATGCCGTCCCGTGCATAGTTCGGGCATTAGTTAAACAAGTGATAATATGCTAATGTGTGTCGTCCAGTGCATAGTTCGGGCATTAGTTAAACAAGTAAGTCAAGATAACAAGTCAAGTGAACAAGTGTGTGTGGAATGCATGTGTGAGGTGCATGTGAACTAAACAAGTTAATTAAACAAGACCAGTGAACAAGTGTATGTGAAACGCATGTGTGATGTGTGTCGGGACTAACTGAACAAGCAAGACAAGAAACAAGATGCGTATGATGTATAAGGAACAAGACAAGCAAGAATGACAAGATCCTAATACGTCCGTCCATTTCATAGTTTGGGTACTAGCTAAATAAGACAAGTGAAATGAAGAATCTGATAAGCTGTGTACAGTAACCACAAGACGCGTATAACGTATAAGGAACTCACGAGGTAATTGAAACAAGATTGGTTAAAGCATGAACATAAGGCATGATTTACTAGATTATATTCAAGGTTTTACAATCGTTGTTTTGTCTTAGCTTCTGCACTCTGATTATGTTGATATGATGATGAATTGTACCACGCATGACTTATTATTGTTATTACTATTGTTAGCTAGTAGCTTGTACTCGCTGAGTATTTCATACTCAGCCGTATATATTAATGTTGGTAGGTTCCCAGTTCGTTACATATGCTCCAGGTCCTTGGATCAAGGCGTTTCATGGAGAGTAGGAGGTTGCTTAGGATTGTCATCCGGATGTTAGGAGTCTTGGCATGTGGCCAATGGTTGGGTTGAGTGAGAGAGACATGTATTTTGAGTTTATTTTTTTGGGATATGTGTATACTTTGAGTTGGTAACTCGAGTTAAGGATTTTATGTACATGTCTTAGTTTATTTTCAAGTATTGTAATCAATTTCACTTGGAATACAATTAAGTCATTAAAGAAATTTTCAGTCCACTATTTAGCTTGCCTTGTATACTCTTGCAGGATGGTTTGTAGGATAAGTCACATCGTCAAGTATCCTAAATCCTAGGGGGTATTTTGTGGCGCATCACAAAATCTTGTCTATATAGGAAGTTTGGCTCAATCCCAGCATTCAAAATTTTCTATCTCTCAGAATCTTTATTCCGAGAATATAGTATGCTTCTCCCAAATCTTTCATTGAGAAATGCTAAGAAAACCATATCTTGACTGATGACAACATTCCTACATAATTCTCAATGAGTAAGATGTCATCTACATAAAGAATTAGGATTACTACCGCTCTCCCACTGTCTTTCTTGTATATACAAGATTCTTATAAATTCTTTTGGAATCCAAATTCTTTGATCGAAAGATCAAATCTTTGGTTCCAGCTTCTGGAAGCTTGTTTTAAACCATATATCGACTTGTTGAGCTTGCATACCATGTTCTCCTGGTTAGGAGCAATGAAGCCCTCAGGTTGCTTCATATAGATGTCTTCATCTAACATTCCACTAAGGAAAGTAGTTTTGACATCCATTTTTCATATCTCATAGTCATGGTCTGCAACTATAGCCAACAATATCCTGATGGATTTGAGCATAGCTACAGGTGAAAAGTATCCTCATAATCAACTCCTTGAATTTGAGTGTAACCTTTTGCAACAAGTCTAGCTTTATAGGCCTCCACATTATAATCGGCACCCTTCTTCCTTTTGTAAATCCATTTGCATCCAATTGGCCTTATACCATCTGGTGGATCTACTAAAGTCTAGACGTCGTTGTCATACATGGAATCGATTTCAGCATTCATGGCTTTATTCCATTGAGATGCATGTACATCTAATATAGCTTCTGGATAAGTATTAGGAATCATATCCTCATCATCAGGGGTAGCTAGATAAACCTCATTATTGTAATACTGAAGTCTATCTAGGGGTCTAGAAACTCTTTCAGACCTTCTCAGTGGAACAGAATTAGAAGAATCAATAGTGGAAGCATTAGGTTCATTTTGGATACTGGCTGTGTCATCTTTCATCTCATGAAATTCAACTTTCTTAAGAAGATCCACTTCTTCCTCCAAAAAAGTGGCATGATGCCTAACAACTATTGTTTGGTCTGCCTTAGAGTAGAAATAGAAACCCTTAGCTTCTTTTGGATACCCTAGAAAGTTCCATTTTTCTATTATAGATTCCAACTTAGTGGGTTCAAGTTTACGAACATGCGCAGAACAACCTCATACCCTTAGATGTTGTAAACTAGGTTTTCGCTCAGTCCACAATTCATAGGGTGTAACCGGAATAGACTTAGATGGAACCCAGTTCAGAATATAAATAGCAGTTTGTAAAGCATATCCCCAAAGATATGAAGGTACATTAGAATCGCTCATCATAGAGCAAACCATATCTAATATGGTCCGGTTTCTTCTTTCAGAAACTCCATTTTGTTGAGGTGAGGCAGGACTAGTTCATTGCGAGATAATCTCATTATCCCTTAACTAAACCATAAACTCATTGGTGAGGTATTCACCACCTCGATTTGATCGAAGTTCTTTATGGATTTGTCTATTTGATTCTCAACTTCTAATCTGAATTCTTTGAACTTTTCAAAGGTTTTAGATTTGTGTTGCATCAAATAGACATTCATATCTGGAATAGTCATCGGTAAATGTTATAAAGTACCGGTATTGCCCTCGTGCAACAATGTTAAATGAACCACATACATCACTATGTATAAGTCTTAACTTTTCTTTAGCTCTTCCTACCTTTTTGGGTTAAGACTTCTTTGTCATCTTCCCTTCGAGACAAGACTCGCAAATAGGGAGTCGTTCTACCTTGAGGAATTCAAGGGGAACATCTTTTACTAACCTCTTGATTCTATCAAGATTAATATGACTAAGTCTCTTATGCCAAAGATAAGTAGACTCTTTGCAATGTCTCTTTATTCCAGACATTGTAGATGAAGAGGCGTTGTCACTTTGTAGACATTCATTATTTACCAAAAAAATTATTAAATAAAGACCATTAATAAGATTACCAGTAATCAAAACCATTCCATCTTTCTTAATTTCAACAATTGAATTAAAATTGATAGAGAATCCACAAAATAAAAGTCTAGATACTGAAATCAAATTATGATGTGCACTAGGCACATTAAAACAGTCTTCTAAAATTTATGTCTTTCCATAAGGTAAATAAAGAGTAAAACCGCTTATTGACTTGACTACAACTTTTGCATCTGAACCAACTTTAAGCATCTGTTCCTATCTTATCGATTTCCTGGTTTCCTTGAATCCCTACAACTAATTGCAAACATGTACAGTGGATTCAGAATCCCTGCACTATGAATTAGGGAAACCATCCAGAAAGTTTGACTTAACAGTAAATAATACTTCAAAGCATCTCATACATTGAGTACTGACGTGACCCTTCTTAAGAGTTGCGAGGTAAGTCCTACAGTTCCTCTTCCAGTGGCCTATTTTACCATAGTGGAAACACTTTCCTTTGCTTTTCTTATCCTTGCCAGCATCTCCTGATGAACCTTTGGAAACTATTGCCTTACCCCAGTTGTCTTTAAACATCCCTTTACCTTTGTTTCTCTTCCTTTTCTTTTCAGACACTATCACAGGTATAGGTCTTTCAACAAACATAATTTCACCATCAATATCTTTTCTGATCTCATCTTCCACAGCCAATAGTGAGTCTAAGAACCCACTAAGAGTCATCTCTAACTTGTTTATATTGTAATCTACTACAAACAAGTTGAATGACCGAGGGAGTGACTGTAGAATAGTATTGATTTTGGTGATATAATCCATCTCTCCACCGTACATCTCTAGTTCTTTAATAAAACTCATCATATTCATGACGTGTTCTCTGATTGAAGTTCCCTCTTTCATCTCGATGGTAAGAAGAGAACTTAACACTGTTTGTTTGGCAGACTTATTCTCTACACCAAACATCTCATGAAGGTCTTGCAAAATTTCTTAAGTATTATCCATATCCTTATGATGATAATATAGGATATTGGATAATGATGCTAATACCCAATCTCGTGCTGTCTGATTAGAACGATTCCATAAATCAACTTTAGCCAACAGATCTGGTGTTCAATCCAGGAGAACCATAGATTTAGGAGTTATAAGACACAGGGTAAGCTTTTCAGCAGAGTGTGCCAGGTATATCCTAAATTCTTAGTCTACATAGTTATTTCCAACTAACTTCTCATGATGAAGAAGTTCAGTCATAGGGTGAAGACCTATTATGATCTAATCAAATGACAAATAAGATAGTATTAGTGATCTATTGTATTCATTAATTACTATTAGATTATGGGTCCATTTTCACAGATCTCATCTAGTGAATTCTGATGCATTCGATCTTCTGTCTGATCTATAAGGGATGTTATAACACTTTGGCATTATTGTACAACATCTCTTATTCATGTGCCCACCTACCATGAACCTAATAAACACCTAGCGAAAGCTCACGCTTTGGCGTTATTGCTCCCACTATTTGCTTACACAGTTTTCATCATGTTCTCACATAGGTGAGAGGGATTGGGCCCAACATTGGCCTGTCAGCTTACTCACACTCCCCAACATAAGATCACATAGTGTATGACAGAAGATCATAACACTTAGGGACTTATCCATAGTCTTATATACACATGATATATTAGGATAATTACTTCAACAGAATAATTAAACATCATTAACAGATATCATCTCATGATAAAATAAGTAAGTATCATCTCATGATAATAAAACCATAGTATATTTCATAGGAGATTAATTACTATGGGTCAATAAAATGCATGGATGCAAGATAATGAGATAAGAATAAAGTTAACTTGCAAACTCCTTCGCGATTCCTTCCTTTATCATTTTATCGAGGTGATCCTCCTTTGTAGCATCTCCACCTGAAGGGGGATCCGGATAAAAATTTATATGGAAACTGGATCCCCTAGATCTTAACACCATAGAAAGCATTAATTCTACATAAAAGTTTTAGTCATATCACCTTAATGAATGATGTTCACCGGTGAAGCTTATGTTGGACATATATGCCCTCGAAAGCCAATAAGAGACTTTTCTATGTTGATTAGATAAGCATCATATTCACACAACCAACTATAAAGGGTATTTATGTAAATTGCTGTCTCATTTGATGATAACATAAAGTTCCTTAGGAAACATTGTAGGAAAATCATGCAAAGGTTGCGAGCATATATGATTTTCCAGTTCCTTGTAAACCTAATATTGTTTGAAGCCTTTAGAGTACTGGTTGGGAGCCGTACTTCATCATGGCTTGCACATGTGTAGTTCTATGAGATAGTGTGATGAATCTCATTCACAGAGAGTGGTGACTCTTGACTAACATGTGAGTATATGTAGCAAGTACATAATACTAAACGGGGTCACTAGTGGATACCCTCTGGAATACACTGTCAGATTGATTAGGATTATCCATTTGACAAATTGTCCTTAGACCTGAGAGGTTAACATCTTCTCAAATATTTGTCTATATAGCTTTGATGTACCAATCGGTAATATCCAATACACAGGACTAACTCCGGGTACGTTGGATCATGTACACAATGTTTGGAGAAGTGTGTAAACGCTCAATAAGGAATTCACAACTCCTTAATTGGAGATAATGATATCAAGGTGATACTTGTTGAACTGAACTGTTAAATCCAGTACTGATGCTTTTCGGTAAAATGGTTTTTATCGAAGTTGTTATTTTTAATATGGAAAAGTATATATAAATATATATGTCAGTTCTTTTCTAATGTTTCTTCAAAAGTGTTTTGGAGGTTCAGTTCAATGAAAAAGTAATCATGAGAAAGGGTTCTATTCATAAGCTAGGGACTAAGATAGTGGAATTGTTCCAATCCCGGAAGCTTACAAGTGATATCGGAATGTGGAATGATTTATTTGTAAATATATTGTGAGATGGTACTTACAAGCAATTCTCTAATATCTGGAGGTTAATCACATTGTGTTAATAGACATTAATTGTGATTGGTGGAAGTCCAGGGACTTAGATAACATTCTATGATCCTAATGGAGTTTTAGGAAAGGTGTTTCCTAGTAACAATGCTTTAACCAAAAGGTTGAGTACTTGGTCCCACAATCGGAAATAGGAGACCCCTTTAGATCCCACACACAAAGACCTTCTTAAAGTATTTAATTTAATTATTAATTAAATTAATTAATTTCTCTGAGTAATCACTATATCGTATAGTGAAGCTCGAAAAGGTGGAATCACATTAGATATGAAAAACTAAATGGGTAGGACCCATTGGGAATTTTTATAAAAGAATAATTCAAGTGACCAATAGGGGTTTAGAACCCTAGGGGCTTGTGGAGTGGGGTCCACCTAGGGTGGGATGCCTACTTCAAGGAATAATAATAATTGTTATTATTATTTAATTAGTATCTAATAACTACTCTCCTTATTGGATAAGGTTAGTTAGTTAGTTAGAGTTAGTTACTAATTAAAGATTCCTTGTTGGACAAGAATTCTATTAGTTTCTTACTAATGAAAGAATCCTAATTGGATAATAAGGATAAAATTAGTTGGACACTAATGGATAAGGTTAGTTTCTATTGATGATTATTCCTACTTGGATTAGGAGAAATCAAGAATTAGAAACAAATTGAGGAATTCTAATTGGATTAGAAAGTAGACTTTTGAGTTGCGAGCAACCCAAGCTCTCCTATATAAAGAGGTGGACGTCCAAGGCTTGGGACACAATAAAATTTCCAGAATTTTATTTTCTCCTCTCCTCAATCTCACGCCCTCCCACTCTTCTCTCTTTGAGGTGTACGGCCAGCCCTCTTCTCTCCTTTTCTGTTCTCTTGAGTTCTAAGTTTTGAATAATCAAGAAGAAGAAGATTAAGGATCTTGTTAAATAAGAAAGGTTCTTGATCAATAAAGATTGGATCTTTATTTCAAGATTCTAGAGCTGGAAATTTGGAAGGGCCATTAGCTTCCATTAGAGAAAGCTTTAAAGGAAAAAGAAGGTTCGTGTGAATCGACAGGAGACTTGACACTTGTGAAGTTTTGCGAGTACTATTCTAACGTGGATTTGACTTAACAATTTCAAAGTCGCAAAGGTGAATGTTATTCTTACCTTCATTGAATTAAATCAATTAGAATCTTAGTTAGATCTTAGGATTCGATATATGCCCCCCAGGAATTATTTTTCTAAAATTAAAAAGAGGCATACTTTCAGTGGTATCAGAGCCTTGGCTATGCTTCTCTTTGATTTTAGGGTATAATCAAATTTTAATTATATCAAGAATGTCTCCCCTATGAATTTTAGTTACCCTAATGAATCAATCTTCTAGATTCTTGATTATTGGATAATCATTTATTAGGGATAAGGGATCCCTCTAGTTATTGAGGGAGAGATCAAACCCTTATAAATTAGTGTGGTACTAATTTTGGTTTTGGATTTTTTCAAAACATCTTTTCATAAGGGATAGGTATTTAGAGATATCTAAATCTTGATTATAGCCTTTAAGGATTTAGAGATCCTTTTTAGAATATTAAATTAAATTGTTTAACTTATTCTTGTGAGCCCCGGGCAAGTTTTCCCTTTGAATTAGACCACTTAGATACCCATTGAAATTTTGGCTAGCATTATAGATGAGATTTTATTTATTAAATGTTAATTAATAAATCCCATGGTGTTTGAAACCCTTGCTTAAGCGTTCTTGGAGATTAAAGCTTATTTTGATTAAAATTGATTCATGATTTTCGGATTTGTATTTGATTAGAAGAATCAATACAGTTTCAGTATTTCAGCCACAACTTTGTGACCGTAAGTCCGATTCAGGTCTGTCAGTACATTGTTTCGAAGCCGTCAAAAAGATCTACAACTTTCGTGAAGAAAGATTTTTCAGAATTAGTCGTTTTAAGGGTCAAAACTTGAGTCGAAAATCTAAAGCGGGAAAGGAGTTTTCTAAATTAATTTTCCAAGAGGCTTTGAAATTTTTCCTAAATTCCATTATTTGATTCGAAAGCATGGGATGCTATTAAATCATTTAATGGGCTATCAATTAATTAAATAGTTGAATTATTTGATTCGAGAGCAAGGACTGAGATTTAATTAAATTGTTTAATTATCTGCTTCGAGTCCACAGGCTATC
This sequence comes from Tetracentron sinense, assembly GCA_015143295.1. Taxonomy (NCBI): domain Eukaryota; kingdom Viridiplantae; phylum Streptophyta; class Magnoliopsida; order Trochodendrales; family Trochodendraceae; genus Tetracentron; species Tetracentron sinense. Next base: position 11,340,500 of record CM026566.1, read on the forward strand.
ATTTAATTAAATGTTAATTATGATATCCTTTATGGTTTCCTAAAAAGTTTATGGGAATAATACCATAATTATTCTAGTTGATTTGGATCAATTACATGTGCTCAAAATTAACGGCTACATAGTATTTATAAGTTTTTATTTGATTAATAGTTAATCAAGTAATTACATAAATGCCATTGGTTGAGATACAAGGTTTTATCTCAAGTGAATTTTAATTGATAGCGATCAATTATTTTATGGACATTTAATATTATTGTTTAGGGTATTATTTTATTTAATTGCTAAATCAAATAATCCCTAAAGCAGTTGGCCCTTATGGAAAATTTTGATTTCACCTATTATTGATTTTGAATTTATTTTTGGAATTAATATAAAGTGATATTAAAATTAGAAATTTGCTGATTTCTTTTATTTTGGTCTTTTAATAGTTATTAGATCAAAATAGTATGGAAGGGATTAGATCCCAAGCCTAGCCGAATTTAATATGGTGCTTTCTATTTGTTTATCAATTGAGGAATGTGAGGATGAATTTTAGGGTTAGATTAATTTTTAGAGAAATTGTTTCTCTTAATTATTTTCCAAGCATTAAAGGAAAATAGTTTTCTTTTAATGATGATCTAAAAGCCCTAAGATCTCATTCTTGACAGGCTTGCTTTCTTTGCTCTGGGGTTTTTCTATTAAATGTTAATAGATGCCTTAACCATATGGGAAAGAGTTTCGCTAAGGTTAGCAAAATACTTGTTGAGGTTATAGACTATCTAAGTAATTTGTCATACCATGTTATTATTCATAGTTGATGTATAGTTAATATATATTCTTGTTGAATGGTGTATGGGTTCCATGATCATGCATTCTTCTCTCTCTATTCTCTTCTCTTTCTTCTTATGGGTTGTACTCCCCTTGAGCACCCTATTTTGGATGGTTTCTCAAGGTTTCTTATTTTGAATATGATGTAATCTTAGTATTAAGAGTTGCTGGTTTTTCTTTATGGAGAAATCATAATGATGATAGAAGATGATGGTGATTGTATAGAGAATAAATCTTAGAAGGCGTTCTACAAGAGTAGTTGTAGGATTTCTAAGATAGTATGATCGTGTAGACCCATTGTGCGGCTATGTTATGTATTTCATGTGATGATTTGTTATAGCTTTTAGTTGCTTAGAAAAGTCCATAACCCTTATGATAATGTGATTATCGTTTTTGTGCAAATTTTGGATAATTGGATCAAACTCCACAATATGTGTTTTGTTGAAACATAAAAAGTTTGTGTTTAAATAAAACACATTATTTTAGCCCTTTTGGACGCGATGCATGTAGTCCATGTTGAAATTTTTACGTGGAATATGTTACTTGCATGATTATGAGATAATTATGTCTTAATTGGTATAGATGTAAGCTAACAATATTCACAATTTTGGGAAGTACTTGAGTGACACTTATAGACCCTAGTAGAGGTCTTAGAGAGTTGTTTAAAGACTCTTATAATTTCTTTCAGACTTAGGGTTGGTAAACCCTAATGTGCTAAAAATAATTCGTAGAGAATTAAAGGGTAATATAGTCCATTTTGACTTATGGGCTTTAGTGATGCACATGGACACTTTATCATTGTTATCTTGAGCTCATGGTGCTTGGTATGACCAATGGTCCATCATATGGATGATTGAACCATCTAAAGCCTACTGATGTTAAAAATGACCTTTGTACCCTTTGATTAGATCCATTAAGATTTTTGGGGCTAGTGGGAGCTCATTGGAATTAGTTTGATCTAATTAAACAAAATTTGATTTATTATCATTGTGGTATTGTGTATTGTTTTATACATGTGATACAATAATAAATATTGTGAATGCTTATGATATATGCATTAGAAGTATAATTTGTTCATAATATTCTGTTTTCCCTCAAGAAAAATATTAAGTGAATTAAATTGGCTAATTTATCCCATGGGATAATATTGCCCTATGCTATTATCAATAAGACTAGGAATTAATTAGCCTGAATCTTGTATCTCTGGCAGGAATCGGACATAATTCAATCTAAATTAAACTCCTAGTGCTTTATTTCTATAGTAGATAGGAATGAGTATGGCCTGATAGGGAGTGTCAACTAGCATGGGGGCATATTCCTACTTGATCATATGACAACCGAGAATAATGGGTTTCACTTAACCAAGGAACATGACGGCTGACACAGTGACAGTCATGTTGTCCTTGGAGGTCATAAGAAAATTGGGAATCACTGATTAACATAAGGAATTATGCATGAGATGTTCAGTGATGGATAGTTACTATCCACCTTGTAGTGCATGTGTGGTACTATCCTAGCATGGAAGATTACATGTGTATTATAAGGCACCCAATGCTCATCAGAAATATGAAGTAACATATTTCTTAATTTTATAGATTGAGGGGTCTATGAAATTTGATTGAATGATGAGCAATATCATCAAAGATCGAAAGCCCTGATCTAATGATATTATTATGTGTGAAATGTTATGATGTATGTTTTATTTTCATGTCATAACCACCTTACTAAGATTTTAATGAGAATCTCTTGACCAATTCAAAATGTTTGGAATGGAAAAGGAATCTCAAGTTTGTGCTTATTATCTAAATAATTGCCCAAGTTCTCACTACTGATGTTAAATCTCATTTGAGATGTTTACAGAATACAATATGGTTGCTAGGTAGCTTACTATATAAAAGGACAAGTAGACACCAAGTTGACAAGGGAAACTCAGTCAAAAAGAATATGATAGAGATCATTGGATTCATAAATTCCAATTCTTGGTGCTGAGATAAATTGAGATAAATTTATTGGGTTAGAGGATATGATCCTCGACAAACTCCCGGAGTCCTTTAATATGGTTATGTTGAACAAGTAGAAAATCAGATTGTCTGAAATCCCACATGTTGCATATGGCTAAGAACATTTGAAGAGTTTAATACTACTTGTAAAGATGTTCAAAAGAGTTGGGTTTTCTAAATCCCGAGCATTTATGCAAAGGAAAGAAATCCAAGATTTTCCATTGGAAATATATTCTGATAGTATGGACAAGGGGTCTTCAGAGAAGAAAGGAAATTGTTCGCGACCCAAAACCCACCCTAGGAGTTAGAATGAACTTTGGACGACTAATCATGACTTACATGACTTGCTAGAAAAACCATCCTGCAAAAACCCACAGAGCATATACAAAGAGGATATAAACAGCGAAAACATACTTAAACATAGCACAGCTGAAGACTTAACCAAACCTCTATGTATATACAAGTGATCCAAGTTATACAAAAAGATACACAAAAGAAAGTGCGGACATGCCCGCCAAAATACATAAATCTAACTCTCAAGCTCACCCACAGCTATCCACTCAGAATCTACCACCACCTAATAGTAGCCCTCGCCTTGAGGATCCTCCACAGGCTCCTCGACGTACTCCTCCTCCACCCATAGGCTCGGAGCACATACATCAAATGGAGCAGTAGCTCCCTCAGTACCTGCCGACATAAGAAGTATGGCTGAGCATGGAATACTCAGTGGGTACCAAATACTAACCAATAGTCATAGCAACACCATAGCGGTATAGGAAGCAGGAATTAGTTCATATATATAAAGCAGGAACAATTAATATCATAACAAGAAAATAAAGCAATTTATAATCATGCTTTCATTTCATAAAAATTGATAAAACCCTTGAAAACATCGTGCACTTGACTTGAATGAAATTACCCTTTTTCGTGCTTGAAACTTGTCATGTCTATCTTGTCTTGTTATGCGTGTCATGCCATGTCATGCTCGCTTGGAAAATAAACTACTTGTGAGGGAAGGGAAACCCTTCTTCCTAGATGCATCATGCTTGCCATGCCATGTATCATGCTTGCTTGGAAAGTAAACTACTTATGAGGGAAGGGAGACCCTTCTTCCTAGAATGCTCATGTCATGTCATGTCATGCTTGCTTGCTCGGAAAAGTAAACTACTTGTGAAGGAAGAGAAATCCTTCTTCCTAGAATGCTCATGCTTGTCATGCCATGCCATCATGCTTGCTCGGAAAGTGTTTGTAAGGGAAGGGAGACCCTTCTTCCTAAATGTTCATGCTTGCCATGCCATGTATCATGCTTGCTTGGAAAATAAACTACTTGTGAGGGATGGGAGACCCTTCTTCCTAAATGTACTTGCGAGGGAAGGGAAACCCTTCTTTATGATAATGCATGATTGTCTTGTCCTTGTCAAAAGCGAGGTAAAACATATCGTAGGATATGTCACACCTCTAAATCTCATTCTTGAAAATCCTTGGTAAACCATATTATGCATGCCGTGCTCGTGAGATCGTGTACATACTTGCATTTGGAATTTAAACATGACATTTGGGAAATTCACAATACATATAACATCGATAATTTGAGAAAGTTAATATTCATGCAATTTAGGTAAAACAAGGAAACACACTATCATAGGCCCTAGGAATTTCAATGATTTATTAAGCATGCATCTCTTAATTTCCAACTCATTTTATTCACCTTGGCATTAAATCAAACATAGGGTGTGTTCATTATGTATTTAACCTACATCATGCTTTTCTAGGTGGATTGATGTTCACATCATACATGTACATTTATTATGGATACAATGCCCTCCCCATTTCATTCATCACATCATTCCACACGGCATCCAATCGCCAACATCCACCTCCATTCACAACATTCACACATTACAACTCATTTTATAGTTATAAATGGGGGAAAACAAAGAATAGAAAAGAAAAAGAGGAAACTATAACTAAGAGGGTAGCAGAAGGTACCAACCTTGAAAAATGAGGGAAGGAACTCTCCTCCAAAACGTGCGTGTAGATGCTGCCCTAGCTTGAGGAGAGTGCTCGACGAGTGCTTGAGCTTTGATCTTGAAGGAGAACCGAGCTTGAGAATGATTGTGGTCTTTAACCCCTTGATCTCTCCTCGAAAGCAAACCCTAGGTTAGGAAAACCCTTCTCTTCTCTCCTTAGGTCCATAATGATCTAAGTGTTGAGATTGAGCCCTAAAGGCTTCGGCAAACCTAAATAGGAAAGAGTATAACACCCAAATGCCGAAAATGCCCTTAATGAAATTCTGCAAAAACGCGAAGACCGAGCGACCGGTGGTTATAACCGATTGATCGGTTGCCTACCAAGCGATCGGTGTTCTTGACCGAGCGACCGATCAAAAACATGCTCTCTGGAAAATTTTCCCATACAAAAAAGTGCACCAGTCGATAGCTACCGATCGATCGGTTTTGGACTGATTGATCGCTCCATGGACCGAGCGATCGGTGGTCTGCAGGTCCAAACTGTTTTGGCCATATCTTTTGACTCGTTCGTGGGATTTTGACGATTAAACTTGCGTTGGGTTAGTCCTTCGAAAAGGAACATTTCTGACGTTTCAAAAATTTTAATTTCTTCCTTATTTATTAATTGTACTACTTTAAAGGCAAATTGGCTACAAAAGTGTCATGCCTTAAGCATGAAAAAGTCTGGGGCTCTACATCCTCCCCCCTTACAAAAATTTCATCCTCGAAATTTAGACAATACTTGCATTACAAACCAAAACAAAATTATAAGTCATATACAAAACCTATGCAACAACTCATCCAAACAATTCCAGGTACTTCGCTTTGACTTCGGCCTCTCGCTCCCACGTAGCCTCTTCTCGAGCGTGATGTTGCCACTGCACGAGGACCAACAGAATCGTTTTGTTATGAAGGACTTAATCTCTCCGATCCAATATATGAACCGGCCTCTCAACTAAAGTGAGATCCTCTAGAATTTCCAACGGTTCTAAGTCTATGACATGCGAAGGGTCCGCAATGTACTTCCGAAGCATAGACACATGGAAAACGTTGTGAACCGCGACCATGTGAGGTGGAAGAGCTACCCTGTAAGCAACCTCACCATCTCGCGTGATGATCTCAAATGGGCCAACATATCGAGGACTAAGCTTGCCTCGCCTGCCAAATTTCATATTCCCCTTGCTAGGAGATACCTTCATAAAGACTTGATCCCCAACCTGGAATTCCAAGTCCCTACGGTGCGTGTCCGCATAGCTCTTTTGACGATCTTGAGCGGCTTTCAACCGATCCCAGATGATCTTGACTATACTTGCAGTTTGCTTGATCAACTCTAGACCTAACACCTTTCTTTCTCCTACCTCATCCCAGTAGAGAGGAGACCTGTAGCTTCGCCCATACAAGGCATCAAATGGAGCCATTTAGATGCTCGCCTGATAGTTATTGTTATAGGCGAATGCAACCAAAGGCAAGTGCTCTTCCCAACTGCCTTTGAAATCCAGCATACAAGATCAAAGCATGTCTTCGATGACCTAGTTCACCCTCTTGGTTTGTCCATCCGTTTGTGGATGAAATGCGGTGCTGAAGTCAAGTCGGGAACCCGTGGCATCCTGAAAACTCTCCAGAACCTGGACGTGAATCTCGGATCCCGATCTGACACAATACTAACTGGTACCCCGTGTAGCCTAACAACTTCCTTGATATATAGTGTGGGTAACTGATTAGAGTTGAAAGTAGTTCGGTAGGGTAGGAAATGCGTGGACTTTGTCAAACGATCGACTACTACCCATATCGCATTTGAGCCCCTTGTCGTCTTTGGCAAGCCAACTATGAAATCCATGGATATGTTCTCCAATTTCCTCTCGGGAATAGGAAGAGACTGCAATAGTCCGGCAGGTCTCAAGTGCTCTGCCTTCACCTGTTGGCACACTAAGCACCGTGCTATATACTCCGCAACATCCCTCTTCATATTCCGGCACCAAAAGTGACTCTTGAGGTTCCTGTACATCTTTGTACCCCCAGGATGCACTGTGTACTTCGAACGATGTGCTTCATCCATGATCTCTCGTCGAAGATCTGCATTAGTCGGAAGACACAGCCTTCCTTTAAACGTAATAGCACCTCGACTAGTGAGAGAAAAGTCTTCACTACCCTTAGCAACTTCCTTGTCCTGGAAAGCCAATAATTCAGCATCCGTGGCCTGATATTTTTGGATCAAATCTATAATGTATGGCCGAACTGTGACATTTGCCAAAACAGGACCGCGAACTGTATCATTCACACTAATGTCCAGATTTGCCAAATCTTCCAATAGCTTCCATTCTTGCACTAACATGTGAGCCAACAAACCCGGAGGTCTTCTACTCAAGGCATCCGCTACAATGTTTGCTTTGCCCAGGTGGTATTGGATGGTGCAGTCATAGTCTTTCAAAAATTCCCTCCAACGCCGTTGCCTCAGATTTAGCTCCTTTTGGGAAAAAATATACTTGAGGCTCTTGTGATCCGTATACACATAGAATTCTACCCCGTACAAGTAATGTCGCCAAATCTTAAGCGCAAACACGACTGCGGCGAGTTCCAAGTGGTGCGTGGGATAATTCTTTTCATGCTCTTTCAATTGCCCCGATGCATAGGCAATGACTTTTTTGTGTTGCATGAGCACACACCCAAGTCCAATATGCGAGGCATCACTGTACACCTCATAACCACCATGTCCGGATGGAACTGTAAGGACGGGGGCCGTGGTAAGCCTCTTCTTCAGTTTCATGAAACTGATCTCCCACTTATCACTCCACACGAACTTTGCATTCTTCCTTGTCAAATAAGTGAGCGGCGTTGCAAGACTAGAGAAACCCTCTAGCCTACCAACCCAAGAAAACTGCGTATCTCTGTGACACTCTTAGGCCTCGCCCAACTCATGACTGCCTCTATCTTCTTCAGATCTATCGAAATGCCTTCCGTGGATACAACGTGGCCTAGGAATGCCACCTCTTCCAACCAAAACTCACACTTGCTAAGTTTGGCGTACAGCTTGTGCTCTCTCACCATTTCCAAAGCAAGACGAAGGTCTCGCATGTGATCTTCCAGTGTCTGGGAATAGACCAAAATATCGTCAACGAACACAATCACGCACTTATCCAAGTATGGTCTAAACACCCGGTTCATCAAGTCCATAAAGGTTGCCGGTGCGTTCGTGAGACCAAAAGGCATCACCAAGAACTCGTAGTGTTCGTATCGAGTCCAGAAAGCAGTTTTGGAAACATCTTCTGCCTTAATCTTCAACTGATGATAACCCAACCGAAGATCTATCTTTGAGAAAAATCTCGCTCCTTTCAACTGATCGAACAAGTCAACAATCCTAGGCAATGGATACCTATTCTTTATAGTGACTTTGTTCAACTGTCGGTAATCAACGCACATCCGCATCGAGCCATCTTTCTTCTTAACAAATAACATCGGGGCACCCCACGGTGAGACACTTGGTCGAATGAAACCAAGGCCTTGCAACTCCTCCAACTGAGTCTTCAACTCCTTGAGTTCAATCGGGGCCATTCTGTACGGAGCCCTGAAAATAGGAGCTGTGCCTGGTGCAAGCTCAATCACAAACTCAATCTCCCTATCTGGAGGCAATCCTGACAACTCCTCTGGAAATACATCCAAGAATTCACTCACGACTGGAATATTTGAAGAGTCCTTTCCTCGGGGTTCGATATGCTCAACACCGCAAAACGGGCAATATCTCTACTTTTCAACCCCCAAAAATAAAATGGCTTACCTTCCACTGGCCAGAAGAGTACCATCTTTTTAAAACAAGCCACATGCCCATGATTTGTTGCTAACCAATCCATTCCCAAGATGATATCGAAGTCTTGAAATCCGAGGATGATTAGATCAACCGCCAACTCGTGGCTCCCACTGAACCACACTGTTTCTACACACTTTATCCGCCAATACTGTCTTGCCAAGAGGAGTCGAAATGGCTAACTCCAGTTCTAGCTGACTAGGCTCCACAAAAAAGCCTTCTGAAAAACTCTACGAGACAAACGAATGAGTAGACCCGGTATCAATCAACACTCGAGCCAAGCACTCATTGACTAGTAAAGTTCCTGAAATTTAGCTAGCTCAGTCAACCAATGCATCAACATCATATATATAGGTAGATAGATATATATAGCACGCCACGTACGTACACAAGGAATAAGGCATAACATGAAATCGCGGTTAAAAGAATAACTCTAAACACATACCTTGCACTACATCATTAGATGCAAGTGCATCACCCTCTGTCAAGGCAAAAACTCGCCCCTGGTTCGCTTGGCGAGGCGGAGGTGAAGAACGTGCAGGCTGAGATGACGCCTGGTGTGATCCTGCTGGGTGTGCTGGGGGCCTAATCCCCTGAGACTGGCCTGGTAAATGCTGAGTAGGGCAATCTCTGATCATATGGCCCTGGCGACCGCAATGATAACATCCACCCGATGCTCTTCGGCACTCTCCTACCGGATGCCTTCGGCCGCATGAAGTGCAGACCTCATATGTGTAGGTTGGAGGGGTCGGAGGTGAAGCGTACCTCACCGTCTGAGGTGCAACTGGCCATGGAGCTGGAAGAGCCTGAGGCCGTGGCGCCTGAGGCACGTACGACCGTGGAACTGGAGGCACATAAGATGGCCTCATCGATGGTGCTAGCCACGTGTAATGATAAGGGCCGGTACGAGCCCGCCTCTCTGGAGTTACTGAACTACTAGCTTGGCCTCTCGTCAACTCCCTCTTCTTAGACACAGCTTCAGAATTGGCTTCGATCAATAAGGCTTTGTCTACTACTTCTGGATAAGTAGCGTGCCTGAAAGCCGATACTTTCTCCATTATGACATCCTTGAGCCCTTGCTCAAATCTCCTCGCCTTCCTTGCCTCAGTAGAAACCATGTGAGGCACAAATCTAGAGAGCTCTGAGAACTTAGCCTTATATTGTGCTACTGACATCGAACCTTGCTCAAGGTTGATGAATTCTCTCTCTTTCTTTTCCCGTGCTTTGATCAGAAAGTACTTCTTATAAAAAGTGTCGTTGAACTCCTCCCAAGTCCAAGGTTGACCCTGCATAGTCAAATCCCGCGTCCTCAATGCGGACAACCACCAATGGTGGGCTTCGCCCTCTAGCATGAAAACAGCCCATGCTACTTTCTCTTCCTCTGTCGGAGAGAGAACCGCAACTATCTTCTCCACTTGGAGGATCCAAGCCTCTGCAGCAAGAGGGTCCACACTCCCATGGAATGATGGAGGCCTCAATCTCTTGAATGCCTCAACTCCAGCTGTACGATGTACTGGAGCTACAAGCGGTGGAGTAGGTGCCGCTGACGATGGTATAGCCTGCCAAGCTGCCAGTATGGCGAGTGTCTCAGCAATAGAGCCTAAGACCTAGGAGAGGTCCGGCTGCTCAACCTTATCTCAAGAAGAAGACGAAGCTCTGGTATGTGGTCCATGACCCTGTGTGCCCCTCTCATAACTAAGGTCCTGAGAACAATAGCACCACATGAGTCTAACTGGAAACCACAATTTATCACAGTTCCATTTCACAATAATTCAATTTGTATTAGTTGTATAATACTAATATACATCACATCACAACTATCGGTGTATTTACAATATTATAACTTGGTGTTCTAGCGTTCCTAAGACTCGTACTTAGTTGAAGCAACCATTTTGACTAAGACTAAAGTTTAGTCTTACACTTGGAGCAAGACTCGCTTCCGACTTACTTCCTTACTAACTTGTTTCCTAACATATGCTCTTGTCCAGCCGTGGTATTAGATTCTAAGTGACCCTAGAGACCTAAAGCCTAAGCTTTGATACCACTTCTTGTCGCGACCCAAAACCCACCCTAGGAGTTAGAGTGAACTTTGGACGACTAATCATGACTTACATGACTTGCTAGACAAACCATCCTGCAAACACCCATAGAGCATATACAAAGAAGATATAAACAGTGGAAACATACTTAAACATAGCACAGCGGAAGACTTAACCGAACCTCTATGTATATACAAGTGATCCAAGTTATACAAAAAGATACACAAAAGAAAGTGCGGACATGCACGCCAAAATACATAAATCTAACTCTCAAGCTCACCCACAGCTATCCACTCAGAATCTACCACCACCTAATAGTAGCCCTCGCTCTGAGGATCCTCCACAGGCTCCTCAACGTACTCCTCCTCCACCTATGGGCTCGGAGCACAGACATCAAATGGAGCAGTAGCTCCCTCAATACCTGCCGACATAAGAAGTACGGCTGAACATGGAATACTCAGCGGGTACCAAATACTAACCAACAGTCATAGCAACACCATAGCAGTATAGGAAGCAGGAAGCAGTTCACATATATAAAGCAGGAACAATTAATATCATAACAAGGAAATAAAGCAATTTATAATCATGCTTGCATTTCATAACAATCGATAAAACCCTTGAAAACATCGTGCACTTGACATGACTGAAATTACCCTTTTTCGTGCTTGAAACTTGTCTTGTCTATCTTGTCTTGTTATGTGTGTCATGCCATGTCATGCTCGCTTGGAAAATAAACTACTTGTGAGGGAAGGGAAACCCTTCTTCCTAGATTCATCATGCTTGCCATGTCATGTATCATGCTTGCTTGGAAAGTAAACTACTTGTGAGGGAATGGAGACACTTCTTCCTAGAATGCTCATGTCATGCTTGCTTGCTCGGAAAAGTAAACTACTTGTGAGGGAAGGGAAACCCTTCTTCCTAAAATGCTCATGCTTGTCATACCATGCCATCATGCTTGCTCGGAAAGTAAACTACTTGTAAGGGAAGGGAGACCCTTCTTCCTAAATGTTCATGCTTGCCATGTCATGTATCATGCTTGCTTGGAAAATAAACTACTTGTGAGGGAAGGGAGACCCTTCTTCCTAAATGTACTTGCGAGGGAAGGGAAACCCTTCTTTATGATAATGCATGATTGTCTTGTCCTTGTCAACAGCAAGGTAAAACATATCTGTCGCGACCCAAAACCCACCCTAGGAGTTAGAGTGAACTTTGGACGGCTAATCATGGCTTACATGACTTGCTTGACAAACCAACCTGCAAAAACCCACAGAGCATATACAATAGAGGATGACAGTGGAAACATAACTATAAAACACAGCGGAAGTCTAACAACCTCTAAGTATATACACATGGTCCAAGTTTAATACAAAGAAATCAAAACAAAGAAAGTGCGGACATGCCCGCCAAAATACATGGATATAATCACTCATGCTCACCCACAACCAATCCACTCAGAATCTAACACCACCTACTGATAACCCTCTAGGGAGGTTCCTCCATAGGCTCCTCGACGTACTCCTCTTCCACCCATGGACCAGGAGCACAAACATCAAATGGAGCAGCAGCTCCCTCAGAACCTGCCGACATAAGAAGTACGGCTGAGCATGGAATACTCAACGGGTACCAAATACTAACCAATAGTCATAGCATAAAAATGGCAATACATAAATCATGAGCAATTCATATATGTTAGACGGAAACAATTCATATCATACAAGGAAGTAAAGCAATTTATAATCATGCTTGTATTTCGTAGAAAGCCGATAAAACCTCTTGAAAACATCGTGCACTTGACTTGGCTTGAAATATCTTTACGTACTTGAAAGCTTGTCGTGTTTGTCTTACTTGATCTTGTCGAGCGTGTCGTACGTGTCATGTCATGCATGTCATGCGTGCTTGCTTCTGATCATGTAACTTGTGAGATACACTTGTGAGATATCCTTGTGAGATGCGCTTGAGAGATGCCTTGAGAGGGAAGGGAGACCCTTCTTTATGCAATGCACTTGCGAGGGAAGGGAGACCCTTCTTCATGATATGTATGTACTTGCGAGGGAAGGGAGGCCCTTCTTCATGATATGCACTTGTGAGTGAGGGGAGACCTCTCGTGGAATGTTGGTTCTTGTTTTCTTGTGAAAAGCGAGGTAAAACATATCGTAGGATATGTCCCACCTCTAACCATGTTCTTGAAAACCTCGATAAATCATGTCATGCATGCCGTGCTTGTGGGAACCGTGTACATACTTGCATTTAAATTTAAATATGACATTTGGGTAATTTCACAACACATATAACATCAATGATTGAGCAATGTAATATTCATATCATTTAGGGAAAGCAAGAAAACACACTATCATAGGCCCTAGCAATATTCATAATTTATTAGGCATGTATTTCCTAATTTACAACTCATTTTATTCACCTTGGCATTTCATCAAACATGGTGTGTTCATTATTCATTATTCATTTAAACCTAAATCATGCTTTTCTAGGTGAGTTTACTCACATCATAAAGGTGTGTTTATTATGGATACAATGCCCTCCCTATTTTAATCATCACAACACAACCCTTGGCATCCAATCGCCCATTCCATCTCCATTCACCATCCACAGCCATCCATCTCATAGCACATGTGTAAATGAAAGAAAATCAAAAGAAGTAAAGGGAAAAGAGGAACTATAACTAGGAGGGTAGTAAGAAGTACCGACCTTGAAGAAATGAGGAAGAAACCCCTTCCAAAAATGACCGTGAGGTGCTGCCCTAGCTTGGGGAACGCTCTCCACGAGTGCTTGAGCCGTGATCTTGGAGAAAAACCGGACTTGAAGTGATCTAGGGTCTCAAAACCCCTTTGATTCTTCTCCAAAAGCAAAACCCTAGCTTAGGAAACCCTTTCTCCTCTCTTCTAATCCCCCAAATCCTCTAAGTGTTGAAATGAGCCCTAAAGGCTCGGGTTAAACTCTTAAGGTAAGAGTGAACCGACCAAAAGACCATAATACCCTTACTGAAATTTCTGCAAAAACACGAGTGCCGAACAAGTTGAGCTGTGAATAGTGCCAAACACGTGCTGTGAATAATGCCGAACACGTTGTGCTGTGAATAGTGCCAAACACGTTGTGCTGTGAATAGTGCCAAACACGTTGTGCTGTGAATAGTGCCAAACACGTTGTGCTGTGAATAGTGCCGAACACGTTGTGCTGTGAATAGTGCCGAACACGTTGTGCTGTGAATAGTGCCGAACTCGTTGTGCTGTGAATAGTGCCGAACACGTTGTGCTATGAATAGTGTTGAACACGTTGTGCTGTGAATAGTGCCGAGTACGTTGTGCTGTGAAGGGTGCCGAACACGTTGTGCTGTGAATAGTGCCGAACACGTGCTATGAATAGTGCCGAACACGTTGTGCTGTGAATAGTGTTGAACACGTTGTGCTGTGAATAGTGCCGAGTACGTTGTGCTGTGAAGGGTGCCGAACCCGTTGTCACGTTGTGTTGTGCATAGTGCTGAGCTCGTTGTCCGTTGGCTTATGTACAACGTGCCCGTCGTGAGCTGTATAACGTACACGTTGTTTGCTGTACAACGTACACGTTGTCTGCTGCACAACGGATGCACAACGTATACGTTATCAGAGCTACGTCCTTAGTGCCTTCCGAGCTACGTCCTTAGTGCCTCTCCAGAGCTCGCCCTCAAGTGCATATGCCCAGTGCCTCACCAAAGCTCGTCCTCAAGTGCATATGCCCGGTGCCTCTCCAAAGCTCGTCCTCAAGTGCATAACCGAGCGATCGATTGCCTGCAGGTCCAGACTGTTTTGGCCATATCTTTTGACTCGTTCGTCCGATTTTGACGATTCAACTTGCGTTGGGTTCGTACTTCGAAAAGGAACATTTTTAATGTTTCGGAATTTTCAATTTCTTCCTTATTTATTAATTATACCTCTTTAAAGGCAAAATGGCAACGAAAGTGTCATGCATTAAATGTGAAAAGGTCCGGGGCTCTACAATATCATAGGATATGTGCCACCTCTAAATCTCATTCTTGAAAATCCTTGGTAACCCATATTAGGCATGCCGTGCTCGTGAGATCATGTACATACTTGCATTTGTAATTTAAACATGACATTTGGGAAATTCACAATACATATAACATCGATAATTTGAGCAAGTTAATATTCATGCAATTTAGGTAAAACAAGGAAACACACTATCATAGGCCCTAGGAATTTCCATGATTTATTAAGCATGCATCTCTTAATTTCCAACTCATTTTATTCACCTTGGCATTAAATCAAACATAGGGTTTGTTCATTATGTAATTAACCTACATCATGCTTTTCTAGGTGGATTGATGTTCACATCATACATGTACGTTTATTATGGATACAATGCCCTCCCCATTTCATTCATCACATCATTCCACACGGCATCCAATCGCCAACATCCACCTCCATTCCCAACATTCACACATTACAACTCATTTTATAGTTATAAATGGGGGAAAACAAAGAATAGAAAAGAAAAAGAGGAAACTATGACTAAGAGGGTAGCATAAGGTACCGACCTTGAAAAATGAGGGAAGGAACTCTCGTCCAAAACGTGCTTGCAGATGCTGCCCTAGCTTGAGGAGAGTGCTCCACGAGTGCTTGAGCTTTGATTTTGAAGGAGAACCGAGCTTGAGAATGATTGTGGTCTTTAACCCCTTTGATCTCTCCCCGAAAGCAAACCCTAGGTTAGGAAAACCCTTCTCTTCTCTCCTTAGCTCCCAATTGTTCTAAGTGTTGAGAATGAGCCCTAAAGACTTGGGCAAACCTAAATAGGAAAGGTTATAACACCCAAATGCCAAAAATGCCCTTAATGAAATTTTGCAAAAACGCGAAGACCGATCGATCGGTGGTTATGACCGATCGATTAGTTGCCTACTGAGCAATCGGTGTTCTTGATTGAGTGACCAGTCAAAAACATGCTCTCTGGAAAATTTTCCCATACAAAAAAGTGCACCAGTCGATAGCTACCGATCGAATGGTGGTCTGCAGGTCCAAACTGTTTTGGCCATATCTTTTAACTCGTTCGTGAGATTTTGACAATTGAACTTGCGTTGTGTTCGTACTTCAAAAAGGAACATTTCTGACATTTTAAAATTTTCAATTTCTTCCTTATTTATTAATTGTACTACTTTAAAGGCAAATTGGCTACAAAAGTGTCATGCCTTAAGCATGAACAAGTCCAGGGCTCTACAGAAAGTATTGTGCTTCATACTAAATCAATTGGTCATTGGATATAGGACAAACCTTTGGAAGGATTGTCCAGCTTGTATACTCATCAAGTCCAACTTAATTGTTGGAACCTCTAGCTCCTAATGTTGGTATGATCTTGCATAAATGCAATAGTTGCATGTTGGTTAAGGAGAAGGAGAAATCGAAGTAGATATTACTTCTACGTGGGAATGAGACAAAAGTTGGATGATCATAACCATATGAATCTTCTATTAAGAGGTAGCTAACTTTATTTCACCTTCTTTGAAAAGTTCAAGGAATTCTACATTGAAATAATGAAACAGCTAGGTAAGTCTTCCATGATTGAGAAGAGTACCCCTTAATAGAAATTTCATAATTTACTCTCATTACATCTTGTCTCAGATAATTCCCACAACAAGCCATAGCATGTCACGACCCAAAACCCACCCTACGAGTTAGAGTGAATCTTGGACGACTAAATCATGACTTACATGACTTGCTTGACAAACCAACTTGCAAAACCCACAGAGCATATACAATAGAGGGCAAAATAGCAGAAACATAACCTAACATGGTACAACTGAAGTCTAACAAACCTCTATGTATATATACATGATCCAAGTTTGATACAAAGGAATCAAGACAAAGAAAGTGCAGACATGCCCCCCAAAATACATGGATATAACTCTCTAGCTCACCCGCATCTACTCACTCAGAATCTACCACCTAGTAGTACTCGCCTACACGAGGCTCCTCCATCAGTTCCTCAACGTACTCCTCTTCGACCCAAGGGCCATGGCATAGATGTCGAATGGAGTAGTAGCTCCCTCATTACCTGCCGACATAAGAAGTACGAGTGAGCATGGAATACTCAGCGGGTACCAAATACTAACCAACAGTCATAGCACCATAGCAATATATAAATGGAATAAATCAAGAAGCAATTCATATAATTAACAGGGAAAACAAACAGTTTATAGTCATGCTTGAATCATATAAGAGCCGACAAAACCCGTGAAAACATCGTGCGCTTATCTTGACTAAATTACTATTTTCCTGCTTGAAAACGTGTCTTGTCATGTGTCTTGTCTTGTTATACCGTATCGTTTCATGCGTGTCATGCTTGTATCATGCTTGTCATGCCCCGTCATGCCATGGAATTAGATGCACTTGAGAGGGAGGGGAAACCCCTCTTATGCACTTGTGAGAGAAGGTGGTGGGAAACCCCTTCTTATGCAATGCACTTGTCATGCTGGTCATGCTTGTTTGCTTGGAAAATAAACATGTTCATGCTACTTGTGAGGGAGGGGAGGCCCCTCTTCCTATATGAATGCAACTTGTCATGTCATGTTCTTTCTTGTGATCATGCTTGCGTGGAATCATGTAACTTGTGAGATACACTTGTGACATCCACTTGAGAGGGAAGGGAGGCCCTTCTTTAATGTGATGCGCTTGTGAGTGAGGGGAGACCCCTAGTGGAAGGGAGGGAAGTGTAAACTTCCTCCTATGCAATGCTTGTTCTTGTCCTCTTGTCAAAAGTGAGGTAAAATCATCGGTAAATCATGTCATGCATGTTGTGCTCGTGGAATCGTGTGCATACTTTCATTTGAAATTAAATAAGACATTTGGGGATTTCATCAATACATAGAATATTTCAATTTGAACAAGTAAACATTCATGCAATTTAGGGAAAGCAAAAAATCACACTATCATAAGCCCTAGCAATTCCATAAATATTTAAACATGCATTTTCTAATAATAAATCATCATTTTCTTCATTGTGGCATTTCGTCAAACACATGGTCTGTGTATTATGGTTAACACCTAAATCTTGGATTTCTAGGTGGGTTAAGCTCATGGCATACATGTGTATTTGTGATTAATACAATACCCTTCCCATTTTTGTCCATCACCACACATACACACGGCATCCAATCGCCCATTCACATTCAACAACCATCCATTCATCCCATCTCCCCATCTTGTTTAGAAATTTAGGGAAAACATATAATGAAGGAAAATAAAAATAATAGATGAACTAGAAGGGTAGAATAGGGTACCGATCTTGTTAAAGGAAAAAAAACTGCATGTCTCCTCGCGGAAGATTTAGAAGAGGGGATTGACCGATGGTCCAATGGCCTAATCGGCTTTGTTTTGGGATCCAAGCCTTATTTCAACAGTTTAAAGAGATTCGTGCAAAGGATCTGGGCACCTAAAGGGCACCTGGAAGTTTTAGGTCTTGCTAATGGGCTTTTTGTGTTCGATTTCAGCTGCGAAGAGGACAAAATTCGAATTCTTGAGGCTGGACCCTGGTTCTTTGATAAAAAAAACCCTTGGTGCTCCGACCATGGTGCCCTTCTTCAAAGCTGGAGAAGCCTTTAGTCTCCTCCCTTCCTCTTTGGATCAAATTGCCAGGCCTTCAACTTCATCTTTGGGGTGAATCTTCGCTCAGCAGGCTTGCAAGCGTTATTGGAACCCCATTGTACTCTGACAAAATAACTGCTGGGAAAGAGAGGCTGTCATATGCCAGAATTTGTGTAGAAATTTCTGCTCGAGATGTTCTCCCCGATCTCATCGACGTATTGATTCCTAATGGCTCTCTCATTCAACAAAGAGTCGAGTATGACTGGAAGCCCTTCAAATGCTCTAAGTGTTGGTCATTTGGTCACCTGGACTCTCATTGCTCCACTAAACAGATCTATGTCCCAAAAACCGCTAATCCTTGTTCCTCTTCAAATCCCCTGCTTGGGACTAGCGAAGTTGCCACAACTCCCGGTGACAGACCATCTTCGGAAGGTTTCAGCGATGTTCGGATAGACGCTTCCCTGGAGCTTGGAAACCATGACGGCGTCACTACAACTGAGCACCCTCTAGACGCAGGACGATTAGAGAATATTATCGACCACTCTGTTGCAGAGGATAGCGCTGGGGAAGACGATGAATCTCCAGTTGAAGTTGGGTTTGCTTCATATAGGCCATCACCTGTTCGACAGTTTGCCTCCATCAAAGCCCGAAATGAAGCGCTCAACCGAAATCCTCTTATTGACTGGGCATTGCAGGATAACCTAGCTCATGAGGAAGATTTGGCTCTACTGAACTCCTTGAGCCCTGAGCAACCAAAATTCATCTCTGATCCCAATTTTAATTCCCAGCCTAATGCCTATCTTGGCCCTCAATCTCCTGATCCCCCAGATGAAGGCACATTGTTTAGCCCAAATTGGTTTGATGCCCTTACTGCTATCGATGGAGAACTGGGCTCTGACTCCCCTATTCGCTCGAGGCGTAGCCACAAGAAGCGGTTTCCTCAGGCTAGCAAATCCCCTAGTAACTCTGCCCCTGTTGGGGGCCCAGCTCTTTAACTTTCATTGATTGATGAATAAGATCGCTGCTTGGAATATCCGTGGTCTTAATGACCCTTTAAAGCAAGCGGAAATCAGGAAGATTATTGCTACTCAAAAACTATCCATGATTGCGATTCTGGAAACGAGAGTTCGTCAAGCTAATGCGCTGAGGACCTTCAAGTGCATTGCCAGAGGATGGGATTTTGTTGAGAACTACAGTCACTCCACTCTTGGTAGGATCTGGGTGCTATGGGACCCATCCTTCTTCCAGCTCCAACTCCTCAAAGTCACAGATCAGCTCGTCCACTGTAGAGTATCAACCTGCAACTCTGCTAATACCTTCCTCTCTTCATTCATTTATGCTTCTAACAGTGAGACTGAACGCAGATCTTTATGGCTCGACCTGGTTTCTTTAGCTTGCCCTATGGAACCATGGGTAATGCTTGGTGACTTCAATTTCATTCGGTTTCAAGGTGAAAAAATTGGTGGAGCCCCATATCAACCACGCAATTCTCGAGAATTCAATGAATGTCTTCACCAACTGGGCATGTTTGATATAAAGAGTAAAGGTCTTTTCTGCACCTGGAGTAACTCCTCAACGTCAGGCACCTGCCGTATTCAATGCAAGCTTGATAGAGTGCTCATCAACATCTGTTGGTGTACTCGATTTATTGGCTCAGAGGCGGATTTTTTAACTCCTGGGATTTCTGATCACTCTCCAATGATTGTATCACTCTCCTCCCCTATTCCTAGGGGACACAGGCCTTTTCAAAATTTTCAACTTCTGGACTGAGCATTCAGATTTCAAAAGTATTGTAGCGGAGGTTTGGCAGATGCAATTCGAGGGTAACCCAATGTTTCAACTTGTCCAGAAACTCAAAGCCCTCAAATTTCGTTTGCGGGGATGGAGCAAAGCCACTTTCAGTCAAATCAACTCTCGAATGATCCAAGCCAAACTTTAACTGGAGCAGGCTCAACAACAAACTCCATTCCAATCCTCACGATGAAACTCTTGTTGCTGCTGAAAAACTTCTTCTCCGTGATTATTGTTTCTTAGCTCGATCGGAGGAAGCTGCACTCAGACAAAAATCCAGACTTCTATGGCTCTCATTGGGAGATAACAACTCCAAATTCTTCCACAACAGCCTTGCCTCTCGTCGTGGATTCAACCGTATCTCTTCTATTATTGTTGGTGAAGTCACTCTAACTCAAGAGGAAGAAATCAGTTCAGCTGGGGTGAACTTTTTCGAAAGACTGTTATCCAGACCTCATGATGAAGATGTTATTGGCCCTGAGGACATACCCAGCTTTCGCACTGTCGACCCACTAGACCATTCTTTGCTAACGGCTCCCATCACACCCGCAGAGATCAAATGGGCCTTTTTTGACTGCCACGATGAGAAATCCCCTGGGCCTAATGGATTCAATGCCCATTTTTTCAAGAGCTGCTGGGATATTGTTGAAAGAGATGTTGTTAGGGCAGTTCAGAATTTTTTCAGATCCTCTAAGTTGCTTACAGAGATGAACTCCACTCTCATCTCTTTAATTCCCAAAGTGGCTAGACCAAACTCCTTCTCTGATTATCGCCCTATCTCTCTCTGTAACACCATCTACAAATGCATTTCCAAGATCTTAGCATCTCTTCTCAAGCTTGTTCTACCTCGTCTTATTAGTGAAAATCAATCTGCTTTTATCAAAGGCAGAAATATTGCCGATAGTATCCTCCTAACTCATGAGCTTGTCAGGAATTATCATCGGGACAAAGGTTCTCCTCGATGTGCCATCAAGATCGACCTCATGAAGGCCTTTGATACGGTTTGATGGGACTATCTGATCTTAATATTGCGGAAGATGAGATTTCCAGAAAGCTTTATCCAATGGTTGATTCCTTGCTTCACTTCGCCCCGCTTTTCAGTTGTTATAAATGGCTCTCCACAAGGTTATTTCAGCAGCTCACGTGGTTTGCGACAGGGTGACCCTCTCTCCCCCTTTTTGTTTGTGATTGCTATGGAGGGATTCTCTTCTCTTCTCAACCATGCGGTTGGCTTGGGTCACATTTCATTGCATCCGAGGTGTGATAATCCTCTCATCTCCCACATTAGTTTTGCTGACGATTTATTTGTTTTTCTCAAAGTAGACCAACAATCAGCCACTGAACTTGGCAGAGTCCTCACAAATTTCTCCTCTATATCAGGGCTTCGACCAAATCCACAAAAGAGCCAAATGTTTTTTGCGGGGACAGCTCTATCGGTTCAATCAGCTTTCAAGCGCCTCTTGCATTTCAGAATAGGAAGTCTACCTGTCAAATACTTGGGAATGCCTCTAATTTCCGGACGCCTCTCTGCATCTGCTTGTCAACCATTGCTTGATCGAATTCTCAGCAAAGTTCAAAACTGGAAGGCTATCTTCTTATCTTATGCTGGTCGGGTGGAACTTATCAAATCAGTCTTGAATAGTTTGCATATTTACTGGACCAAACTTCTTATCCTTCCCAAATCAATCTCCAAGCAAATAGAACAAATATGTTGCCGCTTCCTATGGTCTGGCAGTGATCTCCGAAACAAAATTCACCCCATAGCTTGGTCATCTGTTTGCTGCCCAAAACAAGAAGGAGGACTAGGCCTTCGTAAGCTTTCAGACTGGAATAAATCTGGTATTTTGCGACAAGTTTGGGCAATAGCATCTCATTCGGACAATCTATGGGTAAGATGGTGCTCCAAGAAACTCATTCGCAACAAATTCTTCTGGACTATGACAATTCCCACAGATTGCTCTTGGAGTTGGCGGAAGATTCTTCAATCTCGCGAAGTTACAAAAAACTTAATCACTCATTCCATAACTGATGGATCCAAGACCTCTCTCTGGCATGATCCGTGGCATCCAATGGGCATTTTATCTGAGCAATTTGGAGATCGACTACAATACGACTAAAGTCTTCCGCGCGATGCTTTGGTGGGATCTATTATATCCGATTTTACCCGGAATCCTCCCCCAGCGATTTCTGCAGATCTGTTATCAGTTTGGAATGAACTTCAACTGGTGGATATCAATGCTTCCTTACCTTCTGATCGAGTAATTTGGAAGCCCAACCCCAAAGGTCAATACTCCCTCAAATCTGCCTGGGATAGCATCAGAGTGCGCAATCCTCTTATGTCTTGGTAGAGTCTGGCGTGGTCGGGCCAATACATTCCAAGACATTGTTTTATTTTGTGGCTAGCCATGTCCAACAAACTTCAAACTCAGGATCGCCTTCTCTCCCTAAATATCATCACTCACTCCCGATGCATTTTCTATTGGACTTCCTCTGAGAGTCTCCAACATTTGTTTTTTGAATGTCAATTCACATCCCAAATATGGAGATCAATTCTTAGCCTCTGTCGTTACTCTTCCAGGCAGATTCTTCCTTGGAATCGTGAAGTGTGGGCCGCCAAAGAATTTCATGGTATGCAACTTATTCAAAACGTCAAGAGAATTGCTTTCAGCGCTACTATATATCGCATTTGGAGTGAACGAAATAACCGCATTTTTTCTAATTCATTCAAGCCGGTGGACTCTCTAATTGGCCTAATTACCGCTGACACCAGGCTTAAGACTGAGGCCTTAAATGTGCTAGTGGAAGACTCTGCTTCAAATAGGGAATTCCTCCTTTCATGGCAGATAAACTCGAAGCTCCACAGGAAATCTGAAATCTGGTGCAAGTGGTCTCTGCCCCCTCCGAATCATTGGGTTCTCAATAGTGATGGTTCCATTCGAAATGGAGCAGCGGGCTTCGGAGGTCTTATTCGAGATTACAATGGATATCCGCTTCTAGCTTTCGCGGCAGGTGTGGCAGAAACAGACATCTTAAAGTTGGAAATCATGGCGATAGAAAGAGGTATTGATCTAGTGCTCACCCATGGTATCCAGCACATCTCCATCGACTCAGATTCATTACAGGCTACTCGCTACCTTCAGTCTACTAGCGATCCACCATGGTATCTTCAAAATTTAGTCACTAGATGCATTCAAAAGCTGTCCAGATTTAACTCTCATTCCGTTCATCACATCTGGAGGGAAAGTAATGCAGGAGCAGACTTCTTAGCGAAATTTTGTAATCTAAATTGTTCTATTATTCTCTTACCAAGGGATTTTCCCCCTGATCTGTCCTCCCTATTGTTTAAGGACAGATCGGGTTGCAAATTCCTTAGATTGTAATTTCGCCTATTTATTTTATCTGGTCGGGGTCCGCCTAACCCCAGCTTGCCCTCCAAAAAAAAAAAAAAAAAGCAAGAAATCACACTATCATAAGCCCTAGCAATTCCATAAATATTTAAACATACATTTTCTAATAATAAATCATCATTTTCTTCATTGTGGCATTTCGTCAAACACATGGTATGTGTATTTTGGTTAACACCTAAATCTTGGATTTCTAGGTGGGTTAAGCTCATGGCATACATGTGTATTAGTTATTAATATAATACCCTTCCCATTTTCGTTCATCACCACACATACACACGGTATCCAATCGCCCATTCACATCCAACAACCATCATTCATCCCATCTCCTCATCTTGTTTAGAAATTTAGGGAAAACATATAATGAAGGAAAATAAAGATAATAGATGAACTAGAAGGGTAGTATAGTGTACCGACTTGAAGAGATGAGGGAACCCTTCCAAAACGTGTGTGAGGTTGCTGCCCCAGCTTGGAGAATGTGTCCCTCGCTTGCTTGAAGATGGATTTGAAGAATCCAAGCTTTGATGTGAGATCTAGGGTCATTGAACTCTTGATTTCTCTCAAGATGCAACCCTAGGTGAAAACCCCTCTTCCTCTCCTCTACTCTCTCTCAAAATGCTACCCTAAGGGTTTATGAGACCCTTAGGCTCGAGCAAGCCTTTATAGGCAAGGTGGAAATGCCCAAAAGATGAAAAAACCCTTAATGAAAATTCTGCAAAACACGATAAACCAATCGATCGGTGGTCAATACCGAGCGATCGGTCGCCTACCGAGCGACCGGTGTTCTTGACCGAGCGATCGGTCAAAAACATGCTCTCTGGAATTTTTCCTCATACAAAAAAGTGCACCAATCGATAGCTACCGATCGATCGGTTGTGGACCGATCAATCGCTATTTTGAACCGAGCGATCGGTTTCGGCGGTTGATCACTCTAGCGATCGGTTCTCTGCAAAAATGCGTTTCGGTATTTTGGCCATAACTTTTGACTCGTTCATCGGATTTTGACGATTCAACTTGCGTTGGACTCTTCATTCGAAAAGGAACATTTCTGGCATTTCCGATTTTCAATTTCCTCTTTATTCATTGACCAAATTACCCCTATATTTATCTGATCTACAAATGGAGTTCAGTAAACCAGATTTTTAACATATTTGACTTAGGAATCCCACTTCTTAACACTTAAAGTTCTTTATATTTTTCTCCTTTCATAGAAATGGAAAATTACAAGGGCTTAAAGCCTTGGCATAGTTTCCAATACATGGGCAAAAGTTTCAGGGTTCTACATAGCATGATGGTGTTGTTAAATCGAATTATATTGGATATGATTTGATGGAAGATGAACTTAGGATTCGCATTAGAGATAATTAGTCTCTATTCCTGGATAACCAAAAGATATTTGTAAACTGGAATATAAGTTTTATAGTAGAGAAATTGAATCTAGAATTGTTCTAGAAGCGAAAGCCCAATAGACCGATAATTATTGGACTTGATAGAGATCAACTCTCCACTTTCATTATACCTAAATAGTACACTAGAACCCACAGGTCCCAGAATCTGTAGTTGCATTAACTTTTATTCTGATGAAGTAATCAAACTGTTTAATTTTCATCTAAAAATGAAAGTATCCTTTGTGTGCAAATTGGTTAGTGGGAGTATAATTACTTTCCTGACTCTATCCAAAGATAATATTCTTTTCATTGTGAATGAAGTATGAATATTATTCTTCTCTTAGATTTGATCTAGTAATTTTGCAATGAAGGACAAAAACTTTGACGTCATGTTTTCTTAGTCCTAAATGGTTTAGAGACAAAAGAAAAATGATATTGTTACTCTCCCAATAACAATCATGTTTTCGTGCAATTAAGATTCCAAGAAAAGAGTTTCTACCTTTATGGAATGGAATCAGTTTCTCTTAGATATGTGATATATTGAGAAAGTATACTTGTACTAGACCGGATATTCATCACATGTTGATGTGATAAGATATTGATCAGATTAGTCCGGAGCATTGCATAATGGTAAAGCACAAGCATCTTAACTTTTGAAAATGACTGTTGGACAGTATCATTTTTGTTTAGTCTTTTAAGACTGTGGTTATCGATAATAAATTTGCAAGAGTTGTAAGTGATATTGCATCACTACAACAGTTGTGGTAAAGCAGACATGACAGACCCATGTATATTAAGTTATGCTTTAGCTGATGTTTGAGAAATATCACTGAGAAGATGGGCATTACATCTAATTGGCATAGAGTGCAAATGGAAGATTGTTGGACATATATGCCCTCGAAAGCCAATAAGAGACTTTTCTATGTTGATTAGACGAGCATCATATTCACACAACTAACTATAAAGGGTATTTGTATAAATTACTGTCTCATTTGATGATGACATAAAGTTCCTTAGGTAACATTGTAGGAAAATCATGCAAAGGTTGTGAGGAGATATGATTTTCTAATTCCTTGTAAACCTAATATTGTTCGAAGCCTTTAGAGTACTGGTTGGGCGTCGTACTTCATCATGGCTTGCACATGTGTAGTTCTATGAGATAGTGTGATGAATCTCATTCACAGAGAGTGGTGATTCTTGACTAACATGTGAGTTGTAGAGCCTCGAAACTTTTTGCATATGCCTTGGGATGTGTGTCAAGGCATGGTGTCTTGTAATCTCAATTTCATGAAATGAAAATTTGAAACTTCGATGGAATTGTGTCAGGAATGCTATAATTAATTAGATAAATTATTTAATAAAGCCTATAAGCTTTAAAGGGGTCCTAGTCAAGTTTAGAAGATGTTAGAATAGAAGTAGAATGGGTCCAAATAGTAGGATTGGGTGAAAAATGGACCAAGTGTCAAAAACCTACAGACCACCGATCGCTCGGTCCATTGTAGCGATCGATCGGTCCACAACCGATCGATCGGAGGCTACCGAATGGTGCACTCTTTTGTATGGGAAAAAATTCCAGAGAGCATTTTTTGACCTATCGCTCGATCAAGAACACCGATCGCTCTGTAGGCAACCAATCGATCGGACATAACCACCGATCGCTCAGTGCCCCGCGTTTTGCAGAAATTTCAGTAAGGGTGTTTTCGTCTTTTGGGTGTTTCACTCATGCTTTAAAGGCCTTGCCCGAGCATTTGAGGGTTCACATACCCTGAGTAGAGACCTTGAGAGATGGAGAAAAAGGAGAAGGAGATTTCTAACCTAGGGTTTGCTTTTGGAGAGAAATCAAAGGGGTTTTAAGAACCCTAAATCATCACAAGCTCGTTTTCCTTCAAGATCAAGGCTCAAGCACTCCTGGAGCACGTTCTCCAAGCTAGGGCAGCAACGCACGCACGTTCTTGCAACGGGTTTCTTCCCTCATTTGTCAAGGTCGGTACCTTTTGCTACCCTCCTAGTTCATACCTCTTTTCTTTTTTTTCTTCTTTCTTATTTTCCCTAATGTATGAACCTAATGGGATGAATGGGTGGTTGTTGGATGTGAATGGGTGATTGGATGCCGTGTGCATGGTTGTGATGAATGAAATGGGGAGGGCGTTGTATCTTTAATGAACATACATGTGTGACGTGAACATCAACCCACCTAGAAAAGCATGATGTAGGTTTAATAAATAATGAACACACCCCATGTTTAATGAAATGCCAAGGTGAATAAAATGAGTTATAAATTAATAAATGCATGCTTAATTAATTATGGAGATTGCTAGGGCCTATGATAGTGTGCTTTCTTATTTTCCCTAAATTGCATGAATATTGACTACTTGTTCAAATTATTGATGTTATATGTATTGTGAATTACCCAGTTGTCATATTTAAATTTAAATGCAAGTATGTACACGATTCCACGAGCACGGGATGTATGACATGATTTACCGAGGTTTTTCAAGAACGAGAATTAGAGGTGGGACATATCCTACGATGTGTTTTACCTCGCTTTTGGCAAGAACAAGACTCGCAAGTACTTATCATAAGAAGGGTTTCCCTTCCCTCGCATGAGCATTTAGGAAGAAGGGTCTCCCTTCCCTCACAAGTAGTTTATCTTCCAAGCAAGCAAGATACATGGCATGGCAAGCTTGAGCATTTAGGAAGAAGGGTCTCTCTTCCCTCACAAGTAGTTTATTTTCCAAGCAAGCAAGATACATGGCATGGCAAGCATGAGCATTCAGGAAGAAGGGTCTCCCTTCCCTCACAAGTAGCATGAGCACGTTTATTTTCCAAGCAAGCATGACATGACATGATACGACAAGATAAGACAGACAAGACAAGATTTCAAGCACGCAACAAGTATTCTAAGTCAAGTCAAGTGCACGACTATTTCAAGAGCTTTTATCGACTTTTTTGTGATGCAAGCATGAATATAAATTGCTTTACTTCCTTGTTATGATATGAATTGTTTCCAGCGTTATAAAGTAAACTGTTCTCTGCTTTATATATTGCTATGGTTACGCTATGACTGTTTGTTAGTATTTGGTACACGTTGAGTATTCCATGCTCAGCCGTACTTCTTATGTCCGCAGGTTATAGCAGAGCAGCTGCTCCTTTTGACATCTGTGCTCCGAGCCCTTGGGTGGAGGAAGAGTATGTCGAGGAACCTATGGAGGAACCTCCGGTAGAGGGTTATTAATAGAGGTGGTAGATTCTGAGTGAATAGCTGTGGGTGAGTTGAGAGAGATGTATTCATGTATTTTGGCGGGCCTGTCCGCACTTTCTTTATTGCATCTTTTTGTACAAACTTGGATTACATATATATATACATAGAGGTTTTTGGTTAGACTTTTGCTGTGCTTTGTAGTTATGTTTCCGCTTAATGTCCTCTATTGTATATGCTCTAGGTCTTTTGCAGGTTATTTTGGTCAAGCAAGTCATGCAAGTTATAATGAGTAGTCCAAGATTCACTCTAACTCCTAGGGTGGGTTTTGGATCGCGACAGAAGTGGTATTAGAGCTTAGGCTTTAGGTCTCTAGGGTCACTTAGAATCTAATACCACTGCTTGACAAGAGCATATGTTAGGAAACAAGTTAGGAAGGAAGTAAGTCGGAAGTGAGTAATGATCTAAGTGTAAGACTAAACTTTACTCTTAGTCAAAATGGTTGCTTCAACCAAGTACGAGTCTTAGGAACGCTAGAACACCAAGGTATAATATTATATATACACCGATGGTTGTGATGGTTGTGATGCGATGTATATTAGTATTATATAACTAATACAAATTGAATTATTGTGAAATGGAACTGTGATAAATTGTGGTTTCAATTGAGACTCATGTGGTGCTATTGTTCTCAGGACTTTAGTCATGAGAGGGGGCACAAGGGTCATGGACCACATACCAAAGCTTCATCTTCTTCTCGAGATGAGGTTGAGCAGCCAGGCCTCTCATAGGTCTTAGGCTCTATTGCTGAGACTCTCGCCATCCTGGTAGCTCGGCAAACTATACCATCATCAGCGGCACCTACTCCACCGCCTATGGCTTCAGTACATCGTACAGCTGTGGTTGAGGCATTCAGGAGATTGAGGCCTCCATCATTCCATGGGAGTGTGGACCCTCTTGCTGCGGAGGCATGGATCCTCCAGTTGGAAAAGATTTTTGCGGTCCTATCACCGACAGAGGAAGAGAAAGTAGCATGGGCTGTTTTCATACTTGAGGGTGAGGCCCACCATTGGTGGTTGTCCGCATTGAGGACTCGTGTCGCGACCCGAGACCCACCCTAGGAGTTAGTGTGAATCTTGGACGACTAATCATGGCTTGCATGACTTACTTGACAAACCAACCTGTAAAACCCACAAAGCATATATAATAGAGGATAAAAACAGCGGAAACATACTCTAACATAGTATAGCGGAAGTCTACCAAACCTCTATGTATATACATACGTGAATCCAAGTTTATACAAAAAGGAAACCAAAAGAAAGTGCGGACATACCCACCAAAATACATGGACATATCTCTCTCAACTCACCCACAGCTATATCACTCAGAATCTACACCCACCTAATGGTAACCCTCTACTGGAGGTTCCTCTGAAGGTTCCTCGACATACTCCTCCTCCACCCAAGGGCTCGGAGCATAGACATCGAATGGAGCAGCCGCTCCGCTATCACCTGCCGAAATAAGAAGTACGACTGAGCATGGAATACTCAACGGGTACCAAATACTAACCAATAGTCATAGCATACAGATAACGATACATAGAGCAGGAAACAATTCACACATATAAAGCAGGAATAATTCATATCATAACAATAAAGTAAAGAAGTATATAATCATGCTTGCATTTATAAAAGCCGATAAAATCCTTGAAAACACCGTGCACTTGACTTGACTTAAAGTACCATTTTCGTGCTTGAAAAGTTGTCTTGTCTATCTTACTTGATTCTTGTAGATCGTGTCATGTCTTGCATGTCATGTGTGCTTGCTTGTGATCATGTAACTTGTGAGATGCACTTGTAAGATGTACTTGTGAGATGCGCTTGTGAGATGCTTTGAGAGGAAAGGGAGACCCTTCTTTATGCAATGCAATTGAGAGGGAAGGGAGACCCTTCTTCATGATACGTATGTACTTGCGAGGAAAATGAGGCCCTTCTTTATGCTATGCACTTGTGAGTGAGGGGAGACCCCTCGTGGAATGTTTGTTCTTGTTTTCTTATGAAAAGCGAGGTAAAACATATCGTAGGATATGTCCCACCTCTAATCATGTTCTTGAAAATACGATAAATCATGTCATGCATGCCGTGCTCATGTAAGTCGTGTGGATACTTGCAATTGAATTTAAATATGACATATTTGGGGATTTCACAATACACTGCACATCACCATTTAAACAAGTAACAAATTAAACAATTTAGGAAAAGCGCGAAAACACACTATCATAACCCAAACAATTTCCATAAACTTTAAGCATGCATTTTCTTAATTTATTATTCATTTTATTCACCTTGGCATTCCATCAAACATGGTATGTTCATTATTTGTTAACCCTACAACATGCTTTTCTAGGTGGGTTATAATCCCATCATACATGTTTGTTCATTATGGATACAATGCCCTCCCCATTTCAATTATCACAACACAACCATTGGTATCCAATCGCCAATTCCATCTCCATTCACAACATCCACACATCCCAACTCATAGCATAAGTATAAATGAAGGAAAACAAAGAAACATGGAGGAAAAGATGAACTATAACTAGGAGGGTAGCAAGAAGTACCGACCTTGA
Source organism: Tetracentron sinense (assembly GCA_015143295.1). NCBI lineage: Eukaryota > Viridiplantae > Streptophyta > Magnoliopsida > Trochodendrales > Trochodendraceae > Tetracentron > Tetracentron sinense. The sequence continues at coordinate 11,371,151 of CM026566.1, forward strand.
TCAATGAGGAAGAAAACTCCTCCAAAAACGCTCGTGAGGCATTGCCCTAGCTTGGAACACAAGCTCCACGAGTTCTTGAGCTTGAATCTTGAAGAAAATGGGCTTGAGGTTGATCTAAGTCTTCACCCCTTTTGATTTCTTCCCCAAATGGAAACCCTAGGTTAGAAATCGCCCTCTCCTCTTTCTCTAACTCTCAAATGTCTCTAAGTGTTGTAAATGAGCCCTAAAGGTTCGGGCAACCCTTAAGAGTAAAGAGTGAAAGGCCAAAAGACCGAAATACCCTTACTGAAATTTCTGCAAAACAGGATACACCGAGCGATCGGTGGTCGATACCGAGCGATCGGTTGCCTACTGATCGATCGGTTTCATAACCGAGCGATCGATTAAAAATCTACTCTCTGAAAAATTTTCCCATACAAAAATCCTGACCAGTCGATAGCTACAGATCGATCGGTTTTTGACCGATAGATCGCTCCATGGACCGACCGATCGGTGGTCTGGAGGTCCAAACTGTTTTGGCCATATCTTTTAACTCGTTCATCGGATTTTGATGATTCAACTTGCGTTGGGTTTGTACTTTGAAAATGAACATTTATGACATTTCAGAATTTCTAATTTCATCCTTATTTATTAATTGTACTACTTTAAAGGTAAAATGGCTACGAAAGTGCCATGCATTAAGCATGAAAAGTCTGGGGCTCTACATCCTCCCCCCTTACAAAAATTCCATCCTCGAAATTTAGACGATACTTGCATTACAAACCAAAACAAAATTACAATTCATATACAAAACCTATACAAAAACTCATTCAAACAATTCCAGGTACTTTGCTTTTACTTCGGCCTCACGCACCCACGTAGCCTCTTCTCGAGCATGATGTTGCCACTGTACGAGAACCAACAGAATCATTTTGTTGTGAAGGACTTGATCTCTCCGATCCAATATATGAAACGGCTTTTCAACTAAAGTGAGATCCTCTCGAATTTCCAATGGTTCCAAGTCTATGACATGCGAAGGATCCGCAATGTACTTCCGAAGCATAGACACATGGAAAACATTGTGAACCGTGGCCATGTGAGGTGGAAGAGCTACCCTGTAAGCAACCTCACCAACTCGCGTGATGATCTCAAACGGGCCAACAAATCGAGGACTAGGCTTGCCTCGCCTGCCAAATCTCATAATCCACTTGCTAGGAGATACCTTCACAAAGACTTGATCCCCAACCTGGAATTCCAAGTCCATACGGCGAGTGTCCGCATAGCTCTTTTGACGATCTTGAGTGGTTTTCAATCGATCCCAGATGATCTTGATTATGCTCACAGTTTGCTCAATCAACTACGGACCTAACACTTTTCTTTCTCCTACCTCATCCCAGTAGAGAGGAGACCTACAGCTTCGCCCATATAAGGCCTCAAATGGTGCCATTTGGATGCTCACCTGATAGCTATTGTTGTAGGCAAACTCTACCAAAGGCAAGTGCTCTTCCCAACTGCCTTTGAAATCCAGCATATAAGCCCGAAGCATTTCTTCTATTACTTGGTTCACCCTCTCGGTTTGTTCATCCGTTTGTCGATGAAAAGCAGTGCTGAAATCAAGTCGGGAACCCATAGCTTCCTGAAAGCTTTTCCAGAATCTTGATGTGAATCTTGGATCCCGATCTGACACAATACTGACTGGCACCCCGTGTAGCCTAACCACTTCCTTGATGTATAGCGCGGCCAACTGGTTAGAGTTGAAGGTGGTTCGATAAGGCAAGAAATGCGCGAATTTTGTTCAACGATCCATTACTACCCATATCGCATCTGAGCCCCTTCCTGTCTTTGGCAAGCCAACTATGAAATCCATGGATATGTTCTCCCATTTCTACTCGAGAATAGGAAGAGACTGCAATAGACCGGGGGGTCGCATGTGTTCTGCTTTCACCTATTGGCACACCAAGCATCGTGCCACATATTCTGCAACATCCCTCTTCATATTCCGCCACCAAAAGTGACTCTTGAGGTTCCGGTACATCTTCGTACCCCCAGGATGCACTGTGTACTTCGAACGATGTGCTTCATCCATGATCTCTCGTCGAAGATCCGCATTGGCCGGAACACACAGCCTTCCTTTAAACGTAATAGCACCTTGACTAGTGAGAGAAAAGTCTTCACTACCCTTGGCAACGTCCTTGTCCCGATAAGCCAATAATTCAGCATCCGTGGCTTGGTATTCTTGGATCAAATCTATAATGTATGGTCGAACCGTGACATTTGCCAAGATAGGACTACAGACAGAGTCACTCACACTAATGTCCAGATTTGCCAAATCTTTAAGTAGCTTGCATTCCTACACCAACATGTTTGCTAATAACCCCGGAGGTCTTCTACTCAAAGCATCAGCCACTACATTTGCTTTACCTGAGTGGTATTGAATGGTACAATCATAGTCTTTCAAAAATTCCATCCAACGCCGTTGCCTTAGATTTTGCTCTTTTTGGGAAAAGAGATACTTGAGGCTCTTGTGATCCGTATACACATAGAATTCTACCCCGTAAAGGTAGTGTCACCAAATCTTGAGTGCAAACACGACTGCGGCAAGCTCCAAGTCGTGCGTGGGGTAATTCTTCTCATGCTCCTTCAATTGCCTTGATGCATAGGCAATGACTTTCTTGTGCTGCATGAGTACACACCCAAGTCCAACGTGCGAGGCATCACTATACACCTCATACCCATAAGATTCGGATGGCACAGTAAGGACAGAGGCTGTAGTAAGCCTCTTCTTCAGTTCCGTGAAACTGATCTCACACTTGTCGCTCCATACAAACTTCGCATTCTTCCTCGTCAGGTAAGTGAGTGGTGCTGCAAGGCTGGAGAAACCCTCCAAAATCTCCTGTAATAGCCTGTCAACCCAAGGAAACTGTGTATCTCCGTGACACTCATGGGCCTCACCCAATTCATAACTGCCTCTATTTTCTTTGGATCAACCGAGATGCCTTCTGCGGATACAACGTGGCCTAGGAATGCCACCTCTTCCAACCAAAACTCACACTTGCTAAGTTTGGCGTATAGCTTATGCTCTCTCAGCATTTCCAAAGCAAGACGAAGGTCTTGCATGTGATCTTCCCGTGTCTGGGAATACACCAAGATGTCATCGACAAACACGGTCACTCATCGATCCAGATATGACCGGAACACCTGGTTCATTAAATCCATAAAGGCTGCCGGCGCATTTGTGAGACCAAAAGGCATCACCAAGAACTCGTAGTATCTGTATCGAGTCTGAAAAGCAGTTTTGGGCACATCTTCCGCCTTAATCTTCAATTGGTGATAACCCGACTGAAGATCTATCTTCGACAAAAATCTCGCTACCTTCAACTGATCGAACAAGTCATCAATCCTAGGTAATAGATATCTATTCTTTATAGTGACTTTGTTCAATTGCCGGTAATCGATGCACAGTCGCATCGAGCCATCCTTCTTCTTGACAAACAAAACCGGGGCACCCCACAGAGAGGCACTTGGTCGAATGAAACCAAGACCCTGCAATTCCTCAAACTGAGTCTTCAACTCTTTGAGTTCAATCGGGGTCATTCTATACGGAGCCCTGAAAATAGGAGCTGTGCTTGGTGCAAGCTCGATCACAAACTCAATCTCCCTGTCTGGAGGTAATCCTGGAAACTCCTCTGGAAATACATCCAGGAATTCACTCACGACTGGAATAGTCGAAGAGTCCTTTGCCTCGGGGTTTGCTAAACTCAATGCCGCAAAGCGAGCAATATCTCTACTTTTCAACCCTTGAAAGTTAAATGGCTTGCATCCACTGGCCGGGAGAGTACCATCTTTTCAAAACAAGCCACATGCCCATGATGTGTTGCTAACCAATCCATTCCCAAGATGACATCGAAGTCTTGAAATCCAAGAACTATTAGATCAACCACCAACTCGTGGCTTCCCACTTGAACTACACTATTTCGACACACTTTATCTGTCAATACTGTTTTGCCGCGAGGAGTCGAAATGGCTAACTCCGGTTCTAGCTGACTAGGCTCCACAGAAAAGCTCAGCGAGACAAACGAATGAGTAGACCGGTATCAATCAACACTCTAGCCAAACATTCGTTGACTAGTAGGGTTCCTGAAATTTCAACTAGCTACGTCGATCCATGCATCACATCATATGTATATAGGTAGATAGATATATAGCACGCCATCTACGTACACAAGCAGTAAAGCATAATATGACAATCGCGGATAAAAGAATAACTCTAAGCGCGTACCTTGCACCACATCATTAGATGCAAGTGCATCACCCTCTGTCAAGGTAAAAACTCGCCCCTGGTTCGCCTGGCGAGGCGGAGGTGTAGACCGGGTAGTCTGGGATGACACCTGGTATGATCCTGCTGGGCGTGCTGGGAGCCTAATCCCCTGAGACTGGCCTGGTAAATGCCGACTGGGGCAATCCCTGATCATATGGCCCTGGCGACCACAATGAAAACATCCACCCGATGCCCTTCAGTAATCTCCTGCAGGGTGCCTTCCGCCGCACGAAGTGCAGACCTCGTGTGTATAGGTCAGAGTGGCCAGAGGTGGAGCATACCTCACCGTCTGAGGTGCAACTGGCCGTGGAACTAGAAGAGCCTGAGGTCGCGGTGCTTGAGGCATGTACGGCCATGGAACTCGAGGCGCATATGATGGCCTCATAGGTGGTGCTGACCATGTGTACTAATAAGGGCCAGTACGAGCCCGCCTCTCTGGAGGTGCTGAAATTCTAGCTTGGCCTCTCGCCAACTCCCTCTTCTTGGACACGGCCTCGGAATTCACCTCAACCAATAAAGCTTTGTCTACTACCTCAGGGTAGGTAGCATGTCTGAAAACCGAAACCTTCTCCATGATAACATCTTTGAGCCCTTGCTCAAATCTTCTCGCTTTCATTACCTCGGTGGCAACCATGTGAGTCACGAAGCGTGATAGCTCTGAGAACTTAGCCTCATAAGCGACCACAGTCATCGAACCTTGCTCTAGGTTAATGAACTTTTTTTCTTTCTTCTCCCGTGCTCCAACAGGAAAGTACTTCTTATAAAAAGTATCCTTGAACTCCTCCCAAGTCCAAGTTGACCCTGCATGGTCAAATCTCGCTACCTCAATCCGGACAACCACCAATGGTGGGCTTCGCCCTCTAGCATGAAAACTGCCCATGCTACTCTATCCTCCTCTGTGGGCGAGAGGACCGCAAAGATCTTCTCCATTTGGAGGATCCACGCCTCCGCAGCAAGAGGGTCTACACTCCCATGGAATGATGGAGGCCTCAATTTCCAAAATGCCTCAACCCAAGCTATACAATGTACTGGAGCCATAGGCGGTGGAGTAGGTGCCGCTGAAGAAGGTATAGCCTGCCGAGCCGCCAGGATGGCGAGAGTCTCAGCAATAAAGCCTAAGACCTGTGAGAAGTCTGGTGTGTGGTCCATGACCCCGTGTGCCCCGCCTTATGACTAAAGCCCTGAGAACAATAGCACCACATGAGTCTCACTTGAAACCATAATTTATCACAGTTCCAGTTCATAATAATTCAATTGTACTAACTGTATAATACTAACATACATCGCATCACAACCATCGGTGTATTTATAATATTATACCTTGGTGTTCTAGCGTTCCTAAGACTCGTACTTGGTTAAAACAACCATTTTGACTAAGACTAAAGTTTAGTCTTACACTTGGATCATGACTCGGTTTCGACTTACTTCCTTCCCAATTTGTTTCCTAACATATGCTCTTGTCAAGCCGTGGTATTAGATTCTAAGTGACCCTAGAGACCTAAAGCCAAAGCTCTGATATCACTTTTTGTCGCGACCCGAGACCCACCCTAGGAGTTAGAGTGAATCTTGGATGACTAATCATGGCTTGCATGACTAACTTGACAAACCAACCTGCAAAACCCACAGAGCATATACAATAGAGGATAAAAACAGCGGAAACATACTCTAACATGGTACAGTGGAAGTCTACCAAACCTCTATGTATAGACATACGTAAATCCAAGTTTATACAAAAAGGAAACCAAAAGAAAGTGCGGACATGCCCGCCAAAATACATGGACATATCTCTCTCAACTCACCCACAGCTATATCACTCAGAATCTACACCCACCTAATGGTAACCCTCTACTGGAGGTTCCTCCAATGGTTCCTCGACGTACTCCTCCACCACCCAAGGGCTCAGAGCACAGACATCGAATGGAGCAGCCGCTCCGCTATCACCTGCGACATAAGAAGTACGGTTGAGCATGAAATACTAAACGGGTACCAAATACTAACCAATAGTCATAGCATACAGATAGCGATACATAGAGCAGGAAATAATTCACACATATAAAGCAGGAATAATTCATATCATAACAATAAAGTAAAGCAGTATATAATCATGCTTGCATTCATAAAAGCCGATAATACCCTTGAAAACACCCTGCACTTGACTTGACTTAAAGTACCATTTTCGTGCTTGAAAACTTGTCTTGTCTATCTTGCTTGATTGTTGTAGATCGTGTCAGGTCATGCATGTCATGCGTGCTTGCTTGTGATCATGTAACTTGTGAGATACACTTGTAAGATGTACTTGTGAGATGCCTTGAGAGGAAAGGGAGACCCTTCTTTATGCAATGCACTTGAGAGCGAAGGGAGACCCTTCTTCATGATACGTATGTACTTGCGAGGGAAAGGAGGCCCTTCTTTATGCTATGCACTTGTGAGTGAGGGGAGACCCCTCGTGGAATGTTTGTTCTTGTTTTCTTGTGAAAAGCGAGGTAAAACATATCGTAGGATATGTCCTACCTCTAATCATGTTCTTGAAAATACGATAAATCATGTCATGCATGCCGTGCTCATGGAAGTCGTGTGCATACTTGCAATTGAATTTAAATATGACATGTTTGGGGATTTCACAATACACTGCACATCACCATTTAAACAAGTAACATATTAAACAATTTAGGGAAAGCGCGAAAACACACTATCATAACCCAAACAATTTCCATAAACTTTAAGCATGCATTTTCTTAATTTATTATTCATTTTATTCACCTTGACATTCCATCAAACATGGTATGTTCATTATTTGTTAACCCTACAACATGCTTTTCTAGGTGGGTTATAATCCCATCATATATGTTTGTTCATTATGGATACAATGCCCTCCCCATTTCAATTATCAAAACACAAACATTGGCATCCAATCGCCCATTCCATCTCCATTCACAACATCCACACATCCCAACTCATAGCACAAGTATAGATGAAGGAAAATAAAGAATCATGGAGGAAACGAGGAACTATAGCTAGGAGGGTAGCAAGAAGTACCGACCTTGATCAATGAGGAAGAAAACTCCTCCAAAAAGGCTCGTGAGGTGCTGCCCTAGCTTGGAACACGAGCTCCACGAGTTCTTGAGCTTGAATCTTGAAGAAAATGGGCTTGAGGTTGATCTAAGTCTTCACCCCTTTTGATTTCTTCCCCAAATGGAAACCCTAGGTTAGAAATCGCCCTCTCCTCTTTCTCTAACTCTCAAATGTCTCTAAGTGTTGTAAATGAGCCCTAAAGGTTCGGACAACCTTTAAGAGTAAAGAGTGAAACGCCAAAAGACCGAAATACCCTTACTGAAATTTCTACAAAACACGATACACCAATCGATCGGTGGTCGATACCGAGCGATTGGTTGCCTACCGATCGATCGGTTAAAAATCTACTCTCTGGAAAATTTCCCCATACAAAAATCCTGACCAGTCGATAGCTACCAATCGATCGGTTTTGGACCGATCGATCACTCCATGGACCGAGCGATCAGTGGTCTGCAGGTCCAAACTGTTTTAGCCATATCCTTTGACTCGTTCGTCGAATTTTGACGTTTTAACTTACGTTGGGTTCGTACTTTGAAAAGGAACATTTGTGACATTTTGGAATTTCTAATTTCTTCCTTATTTATTAATTGTACTACTTGAAAGGAAAAATGGCTACGAAAGTGCCATGCAATAAGCATGAAAATGTCCGGGGCTCTACAACGCGAGATTTGACCATGCAGGGTCAACCTTGAACTTGGGAGGAGTTCAAGGATACTTTTTACAAAAAGTACTTTCCTGTTGGAGCATGGGAAAAGAAAGAAAGAGAGTTCATCAACCTAGAGCAAGGTTCGATGACTGTGGCCGCTTATGAGGCTAAGTTCTCGGAGCTTTCTAGATTTGCGCCTCACATGGTTGGTACTGAGGCAATGAAGGTGAAAAGGTTTGAGCAAGGGCTCAAGGATGTTATCATGGAGAAGGTTTCAATTTTCAGATATGCTACCTACCTTAAGGTAGTAGACAAGGCCTTATTGGTCGAGGCCAATTCTGAAGCAGTGTCTAAGAAGAGGGAGTTGGCGAGAGGCCAAGCCAGTAGTTCAGCACCTCTAGAGAGGCGGGCTTGTACTGGCCTTATCAGTACACGTGGCCAACACCACCAATGAGGCTATCTTATGTGCCTTTCCATGGCCGTAGATGCCTCAAGCGCCACGGCCTCAGGCTCTTTCAGCTCCACGGCTAGTTGCCCCTCAGACGGTGAGGTATGCTCCACCTCCGGTCCCTCTGACTTACACATATGAGGTCGGCACTTCATGCGACCGAAGGCATTCGGTAGGAGATTGTCGAAGAGCATCAGGTGGATGTTATCATTGCGGTCGCCAGGGCCATATGATCAGGGATTGCCCGAGTCGGCATTTGTCTGGCCAGTCTCAGGGGATTAGGCCCCCAACACGCCCAGCAGGATCATACCAGGCATCATCTCAACCTACCCGGTAGACCTCCACCTCGCCAGGCAAACCAGGGATGAGTTTTTGCATTGACAGAGGGTGATGCACTTGCATCTGATGATGTAGTGCAAGGTACACGTTTAGAGTTATTCTTTTAACCACGACTTCATGTTATGCCTTATTCTTTGTGTACGTATGTGGCGTGCTATATATATCTATCTACCTATATATATGATGTTGATGCATGGATTGACTGAGCTAGTTAAAATTTCAGGAACCTTACTAGTCACTGAATGTTTGGCTCGAGTATTGATCGACACCGGGTCTACTCATTCATTCGTATCACCAAGTTTCTCTCAAGGCTTTTCCTCGGAGCCTAGTCAGTTGGAACAGGAGTTGGCCATTTCGAATCCTCTCTGCAAGACAACAGTGGTAGATAAAGTGTGTAGAAATAGTGTGGTTCAAGTGGGGAGCCACGAGTTGGCGGTTGATCTAATCATCCTCGGATTTCAAGACTTTGATGTTAGATTGAGAATGGATTGGTTAGCAGTGCATCATGGGCATGTAGCTTGTTTTGAAAAGATGGTACTCTTCCGGCTAGTGGAAGGCAAACCATTTCATTTTTGGGGGTTGAAAAGTAGAGATATTGCTCGCTTTGTGGCGTTGAGTTTAGCAAACCCCGAGGCAAAGGACTCTTTGACTATTCCGATCGTGAGTGAATTCTTAGATGTGTTTCCAGAGGAGTTGCTAGCATTGCCTCTAAATAAGGAGATTGAGTTTTTGATCGAGCTTGCACCAGGCACAGCTCCTATTTTCAGGGCTCCATATAGAATGGCCCCTATTGAACTCAAGGAGTTGAAGACTCAGTTGGAGGAATTACAAGACCTTGGTTTTATTCGACCAAGTGTCTCACCGTTGAGTGACCGGTTTTATTTGTTAAGAAGAAGGATGGCTCGATACGGATATGCGTCGATTACCGACAGTTGAACAAAGTCACTATAACCCATTGCCTAGGATTGATGACTTGTTCGATCAGTTGAACGGAGCAAAGTTTTTCTCTAAGATTGATCTTCAGTCGGGTTACCACCAGTTGAAGATCAAGGCTGAACATGTTCCCAAAACTACCTTCCAAACTCGGTATAGACACTACGAGTTCTTGGTGATGCCTTTTGGTCTCACAAATGCGCCAGCAGCCTTTATGGATTTAATGAACCCGGTGTTCCGGCCATACCTGGATCGATGTGTGATCGTGTTTGTCGATGATATCTTGGTGTATTCCCAAACACGGGAAGATCACATGCGAGACCTTCGCCTTGCTTTGGAAATCCTGAGAGAGCACAAGCTATACGCCAAACTTAATAAGTGTGAGTTTTGGTTGGAAGAAGTGGCATTCCTAGGCCACGTTGTATCCGCGGAAGGCATCTTGGTACATCCGAAGAAGATAGAGGCAGTCATGAGTTTGGCAAGGCCCAAGAGTGTCACAGAGATACGCAGCTTTCTTGGGTTGGTAGGCTACTACAAGAGATTCGTAGAGGGTTTCTCTAGCCTTGCAGCACCGCTCACTTATTTGACAAGGAAGAATGCGAAGTTCGTGTGGAGCGATAAGTGCGAGATCAGTTTCACGGAGCTGAAGAAGCGGCTTACCACGGCCCCCGTCCTTACTGTGCCATCCGAACGTGATGGTTATGAGGTGTACATTGATGCCTCACACGTTGGACTTCGGTGTGTCCTTATGCAACACAAGAAAGTCATTGTCAATGCATCAAGGCAATTGAAAGAGGATGAAAAGAATTACCCCACGCACGACTTGGAACTTGCTGCAGTTGTGTTTGCGCTTCAGATTTGGTGACATCACATGTATGGGGTAGAATTCTAAGTGTATATGGATCACAAGAGCCTCAAGTACCTCTTTTCCCAAAAGGAATTGAATCTGAGGCAGTGGCGTAGTATGGAATTTTTGAAAGACTATGACTACACCATCCAATACCACCCGGGCAAAGCAAACATCGTAGCAGATGCCTTGAGTAGAAGACCTCCGGGTTTGTTGGCTCACATGTTGGTGCAAGAATGGAAGCTATTGGAAGATTTGGCAAATCTGGACATCAGTGTGAATGATTCTGTCCGCGGTCCTGTTTTGGCAAATGTCACGGTTCGACCGTACATTATAGATTTGATCCAAGAATATCAAGCCACAGATGCTGAATTGTTCGCTTTCCGGGACAAGGAAGTTGCCAAGGGTAGTGAGGACTTCTCTCTCACTAGCCGAGGTGCTATCACATTCAAGGGAAGGCTTTGTGTTCCGATCAATGCGGATCTTCGACGAGAGATTATGGATGAGGCTCGCCGTTTGAAATACACAGTGCATCCTGGGGGTACAAAGATGTATCGGAACCTCAAGAGTCACTTTTGGTGGCGGAATATGAAGAGGGATGTTGTGGAGTATGTGGCACGATGTTTGGTGTGCCAGCAGCTAAAAGCAGAGCACATGCAGCCCGCAGGTCTATTACAGTCTCTCCCTATTCCCGAGTGGAAATGGGAGAACATCTCCATGGACTTCATAGTTGGCTTGCCAAAGACGGCAAAGGGCTTAGATGCGATTTGGGTCATGGTGGATCGTTTAACAAAGTCCACGCATTTCTTACCTTACCGGACCACGTGGAATTCTAGCCAATTGGCCGCTCTGTACATCAAGGAAGTTGTTAAGCTACACAGGGTGGCAGTTAGTATTGTGTCAGATCGGGATCCGAGATTCACATCCAGGTTCTGTAAGAGTTTTCAAGATGCTATGGGTTCCCGACTTGATTTCGGCACCGTCTTTCATCCATAAACGGACGGACAAATCGAGAGGGTGAACCAAGTCATCGAAGATATGCTTCGAGCTTGTATGCTAGATTTCAAAGGCAGTTGGGAAGAGTACTTCCCTTTGGTTGAATTTTCCTACAATAACAGCTACCAGGCAAGCATCCAAATGGCTCCATTTGAGGCCTTGTATGAGCAAAGCTGCAGGTCTCCTCTCTATTGGGATGAGGTAGGAGAAAGAAAGGTGTTAGGTTCGGAGTTGAGCGAGCAAACTACGAGTATAGTCAAGATCATCAGGAATCGGTTGAAAGCTGCTCAAGATCGTCAAAAGAGCTATGCGGACACACACCGCAGGGACTTGGAATTCCAGGTTGGGGATCAAGTCTTTGTGAAGGTATCTCCTAGCAAGGGGATTATGAGATTTGGCAGGCGAGGCAAGCTTAGTCCTCAATATGTTGGCCCGTTTGAGATCATCACGCGAGTTGATGAGGTTGCTTACAAGGTAGCTCTTCCACCTCACATGGCCGTGGTTTACAACATTTTCCATGTGTCTATGCTTCGGAAGTACATTGCAGACTCTTCGCATGTCATAGACTTGGAACCGTTGGAAATTCGAGTGGATCTCACTTTAGTTGAGAGGCCGGTTCACATATTGGATCGGAGAGATCAAGTCCTTCACAACAAAATGATTCCGTTGGTTCTCGTACAGTGGCAACATCATGCTCGAGAAGAGGCTACATGGGAACGTGAGGCTGAGTCAAAGCAAAGTACCCGAAATTGTTTGAATGAGTTTTGTATAGGTTTTGTATATGACTTGTAAATTTGTTTTGGTTTGTAATGCATGTGTCGTCCAAATTTCGAGGATGAAATTTTTATAAGGGAGGAGGATGTAGAGCCCTGAAACTTTTTGCATATGCCTTGGGATGTGTGTCAAGGCATGGTGTCTTGTAATCTCAATTTCATGAAATGAAAATTTGAAACTTCGATGGAATTGTGTCAAGAATGCTATAATTATTTAGATAAATTTTTTAAGAAAGCCTATAAGCTTTAAAGGGGTCCTAGTCAAGTTTAGAAGATGTTAGAATAGAAGTAAAATGGGTCCAAATAGTAGGAATGCGTGAAAAATGGACCCAGTGTCAAAAACCTGCAGACCACCGATCGCTTGGTCCATTGTAGCGATCGATCGGTCCACAACCGATCGATCGGAGGCTATCGACTGGTTCACTCTTTTGAATGGGGAAAAATTCCAGAGAGCATGTTTTTGACCAATCACTCGGTCAAGAACACCGATCGTTCGGTATGCAACCGATCGATCGGTCATAACCACCGATCGCTCGGTCCCCCGCGTTTTACAGAAATTTCAGTAAGGGTGTTTTCATCTTTTGGGCGTTTTACTCATGCCTTAAAGGCTTTGCCCGAGCATTTGAGGGTTCACATACCCTAAGTAGAGACCTTGAGAGATAGCGAGAAAGGAGAAAGAGATTTCTAACCTAGGGTTTGCTTTTGGGAAGAAATCAAAGGGGTTTTAAGAACCCTAGGTCATCACAAGCTCGTTTTCCTTCAAGATCAAGGCTCAAGCACTCGTGGAGCTTGTTCTCCAAGCTAGGGCAGCAACTCACGCATCTTCTTGCAAGGGGTTTCTTCCCTAATTTGTCAAGGTCGGTACCTTTTGCTATCCTCCTAGTTCATACCTCTTTTCTTTTCTTCTACTTTGTTATTTTCCCTAATGTATGAACCTAATGGGATGAACGGGTGGTTGTTGGATGTGAATGGGCGATTGGATGCCGTGTGCATGGTTGTGATGAATGAAATGGAGAGGGCATTGTATCCATAATGAACATACATGTGTGATGTGAGCATCAACCCACCTAGAAAAGCATGATGTAGGTTTAATAAATAATGAACACACCCTATATTTGATGAAATGTCAAGGTGAATAAAATGAGTTATAAAATAATAAATGCATGCTTAATTAATTATGGAGATTGCTAGGGCCTATGAAGTGTGCTTTCTTATTTTTCCTAAATTGCATGAATATTGACTTGTTCAAATTATTGATGTTATATGCATTGGGAATTACCCAGTTGTCATATTTAAATTTAAATGCAAGTATGTACACGATTCCACGAGAACGGCATGTATGACATGATTTACCAAGGTTTTTCAAGAACGAGAATTAGAGGTGGGACATATCCTAAGATATGTTTTACCTCGCTTTTGGCAAGAACAAGACTCGCAAGTACATATCATAAGAAGGGTTTCCCTTCCCTCGCATGAGCATTTAGGAAGAAGGGTCTCCCTTCCCTCATAAGTAGTTTATTTTTCAACCAAGCAAGATACATGGCATGGCAAGTATGAGCATTTAGGAAGAAGAGTCTCCCTTCCCTCACAAGTAGTTTATTTTTCAAGCAAGCAAGACACATGGAATGGCAAGCATGAGCATTTAGGAAGAAGGGTCTCCTTTCCCTCACAAGTAGCATGAACACGTTTATTTTCCAAACAGGCATGGCATGGCATGACATGCATGACACGACATGATATGACAAGAAAAGACAGACAAGACAAGATTTCAAGCATGCAACAAGTATTCTAAGTCAAGTCAAGTGCACGACTATGTCAAGAGGTTTTATCAGCATTTCTGTGATGCAAGCATGAATATAAATTGCTTTACTTCCTTGTTATGATATGAATTGTTTTCAGCGTTATAATGTGAATTGTTCTTCTCTTTATATATTGCTATGGTTATGCTATGACTGTTGGTTAGTATTTGGTACACGCTGAGTATTCCATGTTCAGCCATACTTCTTATGTCAGCAGGTGATAGCGGAGCGGCTGCTCCTTTTGACATCTGTGCTCCAAGCCCTTGGGTGGAGGAGGAGTATTTCGAGGAACCTGTGGAGGAACCTCCAGTAGAGGGTTATTATTAGAGGTGGTAGATTCTGAGTGAATAGCTGTGGGTGAGTTGAGAGAGATGTATTCATGTACTTTTGGTAGGCCTATCCGCACTTTCTTTTGTGTATCTTTTTGTACAAACTTGGATTACATATATATATACATAGAGGTTTTTGGTTAGACTTCCGCTGTGCTTTGCAGTTATGTTTCCACTATCATGTCCTCTATTGTATATGCTCCAGGTCTTTTGCAGGTTATTTTGGTCAAGCAAGTCATGCAAGTTATGATGAGTCATCCAAGATTCACTCTAACTCCTAGGGTGGGTTTTGCGTCGCAACATGAGTATATGCAGCAAGTGCATAATACTGAATGGGGTCACTAGTGGATACCCTATGGAATACACTGTCAGATTGTATTAGGGTTATCCATTTGACAAATTATCCTTAGACCTGAGAGGTTAACATCTTCTCAAATATTTGTCTATATGGCTTTGATGTACTAATCGGCGATGTCCAATACACAGGACTAACTCCGGGTACGTTGGGTCATGTACACAATGTTTGGAGAAGTGTGTAAACGCTCAATAAGGAATCCACAACTCCTTCATTGGAGATAATAATGATATCAAGGTGGTACTTGTTGAACTGAACTGTTAAATCCAGTACTAGCGCTTTTCGGTAAAATGGTTTTTATCGAAGTTGATATTTTTAATATGGAAAAGTACATATAAATATATATGTTAGTTCTTTTCTAATGTTTCTTCAAAAGTGCTTTGGAAGTTCAATTCAATGAAAAAGTAATCATGAGAAAGGGTTCTATTAATAAGTTAGGGACTAAGATAGTGGAATTGTTCCAATCCCGGAAGCTTACAAGTGATATCGGAATGTGGAAGGATTTATTTGTAAATATATTGTGAGATGGTACTTACAAGCAATTCTCTAATTTCTGGAGGTTAATCACATTGTGTTAATGGACATTAATTTTGATTGGTGAAAGTCCAGGGACTTAGATAACATTCTATGATCCTAATGGAGTTTTAGGAAAGGTGTTTCCTAGTAACAATGCTTTAACCAAAAGGTTGAGTACTTGGTCCCACAACCGGATATAGGAGATCCCTTTAGATCCTACACACAAGGACCTTCTTAAAGTATTTAATTTAATTATTAATTTAATTAATTAATTTCTCTAAGTAATCACTATATGGTATAGTGAAGCTCTAAACGGTGGAATCACATTAGATGTGAAAAACCAAATGGGTAGGACCCATTGGGAATTATTATAAAAGAATAATTCAAGTGACCAATAGGGATTTAGAACCCTAAGGGCATGTGGTGTGGGGCCCACCTAGGGTGGGATGCCCACTTCATGGAATAATAATAATTTTTATTATTATTTAATTAGTATCTAATAACTACTCTCCTTATTGGATAAGGTTAGTTAGTGTAGAGCCCCGAATCTTTATTGCACTAGGTGATGAATAGTGTGTGAATAGTGCTCAAGTGTGGTTTTGTGCACTAATGGGCTTTATATTAATATAAGAGTTTGGATTTATGGCGTGCATGTTTCAATGGGCCTAGATATCACTAAGGAGCATGTATGAAGCATAAAAGAGTGTTAAAATGATATTGGAGGAGTTTCAAGTAATCGGAATAGGGTTTTGCAGAAAAAAACAGGGGTCCACCGATCGCTCGGTGCCATCCTCCGATCGACCAGTCAACTACCGATCGATCGGTAGCTATCGACTGGTTAACTTTTTTCTATGGGGAAAATTTTTTGAGAGGGTGTTTTTAACCGATCTCTCGGTTGAAACCACCGATCGACCGGTAAGCCACCGATCGCTCGGTCTGTACCACCGATCGATTGGTTATACGCAGTTTTTCTTCATTAAGGGTGTTTAAGACTTTAGCCACCACCCTTTTGCCTATATAAAGGCTGGGTTCGTGCCTTAGGGTTTCAGAAACCCTTAGTGCATAATTTTGAGTGATTTTGAGAGGAAGAAGAAGGAGGAAGCTAGGTGTTGATCAAGCTTGAAGAGAAGATCAAAGATCTTCCCTCCTTGGTGTTTTTCAACAACAAGAACTCAAGGTTCTCCCCTAGCTCAAGCTTTTGGAATCAAAATCTTTGATTTCACCAAGGTAGATACACTCTACTACCAATCTTGCAATCCTACTAGTTGTTGAATATGATTCTTCTTACTCTATGCTACATATACCTTGATTTGCTATGGTATGGAAGGATGTTATACTATGTTGGATGTAAGTTATCGTTATGGTGTACTCTAAGTGTTTGGTGAAATACCTATAAGGGATTTAGATGCTTAAATATGATTATTACTCTCATATGCTCATAGGCTCGCATGTCTCGCATGAATCGATGTTTTCCATGGATTTCTCAATGTACGAAAATGTGTTTTTCACAAAAAAATACTAATAAGGAACGATTCTAAGTAACTCTATGATTTCTCTAAGATCGTTTCACAAGCTCTACGGACCATACTATGCTCACAAGGAACTCTATGATAAGCTCTAAGATCGTCTCACAAGCTCTGCGGATCATAAATGTAACGCTTTAAGATCTCTAAGGATATGCTCTATGTTGTGCTCTATGGTATCTCCATGTCTCTACGGATCATAATGACTCTAAGTAACTCCATGAACTCACAAGAACTCACAAGGCTATGATTATTGCATGACTCACATGGTTACAATTTTGGTTTTGGGTTTCGAACCTCATCTCACATGTTATTTCAAGGTTTCCATGCTCTTACATATTTTTACGGATTTCATTCTCCATGATTCGTATGCTCTATGCTTAATGCGTTATTGTTATTAGTTTGTATACGCTGAGTATTCCACGCTCAGCCGATATTTGTTATCATCGGCAGGTGCTCGGGCTCCGTTCGACATATGTGGCATGGAACTATGGTTGGAGGAAGAGTACTTCGATCCGGAGCCTTCCATGGATCATTATCAGGACGATGGTCCTATAGATAGGTGTCGAGACTTCGACTTTTGTTGATCGACAGACTTAGAACTTTAAGATGTTATTTTGAAATGTGAGTGTGGGATTTGTCCACTCTACTTTTGGGTTTCTCACATGTATATACTTTGGTTGGTTCATACTTGAACTGAGTTATAGGAGTATCACTTTGCTTCCTCTATGTTTAGTATTTTATTCCCCTGTGCATTCTTTATCGCTTCCGCTAGATATGTTTGTGTTTCTGACAGGTCTCCACGTGTGCCTTATGTATTATAATGGAGGTATGATACGGCGGTTACGAGTCAATGTATCCCTAACTCATAGGGGGTATTTTGGGTCCCGACAGTTACTTAGTTAGAGTTAGTTACTAATTAAAGATTCCTTGTTGGACAAGAATTCTATTAGTTTCTTACTAATCAAGGAATCCTAATTGGATTAGGATAAGAATAAGATTAGTTGGACACTAATGGATAAGGTTAGTTTCTATTAATGATTATTCCTAATTGGATTAAGAGAAATCAAGAATTAGAAACAAATTGAGGAATTCTAATTGGATTAGAAAGTAGACTCTTGAGTTGCGAGCAACCCAAGCTCTCCTATATAAAGAGGTGGACGTCCAAGGCTTGGGACACAATAAAATTTCCAAAATTTTATTTTCTCCTCTCCTCAATCTCACGCCCTCCCACTCTTCTCTCTTTGAGGTGTACGGTCGGCCCTCTTCTCCCCTTTTCTATTCTCTTGAGTTCTAAGTTTTGAATATTCAAGAAGAAGAAGATTAAGGATCTTGTTAATCAAGAAAGGCTCTTGATCAATAAAGATTGGATCTTTATTTCAAGATCCTAGAGCTGGAAATTTGGAAGGGCCATTAGCTTCCATTAGAAAAAGCTTTAAAGGAAAAAGAAGGTTCGTGTGAATCGACAGGAGACTTGACACTTGTGAAGTTTTGCGAGTACTATTCTAACATGGATTTGACTTAACAATTTCAAAGTCGCAAAGGTGAATGTTATTCCTACCTTTATTGAATAAAATCAATTAGAATCTTAGTCAGATCTTGGGATTCGATGTATGCCCCCCAGGAACTGTTTTTCTAAAATTAAAAAGAGGCATACTTTGAGCTTATAATCTACTCGAACCGTCAGAACTCTATGTAGAGATTTCTCCAAAAATACTCCAAGCTTGATCCTTGTTCTTCACTATCCCCACCAAGCTTTAGAATCCTTTTTGGAATTGTTAAAGCAAGAGGAAGAAGATGCAGTTGTAGTGTAGACTTTCTATCACTCACAAACTTAAGGTTCAAAACCTTAAAATATCAAAACCCAAAAATTAACCACCAAGGAAGCTCACAAAAATCCCTAGGGTAATTCCCTAGGGCTTATGGTTTGGAGAGAGAGGAGAGGAGAGAAGAAATTCTGGAGAATTGTGTTCTCTCTCCCACGAAAAAGTGTTGTTGTATTTATAGATTTAGATCTAATCCAAATCCTAATCCAATTACAACTTATCTAGTAGGATTTATTAATTAATAATGACTCTTACTATTAATTAATTGAACTCCTACCTTATCTATAACTACTTTAGTTATAGTAATCCTACTAATTAAAGAGTCCTTATAGAAAGAGGATTCCTTAATTAAAAGGGATAAAGTCAACATCCAACACAAGGAGGAAACCTAGTCAAACTAAGAGACCAACACCAAGGGGGGTGGGGGGGGGGGTGTGAGCTTCTATGGGGCATGAGTTTTGAGGAGTTAAAACTCCTTTTTGTAATCCAATTACAATATCATCTTAATCGTAATTGCAATCCAATCATTGGATATTAATTCCATAATGAAAAGAGATATTATTCAACAATGATTCAATTAAACAAATCCTAATCCAATTAGGATTACCAAAGTGGGCGCCTCAACCTAGGGTTTAAACCCATGGGCTTGGGCCTATATTAAAGGTCCATATGGATGGGTTTTTGTGTAGAGCCCCGGACTTTTTCATGCTTAATACATAGCACTTTCGTTGCCAATTTGCCTTTAAAGTAGTGCAATTAATAAATAAGGAAGAAATTAGAAATTCCGAAACGTCAGAAATGTTCCTTTTCGAAGTACGAACCCAACGCAAGTTGAATCGTCGAAATCCGACGAGCGAGTCAAAAGATATGGCCAAAACAGTCTGGACCTGTAGGCAACCGATCGCTCGGTCCATAGAGCGATCGATCGGTACAAAACCGATCAATCGGTAGCTATTGACTGGTCAAGATTTTTGTATGGGAAAATTTTCCAGAGAGTTGATTTTTGGTCGAGAGCTCGGTCAACACACCGATCGCTCGGTAGGCAACCGATCGATCGGTCATAAACACCGATCGCTCGGTCCTCGTGTTTTTGCAGAAATTTCATTAAGGGTGTTTTCGTCTTTTGGGCGTTTCACTTTTTTTTTTGAAAAAGGAAAGCTGGGGTTAGGCAGACCCCGACTAGAATAAATTAAAAACAAAGAGATTACACTCTTATGAATCTACAACCCCGAGCATCATCCTGAATTAGCTTACATAATTGGAGGGTGAACGAGTCACTATCTAATAAAAACTCACCACTAGAGGGATAAAGCTTGGAGAGAGCATCTGCTACCTTGTTAGCCTCCCTATAAACATGAGAAATAGACGCCAAGCAAAGCCTACCCCATAATTGATCAATGTCATCCAATAAACAATATAGAGCCCATGGACGAGAGCAAGTCTTGGAGACACACTTGACTGCCCATAGCGAATCAGATTCTATCTAAATCCTATGAAAGCCTAACCGAATAGCTTCCTCAAGCCCTCTTTTTATAGCAAAAAGCTCCATTTCGATTACCGTACCAATAGTTTTTGTTCCCGCACAAGCGTGCACCACCAGCCCTTCCGAATTCCGGAAGACGCAACCATACCCGACCCGGGAACCTCCAACAGCTCCATCTGTGTTTATCTTAATAACACCATGATCTGGGGGAATCCAGGAGACCCACTTTATCGGGGAAGCGGCCCAACGAACAGCCAAATCCCACTTGTTACAAAGAAGACGATGCCGCGCAGAATCCTGAATGGCAACCGGTGAGCAATCAAACTTAATTTTGACATCCATTATGATGTCCTTTAGCACGACACTTGGAAGGCGTTTAGCATTTGTAGTCCACCGCCGATTCCTTTCCTACCATAAATGATAGACGAAGGCACCCAAGACAACCCGACGAATATGGTTTGCAAAACTAGGAGACCGCCACTTCCTACCATACCACCGAACCATAGCACTCCACGATGAAAATCTTCTGAGCTGAATATGAGTGAGCTGGGACAGCTTTTTCCATAGGAACTCAGCATAGTCACAGCGAGTAAACAGGTGGTCATGTGTCTCGGCTTGATAGGTACAAAGTAGACACCTATCACACCCAATAGTTCCCCATCTAAAGAGTTTGTCCTTAGTCATTAAAACTTCTTTGGCAGCCATCCACATAATAAAAGCATGACGAGGAATGTTATCCCCAAACCACACAAGATTATGCCAACTAATAGGAGAATGATGAATACGAATAGTTTCCCAAGCTGAAGAAAGAGTGAAAGACCCATGAACAGAAGGTTTCCAAATAATTCTATCAGTCTCCTCACCGTTCATCATTTGAACATTGCTAATCTCATCCAGCATCAAACAGCTCAGGGTCATCTGGCGGAGCAATTCTCCATTCATTTCGATGTCGGATGGAATCAACAGTGGCCAAGCGGCCTAACCCATTCATCGGGAGGCTGAGCTGCCATTCTTGGTTCATCAGCACCCCCAAAGTGTGCCATGGTTCTAACCAGAGCTTCGTCCTCTTGCCATTTCCAATTAAGTGCTTAACCATTGGTTCCGCAATAGAGCGCACCCGTAGGATACTACGAGTACTCCATGAAGGGGAGTAGGAAATAGCCATAGTCTAGATAGAGTCCCTTTTGAGGTATTTACTTGAGAACCAGTGGCTCCATATGGATTCAAACTGAGCAGCTAGCTCCCAGACTCTTTGCATCAACAAGCATGTATTCCACTCCTTAATCTTCCGCAGCCCCAGCCCTCCTTCACATGTGGGCTTACACACCGCATCCCAAGCAACCTTATGATTTTTCCGATCCATATCCACGCCCCCCCATAGGAAACGAGCAAAAGTTCTTTCAATAGAATGGATAATCGATTTCGGGAGCGCAAAAACTGAGCCCCAGTATATTAGAAAGCTAGATAACACTGTTCTAATGAGCTCCAACCTCCCAGCATAGGAAAGGACTTTGTTCTTCCATGAGGTCAATCTCTTTTGAATCCTCTCCAATAATGGCAAGCAATCCCTAGAGGTGATACGAGTAGAAGAGAGTGGGAGGCCCAGATACTTAATTGGCAAAATACCTTTTTTAATGCCTAATAGATCTTCAATCTTCTTAGTAAGTCTGATGTTCACATTGCCAAAAAAACATTGGGACTTGTCCAGGTTAATTTCCATTCCCGAATCCTTGAACCGCTCAAGAGCAAGATGAATGCATCTGATGGAGGCACTGTTGGCTTCAGAGAAAATGATTAAGTCATCTGCAAAGCAGAGATGAGTGAGCACAGCAATAAGGGTGGGGAGTGAGGGAACCCTCTTGCGCAAGACGGGTTAGGTCACTAGATAACACCTGCATGATCATCATAAATAGATAGGGCGACATCGGGTCTCCTTGTCGAAGGCCCCGACCACCAGAGAAGAATCCCTCCCTCTTACCATTGACCATAACAGCGAAGGTAGCACCCGTAATGCAAGCCATTACTCTATCCACAAAAAAAAGAGGGAAGCACATTTTAAGCATGGCTGCCTTCAAGAAACTCCAGGACACAGAGTCATAGGCTTTCCGTAAATCAATCTTTATAGCAACCCTTGGCTTTCCTCTAGCAAGATGATAATTATGAAGTAGCTCTTGGCATAGAAGAATATTGTCGGAAATCCGACGACCCTTAATAAAAGCAGATTGACTAGGATCAATGATGTAGAGCCCCGGACCTTTTCACATTTAATGCATGACACTTTCATAGCCATTTTGCCTTTAAAGTAGTACAATTAATAAATAAGGAAGAAATTGAAAATTCCGAAACGTAAAAAATGTTCCTTTTCAAAGTACGAACCCAACGCAAGTTGAATCGTCAAAATCTGACGAGCGAGTCAAAAGATATGGCCAAAACAGTCTGGACCTGCAGGCAACCGATCGCTCGGTCCATAGAGCGATCGATCGGTCCAAAACCGATCGATCGGTAGCTATCGACTGGTCAAGATTTTTGTATGGGGAAATTTTCCAGAGAGTTGATTTTTGGTCGAGAGCTCGGTCAACACACCGATCGCTCGGTAGGCAACCAATCAATCGGTCATAAACACCGATCGCTCGGTCCTCGCGTTTTGCAGAATTTTCACTAAGGGCATTTTCGGCATTCGGGTGTTATACCCTTTCTTATATAGGATCGCCCGAGCCTTTAGGGCTCACTCTCAACACTTAGAGAGATTGGAAGATAAGAAGAGAGGAAAGGGTGATTCCTAAACCTAGGGTTTCCATTTTGGAGAGAAATCAAGGGGTTTGTGAACCCACACTCAACTCAAGCCCATTTTTCTTCAAGATCAAGGCACAAGCTCGTGAGGAGCATCTTCTCAAGCTAGGGCAGCAACTCACGGTGGTTTTTGGAAGGGGATTTCTTCCTCACTTGATCAAGGTCGGTACTTCTTGCTACCCTCCTAGTTATGGTTCCTCTTTTCCCTTTATTTCTCTTTACTTTCCTTTATTTACACATGTGCTATGAGATGGATGGTTGTGAATGGTGAATGGAGATGGAATGGACGATTGGATGCCAACGGTTGTGTTGTGATGATTAAAATGGGGATGGCATTGTTCCAATAATGAACATACTTGCATGATTTGAGTAAAACCCATCTAGAAAAGCATGTTGTAGGGTAAATCAATAATGAACACACCATGTTTGATGAAATGCCAAGGTGATTAAAGTGAGTTGTAAATTAGGAAATGCATGCCTAATAAATTATGGATATTGCTAGGGCCTATGATAGTGTGTTTTCTTGCTTTCCCTAAATGATGTGAATATTACATTGCTCAATCATTGATCTTATAAGTGTTGTGAATTACCCAAATGTCATATTTAAATTTAAATGCAAGTATGTACACGATTCCCACGAGCACGGCATGCATGACATGATTTACCGAGGTTTTCAAGAACATGGTTAGAGGTGGGACATATCCTACGATATGTTTTACCTCGCTTTTCACAAGAAAACAAGAACCAACATTCCACGAGGGGTCTCCCCTCACTCACAAGTGCATCTCATGAAGAAGGGCCTCCCTTCCCTCGCAAGTACATACATATCATGAAGAAGGGTCTCCCTTCCCTCTCAAGTGCATTGCATAAAGAAGGGTCTCCCTTCCCTCTCAAGCGCATCTCACAAGGATATCTCACAAGTGTATCTCACAAGTTACATGATCACAAGCAAGCACCCATGACATGCATGACATGACACGTACGACACGCTCGACAAGATCAAGCAAGACAAACACGACAAGCTTTCAAGTACGAAAAGATATTTCAAGCCAAGTCAAGTGCACGATGTTTTCAAGAGGTTTTATCGGCTTTCTACGAAATACAAGCATGATTATAAATTGTTTTACTTCCCTGTATGATATGAATTTTTTCCGTCTAACATATATGAATTGCTCCTGATTTATGTATTGCCATTATTATGCTATAACTGTTGGTTAGTATTTAGTACCCGCTGAGTATTCCATGCTCAGCCGTACTTCTTATGTCGGTAGGTTCTGAGGGAGCTGCTGCTCCATTTGATGTTTGTGCTCCTGGTCCATGGGTGGAGAAGGAGTACGTCGAGGAGCCTTTGGAGGAACCTCCCGTAGAGGGTTATCAGTAGGTGGTGTTAGATTCTGAGTGGATTAACTGTGTGTGAGCATGAGTGATTATATCCATGTATTTTGGCGGGCATGTCCGCACTTTCTTTGTTTTGATTTCTTTGTATTAAACTTGGACCATGTGTATATACTTAGAGGTTGTTAGACTTCCGCTGTGTTTTATAGTTATGTTTCCGCTGTCATCCTCTATTGTATATGCTCTGTGGGTTTTTGCAGGTTGGTTTGTCAAGCAAGTCATGTAAGCCATGATTAGTCGTCCAAAGTTCACTCTAACTCCTAGGGTGGGTTTTGAGTCGCGACAGAAGTGGTATCAGAGCTTAGGCTTTAGGTCTCTAGGGTCACTTAGAATCGAATACCACGGCTTGACAAGAGCATATGTTGGGAAACGAGTTAGGAAGGAAGTAAGTCGGAAGCGAGTCTTGATCCAAGTGAAAGACTAAACTTTAGTCTTAGTCTAAAATGGTTGCTTTAACCAAGTACGGGTCCTAGGTACGCTAGAACATATAATGTGATGAATACTCTGATGACTTGATGTGATGTGTATTAGTATTACATTACTAATACAAATTGAATTATTGTGAAATGACATTGAAATAAACTGTGGTTTCAAGTTAGACTCATGTGGTGTTATTATTCTCAGGACTTTAGTCATGAGACGGAACACACGGGGACGTGGACCACATACCAGAGCTTCCTCTTCTTCACGGGATGAGGATGAGCAGCCGGACCTCTCTCAGGTCTTAAGCTCTATTGCTGAGACTCTCGCCATCCTGGCGGCTCGGCAGGCTATATCATCATCGGCGGCACCTACTCCACCGCCCGCAGCTCCAGTACATCGTACCGCTGGAGTTGAGGCATTCTGGAGATTGAGGTCTCCATCCTTCCATGGGAGTGTGGACCCTCTTGCTGCGGAGGCATAGATCCTCCAGATGGAGAAGATCTTTGCGGTCCTCTCGCCTACAGAGGAGGATGAGTAGCATGGGCAGTTTTCATGCTAGAGAGCGAAGCCCACCATTGGTGGTTGTCCGCATTGAGGATGCGAGATTTGACCATGCAGGGTCATCTTTGGACTTGGGAGGAGTTCAAGGACACTTTTTATAAGAAGTACTTTCCGATCGGAGCACGGGAAAGGAAAGAGAGAGAATTCATCAACCTTGAGCAAGGTTCGATGTCAGTAGCACAATATGAAGCTAAGTTCTCGGAGCTCTCTAGATTTGCGCCTCACATGGTGGCTACTGAGGCAAGGAAGGCGAGGAGATTTGAGCAAGGGCTCAAGGATGTTATTATGGAGAAAGTATCGGCTTTTAGGCACGCTACTTATCCGGAAGTGGTAGACAAGGCCTTATTGGTTCGGGCAAATTCTGAGGCGGTGTCCAAGAAGAGGGAGTTGGCAAGAGGCCAAGCCAGTAGTTCAGCACCTCCAGAGAGGCGGGCTCGTACCGGCCCTTATCAGTATGCGTGGCCAGCACCACCGATGAGGCCATCTTATGCGCCTCCAGCTCCACGGCAGTATGTGCTTCAGGCACCGCGACCTCAGGCTCTTCCAACTCCACGACCAGTTGCACCTCAGACGGTGTGGTATGCTCCACCTCCGACCCCTCCGACCTATACACACGAGGTCTGCACTTTGTGCGGCCAAAGGCACCCGGCAGGAGATTGCCGAAGGGCATCGGGTGGTTGCTTTCATTGTGGTCGCCAGGGCCATATGATCAGGGATTGCCCCAGTCGGCATTTACCAGGCCAGTCTCAGGGGATTAGGCCACCAGCACGCCTAGCAGGATCATATTAGGCGTCATCTCAGACTACCCGGTCTACACCTCAGTCTCGCCAGGCAAACCAGGGGCGAGTTTTTACCTTAACAGAGGGTGATGCACTTGCATCTGACGATGTAGTGCAAGGTACGCAGTTGTAGCTTATTTAATTATCCGTAAATTAAACTGTTAAGTATTAATTGATTGTGTACGTACTTGGCATGTTATATATGTATATATATACCTACATGTATACACTGTTGATGCATGGATTAATTCCGCTAGTCAAAATTTCAGGAACCCTACTAGTCAATGTGTATTTGGCTCGAGTGTTGATTGATACCGGGTCTACTCATTCATTTGTCTCGTCGAGTTTTTCAGAAGGCTTTTCTGTAGAGCCAAGTCAGCTAGAACCGGAGTTAGCCATTTCGACTCCTCTCGGCAAAACAATATTGGCAGATAAAGTGTATAGAAATAGCGTGGTCCAAGTTGGAAGCCACGAGTTGGCGTTTGATCTCATCGTCCTGGGATTCCAAGACTTTGATGTTATATTGGGAATGGATTGGTTAGCAGCACATCATGGGCATGTAGCTTGCTTTGAGAAGATGGTACTCTTCAAGCCAGTAGAAGGAAAACCATTCCACTTTCGCGGGTTGAAAAGTAGAGATATTACTCGTTTTGCATCGTTGAGCTTAGCTAACCCCGAGGCAAAGGACTCATCGACTATTCCGGTTGTGAGTGAATTCCTGGATGTATTTCCAGAGGAGTTGCCAGGATTGCCTCCAGACAGAGAGATTGAGTTTGTGATCGAGCTTGCACCAGGCACAGCTCCTATTTTCAGGGCTCCGTATAGAATGGCCCCTATTGAACTCAAAGAGTTGAAGACTCAGTTGGAGGAATTACAAGGCCTTGGTTTCATTCGACCAAGTGTCTCACCGTGGGGTGCCCCAGTGTTATTTGTTAAGAAGAAGGATGGCTCGATGCGGATGTGCGTTGACTATCGGCAACTGAACAAAGTCACTATAAAGAATAGGTACCCATTGCCTAGAATTGATGACTTGTTCGATCAGTTGAAAGGAGCGAGGTTTTTCTCAAAGATACATCTTCGATCGGGCTATCACCAGTTGAAGATTAAGGCGGAAGATATTCCCAAAACTGTTTTCCGGACTCGACATGGACACTACGAGTTCTTGGGGATGCCTTTTGGTCTCACGAACGCGCCAGCAGCTTTTATGGATTTAATGAACCGGGTGTTCCGGCCATACCTAGATCGATGCGTGATAGTATTTGTCGACGATATCTTGGTGTATTCCCAGACACGGGAAGATCACATACGAGACCTTCGCCTTGCTTTGGAAATGCTGAGAGAGCACAAGCTATACGCCAAACTTAGCAAGTGTGAGTTTTGGTTGGAAGAGGTGGCATTCCTAGGCCACGTTGTTTCTGCAGAATGTATCTCGGTAGATCCGAAGAAGATCGAAGCAGTTATGAGTTGGGCGAGGCCCAAGAGTGTTATTGAGATACGCAGCTTTCTTGGGTTGGCAGGCTACTACAGGAGATTCGTAGTGTCGCGACCCAAAACCCACCCTAGGAGTTAGAGTGAACTTTGGACGACTAAATCATGACTTACATGACTTGCTTGACAAACCACCTGTAAAACACCCATAGAGCATATACAATAGAGGATAACAGCGGAAACATAACTATAAAACACAGTGGAAGGCTAACAACCTCTAAGTATATACACATGATCCAAGTTTAATACAATGAAATCAAAACAAAGAAAGTGCGGACATGCCGGCCAAAATACATGGATATAATCACTCATGCTCACCCACAGCTAATCCACTCAGAATCTAACACCACCTACTGATAACCCTCTACGGGAGGTTCCTCCAAAGGCTCCTCGACGTACTCCTCTTCCACCCATGGACCAGGAGCACAAACATCAAATGGAGCAGCAGCTCCCTCAGAACCTGCCGACATAAGAAGTACGGCTGAGCATGGAATACTCAGCGGGTACCAAATACTAACCAATAGTCATAGCATAAAAATGGCAATACATAAATCAGGAGCAATGACGGAAACAATTCATATCATACAAGGAAGTAGAGCAATTTATAATCATGCTTGTATTTCGTAGAGAGCCGATAAAACCTCTTGAAAACATCGTGCACTTGACTTGGCTTGAAATATCTTTTCGTACTTGAAAGCTTGTCGTGTTTGTCTTGCTTGATCTTGTCGAGCGTGTCGTACGTGTCATGTCATGCGTGCTTGCTTGTGATCATGTAACTTGTGAGATGCGCTTGAGAGGGAAGGGAGACCCTTCTTCATGATATGTATGTACTTGCGAGGGAAGGGAGGCCCTTCTTCATGATATGCACTTGTGAGTGAGGGGAGACCCCTCGTGGAATGTTGGTTCTTGTTTTCTTCTGAAAAGCGAGGTAAAACATATTGTAGGATATGTCCCACCTCTAATCATTTTCTTGAAAACCTCGGTAAATCATGTCATGCATGCCGTGCTCGTGGGATCGTGTGCATACTTGCATTTGAATTTAAACATGACAATTGGGTAATTTACAATACACATAACATTTGAGCAAGTCAATATTCATGTAATTTAGGGAAACGAGAAATCACACTATCATGAGCCCTAGCAATTCCATAAGCATTTAAGCATGCAATTTCTTAGTTTACAACCCATTTGTATTCACCTTGGCATTTCATCAAACATGGTGTGTTCATTATTCGTTAAACCTACATCATGCTTTTCTAGGTGGGTTTACAATCACAACATACTTGTATGTTTATTATTAGTACAATGCCCTTCCCCTTTTTGTTCATTACATCATACACACGGCATCCAATCGCCCATTCCGTCTCCATTCACCACGTTCACACTTCCAAACTTATAGCACACGTACAAAGGAAGGAAACAAAGAGAAATAAAGGAAAAGAGGAGCTATAGCTAGGAGGGTAGCAAGAAGTACCGACCTTAAGAATGAGGAAGAAACCCCTTCCAAAAACGACCCTGTAGCTGCTGTCCTAGCTTGGATCACGAGCTCCTCGAATGCTTGAGCCTTGATCTTGAAGAAAACGGGCTTGAAGTGATCTAAGGTCTCGAAACCCCTTTGATTCTTCTCCGAAAGCAAAACCCTAGCTTAGGAAACCCTTTCTCCTCTCTTCTAATCCCCCAAATCTTCTAAGTGTTGAGAATGAGCCCTAAAGGCTCGGGCAAGACTCTTAAGGTAAGAGTAAACCGACCAAAAGACCATAATACCCTTACTGAAATTTCTGCAAAAACGCGAGTGCCGAGCGATCGGTGTCTTGACCGATCTCTCGGTCAAAATTTAACTCTCTGGAAAATTTCCCCATGCAAAATTTTCCACCAGTCGATAGCCTCCGATCGATCGGTTTTGGACCGATCGATCGCTCCATTGACCGAGCGATCGGTTGCCTACATGTCCAAACTGTTTTGGCCATAACTTTTGACTCGTTCGTCCGATTTTGACGATTCAACTTGCGTTGGGTTCGTACTTCGACAACGAACATTTCTGACGTTTCGGAATTTCTAATTTCTTCCTTATTTATTAATTATACCTCTTTAAAGGCAAAATGGCAACGAAAGTGTCATGCTTAAATGTCAAAAGTTCGGGGCTCTACATCCTCCCCCTCTTACAAAAATTTCGTCCTTGAAATTTGGACGAGACAGGCATTACAGAATCAAACAAAATTACAAGCTACATAGACAAAACCCTATACAAAATTCATTCAAACAATTCCGGGTACTTCGCTTTCACTTCGGCTTCACGCTCCCATGTAGCTTCTTCCCGAGCATGGTGTCGCCATTGTATAAGAACCAATGGAATAGTTTTGTTGCGAAGCACGTGATCTCTCCGATCCAAAATCTGAACCGGCTTTTCAATCAAGGTGAGGTCCTCTCGAATCTCCAATGGTTCCAAGTCTATGACATGCGAAGGATCCGCAATGTACTTCCGAAGCATAGACACATGGAAAACGTTGTGAACTGCGGTCATGTGAGGTGGGAGAGCTACCCTGTAAGCAACCTCACCAACTCGCGTGATAATCTCAAAAGGCCCAACATACCGAGGACTGAGCTTGCCTCGCTTGCCAAATCTCATGATCCCTTTGCTAGGAGATACTTTCACAAAAACTTGATCCCCTACTTGAAATTCCAAGTCCCTACGGCGCGTGTCCGCATAAATTTTCTGGCGATCTTCTGTCGCGACCCAAAACCCATCCTAGGAGTTAGAGTGAACTTTGGACGACTAATCATGACTCGCTTGACAGCCAACCTGCAAAACCCACAGAACATATACAATAGAGGACATTATAGCGGAAACATAACCCTAAAGCACAGCGGAAGTCTACCAAACCTCTATGTATAGGCATACGCAGATCCAAGTTTATACAAAAAGTAACCAGAAGAAACTGCGGACAGACCCGCCAAAATACATGAATGTATATCTCCCGTCTCACCCACAGCTAATCCACTCAGAATCTAACACCACCTACTGATAACCCTCTACGGGAGGTTCCTCCAAAGGCTCCTCAACGTACTCCTCTTCCACCCATGGACCAGGAGCACAAACATCAAATGGAGCAGCAGCTCCCTCAGAACCTGCCGACATAAGAAGTACGGCTGAGCATGGAATACTCAGCGGGTACCAAATACTAACCAATAGTCATAGCATAAAAATGGCAATACATAAATCAGGAGCAATTGATATATGTTAGACGGAAACAATTCATATCATACAAGGAAGTAGAGCAATTTATAATCATGCTTGTATTTCGTAGAAAGCCGATAAAACCTCTTGAAAACATCGTGCACTTGACTTGGCTTGAAATATCTTTTCGTACTTGAAAGCTTGTCGTGTTTGTCTTGCTTGATCTTGTCGAGCGTGTCGTACGTGTCATGTCATGCGTGCTTGCTTGTGATCATGTAACTTGTGAGATGCGCTTGAGAGGGAAGGGAGACCCTTCTTCATGATATGTATGTACTTGCGAGGGAAGGGAGGCCCTTCTTCATGATATGCACTTGTGAGTGAGGGGAGACCCCTCGTGGAATGTTGGTTCTTGTTTTCTTCTGAAAAGCGAGGTAAAACATATTGTAGGATATGTCCCACCTCTAATCATTTTCTTGAAAACCTCGGTAAATCATGTCATGCATGCCGTGCTCGTGGGATCGTGTGCATACTTGCATTTGAATTTAAACATGACAATTGGGTAATTTACAATACACATAACATTTGAGCAAGTCAATATTCATGTAATTTAGGGAAACGAGAAATCACACTATCATGAGCCCTAGCAATTCCATAAGCATTTAAGCATGCAATTTCTTAGTTTACAACCCATTTGTATTCACCTTGGCATTTCATCAAACATGGTGTGTTCATTATTCGTTAAACCTACATCATGCTTTTCTAGGTGGGTTTACAATCACAACATACTTGTATGTTTATTATTAGTACAATGCCCTTCCCCTTTTTGTTCATTACATCATACACACGGCATCCAATCGCCCATTCCGTCTCCATTCACCACGTGTTCACACTTCCAAACTTATAGCACACGTACAAAGGAAGGAAACAAAGAGAAATAAAGGAAAAGAGGAGCTATAGCTAGGAGGGTAGCAAGAAGTACCGACCTTAAGAATGAGGAAGAAACCCCTTCCAAAAACGACCCTGTAGCTGCTGTCCTAGCTTGGATCACGAGCTCCTCGAATGCTTGAGCCTTGATCTTGAAGAAAACGGGCTTGAAGTGATCTAAGGTCTCAAAACCCCTTTGATTCTTCTCCGAAAGCAAAACCCTAGCTTAGGAAACCCTTTCTCCTCTCTTCTAATCCCCCAAATCTTCTAAGTGTTGAGAATGAGCCCTAAAGGCTCGGGCAAGACTCTTAAGGTAAGAGTAAACCGACCAAAAGACCATAATACCCTTACTGAAATTTCTGCAAAAACGCGAGTGCCGAGCGATCGGTGTCTTGACCGATCTCTCGGTCAAAATTTAACTCTCTGGAAAATTTCCCCATGCAAAATTTTCCACCAGTCGATAGCCTCCGATCGATCGGTTTTGGACCGATCGATCGCTCCATTGACCGAGCGATCGGTTGCCTACATGTCCAAACTGTTTTGGCCATAACTTTTGACTCGTTCGTCCGATTTTGACGATTCAACTTGCGTTGGGTTCGTACTTCGACAACGAACATTTCAGATGTTTCGGAATTTCTAATTTCTTCCTTATTTATTAATTATACCTCTTTAAAGGCAAAATGGCAACGAAAGTGTCATGCTTAAATGTCAAAAGTTCGGGGCTCTACATCCTCCCCCTCTTACAAAAATTTCGTCCTTGAAATTTGGACGAGACAGGCATTACAGAATCAAACAAAATTACAAGCTACATAGACAAAACCCTATACAAAATTCATTCAAACAATTCCGGGTACTTCGCTTTCACTTCGGCTTCACGCTCCCATGTAGCTTCTTCCCGAGCATGGTGTCGCCATTGTATAAGAACCAATGGAATAGTTTTGTTGCGAAGCACGTGATATCTCCGATCCAAAATCTGAACCGGCTTTTCAATCAAGGTGAGGTCCTCTCGAATCTCCTCCAATGGTTCCAAGTCTATGACATGCGAAGGATCCGCAATGTACTTCCGAAGCATAGACACATGGAAAACGTTGTGAACTGCGGTCATGTGAGGTGGGAGAGCTACCCTGTAAGCAACCTCACCAACTCGCGTGATAATCTCAAAAGGCCCAACATACCGAGGACTGAGCTTGCCTCGCTTGCCAAATCTCATGATCCCTTTGCTAGGAGATACTTTCACAAAAACTTGATCCCCTACTTGAAATTCCAAGTCCCTACGGCGCGTGTCCGCATAAATTTTCTGGCGATCTTCTGTCGCGACCCAAAACCCATCCTAGGAGTTAGAGTGAACTTTGGACGACTAATCATGACTTGCTTGACAGCCAACCTGCAAAACCCACAGAACATATACAATAGAGGACATTATAGCGGAAACATAACCCTAAAGCACAGCGGAAGTCTACCAAACCTCTATGTATAGGCATACGCAGATCCAAGTTTATACAAAGAGTAACCAGAAGAAACTGCGGACAGACCCGCCAAAATACATGAATGTATATCTCCCGTCTCACCCACAGCTAATCCACTCAGAATCTAACACCACCTACTGATAACCCTCTACGGGAGGTTCCTCCAAAGGCTCCTCAACGTACTCCTCTTCCACCCATGGACCAGGAGCACAAACATCAAATGGAGCAGCAGCTCCCTCAGAACCTGCCGACATAAGAAGTACGGCTGAGCATGGAATACTCAGCGGGTACCAAATACTAACCAATAGTCATAGCATAAAAATGGCAATACATAAATCAGGAGCAATTGATATACGTTAGACGGAAACAATTCATATCATACAAGGAAGTAGAGCAATTTATAATCATGCTTGTATTTCGTAGAAAGCCGAGAAAACCTCTTGAAAACATCGTGCACTTGGCTTGGCTTGAAATATCTTTTCGTACTTGAAAGCTTGTCGTGTTTGTCTTGCTTGATCTTGTCGAGCGTGTCGTACGTGTCATGTCATGCGTGCTTGCTTGTGATCATGTAACTTGTGAGATATCCTTGTGAGATGCGCTTGAGAGGGAAGGGAGACCCTTCTTAATGCAATGCTCTTGAGAGGGAAGGGAGACCCTTCTTCATGATATGTATGTACTTGCGAGGGAAGGGAGGCCCTTCTTCATGATATGCACTTGTGAGTGAGGGGAGACCCCTCGTGGAATGTTGGTTCTTGTTTTCTTCTGAAAAGCGAGGTAAAACATATTGTAGGATATGTCCCACCTCTAATCATTTTCTTGAAAACCTCGGTAAATCATGTCATGCATACCGTGCTCGTGGGATCGTGTGCATACTTGCATTTGAATTTAAACATGACAATTGGGTAATTTACAATACACATAACATTTGAGCAAGTCAATATTCATGTAATTTAGGGAAACGAGAAATCACACTATCATGAGCCCTAGCAATTCCATAAGCATTTAAGCATGCAATTTCTTAGTTTACAACCCATTTGTATTCACCTTGGCATTTCATCAAACATGGTGTGTTCATTATTCGTTAAACCTACATCATGCTTTTCTAGGTGGGTTTACAATCACAACATACTTGTATGTTTATTATTAGTACAATGCCCTTCCCCTTTTTGTTCATTACATCATACACACGGCATCCAATCGCCCATTCCGTCTCCATTCACCACGTGTTCACACTTCCAAACTTATAGCACATGTACAAAGGAAGGAAACAAAGAGAAATAAAGGAAAAGAGGAGCTATAGCTAGGAGGGTAGCAAGAAGTACCGACCTTAAGAATGAGGAAGAAACCCCTTCCAAAAACGACCCTGTAGCTGCTGTCCTAGCTTGGATCACGAGCTCCTCGAATGCTAGAGCCTTGATCTTGAAGAAAACGGGCTTGAAGTGATCTAAGGTCTCAAAACCCCTTTGATTCTTCTCCGAAAGCAAAACCCTAGCTTAGGAAACCCTTTCTCCTCTCTTCTAATCCCCCAAATCTTCTAAGTGTTGAGAATGAGCCCTAAAGGCTCGGGCAAGACTCTTAAGGTAAGAGTAAACCGACCAAAAGACCATAATACCCTTACTGAAATTTCTGCAAAAACGCGAGTGCCGAGCGATCGGTGTCTTGACCGATCTCTCGGTCAAAATTTAACTCTCTGGAAAATTTCTCCATGCAAAATTTTCCACCAGTCGATAGCCTCCGACCGATCGGTTTTGGACCGATCCATCGCTCCATTGACCGAGCGATCGGTTGCCTACATGTCCAAACTGTTTTGGCCATAACTTTTGACTCGTTCGTCCGATTTTGACGATTCAACTTGCGTTGGGTTCGTACTTCGACAACGAACATTTCAGATGTTTCGGAATTTCTAATTTCTTCCTTATTTATTAATTATACCTCTTTAAAGGCACAATGGCAACGAAAGTGTCATGCTTAAATGTCAAAAGTTCGGGGCTCTACATCCTCCCCCTCTTACAAAAATTTCGTCCTTGAAATTTGGACGCGACAGGCATTACAGAATCAAACAAAATTACAAGCTACATAGACAAAACCCTATACAAAATTCATTCAAACAATTCCGGGTACTTCGCTTTCACTTCGGCTTCACGCTCCCATGTAGCTTCTTCCCGAGCATGGTGTCGCCATTGTATAAGAACCAATGGAATAGTTTTGTTGCGAAGCACGTGATCTCTCCGATCCAAAATCTGAACCGGCTTTTCAATCAAGGTGAGGTCCTCTCGAATCTCCTCCAATGGTTCCAAGTCTATGACATGCGAAGGATCCGCAATGTACGAATAATTCGCGAATTTTTGAAAAAAAATAGAGTTTTTTGTTATAGGGCCGGAGAAGACCCAAGGAAAACACAGCAAGAGGAAGGACTCGTGATAGTGCTGACGTCAGCATGACGTCATGTTGGTGAGCCGTATGGACAGATGGCGTTAGTAGGTGTTGCTTCAGATTTGGCCATCTTTGTCTGGTAGACCTACAAAGCTGTTTCCATAATTCTTCTTCAGCGTCTTCGTGCTGACTTGGCTGAAGTTCTTTTGGTGTTTTATGATGTACACCGATTCTCCATAGATCTACAGAACTATCTGGTGGACTTGACGAGTTGGGTTATATTTCTATAGGCTGATCTTCCCTACTTAATTTCTCATGATTACTTGGTGGGTGAATTTGTTGCTTAGTTTATTGACTGAGTTGTAGTACTTCTTCTCGAGTTGGCTCCATCAGCTTCTCAATGTCATCTTTCTTTCAAATGACAACCTCAAGTCTGTTTGTACAGCCTTCAATGCTCTTCTTTTACCGGATCCTGTTTTCCACAACCCTTATCAATGATAAGTCACAACTGGTTTCCCACATATTCTCTATTATTTGATCACCTTCATAGCCAAAATGATCTGCATGAACAAATCTCTTTTTTTTGCATTATGCTCCCTCCTCAACTTTTTTAGACATAGCAACATAGTAATCAACAGTTTATGTTGTTTGTCTACCATCTTAGCTTCCCTGTCCTCAGCTGCATATTCTTCTCAGCTATATACAACTGACTCTTTGAACTCCCCATCCTCATATTCAGAATCATAACATGCGTTGAGCTCGCTCTCTCTTCCCATCCGATCTACGTGACCATGATCATCTTGAGAAAAATCTTAATCATAGTTGTCATCAAAAGGATCTTCTAAAGCAACCTTAATGGAGCTATTTAAAGGATCATCATCGTAGCTATTGCATGCCTTATAAGAGCTGAAACCACCTGGTGCATCCAACATTTTTGTAAACTGAACTTGACGGGAACTGAAGCGAGGCACAATCACAGTCTTGCCAATGAGAATGATTGGCAGCCTTGAGTTGTTGGTCGTCACCACTACTCAGATATACTGAGTAGTTTATCCTTATCACCAATCATGTGATTGAAGTATCCTGAGTCAACGATTCAGTCTTCGTTGTAGTCAATTGCTCCAGCATTTTGTATTGCAACAAGTGCTATGTCTTCTTCTTCTATCACAATTGCTGTTATTTCAGTTGTGACCATATCAACTTGATCATCTAATTTCTTGTCCTAGCTATAGCTAGGAGGGTAGCAAGAAGTACCGACCTTAAGAATGAGGAAGAAACCCCTTCCAAAAACGACCGTGTAGCTGCTGTCCTAGCTTGGATCACGAGCTCCTCGAATGCTTGAGCCTTGATCTTGAAGAAAACGGGCTTGAAGTGATCTAAGGTCTCAAAACCCCTTTGATTCTTCTCCGAAAGCAAAACCCTAGCTTAGGAAACCCTTTCTCCTCTCTTCTAATCCCCCAAATCTTCTAAGTGTTGAGAATGAGCCCTAAAGGCTCGGGCAAGACTCTTAAGGTAAGAGTAAACCGACCAAAAGACCATAATACCCTTACTGAAATTTCTGCAAAAACGCGAGTGCCGAGCGATCGGTGTTAATGACCGAGCGATCGGTGTCTTGACCGATCTCTCGGTCAAAATTTAACTCTCTGGAAAATTTCCCCATGCAAAATTTTCCACCAGTCGATAGCCTCCGATCGATCGCTCCATTGACCGAGCGATCGGTTGCCTACATGTCCAAACTGTTTTGGCCATAACTTTTGACTCGTTCGTCCGATTTTGACGATTCAACTTGCGTTGGGTTCGTACTTCGACAACGAACATTTCTGACGTTTCGGAATTTCTAATTTCTTCCTTATTTATTAATTATACCTCTTTAAAGGCACAATGGCAACGAAAGTGTCATGCTTAAATGTCAAAAGTTCGGGGCTCTACATCCTCCCCCTCTTACAAAAATTTCGTCCTTGAAATTTGGACGCGACAGGCATTACAGAATCAAACAAAATTACAAGCTACATAGACAAAACCCTATACAAAATTCATTCAAACAATTCCGGGTACTTCGCTTTCACTTCGGCTTCAGGCTCCCATGTAGCTTCTTCCCGAGCATGGTGTTGCCATTGTATAAGAACCAATGGAATAGTTTTGTTGCGAAGCACGTGATCTCTCCGATCCAAAATCTGAACCGGCTTTTCAATCAAGCTGAGGTCCTCTCGAATCTCCAATGGTTCCAAGTCTATGACATGCGAAGGATCCGCAATGTACTTCCGAAGCATAGACACATGGAAAACGTTGTGAACTGCGGTCATGTGAGGTGGGAGAGCTACCCTGTAAGCAACCTCACCAACTCGCGTGATAATCTCAAAAGGCCCAACATACCGAGGACTGAGCTTGCCTCGCTTGCCAAATCTCATGATCCCTTTGCTAGGAGATACTTTCACAAAAACTTGATCCCCTACTTGAAATTCCAAGTCCCTACGGCGCGTGTCCGCATAAATTTTCTGGCGATCTTCTGTCGCGACCCAAAACCCATCCTAGGAGTTAGAGTGAACTTTGGACGACTAATCATGACTCGCTTGACAGCCAACCTGCAAAACCCACAGAACATATACAATAGAGGACATTATGGCGGAAACATAACCCTAAAGCACAGCGGAAGTCTACCAAACCTCTATGTATAGGCATACGCAGATCCAAGTTTATACAAAAAGTAACCAGAAGAAACTGCGGACAGACCCGCCAAAAAAATACATGAATGTATATCTCCCGTCTCACCCACAGCTAATCCACTCAGAATCTAACACCACCTACTGATAACCCTCTACGGGAGGTTCCTCCAAAGGCTCCTCAACGTACTCCTCTTCCACCCATGGACCAGGAGCACAAACATCAAATGGAGCAGCAGCTCCCTCAGAACCTGCCGACATAAGAAGTACGGCTGAGCATGGAATACTCAGCGGGTACCAAATACTAACCAATAGTCATAGCATAAAAATGGCAATACATAAATCAGGAGCAATTGATATATGTTAGGACGGAAACAATTCATATCCTATAACTACCGTCCCCCCTACACATTGTTTTCTCATTTTGTTAACAAAGCTTAAAGGAGTCTGGGTGACAACTGCTTTACTCGTGATGGCATCCAATCTTTTCTCTCCTAAAGTCGGTTACAAAAACGGTTTATACCGCTAGTACCAGTTGGTCTTCCAATTTTGATAACTCATCACCTATAAGACGAGGTGACCCCATTCTTGGTGTTATAATGGAGGACTTATTTCTTTCTTCGAAGTTCCCAGAAATTTTCAAATCAGAAATCTATAGAGAGGAGAAGTCAAAGGATTCATCAAGAAAACTATTCGTCACTACTTTTCCTCATCGTTCTTTCTTCTCTCTCCCTCTGAATCATTCCTTCTTTTTCCCTTTTTTTTTTTTTCCTTCTTGTGTTCTTATAATCATTTCTCCAAAAAATACCTCATTTAGAACGGTCTGTGATATTGATTTTAGGCTAGTTTAGTTGCAGTAATCCCCATTTCTTCAAGAATCAACACGAACACCTCTACATTTTTGGCGGTGACTCCCTGGGGAATTCTGTAACAATTTTTGAGAGAAAATGGCTGACTAAAAGAGGGGTTTCGTCCCAGGCACATGTTGTTCAGAAGAAAATAGGGAAGATCTCATACTTCTAAGTGGAAGTTCCGATCTTTCTGCTTGTTCTTGGGGGCCTCATCTATTCTTTGCTGCTGTTTTCTTCAGGCACTCAGACAGATGCAAGCTCAGATGCAGGCTATCCAAACTCAGGTAACTCAGATAGCAGCATCAGAAAAACAATGCAGGAGTTTCTTTAAGAAAGCCCATCGTGAAGAGCATTTTCGCAAATCCATAGAGGTTCGCAAGCGCGTACACTTCTCCGCTTCTCAGCTGCTAAGATAGACATGACATACCCAGCATCCTCCGGAAAGATCCTATTCCTTCTTCTCCACCCTCCCGTGCATTCATTCGTGAACAGGAAGGTAGACATTTCCTCATATATGACAGCCGAGATTTCTCTGAATGTTTGAAAAGTGAGCAAGCACAACACTCTGGAACTTTTCGAATGCTTTTCGATGCTAGACCCCCCTCTTTCAGCAAGAATCAATGAAATTGGAATATCTCTAGTTATGTATACACATTTACCCCCATCACTCTTTACAATGAAGAACTGGAAATGCTCGAGAGCATGTGATGCGCTCTACTGATTGCATTAGCAGGATCTGCTACACAATGAAGAGCTTCGTCTCCGCGAATTTTGCTAAATCTTTGACTGAAAGGTTCGACGCCTTCACTTTGTACACAACTTTGGCTCCAACTCTATTCATCACTTCTTGGTAAGAAGGTCCACTATCTTTTTTCCAAGAGTTTCTTCTCTGTAAAGACCGGTTACTCTCAATACACTTGTCGAAGAGCGCAAAAGACCCTACTACGATCTGCACCATTGGTCGCCGCTTCCGATATTTGGTTGTAGATGTCATGAACCAACAACTGAGGAGCACTTGTACAAATAGTGTTGATGGAGCAGCAAAATAAACAGAGCTTTATTTGGAGGTAGCTACTTCCCCCTCTTTTTAAAGCTTTATGATGTTTCTCAAAACGGCTCACACGAAAGTCATATCAGAGCAACCCTCCCAAGGTCTGAAGACATATACGTTAGGAGGGATAAGAGGAAATCAGCAATTGGCGGCAGAAAATTCTGGAGTCGGCGGGGTCCGTTATTACTTCTAGAAAATACACTTCTTATCAGTCTGATAAAAAACCAAAGTACAACCCCGAAAGCATCCACGCCTTTTTCCCTGCAGGCATGGCCGGAACAGTACTGTACGAATTTTGGAATATGGCTGCTGATGTCGTCCTTGTACTTCCGCATCCGCAGGTCACCATTCAAAAGCCTACAGAAGAAGACAACAAGTCCTGCAATACTGTGTGTATCACCAAACATAACTGCCCATTCAAACAAAAGATTATGTTTCTCTCTAAGGCGGATTTGTTTACTGACAAGATAGCTTCTGGCGGACACCGTTGAACTCTCTACTAACCTTCCCTGACGGATCAGTCCTCAGATCCTTTGCCAAATCATAAAGTGAAGTGTGGTTGCTATGGACTGTCATATTCAGCAATTGTTACAGACAAAAGAAATGAAGAGGAAAATTATCCCTAATGAATTCGTCCAGCAATAGAAACTCTTTTTCACAGAGTTCAAAGTTTAAAAACTTCTTTGACCAGGTTTCATTCTCAAAGCGGCAAGAATAGCTGCCACAGCGGCTTTGACAACAGTTGCAGAAGATCATTCATAACATTGTTTTCTTGGCCTTATCTCTGCTACAAGAAACAATGCCCAGAGGTAACATTCAAGGACTGTGAGTTCTTTTCTCACAGTTTGGCCCACTCCCTCGAATTGATATGAATTGCTTCATCAATGGCTGCACAACAGGTGGCTTTGTAATGTTACAGTTTATATATCAAACCTCGATTGAAGCAAAAGAAGCACTGGTAGACCTGGGTCTTCCTTAACCTTACCCCGTTATCAACACAGCAATTAGTCAATGGAATTAGATCCTTCAAAAATTTCAAAACAGCCATAGAATATCAGGATTTGGAGGACAGTGTCAGACACTATTGGCTATGCTACTATTATCTTCAAGTGGGGGGCCAAGTAAATTCAGCGATAAGAGTCCATGTATTGAAGCAACGTACTAGCTC
Organism: Tetracentron sinense; assembly: GCA_015143295.1. Classification (NCBI taxonomy): domain Eukaryota; kingdom Viridiplantae; phylum Streptophyta; class Magnoliopsida; order Trochodendrales; family Trochodendraceae; genus Tetracentron; species Tetracentron sinense. The sequence goes on from CM026566.1 coordinate 11,412,437, forward strand.
ACCAACATAATTACTTCTTTTTGGCCGCACCCTTGGAGGTCGCACAAGTTTCCACGTAAGACCAATCAACATTTCATCAATGTCTTAAAGGATATACAAGGGAAGTCATCAGAATACTAGCCTGCCACATGCCATTTGATAAGCCGAAGCTTCAAAATTTCAGAGGCACTTGTTTTAATGATGAGTTGCTGAAGAGTGATACCACGCTTTTGAAAAGGCTAAAGTAGTTATCCACCATCATCCACTTTTTAAAAAAAAACGCCATCCCGTGTAAGAGCTGCAAAGATTTCGACAATCCTCAAAAAGACCGGCCGGAGAACCGAAAGTGTGAAACAGAAATTTCTAAGGGGGAATGCTAATCAAACAAATAATCACAAGAACTAGGGTCTGGTAGAGGGTGGTGCAACAGATGTGAAGGTTGTATATATCTTATGACAATCAAAGAAGGAAACCGATTCATCAAAAGAAATCAGCTTCCGTGATTGATCAATATTTCAAGTAGAAGAAACAAGTGAAAATTTTTAATTGGGAAGCGCCAAACAGGATTCCAGGATGGTGTAAAGCGGTAGCACAGAAAGTCTTTGAAGACGTAAACAGTGTCAGAAAATCTATCAGAACAGGTTCGGTACTCCATCAGTTCCAAGCTGGCCACGAGAGAAAAAGAAGAATTAGTAAATTTGCTCAAAGAATACCGAATATTTTTTGCATGGAGTATGAATAAATGCCAGGGTTGGATCCTACATTGGTCACACAAGTAATTGAATATTGAGCCAGGATATGTACCAATGAAGCAAATGCCCAGAAAATTCAGACGTAGATTATTGAAGATCAAATTAAAATGAGAAGTTGTAAAAGCTTCTTTTTGAACAGGTTTTATCTAAGCCATTCAACATCCAACTGGTTTAGCCAATATTGTAAAAACCAGTACAAAAAGGAAGAATGTCAAATTCGTCCTGCATAAAGGGTTATATGATTTCTCTTTCCGGGATTTACAACACGGCATACGCCCAAAAGATGATTATTCCTCTCCCAATAATGGACCCTATTAGTTTATGCATGCACGCAGGTCCATCGACGCTTTTTTTTCTTCAATAGATTGACGGTTACGTTAGGGGTTACATCAGATTAATATGGCAGCAGGAAGATGCAGAAATAACCGCCTTTCGGACACACTTGGAAACTTTTATTATACAGTTATGCCATTTGGGCTTGATAAATGCCCTGGCTATCTTACCAAAGCTATGACATCCATCTTTCATGATATGTTCCATACTCCAGTGGCAGTTATGTGGATGATATTGTTTAGTAATCGGCAAAGCGTTGCAGTCAGTTGTTGAGGTCTAAGAAGAGTTTTCAACGATGCCGCATTATCATTAAACAAAATGAATATCCGTTAAATGCTCTTTCAAGTGTCCTGCAGGCAAATTCCGGGGTCATTGTGTAATAGACAGGTATAGATGTTGATCCTACAAAACGCCAAGCATGCTCCATACAGCCCTCCCAAGCACAGTCAAAGAGTTGAAAGTTTCTTATGGGAAGGTATCCTATATAAGAGATTCATACCAGGACTAGCAGCTGTCCACGTACCCTATGCCAGCTCCTACGGACTCAACTTTGTCTTCAAATGGGAATCAGTGCACTGAAAAGCTTTCAAACAACTTCAACAAATTAGAGTTCAACAACAGCAATCTATGATGGCAAACCATCCCCAAGAAGCCTTGTCTGTAGCTGGCTTCAACATAAACCGCTATTTGGAGCTCTCTAGCCCAAGAAGATTTGTTTTGGATGTTGTGACGGGCCAATTTACCTATCTCAGGCAGGACTTCTCCTCAGAGATCAGAATTGAATCCTCGTATTTTAAAGGAGTTGTTTATCTCTGATTTCATGCCGTTACACCAAATATTCGTCATGTATTTTACTAATCGTCATAAGTGTCTGATGTGAGACAAAGATACTGATCCCATACAATATCTCGATGTCAAAACCAGTTCTTTCACAGGACAAAGGAAGCAGCTAAGTGGCTTCCTTTCATTATCAGAGTTTGATTACAATATGCCTTTGCCCTCGTGTATCAAGGACAAGCAGTAGCAGCTCTATTGGTGCAAATTTCCCAGGAAAGTGATGATTTCTGAATATAAGAGTGAAGACTACCAGAGAACTCCCTGAAGCAAATGATACATTGAAGCAGAAGGGAATGGTTCTGTATTTTGACTAATCGAAACTGCAGATTCACTTCACGGCTAGGGTATTGTGTTGAAAAGCTCCTGGGGTGAGGTAATGGGCTTTTTTCTCTTTCAATGGATTCTCTTCCTTGCTCTAACCCATATACGCGAATTGAAGCTCTTCCTCAATAGGAGGCTTGTCAATTGCTAAAGAGTAAAGCCAAAAGATAACTGTCATAGGAAGATTCAATTTTGTAATTAGTTAAATGTGGAAGGGTCATCTCAATGTAAAAGATGTTGGTTTTGGCTCCTCTGTACAATAACTACGTTCAAAGAATAATGACTAATTTTGATAAATAGAATATTCAAATATCAAAGCGTACAAGAAACCGCCATGCTGATGCACTTGGCTACTTGGCATCAAGTAATATTTAACAGGAGGATCTATCTCAAGTTGGTAATTGAAGAGGCGTATAAATTGCTACAAACCAATTATGGAAAGAATTATGCGACACAGAGATCAGAAGAAGCAGATTGGAGAGAACCGATTTTGAAGCATGTCTCTGTCTTCTGCCTTCATGATTCAATAGTAGTCCTACCTACAACACTGAAAGTCTTAAAAAATTTCGTACAGATAAAAATGGTGTATCTGTATTTCAACAGGCCCGAGGATTTTGATGAGATGTGTTGGTAGTACAAAAGAAGCTAAGCAACAATGATGCAAATCCAACACAACTATGTGGGTAATAATCCTCCCTTCTGTTAGTACTGTAATAGAGGTTCTCAGGCGGTTTGGAAATCCTGGCCAACAATGGAGAAAGATGCTGCGATAATTACATAAAGAATGTTCTGATTGTCAAATTGCCAGATTAAAGAAAATAGTCACTTTACAAATTCTTGGGAATATGGAAGAAACCGTACAATGACTACTTCACAGACCTGGAATAAGCCTACTCGATCCAAAGGAATCCTTCAAGTTTAAGAAGAAATTTGCCAAAATTCTATTTTTGACAAAGGAAATTATTCAAAAAAGGATACAACGGTATTGGCTCTCAGTGCTTGTCTGGAAAGAATCGAAATAGCATTGGCATGCAGCTCATAGTGGAGATTGTGGTTTTTCACAAGAAAACAAAAAAGCTGGTTCAATAACACATTTTGGGGTTGGGATATTATTGGCCTATCCATGGGGCATATTCACACCTATATGTTCAAAGCGTCATCATGTCAGATAAGAGGAATGTTCTTCATGCCCCTCTGCACAATCTCTAACGGTATGTTTCTACTGCCCTGGCCCTTCCATACTTGGGGGCTAGATTTAATTGGACCTTGTTAATCCTCCTCTGAAGGATATGTTTGGATACTTTTGGTACTGATATTTCACGCAAGTGGGTAGAAGCATATACATTAAGAAGGGCTACATTTCTCATGTGGCTAGTTATTAAAGAAAATATTGTCTTCCGCTCTTGGGATACAAAGGAGGTCATCACTGATAATGGAACACCTTTCATAATTTCCTAATGGGAAGAGATTTTGGAGAATCAAATGATATCAAACACAAGAAGTCAACAACCCCTTATTATCCTAAAGGGAATGGTCAGCAGAGGCACTAACACGACTATCCGGAAGATAATTGGAAAATGATAGAAGGAGCTGCATAAAAAGTGGTGTGAAAAACTTCCCAACCAGTCGCTCTGGGCTTACAGAACTTCAGATAGACTCGCACCAGGTGTTACCCTTTCTCTTTATATATGAGACAGAAGCCGTTGTACCCTTGAAGTTAAGATACCCTGACAAGATTTAAGTATTTGATGGAGATGAGGCATGCCCCAAGCGGCTAGATTAGCTCAGCTAGAGTTAATGGATAAAAGCGTGAAGTTGAGCTATAAAGACAAAATCTTTCAAAAGACGAGTTTGCCTAAGCGTATGACAAGGCAGTAACCCTAGAATTCTGAAAGCGGTGAATTGGTCTTCGAACAGCTATTCATATCCGGAATGGTACAAAGTGTCAAAGTTTAACAGAACCCTAACTGGAAGGGCCATTTTTTGATAAGACAACTTTGACAGGCGTTTATTGTCTTTTGTCTACGCTATTTGGTGAGTATTACATATGCTATCAATGTAAAATTGTTACCAAAAGTAACATGCTTATAAGAACAGTACCAAACATTTTTCCAATTTTGAAGTCATATAAAATTTCACAAGGTTTACAAAAGAATAAAAGATAAAAGCTTTTATCAAATGTCAGCAGTAAAGCCTCTCTCATTTTATTATACAGTCTTTTCAGCAGAAGCTTTTAGACGAATGTGTCTTGCGATGATCCTGCTGTGATTTCTTCTGTAGCATTAACACTAATCTGAGCAGTTTTATATAATTTTCTATATTTTCTCTTCCGCATGGCCATGATGGCGGGCAATCTCTTGACGAATAATATGAATATTATCTTGATCGTTTGATACGGCTTTCCATGTGACCTTCTTCGCCGGGGGGGGGGGTGGGGGAACCACCTTTATTTTTGTAGGACTATTCAGCCTGGCAAGCTCGTGGGCTTGAAAAAAAAAAAAATGTAACAGTGTGTAGGCTACTTCAGAAATCTGTTCCGCCACACATATTTTACATTGATAGGATCATGTAATACTTCACCAGATAGTGTAGACAAAAGACAATAACCGCTGTCAAAACTTTGTCTTATCAAAAATGGCCCTTCCCAATTAGGAGTAAACTTTGCCACTTTTGTACCATTCCTGATATGAATAGCTGTTCGAAGGACCAGGTCACCCTCCTTTAGAATTCTATGTCGTACTGCTTTGTCATACGCTTTAGCAACTCTTTTTTGATACGCTTTTGTCTTTATAGCTATAGCTTCACGCTTTTCATCCATAACTTCTAGCTGAGCAATTCTAGCAGCTTGGAGGCATGCCTCCTTTCCATCAAATACTTCAATTCTTGTAGATGGTATCTTAACTTCCAGAGGTACAACGGCTTCTGTCCCATATACTAAAGAGAAAGGGGTAACACCTGTTGCAGTCTTTGCTGAAGTTCTGTAAGCCCAGAGCGTTGTTGGAAGTCTTTCACACCACTTTTTATGAGTTCCTTCTATCATTTTTCCAATTATCTTCAGGATAGTCTTGTTAGTAGCCTCTGCTTGCCCATTCCCTTTAGGATAATAGGGGGTTGACTTCTTGTGTTTGATATCATATTTCTCCAATAATTCTCTCACATTAGAATTTATGAAAGGCGTTCCATTATCAGTGATGACCTCCTTTGGTATCCCAAAGCGGCAGATGATATTTTCTTTAATAAACTTAGCCACCATGATACCTGTAGCCTTTCTTAATGGTATAGCTTCTACCCACTTGGTGAAATATTCAGTAGCCACAAGTATCCAAACATATCCTTCAGCAGGGGGATTAACAGGTCCAATTAAATCTAGCCCCCAAGTATGGAAGGGCCAGGGCGTAGAGACATACCGTAGAGATTGTGCAGGTGCATGAATAACATTCCCTCTTATCTGACACTGATGACAGCTTTGAACATATAGGTGTGAATCTGCCTCCATGGTAGGCCAATAATATCCCAACCCCAAAATGTGTTGAAACAGCTTTCTTTTTCCTTGGTGAACGCCACAATCTCCACTATGAGCTTCATGCAATGCTATTTCGATCTCTTTTCCAGTCAAGCACTTGAGAGCAATACCATTATATCCTTTTCTGAATAATTCTCCTTTGTCAAAATAGAATTTGGCAACTTTCTTTTTAAACTTGAAGGATTCCTTTTGATCAGTAGGCATTATTCCATCTGTGAAGTAGTCATTGTATGGTTTTTTCCAATCTTCCCAAGAATTTGTAAAGTGACATTCTTTTTTATCTGGCAATATTTGACAATCAGAACATTCTTTCTGTATCATAGCAGCATCTTTTTCCATTGTTGGCCAGTATATTCCAAAACGCTGTAACCTCCTATACAGACTAACAGAAGGATTATACCCACATATTTTTGTGTGGATTTGCATCATTTGTTTCTTAGCTTCTTTTATTCCAACACATCTCATCAAAACTCCTTCGGGCCCTTTGAAATACAGATCCCCATTTATCTGTAAGAAATTTTTTAAGACTTTCAGTGTTGTAGTAGGGACTACTGTTGAATCATTAAGGCAGAAGACATCCTTCAAAATTGGTTCTCTCCAATCTACTTCTTCTGATTCTGTGTCACATAATTCTTCCATCAGCGGTGTAGCTATTATACGCCTTTCAATTACCACCTGAGAAGATTCTCCTTCAAATATTAACTTTGATGCCAAAGTAGCAAGTGCATCAGCATGGCGGTTTCTTGTACGCTCTTGATATTTGAATTCTATTTTATCAAAATTAGTCATTATTCTTTGAACCACTGTTCTGTAGGGAGCCAAACCAACATCTTTTACATTGAATGACCCTTCCATTTGACTAATTACCAAATTGGAATCTCCTATTACATTTATTCTTTTGGCCTTTAACTCTTTAGCAATTGACAAGCCTATGAGAAGAGGTTCATATTCTGCTATATTGTTAGAGCAAGGAAAATCCAATTTGAAAGAAAAAGACATTACCTCACCCCCAGGAGCTTTTAACACAATACCTGCCCCAGCTGAATCTGCAGTTTTAGATCCGTCAAAATACATGAACCATTCCTCTTCTGCTTCAATAGTCATTGCTTCAGGGAATTCTCCTGGTAATTCTTCTCTTAATATCAAATCATCATTTCCTGGGAAATTTGCCAATAGATCTGCTACTGCTTGTCCTTTGATGGCACGAGGGCAAAGGCATGTAATGTCAAATTCTGATAATGAAAGGAGCCACTTAGCTGCTCGTCCTGAAAGAACTGGTTTTGACATGAGATATTTGATTGGATCAGATTTTGTCATCAGAAAAATCTTATGAGATAGTAAATAATGACGGAATTTTTGTAAGGCATAGATCAGAGATAAACAACTTCTTTCAATCCGAGGGTATCTCAATTCTGCATCTCTGAGAATTCTGCTGAGATAGTATATTGGCCGCTCATAACCAGACAAATCTTCTTGGGCTAGAAGAGCTCCAATAGCGGTTTCTGTTGAAGCCAGATACAGGACCAAAGGCTTCTTTGGGATTGGTGCCATCATAGTTGCTGTTGAACTCATCATTTGTTGAAGTTGTTTGAAAGCTTTTTCATGCACTGATTCCCATTTGAATACACAGTTCTTCCGTAGGAGCGGCATAAGGGGTACTGTGACAGCTGCTAGTCCTGGTATGAATCTTCTTATATAGGATACCTTCCCTAAGAAACTTTTCAACTCTTTGACTGTGCTTGGGGCTGTCATGGATGCAATTGCTTGAGCTTTTGTAGGATCAACATCTATACCTTGCCTATTCACAATGAACCCCAGGAATTTGCCTGCAGACACTTTGAAAGCGCATTTTAACGGATTCATTTTTAACTGATAATGGCGGCATCGTTGAAAAACTCTTCTTAAATCCTCAACATGACTGCAACGCTTTCGTGATTTAATAACAATATCATCCACATAATCTTCCACTGTATTATGGAACATATCATGAAAAATGGCTGTCATAGCTCTTTGGTAAGTAGCCCCGGCATTTCTCAACCCAAATGGCATAACTGTATAATAAAAATTTCCAATTGGTGTCCGAAAGGCGGTTTTTTCTGCATCTTCTGCTGCCATCTTAATCTGATTGTAACCACTATAACCGTCCATGAATGAAAAAGCATCATGACCTGCTGTTGCATCAACTAATAGGTCCATATTGGGTAGAGGAAATTCATCTTTTGGGCATGCCTTGTTTAAATCCCGGAAATCAACACAGCAACGAATTTGCCCATTCTTCTTTTTGACTGGTACAATATTGGCTAACCAAGTTGGATGCTGAATTGGCTTGATAAAACCTGCTTTCAAAAGCTTTTCAACTTCTATTTTAATTTGATCTTCAATATCTGGTCTGAATTTTCTTGGCATTTGCTTCATTGGTACATATCCTGGCTCAATATTCAATTTATGTGTGACCAATGCAGGATCCAACCCCGGCATTTCTTCATAATTCCATGCAAAAATATCTCGGTACTCTTTGAGCAAATTTATCAATTCTTCTTTTTCTTTTGGGGTTAACTTGGAACTGATAAGTACCGGACGCTTTTCTGATAGACTTTCTACAATGTTTACTTCTTCAAGGCTTTCTTGTACCGCTTTTACACCATCCTGCATCTGTTCTGGCGCTTCCCCAATTTCACTTGTTTCTTCTGCTTGAAATATTTGATCCATCATGGGAATCTGATTTCCTTTTGATGAATCAGTTTCCTTTGATTGTCATAAGATATATACAACCTTTCCATCTAGTTGTACTATCCTCTTACAGCCCCCAGTTCTTGATCCTTTGATAGCATTCCCCTTTAGAATTTCTATTTTCACACTTTCGTCTCGGGGTCTTTTTGAGGCCTTTGAAATTTCTGATGGCGTTAGAATAGTGGATGATGGTGGCATAACTCCTTTGGCCTTTTCAAAAGCGGTTTCACCTTCTTCAGCCAACTCATCATAAAACAATGCTTCTGAAATATGAGCTTCGGCTTTATCAAATGGTGTGGCAGTTGCTAGTATTCTGATGACTTTCCCCTTGTATGTTCCTTTAACACATTGATGAAATGTTGATGGTATTAGCTGGAACTTGTGAATCCAAGGGCGGCCAAGAAGAATATGATAGCTTACATTGGCTTCAATAACATGGACTCTTATTGCTGAATTTATTGGCCCCACTTGAAGATTAATAGTAGCATAGCCAATAGTGTTCTGGCACTGTCCTCCAAATCCTGAAATTTCTATTGGTTGCTTAGAAATTTTTGAAGGATCTAATCCCATTGCTATTGCTGTTGATAATGGGATAAGGTTCAAAGAAGACCCAGGGTCTATCAGTGCTATCAGTGCTCTTTTTGCTTCAATAGAATTTATTAAAGCTGTAACATACAAAGGCTTGTTGTGAGCTAACGATGAAGCTTTCATATCATCAGCAGTAAAACTCACATCTTGAATTTCCGGCATTGCTTTTCTTGTAGCAGAATAGGCAAGAAAATAATGTTCTGAATGAGCTTCTGCAACTGTTGTCAAAGCCGCTGTTGCAGCTATTCTTGCCGCTTTTGAGAAATGCATCTGGTCAAAGAAGTTTTTAAACTTTGAACTCTGTGAAAGAGTTTCTATTGCTGACTGATTATTAAGGATAATTTCTTCTTCAATTTCTTTTTCTGTAACAATTGCCGAGTTATGACAGACCATAGCAATCACATCCTTCACCTTATGATTAGGCAAAGGATCCTGATGGACAGATCCTTCAGGAGTAGTTGAAATTTTCAGGTGTCCAGCGGCTATTTTGTCATTAAAAATCCGCCTTAGAGAGAAACAATCTTTTGTTGAATGGCGTATGGTTTGGTGATACACACAGTATTTGCTGCTTCGTTTGTCTTCTTCTGTAGGCTTTTGGAATGGTGATGGTAAGTACAAAACGCCATCAGCAATCCATACTTCCACAATTCGTAGTACTTCAGCCATGCTACAGGGAAAAGGAGGTGGAATGCTTTCTGGGTTGTACTTTGGTTTTTTGTCAGACTGATAAGAAGTATTTTTCTGAAACGGCCACCTTCCATAATTTTCTGCCGCCATTGCTGATTCTCTCTTATCCCTCCTACCATATCTATCTTCGTACCTTGGTAGGGTTGCTCTTGATATGACTGTGTTGAGCCTTTGAGAAACATCATAAAGCTTTTCAAAAGAAGGGATAGTAGCTACCTCCAAATAGGCTCTGTATTCTTTTGCTGCCCCATCAACACATATTTGTACAAGTTGCTCCTCAGTTGTTGGTTCATGACAATCTAAAACCAAATATCGAAAGCGGCGAACATATTGTGTCAGATCTTCATTACGTCTTTGCCGCTCTTTCGACAAGGTATTGAGAGTAACACGGTCTTCTACAGAGAAAAACTTCTTGGAAAAGATAGTGACCATTTCTTCCCAAGAGTGAATAGAGTTTGGAGCCAAAGTTGTGTACCAAGTGAAGGCACGATCAGTCAAAGATTTAGCAAATTCGCGGAGACGAAGCTCTTCATTGTTAGCATATCTGCTTAATGCATCAGTGAAGCGCATTACATGCTCTCGAGCATTTCCAGTTCTTCCATTGTACAGAGTGAATTGAGGCGTGATATATCCTACTGGATATTCCATTCTCATGATTCTTGCTGAAAAGGGAGGTCTAGCATCGAAAGCATTCGAAAGTCCAGAGCGTTTTGCTTGCTCCTTTTCAAACATTTCAGAGAAATCCTCGGCTGTCATATATAAGGAATGTCTCCCTTCTTGCTCATGATGATTGCAGGGCGGAGAAGAAGGAATAGGATCTTTCCTGGGAGGATTATTGTGCACGTCATTTTCTTCGTCATGTTGAGATGGAGAAGGTGTACGCTCCTGCATCCTCTCTGAATTGCGAACATTATCTTCACGATGGGCTTTTTTGAAAAACTCCTGCATTTGTTTTTCTGATGCTGCTAACTGAGCTGCTACCTGAGTTTGGATAGCCTGCATCTGGGCTTGCATCTGTACTTGAGTTGCCTGAAACTGAGCAAGAAAAGGCCCAAGAACAGCAGAAAGATCAGGAACTTCCACTCTGGAAGTATGAGATTCTTCCCTATTTTCTTCTTGAACAACATGTGCTTGGGACGAAGCACCTCTTTTAGTCACCATTTTCTCTCAAAAATTGTTACAGAAATCCCCAGCGGAGTCGCCAAAAATGTAGAGGGGTGTTTTGATCTTTGAAGAAATGGGGTTTAATGCAACCTCAATCTAGCCTAAATCTGATATCCAGACCGTTCTAAATTGAGTTATTTTTGAGAGAAATGATTCAAAGAACACAAGAAAGAAAAGGGGAAAAAGAAGGAAACGATTCAGAGGGAGAGAAGAAAGAACGATGAAGAAAAGTAATGACAGAATGTTTTTCTTGATGAATCCTTTACTTTCTCTCTCTGTAAATTCTGTTTGAAAAATCTGGTTATTTTTGGAAAATCTTCTGGGAACTCAAGGAAAGTCTCCCAAAGAAATCTCTCCCAAAATCTCTCTTTTTCAAGGAGGGGTCACCTCTATTTATAGGTGATTATCAAAATTGTAACCAACTTGTACAGCTGTCATAACCGTTTTTGTAACTGACTTTTAGAGGGAAAATATTGGATTCCATCAAGATAAAGGCGTTTTGTCACCATACCTCCTTTAAGCTTTTATGACCAAAGCTTTCAGATATTTTCTTCAAAGGTTAAAAGCGGTATTCTCAATATCCATCTTTTAACAAATTCTATCTAAGCCCTCCAAACCACAACTCATCGTCCTCCCCCAAAAACAATTGGTAACTACATCGTGAAAGCGGGTCATACGCTTTCATGGTGTACTGTCCTACTGAGGTAATATATTAGTGTCCAGACAGCAACACTCCTCTAGAATAATTAATAATAACGATGATAATAGTCATCTCAAGTCCAATAGGGAAATCATAGGTGTTGGACGAGGACACCCTTCCCATAACTCAGGTCCAATAGGGAAATCATAGGTGTTGGACAAGGACACCCTTCCCGTAGCTCAGGTCCAATAGGGAAATCATAGGTGTTGGACAAGGACACCCTTCCCGTAGCTCAGGTCCAATAGGGAAATCATAGGTGTTGGACAAGGACACCCTTCCCGTAGCTCAGGTCCAATAGGGAAATCATAGGTGTTAGACAAGGACACCCTTCCCGTCAGGCCTTAAGAGAAACTGAGGAAAAAATCCATCCTCAATGCTTTCTCCCTGACTGTCAGCCCAGGAAGTAATCCATGCTTCACTGGAATAGGTAATGAGGGGAAACAGCCACACTCATTCCCACGGGGAGGTACCAATCCATACCGTCCACTCTTGACAAAACAAATCTTCTTTCTGGCAGAAGTCATCAGAAAGGCGTACCAGGAGGGTACAAATCCATACCACATCCATCATCAAGAGAAAGGCGTTGAAAGCCAGAGCGAGGCAATGAAGCCATATAGAATATCCGAAGGCGTTTTAGTCTGAATTAGCATCAAAAGCATTTAAAGCCTGAGACATCCTCCGAATGCGTTAGAACTCAAAAAATAACATCCAAAGGCGTTAGAGCCTGAAACAATATCCAAAGGTGTTAGGACTTGAATTTGTGTCAATAGCGTGAGAGGCACAATAGTTTCAATCTTTCATTAGTGACATAAGGGTAAATTTGTCATTAATGAGCAAAAAATCCTTTTTTTATGAACTAAAAGCATAAGAGCTTAAAATCATCATTGATCATTAATGGCTAGAATCATTAGATAAACATGGAATTCTGTTAACCAACTTTCAAAAATGATTTTAATATACGTGATATGTTAGAACATCTTTTGAGCCACGTGTCATTATTTTATTGAATTATGAACAACGTCCTTAAATTCAAAATTTCACAAATCAAACTTTTCAATAACCATCATCAACACCTAGATTGTGAACCATAGCTAGAGTAAATGCAAAATTAACCATAAACAAATACCTGAATTTACTCTAGTCGCTACCTACAATTGCCCTTACAATTAGAGTGAGCTCTTTAGCTAGAGCTATACTCCTCTCCTGCAGCCTGGAGCACTCCGAAGATGATCTAACAAGTTCCTATGAAATCTAATCAATCAAAACTGAATTAACCAATACATCTACAAATCCATCTATATCAAGAGGGACAAATTATCCCAACTAAAGGAACCACCTCGGAATGAAGCAACTGTTGTGTGGATTTTTTTGTTGCAAAGTTTCAAATTTCAATATCGCCTCTTTCTTGGCCTGCTCCTTGTAGATACAGATCTGAAAGAGGAATCCCCAAATAAGAACCAAATTCAACAGGAATAAATGATTAAAAAAAAAGTATGTCATAATAAAACTAAAGGGATTGCTAGCCATATACGCCCCACTATCTCGGCAAAAGGACAAACACTTTGGGGTGGGGAGTTTGATATGTAGGATAGGGTCTAATCTTAGTATAACCCAAACCGTGCATATCACTACCCGCTCCCGCTCTCAAACCTCGCTCTCACGGTTTGAGAGCGAATTCGCCTCAGGAGCGCGGTTTTAGATATTATAGAGCGCGGTGTTCAAAATAGTAGGAGAAAGTTCCTTTTTCCCATGTCATTTCCATTCGCCATTGTTTCTGTAACTCAGAATGAAGAAGACGAAAGGAAGACGAAATAGTCAAGGTGTTCAAAACTTTAAAATTTATGAAATTGAGTTAATGGCTTGAGATGAAAACTGAAAAGACTTGTCTTTTCATCTTTATTTTATTTTATTTTTACTTTGTCAAGTAAGCCAACAGGTCTTTTCAACTTTTTCTTCTCATATTAATTATTTTATTTATTACTTTGTTGGAGAGAAAGTGGCCACATTTACAATCAATTGGGATTGAACCTCTCCCAAATTGACCACATTTACAATCAATTGGGATTGAACCTCCCCCCAAGTTCAATCGCACCCAATGGTCAATACGTGTCCCTTTTAACCTTTGTTAAAATTAACTAGTTCTTAAGATTTAATAATTTAACCTTAGTTTTCAAAAAAATATTAAAATATTATCTGTGTATATATATATATATATATATGGTGACGCTCCCGAGGCGCTCTCGACTATATTCTAAATTAAAATTTGACGCTCTCCCGCTCCTGCTCTCACTCCCGCTCAACGCTTTGGTTACTGAGGGTCTAATCAATGGCCACCACTGCAACAATTAGAAAGAGTTTTTGTGCACCAATGACATCTGAATCTGCGTATTAGTTCCATGAATGAATTGGGATAAGAAAATATGTGCTATCACTCATGTAATCCTAAAAAGTAAGAAAGGCCATACCTGCATACTTGCACCCGGGTTTTATTGTTAGATGGATCCCCATGTAGATGACCTGAAACACTAAAGTTTGAACAGATTGAACGATTCTAAATTTCAAAATACTGGATTTATCAAGTAATATTGGACAGGAAGAAAAATACAGCAGTCATAGAAGGAAAATTCTTTAGAATAAGACCTCTCCTAGCAAGTCTGGCCCTGACGCCGTTGATGGAGTTCTTTATTGACTCAATGGGTAATTGTATCAAGTTGAGTTGCTCACTTTGAATTACAAACTAACTGTCAAGTTTTTGAAGAATAACTTCTTTATACCAAGGTATATTTAATGTCCCATATGATATTCGCTCACTGAACTAGTATAGATGTGGATTTCTTTATTGACTCAATGAGTAATTGTATCGAGTTGAGTTGCTCACTTGGAATTACAAACTACCTCTCAAGTTTTTGAGGAATAACTTCTTTATACCAAGGTATATTAATGTCCCGCATGATATTCACTCACTGAACTAGTATAGCATATCAAAGCCCCAAGGCAAGGAGAATTGGAGGATGTGGATTTGTATTATGAGGTGTCTATAATTTCAGAGATGAGGAAATACAAACACTGATCAAATGCTAAAGTGATCAAGCCCATGAACTGGCATTACTCATTGCACAGTTAATAATATAATTCATTCAAGAAGTTTTGGAGTTGAGAAACAATGTCAACACTGAAAATCAGGTTGCAGTCTAATTGATTTCTAAAATTAAAAACATAAATAAGGAAAAGATTGAGTAAAATCAGAACTGAACTTGTCGATTTGGCCTGATATGTCCACTGATCTACTTTGATTTTTGTCTCTTGAGTACAGGATTGCATCAGTGGAAAGAGGAGATATGATTTCTAATGGCAAGGGCGATACAGGAGACATTATATTTGATGATTGCACTAATGCATTCTCAACAATGGGTGCGACTCCATTCTCGATCTCATTATCCACCGTGAACCGGAGGCTACAACTCTCACTGTACCTGTTGCTGTGGAGTGCCCGATCCCCAATATCTGCCACTTGTGAGACAGTCTCACTTTCACTGTCATCCTCTACTTGAGTACTAGCCCCAAGTGAGAAACTTAACAAATGCCTTCTCCAAGAAGAAACTACACTGCTTGTCCTGTGAATCGACCCAACTTGTTTCAGTCCAATACCATTAGTTCCAACATCACCAAGTTGGTCTTGATTGAGACTTCTGCTCTCAGATACAATATTGAAAATGGTAAGATCTGATATTTTTTTCATTCTCTTTTTGTGCAGAAAATGCAGGGGTGATTAAAGGCCTCTTATAGCAAAAAATCTGCATTTTAAGAGTTCTTGATAAACCCTTCTCGAAGAGACTCAATGTATTACAAGATAACATCTACAAATTGTAATATATGGTTGTTTTGGTACCTGTGATTAGTTCCTACTCTGTAGTTTGTGTATATATATATATATTTATATAATTCTCTCTCATCTGATCCCAATAACTTATTCAGCTGATGCAGAAGTTAGAGTTATGTCTATCACAGCATGTGGGCCAGAGCAAAATATCCACATGGCAGCTACTCTGGTGTTTGAAGTCATACTCACGGTTTAAAATTAAAATTAACGTGAAGGCAATGGAATCCTCCTCTGGAGAAATGCATATTAAAATGGCTAATTTGGCATCTGGGAATTGGTGATGTCTTGAAGGATTTGTTGTGAAATACATGCTCATGACAATGGTCAGAGAGATTAAGTTAGCTTTATCAGTTGTTACAGAGTGCTCTATAGATATACATTGGGATCTGATGTATGCAATACAAAAACTGGCGCTTTTCTTTGATGGAGGAAATATATATTAACAGTGAAGTCGAGTCAACTATAATTGTCTAGTTGGATGACCCCTCCTTCCTTAATTGAGAAGGCAATCCAGCCTTTGAACTTTAAAACATTGAACATGCTTCAATTAGAAAATTAACAATGATATAAAGCATTTTTTAACACCATTTTCGAAACTCAAGGCATGAAGGACTCAAGTGATTTTTCTTGAATATGTAAAATACAAGATTTCCAATCCTAGCAGAAAAGGAGGTCAATTATTACCTCATTGATGTAACTATTACTAAACATCCCGATAGTTCCATACAAGTAGCACAACCATGGTTTAAAATATCGATACGTATCGACCGATACGTATCCTATTTGGAGCTACCCGATACACTGGTACGCTGGAAAAAAAAAATCCACTGTATCAGGCCGATACAGGCTCGATACACTCGATAATGGGATTTTTCATTAATTTGTTTCTCCTTCTATTTACACTAGGATCCACAATTCAGACCCGATACACACAACTTATTTACATAATATATTATTTAAGTAAATGATATTAACTTAATTTTACTTTCATTTACTTTGAATATTAATATGTAAATAAGGTTATCCTCCTAGTTATGATGCCCTAGACCAACCCTACTTATCAGGAGTCACTGATTATGATTCCTCAGCCCAAGCCTACTTATTAGGAGCCACTGGTTATGATGCTCAGGCTTAATCTTTGACTGACAGTTATAGACAGATCATGACTCAGCAACAGAAATATCTACAAATGTACCTGGCCATATATTGCACGATGATGACTTAGACACAGTGGTTTCATCATGTTTGGACCACTTATAATGTATCACTCTACTCAATTCTTGATCCTACAATGATAGAGTATGAGTCGGCATGAAGCTCAATGTGGTATTGAGCTTCTATCATGTATGTAATTTGATTTGTGAATACAAGGGTCTATATATTTTCATATTTTTTATTGATGAATGCAAATGAGCTTCTATCACTTGGTTAAGTAACTATGGTTTGTATTTTCATTATTTCATACATATTTATCAATGCGCACGCCTTTTTTAACTTATAAATTTGTTAACTCTCATATGTATGATTATAAATGTAGTTGGAATTTAGTTTGTTTTTAGCTTATATTTGCATTAAAAGAGGTTTTATGTAAGGTATCCAAGTTTTTCCTTGCGTATCCAAGCTTTTTTTAGCGTATCTTGAATTTTTCTGCCGTATTCAACCGATACGGTACTGATACGCCGATACTTATCCTATTTTGGACTTACCGATACGGCGACCGATACCGATATTTTGAACCATGAGCACAACTTCAGCCTAGAGCTGAACCGGGGCACTCGCAATCCACCACTCTCTACCATCACTATTAGACATGGACATTAGATATGGTTTCTGCAGACTACTTGTGCATACTTAAAAAGGCTAAAATCAGAAATTCAAAGCTAGTTTAATAGCACAATTACAACAAAAATATCTAAAGCAAAGACAACCTCATTTTGTTTCCCATTACAACACTAGAACACAAAAAATCCCAAATGCATACAGCATATATAGTCCTTGAAGGAGGGAAATAGAGTCATCTAAAGAAAATTCATGCTAATACATTCTAACGAAGAGCTCCACTACCCAAAACAGAAGTTAAAAAGAAGGAAAGAAATTGCATACAGTCAAGTAAATTCACATACATACAGTTAAGTGAAAATTCGTAAAAAGGCAAACATAAGCCTAGATCAGATATCCATAGATGTGGATATGTAAAGCTAATGTATGGATGCATGTGACTGAATGAGGAAGGAAAGAGACATGAAATAAATTTCATTGGTGAAATAGGGATCTAAGGACAAAGGCATGTGGTGGCTGTCAACAAGATGAAAAAAGGTGAAGAGATCTAGCAGACAAAGAACATGGTTCTTGATTTGTCAGACCCCAAAAGGATTTCTACCCACATAAACAGAACAAAGCACTGCAGAAAAAAAGTTATTCTCAATACCAGTATTGGGATTATTTTCCATTAAAGGGTATAGCTTCTCTGATCTGCCAATCATTTTCCATTAAAGGGTATAGTCTTCTTCTCTTAACTGCCCAAATTAGTGATGCCACAAGATTGACAGGGAATGAGTTAGAGTTATTATTAAACCATAGTTAGATCAATCTCAGAGATAAAAGAGAGAAATACTCACATCTCAACCTTCACTAGAGATTGTATTTTGTACATGAATCAATTTTGTGTAGAGCTTTGTCATTTTATATAAAATGATGCTCCAGTTGTAAAAGGTAAAGGTTTGGGGTCTGGCCAAACCCCAAGCTTACCCTCTAAAAAGAAAAGGAACAAAAGAAACCAGTTCTAAAAAAATAAAATACCTAAAACTAATACCTGAGTTAGACCCACTCATGCAAGTCATATTTTAAGCCTATTAAGGCCTTAAAAATCTGGGTTAAGCCCATTCATCCAAGTCAAATTTGTAGCCTTATTAAAAGGCCTTTACAAATCTGGTTTTTAACCCTATTACAGCAACAAAATCTAGGTTAAACACCTCCCTGTGCATCCCTTCAATCAGGTATGGCAGTCCCTCAAAACTCAAAAGTGGTTTAAGAAGCCCCCTTAGTGCATGCTAGAACTCCGGATTAAGGAGCCCAAAAATCTGAATTTTTTTACAACCCTCCTAATCAAGCTACAAATCTGGATGGGAGATCCAATTTCTATGTCTGCAAAATCTGAATTTTGTAGCCCTCATTCATTTTGAAAAAATCCTTAAAACCCAAGTTAATAACCCCAGTTAAAGATCAGATTTTTGGGCCATAAAAGGTCAAAAAATTTTGGGTTAAACCCATAATACAACATCTAAGATCAGAATATGAAAACCCTGCAGTTCCCTGGTTTTAGGCATATAAAAGCCTAAAAAAATCCGGGTTTGAACCCACTGTGCACCCAGTTCCTAAGCTTGAAACACCTCAAAAATCTGGGCTTAAAACTCCCAAAAGACCTCAAAAGCTAGATGTTACAGAACCTATAGTTGGTTAGAAAAACATGTTACACCCATTAACATACTAGGCTCTTGGCAAGCGAAAAAACAAAAGAATCAAATCAAAATAGCAATCATACTTTAATCACCAAACAGTGAGACTAAAACGTAATAGTCACTAAATAACATCAACAAGATCAAGCCATTAGCAAGCACTCAATTCCTTACCTAAATTAACTAAGCCTTGATTGTTCTGATTTAGTTGGTTCGAACTTTGCAATAAACACTCAAAGCTATGGTTTGCAGACAGCATGATGATGTGGTGAACGGCGAATGGAGTTGATGGTATTGCTTGAACTCGAGATGACAGAAGGGTGATTTGTTGTAGCTTGAGCCCGAGATGGTGAAGAGAGTTGCTACTTTTGCTTGAATCCAAGATGGTGAAGAGGGTGAGAGAGAGGGTGGGCCTCCAAACCGTAGGAGTTTAGAGAGAGAGAGAGAAGGGAGGAAAATAAGGTTGAGTGAGGCTTTAGAGAAAGTGGGGTTTAATGGAAAAAGAGGTGGGCACATGGGAGAGTATGGGGTGAAAGAGAGAGCTCAAAGGGGGTTGTTTGAGTGGGAGGCTTGGGTCTCTTGGGGGTGTGTGAATCCAAACCGTAAGGAGAGAGTGAAGGGGTTTGGGTGTTTTGTTTGTGAGAAGTCCCAAGAGTTGTTGGGAGTGGAAGTATCAAGTATGAGATGGGAAGGGATGTGAATTATGCAAGGGAAAGAAAAAAGATTTTGTGATTAAGTGGGAATATGAGAGAAGGGGAGTGAGACGTGAGTGAGATGAGAGAGGGTTTGTTGTGAGGATCTTAAGGGTGTGAGACATGGGTGTCTGGCTTGCTGTCTTGGGTGTGTGGCTTTGGGGTGTAAAGGGGTTAAGTGGGTTTGACTAATAAGAAGAAGTAGACACCTATTAGGGTTTCAAAGGGTGTGAGAGTATGAAGAACCTTGAGTGTGGAAGTCCCTATTTATACAGAGGGGGTGTGAACCCCTATTGGTGGGCTTGAGAGGATGGGACTTGGTAGGTTCGAGGGTAGGGCAGGGTAGAATAGATTCTAGGTTATTAGATAGGATAGGTTGTAGTGTTGATTTGTAGGTTATAGGGTTAAAGAGAGGATAGTCTAAACCCTTTTGTCAATATGACTTTTTCTCCTTACATAGGAGAGGAAATTTTGGGCTTAAAGAAAAAGAAAGAAGTGATCAATCATGAATAGGGAAAATGGGTCATGGGCTTTTCGGTGTTGTGGGTTTTCGATATGAGTTAAATGGGTGTGGGTTTGGTTCATGGGTTTTGAATATGAATATTGGGTTGTGGGTTAGGGTGTGTTTGGCAAAATTGGGTTATAGGGTTTTTATTTTTATCAAAAATGGGTCATTAAGGTACATGGGATAAAGGGATGTTTTGGCCAAAAGAAAGTTAGTGTATTTTAGTCAAGAAAACTATGGGCACTTTGATCATTTTTGAAAAGGGTATTTTGGTCATTTTTTAAAAGGATGGAATTTTGGGGTGGATCTCTCTCTCTCTCGAACTCAAGGGCACCTTTGAGCTCACGGGAGTGCAAAAATGGGGTGCTTGCACCTATGTAGGTAAGTTCAGAGTTAGTTGCATTTAGAATTGAATGTTTGTGGCTTTTAGGATACTAGAGTAAAGGCTTTTTGTTTCCAATATATGTCCGTATAAAGGTGGTTGATTCAAAGGTCTATACAAAGAGTAAGGGATTCATCAAATGTAATAACAACAAAAATACTTGACATATTTTCTTAATCTAGTTCCTTCAGACACTTTTGTAGTTGCTAGATTAGCAACTTGTAGGAGCTTTACCTTAGTTTCACTATAAGAAACCTTGGCTCCGACAGTGATCGGAGTGTTACAAACTTTTCTGCAAGCTGCATAGAGAAGTGACTTATTCTCCTAACTTCATTATTCATCCAGCTGACCTACCCCAAAACAAAATAGGAAATCAACATGAGAGATTATGTCAAGAAGTTGTAGTAGGGGCCCAGTTGTAACACTCCCACCATTCTGTTATTTTCGTTGTTAATAAACCTTGTCTTAGTAGAACTTCAAATGTTCAGGAAATGGATTCTTCATAGGTACTCGATTAGGAGGGAAAAATTATGATGACCGAAAAAAGGAAAAAAGAGAAACTTCATGAAAGCCGAGCCCTCGAAAAGTGATTGCTGGGTTAAGAATCTGCAGAATCAAAGGTAGGGTACAATTAGGCATATATATATATATATCGAAATTTGATTACTGGGTCAAGAATCTGTAGCGTTGAAGTAGGGGTACAATTAGGCATATGTCAATATATATATATAACAATATTTGTGCATGAGTTCAATCTTTAAGACCTACCGATGTCATCCATCTCAAAGGCGTCAGCTAACTTGTCACATTTAGCTTTTAAGCGAGCCTCGATCTCATAGGCAAGTGATATTTGATATTATGGCATGTCCTACACAAGGATATAGCCAAGTCATATGACAAAGTGAAATGGTTCAGAGTAAATTTACAGGCTTCATTCAATTGAAAGCTTAAGAAAAAGATTTGAAAAAGACTGCATATTTGAACATAACTATTGAACTTCAAAATACTGATTAGCTGAAAAACAGTTCAAGCCATCATACAGATTAATTCAAATGAAACATCCAGAAACTGGACGGTAAATGTTTTCATGGTTTTTAAGTATCTTCTGCACTACCATCATGCGGGATAACATACCACAGTATACGGGTTTTGCTGGCCTCTGCAACAACCAGCCGATGCTCTAGAGACTCATAAACTTGAAATCACCTAGATGTGTTAAAATGATACCTCTCAATTCAAAACTACTGTGATACCAAAACAATTAATCATCACTACATACTAACTCAAGTAAAAATCTGCTTTTTTAACCCCCCCCCCCCCCCCCCCCCCCCCCCCCTTTTGAAGACAACAACTTATATAGGCTTTTATAAATACTAGTTAAGGCTGCATGTGCAAGGGACGCGCAAATAATTTTGAAAAAATTGAGACAGAAATGTCTAAGTTGACAATTTGTTGTAGCAGAAAAAATAAACAATAAAAAAGGCATCGCAACCTTGACTTCTTTGTTAAAAAAAGAAAATTAGACAATAAAATAAGGTATTGGAACCTTGACTTCTTGTTTAAATTCTCATGTGCCATGAAAAAAATGTAATATGAATTATAGTTACATTTTTAATCTACTTGTTCAGTTCTGGACTTTAGTCTAATTCTATAGCTATCATCAGGTTTATCAGCAATTCATTGCTGCTCTCTGCAATTTAGACTGGATATTGGATAAATGTCTCGTTTGATCCAAAATAGTTGTGCTGCATTTGTGAGGCTGCATTTTTGGGGTAGCATTTCACTTGAAGTGTAAGACTCATGGAGATGGTTGATGATAGTTGAGAGAAGGTTGGGGTTAGCCAAATATATTATTCAGAACATAAGCCATCCAAGTACAGCAAAGATGGCTTAATGGTCCTCCAACATCTACAACTCTTGTGTTAGGCAAGAATGAATAAAGATGACAACTGTAAGTAAAACACATTCTGCACATTACAAATCAATGTTTATCTCTAATGTTGAGGAAAGAAAACAAAAAGAGAAGTCATAATAAATAAACAAAGAAATCCTTAGACATGTGACTTTTTGATGGCCTTATGTTTTGCTTGGCTTTCACAACCAAGAAACAAGATAACAAATTTCATGGTGTCCGGCCTTCTAAAATAGCTTGGACCTTCTCTAAATTTGCTTTTATTCCTCCCGAGCTAGCACTACTCCTAAGAGAAGAACAATGGCTAAACATTTCCTTAAAATGGAAACAAATAGATTTATCTCCTGCAAATGAATGGTATTCAGCTGTGACAAAAAAAAAACAAAAGAATGGTATTCTGCAATCAAAAAAGCAAGAATCCAAGAACAAGAGATCCTTGTTTTACAAGTACATATGAAGATGGAAATGGAACCTGTGATATGTCTTATGAAGTGTTGATTGTCGACTTTGAGTTGATATATACTTCAGAATAAAGGGAATGACAATCAATCCCCAAAGGAAATTAAAAATTGCAGCTCCTGCAACTGAGAGACCAAGCATATACGTTGAGGGGAATTGTTAACTACTTGTTACAAGGAAATGAAATTTTGCAGCTCCTGCAACTGAGAGACCAAGCATGTTAAGAGGAATTGTTAACTACTTACTTGTTAGGTGCTGCTGATCAAACTAATCTAATTATTAGTGTCATTCTTTTGTCTAGACTACCTGGAATGAAGAGACTCAATTTCTGCATTCTACCTTAACTGCGTCACGAAGACATGAGCAAAGACACAAGGAAACTTCAACAAACCACCACAAAAGACACTTTTGAATCAATAATCATAAATGGGAATTAGAAGCAAAACAAAATCTGATCCAATTTACTTGTGATTCCAAATCTAAACGGCAACAAATATAAATTGAACCTCAAACCCCAAAAAAATTGTAGAAAAGCAAAAGCTTTTCTATTCAAAGGCTGATTGATTGCCACAAAACCTTACCTATACATGCACGAAAAAAAAATTTGCAGCGATTTTTGATGAAATAATAACTCAACCCAGATAAGAAATAATACAAGAAGCTATTCCCTTGCAAGGGATAGTTGCGATTGGGCTCCATTAAGCTTCTTATGTAGACCTCACAAGTGGCACCGATATAAAACAAACTAAGTCATTACAAATGAAATGAAGAAGTAAATAACAATTGGAGCTATTACTAATGAAATTAAGAAGAGAAAAATGTCTGATTAATTAGAGAATAATCATAGCAACACTTAATGAAATTAAAGAGAGATAATCATTATTAAAATTGATTTCAAAGCAAAACAAATCTGATCAATTATACAATAGAATTAATATTAAAATTCACATTGAACTCGAATTAATCACAGAAGACAATCAAAGAAATTATAAGTGCAATTAAAAAACACTGATTAGTTCTATCATTCATCAAAAAGATAATCTCAGTAACTATGAATAAAATTTAAGAAGAAATTTACTCAATTGAATCAGCAAGGGTGTTAGATATTGAGATCGGGTGGCTATAATCCCTCGATCGTATGGCTATGGTTGATGGATAAAATCCTCAAGTGAATCTCGTCATGCATATTCACTCATGCACATCACATCACCGCATATGTATGATCATGTTTTTAAATTTATTATATGGTCTCTATCTTATTTTAATCTTGATGCATTCATATGCATAAGGATCATAATTGATATTGTGAGATAAGGAGTGTTGGATCATCTCTAAGCCAGACTGGGTATCTTGGTGAAGGGTGACCGTTGGATCTTAGTCAAAGGCTTAACAGCTAGTTTGACCAAGCCATTAAGACTCCAAAGAGCCGTTAAAAGCCGTTACTTGATCTAAGGGAGCTATGGTAAATGTGGTTGAATCTGGACCATTGATCCAGATTCTAATTGCTTGATATAAGGGAATAATTATGGAGGAGTCTAACAACTCTCTCTTTGATGGTGTATAAATCCCTTTGGCTAAGAAGGAAAGAATGCAACCAAGAAAGCAAAAGTGGAGACTTTCCCTTTGTTTGAAAGATTTTGTTTCTCTTGATAATATTCCGTGTCACTTGAGTTTTGCTCAAGTGTGATCAACTACATTTGTGAACACCCCATTTTTACACCCCTTTATCCTAGTTTTTTTAAAAAATTAATTTAATTTAATTTAATTGAATTTTGATTTTAATTTTATTTTGCATTTTTTTCAAATAGTTGGATTAGAGAGAGAAGTTGAGAGAGTTGGAGAGAGGACCCATTTCTCATAAACCCCAAGCCAAGCCCAATTTCCGAATCCTAGTTTTCTATAAAAGCCAAGAGATAGGGTTTAAAAGCCCTAATCTCATTCGTTTGAGACAGCCCCCTTCTCTTCCTCCCTTTCTCTGATTTCTTCTTCAGTTTACGGCAGCAACAGGGACCCTGTTGCTCTATCTCCCGATCCATCTCTCTCTCGATCTCAGTCTGGCAAGTCATTGAGATCCAGCTCTTCAATCCAGATCCAGCATCTCCGGCCAGCATCTTCACCGGCGAGCTTCAGTTAGTTTCGGCCAGCAGCAGTGTCAGTAATGATCACCACCTCCGATCTCCCTTCCCTTTCTCCCTTCTCTCCCATTCGGTCTCACCCAATCTCTCATCCGGTTTCATCTCCGGTGAGTTCCATTGGCAGCGACAACAGCTCTCTCAGTCTCCATCTTCTCCAGCAAGCCAAACATCACTGCATCTTCTCAGACTGTAAGAATTTAGCTCCACCGAATCTGCTGTAGTTCTCCTCCATTGATCCTAATCCAGCCGCCACCATTCCCGGTCAGGCCAGCAGAAGCGTCGACGTCCAACATATTTCTCTCTTCTTGATCCGGCACCTAGCTCCTCGCCGGAAGCATCTTCACCGACGTTTCGGTTTAGCTCTCCAGCCAGCAATATTGGTCCCCATTGCAGCAGCAGCTCCGCCATCCCCGACCAGCTATTTGCTCTTCCTTCTTCTCAGAGAGCATCTCGCCTCCGATCATCTTCTCCGGCGAGCTAGCTTCCCCCGCGAGCATCGTTTCAGACCTAAGCGGCTCTTCATTCCCATCTCACATTATAGCCGGCTGGATCTTCAACTCCAACAAATTTGCAGGGCATCTCTTCCTTCTCAGTGTTGATCGCCCCTATCTCAGGTTGGCACCATCTAATCTCCATTTCACCTCCGATGGCTCTACCCAATCCAGCCTTCTCTATTTTGATTTTTATTGTATTTTTTTTGGATCTGTATGTTCTAATGTTTGAGAGGCAAATTTATGTTCTCTTCTTCTTCCCCGAGCCGGAGTAGCAACACCGTCGGTCATCGATCATCTTCACTCCAAGCCGTCGCAGGTATGA
The DNA here is from genome assembly GCA_015143295.1 of Tetracentron sinense. Lineage (NCBI taxonomy): Eukaryota > Viridiplantae > Streptophyta > Magnoliopsida > Trochodendrales > Trochodendraceae > Tetracentron > Tetracentron sinense. The sequence goes on from CM026566.1 coordinate 11,438,287, forward strand.
TATCTACCTCTATTAATTTTTGTTTTATTTCCTTTTTATTTATTTGTTTGTGTGTCTATTGATGAGTGCATGTTTAAAATTGAAAATCTGAAGTTACGGATAGTAGATCCGAACTCTGTGTACAATTCTTGAGCTCTTTCCCCTTTGTTTGCTATGAATGATCTAAAATGGGGGGAATTATGGATCTCATTTGAATCCTTTGGGCCTTTGGATCGGGCCATAGTTAGTGAGTTGGAAGCCCGTGAGCCCTTAGAATCATTTTAGAATTTTTGGGCTTACCTCTTAAGGCCTTAGAATGATAGTGGACCAAAGCCAATTGACCATTAGTGGTCAATGGGCCTTGGCTCATTAACTTTCTCTTTGGGCTCATGTATGTATGTTTTATATCACGTATATGTGTGTGCAATAGGTTTGGGCCGTTTCTTTTCCTATTTTGGCCTACATTGGGCACTTAGGTAGTTTTTAACTGGTTAAACTTGCCAAAATAAAAAAAAATACAAAAAAATAAAAAATACAAAACAACAAAAACATTTAAAAAACCACAAAACTCAAAAAAGACATACCCTAATAAATGAACGCCCCCTAGAGCTCTCCCACGAGCACTTAGCCACGCAACCGTCTCCCGGAATGAGATTCATAAATCTCAATTCCGCATCCCCCCAACTCAAACACGAGTTGGAAGTGACCACACTCCGAAACAAGTATAAAAACAGTCACGGACCCCGAACTACTATGAGGGTCTGATTCCGACTAACCGGATAAGGAGGCATCCCGAGCCAGGGTTCGACCCCAACCTAGGATAAAGATCTTATCCCCCTTTATGATTGTTTATGTTTGATTAGCAAAATTAATAATTGTTTTAGGAAATTTTAAGTGATTTAAATGTTTGGCTTAGACCTAGTGAGTAGGTTACCATCATTGGATGGAGGTCCTGGGGTGCCTAACCCCTTCCGCAGGACCTAAATGGATCTCTTACCTAGACTACTCTGGACCGCAGACCCCTTATTTTGGATTTATCTTGGGATCCTACTTCCCCTAAGTAGGTGGCGACTCTTAGAATAAATTTAGCGTTATTCCTCTACTCTCGGACCTTATCTCGACACTTAGAGATGAGAGGGGAGGAAAGGCGGTAAATTTATGTGCTCACAGCTTTGGCGACTCTGCTGGGATTTCTAAGATCCAACCTGAAAATTAGGTAAAAGCCAAACATTTCTAAATCACTAATTATTTCCTAAAGCAATTATTCTTTTGCTAATTCTTTCTATGTTATGGGTATGTTTTTATCCTCTCTCCTGTGTATATCATATTCATTGCATTTTAGTGTAATCACCTCATAACCCATTAGTTGGATCTATGGGGCCTACGGCTGTTTGATACGTATCTTCAGTGTCAGGGGCTTTCTGATCTGTGGAGTTCAACTGGATCACGCCTTATTGGTTGTACCCATAGAAACAGATTCAGTTTCTCCCACTTGTGCCAATCATCCCATTTTGGGAGTAGCATATACGGCCAAGTGTCCTCCAACCACCTTAGGAACACCTTTCATTACCCCAGCATATGCATATAGATTAGGTTTTGATATAGTCTATAAGCAGCAGTTTAGGTAGGTTTCCCCTAGTCCTACTTTGCTTATAGCCTATACCCGCCTTGCCTTTTGATTGAACATGAAGGTACCCATTTGTACCCATATGTTCATTCAGAAAAAGGGCCTGTGTGAGCCTTTGTTGGTTTGAATAAACTCCCAACTCATCTCTAGACTTTGCATATGGGGTTCAAAAACCCAGATTTTATTGGATGTCCATATCCATATTCTATCTTAAATCCAATGGGCCTTGGTTTCCAATAACCCAACTTAGTAGGTAGACCCCTATCTACCTACCCCATTGGTTTACATATGTCAAGGATCACCCCTTTCAACTAAATAATTGGTGAAAAAAAATCAAAATCAAAATTCAATAAAAACAAAATCAAAAATTCAAAACTCAGAAAAAGAAAAAAAAAAAGATGAAGTTAAAATTTGAAACCTTAAACAAAATCAGAAATTCAAAATCCAAAAAAGGAGAAGGTTCAAAATTCAAATAAAACAAAAAAATGAAATGAGAAATTCAAAGTCCAAATAAAATCAAAAGTCAAAAAAAAGTCAAAATTCAAACATAAAAAAAAAAAAAATGGAAGCTAAAAATTCAAATAAGTCAAAATTTCAAAAAAAAAATCATTAATTCAAAATTCCAAAAAAAAATGAAAACTCAAAATCCGAAAATAAATAAATAAATCTGAACTTCAATTAAAAAAAAAAAATGTCATTAACTCATAGTTCAAGAAAAATAAACAAATCAAAAGTTCAAAATTCAGAAGGAACAAAAATTCAAAATTTGAAAAATTCAAAGATCCAAATGTGTTGAAAAAAAATTCAAAAATCCAAATTGAAAAAAATAAAAAAATATCAAAATTCCAAAAAAAGAATTCCAAAAAAAAAACAAAAAAAATCAAATATTCAAAATTCAAAAAAAAATATAAAGTTGAAAATCCAAAAAAAATAAAAAATAAAAAAAATTCATCCTCTTCATGGCACTATCCGTCACTGCACATTCACCTGCTAGCCTAGCATTTTCATTGCACTACCAGTACATCTACATTGCATGCCCCTGTGGCATTGTGCTTCATCATGGCATTGTACTGCATTTCATCATAGGATTGCACTGCACTTCATCATTGCACTACACTTACACTATCATTGCACCACGCTCACTTTATCACTGCACTCCGCTCACTTCAACATTGCATTGGCTAGGTTTAGTCGAGTCTCCCTCATGCATCATCTAGTTGGCAACACCCTCAGAGGTAGCACAACCATGGAGTCCAGTTCCAAAAGTCTATCATTCAAAACATGTCCTGACCCTTAATTTGGCATATCTCATTTAGGAAGTTGCTTAATAGGCCATTCATTTTGAGTCTCCCATAGCACTCACCTCATTCATAATAGTTGGTTTTCATCCATGCGTTCTCATGTAGCATCATGATCCAATCCACCTCAATCCGGTAGTGACTCGCTCTTTACTTTCATCTTTGGACTTGCCCAAGTAGTGGAACAGAAGCAGAAAATATGGAGCACGGAGACACATCGAGTGACCAAAAGATCATCACGATGACTCTCCATGATCATTGGGCAAGACCAGAGAAATCAAATTTGTTCTCAAAGATGTCACCCTGGCTCTCAACAAACTCTTGGTGGCATAGGGGCAAACCCAGATTCACCCATCAACCATTCCAACAAACACTCACTCATTTATTCTTAATGACACAACCACAGATTTCTCTTACCCAACATATCATTCCATGCCCACCCTCCGCACCGTAAAAGTGCGGGCACCACCCAAAACTTGATGGATGTGGCCAAACTTAATTTCAAACTTGAGGTCCCTGAAACATCTGTTTCCATGCATCATTTTGCTACATCAACAAACCACCCTTGTGCCATCTAAGAAAGCCAAGCAGGGCATCTTCGAGTCTCATCAGAAATGAGTTCCAAGAGCAAGATGTCAAGCGAGATTGATTGAAATCAAGCCAAGTTTGAGTCGGTCTTAGTTGGGCTTTCTATCTGTCAGTGTCGATCATAGTGGCCTATGTACAAATCCAGTTTGCAACATTTTCATTTTGTAGTGCTCGAGTCATCTTCATCTTCCAATTCCTTGAAATCTCTCTTCCTTTCAAGAGTCTTCTCTCCATTGGCTAATGAAGGCGTGACCTAGCACTTCTCAAAGAGTCTAGCGATCTAAAGCTATCCAAAATCCAAAAATATCTTTCTCCTAATAAAAAAATGCTAGCTAAGCTTATTGGATCAAATAAGGGACCACTCAAACAAAAATAAAATCCGCAACCCTGGGGGGCAGAGTATGATGAAGAGCAGAGAGAGATTCCTAACTGGAAACCCTCAAGCCTGTGCGAGTGTTACAAAGCAGAACAAAGTTGGGTAATGATCCTATGTGTGTAAAAATCAGAACTTTGCTATGCTAGGGGCAGGGGATCAAGGTCAAGATTGATCAGAAAAAATGCAAGTTCACCTCCTGTTGTCCGCCAAAACCCTCCAAGGGTACATTTCAAAAGAAAAGTTACAGGTTCTCAGTTGTCCCAATTCAATAGTTTGCAGGCAAAGCATTTGACTATGACAAGGAAGATAAAATGCAAAATTGTTAGACTCAGTCAATACGTGAAGTACATGTACTACATGCAGAGGGGCAAGAGAAGAGATTTGTCTGAAAACCCCCCAAGATCACGATATAAGTTGGGATAGCCGGTTCACCACAACAGTACCCTCACCGATGCTTGGGGCAGGAATAGTGTGGTTGCTCAAGATCCAAATTTGAGAAATGCCGCGGAGCAATTATCATAGACAAGCGAGAAAGCGGATCTAAATCAAGATTTGTCCATGCCGGGGTAAAGCCACTCTCATTAAGATATGATATTTTTCTTCAAGCGACATATCTCATCAGAGCACTCACTCAGAGTAAAAGTGGTCAAACCCTTCACACAGTTGTGCAGATCAACAAGCCAAAGCAAATGATTCGTTTTCACCAAGGCATCATCGAGCTATGCAAATGCAAGGGGCAAACTCAACATTTGTACAAGGAGCCCTGAGCCAATCAACATGGATAAGGTTAAAAAGTATTATGCTTAGGGTCTTGTTTGATAAATGCTTGCACTCTTAGCCTCTTCGGGAAAGGACAGGAGGCCATTTTTGTCTCCTAATTCCCTTACGATTTATATAACACCCTCGATATATCATTAAAGTTTGATAGTTAGCCCTCTCGAGCCTAATAGCCCTTCTTTCAAAAAAACATTCAACGGGACACCTTGTACTCAGTCTGCTTGAACTACGTCAATGACCTGATCTTGTAAAAGGGTACGTAGGCAGCCTAGAAAATTAGGTTCGGTCATAACATTCAATCTATTGAGCAAAAAATCAGCCTCAATCAAAAAAAGGCTCGTAAAAAAAATAGAAAGACAAAATGTCAAAAGGAAAAAGAAAAAAAATGGGCAAGGAAAAAGTCAAGAGGCGCTCAAGTAGATGAATTTTCAATGGAAATTTTTATCTTCTATCAGAAGCAAAAGAATCAAGATTCTTCTCCCCATAGTGGAAAATAATTTCTCAAGTAAAAGGGTGTCCCAAACTTTCGGTCCCCCAGCCTACATTTCGTCCTATCTTAAGTCCACCTCGATCCCCTAGAGATTAAGAGTGCAGATAATTTATCAGACATTATTCAAAGCAGAATGCTCCAAAGCAATGAAGGGAGCAAGGCTCTACTTTGAAATAAATCGCGGGCATGAGTGAAAACTGGAAACGGCCTCATTGCGCAAAAATTACGTGAACCCCAGGCCTAGTCTTGCGACTAGGGGCAAAAAAGGAAAATATAAAATTGATCAACTTCGCAGGCATGAGTGAAAACAGGCAACGGCCTCATTGCGCAAAAATTATGCGACCCCACAACTTGGTCATTCCAAGGGTAAAAAAGGGAAAGTTGAAAACATCAAGCGTTCAACAGCAGTTTCCTTGAGACCAGTTCGAAGGAACTTCAAGCACCAATTGAAGGATTTTATGGTCGAGACAGAGCTTTACCTCAAGCAAATCGCGGGCATGAGTAAACACCGGAAACGGCCTCATTGCGCAAAATTATGCGAATCCTAGGCCTAGTCTTGTGACTAGGGGCAAAAAAAGAAAAAAAAAATTTGATCAAACTCGTAGGCATGAGTGAAAACCGGAAACGGTCTCATTGCGCAAAAACTACGTGAACCCCAGTCCTAGTCTTGTGACTAGGGGCAAAAAAGAGAAATACAAAAATTGATCAACTTCGCATGCATGAGTGAAAACCGGCAACGGCCTCATTGCGTAAAAATTATGCGATCCCCAGACTTGGTCATTCCAAGGGTAAAAAAGGGAAAAGTTGAAAGCAACAAGCATTCACTAGGAGCATCATCGAGATCAAGACAAAGCACTTTCGGGCATCATCTGAAGAATCTTATCGTCAGAGTGGGCTAAGTGTCTCTTGTTTGTAGCAAGGCCCAATTCAGCATATGTCAAGGATTAAAGATCAACTTTACCACTGATACAGCATGACGGGTCATACTTGCTTAGCATCATGTTCTACCCTTGAGGACAAAATTCAATCGCCTTGTGAAGGTGATCACCTTATTAAATCCAATGAGCAAAGAAAGCATTTGCATTCGAAAATTTCGGTTGTCTTCAAAATAACCAACCAAAATCAGGATCTTGATATTCGTTTGAAATCAATCTCACTCAAACCGTAGGGCATTTCCAAGAAATATCTTATCATCCTCCATTTGGTCATCAAGGTCATAGTGTCGGTTATGTCTCTTGGCTTGGTCAAATCAATCTCATCTCAACAACTGTTCGGGCGCCAAACAACCTCGATTGGAAGCAGGAGCAAGGTCAAGAACATCTGAAATCTCTGACAAGCATGAGACTGGTATCTAAGAGCGAGTCATATACTTAGCCTATCATCAATCTGTATCTTCCATTAGTACTGCATTGGTTCAATCCAGGTCTAGTCGCATCATCCGCGCATTTGCATAAGTTGAGTCTTGCATTGTCCTGCTTCTCATACATGTTATACATGCATACCATTCAAGTCCAGTCAATACACATTCAACACACTACACTCTAGTTAACACTAGTTGCATACATTCGTTTGCTTAATTGAGTCGCACACTTTGCACTCTTGTAGCACTCAGTTGCACACATTTGATGGGGTCGCACACATTACACTCTAGTTGCACCCATCTTGCACACACTCATTTGCACACTATAGTTGTACATATCGCATTAGTTGCACCCATCTTGCACACACTCATTTGCACACTATAGTTGTACATATCGCATTAGTTGCACCCATCTAGCACACTATAGTTGCACACACTCAATCGAGTTACTCATATTGCACTCTAGTTACACTCATCTTGCACACACTCATTTGTATACTCTAGTTGCACATATCGCACTAGTTGCACCCATCTTGCACACTCAAGTTGCACACATCACACTTGTACACACTCATTTGAGTTACACATTTTGCACTCTTGCTGCACTCAGTTGCACACACTTAATCGAGTCGCACATATTGCACTTTAGTTGCACACAGATTGCTCATACTCATTTGTACACTCAAGTTGCACACACTCAATCAAGTCACACATATTGTACCTAACTGCATTCCAGTTGCACACACTCAATCGAGTCATATTTCAGCCACTTTGTCACTTAGCACACATGTAACTCCACATACACCTCACCATATTTGCATCATCATGCATTTCTCTCAAGTCGCATACATGCCAAGCTAGGTAAGACCGCAAAGTCTCTAGCGCAAGGCTCGCACCAAACACTTTTCATCAGTCAGACTACCTTCATCCATTTTGTTGGTTGACATTGAAGGCGATGTCACAATCAATCCTTTCGGTTGACATTGAAGGCGATGTCACTCTTTTTGTTGGTTGACATTCAAGGCGATGTCACCATCAATCCTTTCGGTTGACATTGAAGGCGATGTCGCCCTCCCATCTTGTTGGTTGACTTTAAAGGCGATGTCACCATCAATCCTTTCGGTTGACATTGAAGGCAATGTCACCATCCATCTTTTCAGTTGACATTGAAGGCGATGTCACCCTCCCATCTTGTTGGTTGACATTGAAGGCGATGTCACCATCAATCTTTTCGGTTGACATTGAAGGCGATGTCACCCTTCCATCTTGTTGGTTGACATTCAAGGCGATGTCACCATCAATCCTTTCGGTTGACATCGAAGGCGATGTCACCCTCACTCTTTTTGTTGGTTGACATTCAAGGCGATGTCACCATCAATCCTTTCGGTTGACATTCAAGGCGATGTCACCATCAATCTTTTCGGTTGACATTGAAGGCGATGTCACCCTTCCATCTTGTTGGTTGACATTCAAGGTGATGTCACCATCAATCCTTTCGGTTGACATCGAAGGCGATGTCACCCTCACTCTTTTTGTTGGTTGACATTCAAGGCGATGTTACCATCAATCATTTCGGTTGACATTCAAGGCGATGTCACCATCAATCCTTTCGGTTGACATTCAAGGCGATGTCACCCTCCCATCTTGTTGGTTGACATTCAAGGCGATATCACCATCAATCCTTTCGGCTGACATTGCAGGCGATGTCACCCTCTCATCTTGTTGGTTGATATTCAAGGCGATGTCACCATCAATCCTTTTGGTTGACATTCAAGGCGATGTCACCATCAATCATTTCGGTTGACATTCAAGGCGATGTCACCCTCCCATCTTGTTGGTTGACATTCAAGGCGATGTCACCATCAATCCTTTCGGTTGACATTGAAGGCGATGTCACCCTCCCATCTTGTTGGTTGACATTCAAGGCGATGTCACCATTAATCCTCTCGGTTGACATTGAAGGCGATGTCACCCTCCCATCTTGTTGGTGGACATTCAAGGCGATGTCACCATCAATCATTTCAGTTGACATTGAAGGCGATGTCACTCTCTCATCCTGTTGGTTGACATTCAAGGCGATGTCACCATCAATCCTTTCGGTTGACATCTGAGGCGATGTCACCCTCCCATCTTGTTGGTGGACATTTAAGGCGATGTCACCATCAATCCTTTAGGTTGACATTGAAGGCGATGTCATCCTCTCATCTTGTTGGTTGACATTCAAGGCGATGTCACCATCAATCCTTTTGTTTGACATTCAAGGCGATGTCATTCATCACATTCATTCCATCCTCGACTTTCATGCCATAGTAGTCTCGCTCCAAACACTATATCAGTCTCCATGCAGTAGTGTTCTAAACTTTCCGTAAGCACTCCCCAGCGCTCTATGCACATCTCGACTTTCGTGTCATAGCATTCTCAGTGCTCCAGACACTATATCAGTCTCCAGGCAGTAGTGTTCATGAGCTCCCTTCCATCCATTATATCCGTTTCATCCTCGTTCCAGACACTATATCAGTATCCATGCAGTAGTGTTCACGAGCTCCCTTCAATCCATGTGTCACTTACATTCATTTTCCCCAGCAATCCGTCAATCCATGGTCCATGTACACCCATTTTCCCCAGCAGTCCTTCGTAATGAGGCCGTAAACGACTATCCATCACTCCACCCTTTTCTTTTTGGCAAGTTTAACTAGGGTTAGAATTTAGTTATCATTTCTTCTATCTTTGATTTTCATACCCTCTTTCAGGATTTTCGTGTGTAAAAATGATGGTGTTTCAGTCTTTGTCGTTTAATTGCCAACACTCTTCGACAAAGAGGGGCAACTGTGAACACCCCATTTTTACACCCCTTTATCCTAGTTTTTTTTTAAAATTAATTTAATTGAATTTTGATTATAATTTTATTTTGCATTTTTTTCAAATAGTTGGATTAGAGAGAGAAGTTGAGAGAGTTGGAGAGAGGACCCATTTCTCATAAACCCCAAGCCAAGCCCAATTTCCGAATCCTAGTTTTCTATAAAAGCCAAGAGATAGGGTTTAAAAGCCCTAATCTCATTCGTTTGAGACAGCCCCCTTCTCTTCCTCCCTTTCTCTGATTTCTTCTTCAGTTTACGGCAGCAACAGGGACCCTGTTGCTCTATCTCCCGATCCATCTCTCTCTCGATCTCAGTCTGGCAAGTCATTGAGATCCAGCTCTTCAATCCAGATCCAGCATCTCCGGCCAGCATCTTCACCGGCGAGCTTCAGTTAGTTTCGGCCAGCAGCAGTGTCGGTAATGATCACCACCTCCGATCTCCCTTCCCTTTCTCCCTTCTCTCCCATTCGGTCTCACCCAATCTCTCATCCGGTTTCATCTCCGGTGAGTTCCATTGGCGGCGACAACAGCTCTCTCAGTCTCCATCTTCTCCAGCAAGCCAAACATCACTGCATCTTCTCAGACTGTAAGAATTTAGCTCCACCGAATCTGCTGTAGTTCTCCTCCCTTGAACCTAATCCAGCCGCCACCATTCCCGGTCAGGCCAGCAGAAGCGTCGACATCCAACATATTTCTCTCTTCTTGATCCGGCACCTAGCTCCTCGCCGGAAGCATCTTCACCGACGTTTCGGTTTAGCTCTCAAGCCAGCAATATTAGTCCCCATTGCAGCAGCAGCTCCGCCATCCTCGACCAGCTATTTGCTCTTCCTTCTTCTCAGAGAGCATCTCACCTCCGATCATCTTCTCCGGCGAGCTAGCTTCCCCGGCGAGCATCGTTTCAGACCTAAGCGACTCTTCATTCCCATCTCACATTATAGCCGGCTGGATCTTCAACTCCAACAAATTTGCAGGGCATCTCTTCCTTCTCAGTGTTGATCGCCCCTATCTCAGGTTGGCACCATCTAATCTCCATTTCACCTCCGATGGCTCTACCCAATCCAGCCTTCTCTATTTTGATTTTTATTGTATTTTTTTTTGGATCTGTATGTTCTAATGTTTGAGAGGCAAATTTATGTTCTCTTCTTCTTCCCCAAGCCGGAGTAGCAACACCGTCGGTCATCGATCATCTTCACTCCAAGCCGTCGCAGGTATGATATCTACCTCTATTAATTTTTGTTTTATTTCCTTTTTATTTATTTTTTTGTGTGTCTATTGATGAGTGCATGTTTAAAATTGAAAATCTGAAGTTACGGATAGTAGATCCGAACTCTGTGTACAATTCTTGAGCTCTTTCCCCTTTGTTTGCTATGAATGATCTAAAATGGGGGGAATTATGGATCTCATTTGAATCCTTTGGGCCTTTGGATCGGGCCATAGTTAGTGAGTTGGAAGCCCGTGAGCCCTTAGAATCATTTTAGAATTTTTGGGCTTACCTCTTAAGGCCTTAGAATGATAGTGGACCAAAGCCAATTGACCATTAGTGGTCAATGGGCCTTGGCTCATTAACTTTCTCTTTGGGCTCATGTATGTATGTTTTATATCACGTATATGTGTGTGCAATAGGTTTGGGTCGTTTCTTTTCCTATTTTGCCTACATTGGGCACTTAGGTAGTTTTTGACTGGTTAAACTTGCCAAAATAAAAAAAAAATACAAAAAAAATAAAAAATACAAAACAACAAAAACATTTAAAAAACCACAAAACTCAAAAAAGACATACCGTAATAAATGAACGCCCCCTAGAGCTCTCCCACGAGCACTTAGCCACGCAACCGTCTCCCGGAATGAGATTCATAAATCTCAATTCCGCATCCCCCCAACTCAAACACGAGTTGGAAGTGACCACACTCCGAAACAAGTATAAAAACAGTCACGGACCCCGAACTACTATGAGGGTCTGATTCCGACTAACCGGATAAGTAGGCAGCCCGAGCCAGGGTTCGACCCCAACCTAGGATAAAGATCTTATCCCCCTTTATGATTGTTTATGTTTGATTAGCAAAATTAATAATTGTTTTAGGAAATTTTAAGTGATTTAAATGTTTGGCTTAGACCTAGTGAGTAGGTTACCATCATTGGATGGAGGTCCTGGGGTGCCTAACCCCTTCCGCAGGACCTAAATGGATCTCTTACCTAGACTACTCTGGACCGCAGAACCCTTATTTTGGATTTATCTTGGGATCCTACTTCCCCTAAGTAGGTGGCGACTCTTAGAATAAATTTAGCGTTATTCCTCTACTCTCGGACCTTATCTCGACACTTAGAGATGAGAGGGGAGGAAAGGCGGTAAATTTATGTGCTCACAGCTTTGGCGACTCTGCTGAGGATTTCTAAGATCCAACCTGCAAATTAGGTAAAAGCCAAACATTTCTAAATCACTAATTATTTCCTAAAGCAATTATTCTTTTGCTAATTCTTTCTATGTTATGGGTATGTTTTTATCCTCTCTCCTGTGCATATCATATTCATTGCATTTTAGTGTAATCACCTCATAACCCATTAGTTGGATCTATGGGGCCTACGGCTGTTTGATACGTATCTTCAGTGTCAGGGGCTTTCTGATCTGTGGAGTTCAGCTGGATCACGCCTTATTGGTTGTACCCATAGAAACAGATTCAGTTTCTCCCACTTGTGCCAATCATCCCATTTTGGGAGTAGCATATACGGCCAAGTGTCCTCCAACCACCTTAGGAACACCTTTCATTACCCCAGCATATGCATATAGATTAGGTTTTGATAGAGTCTATAAGCAGCAGTTTAGGTAGGTTTCCCCTAGTCCTACTTTGCTTATAGCCTATACCCGCCTTGCCTTTTGATTGAACATGAAGGTACCCATTTGTACCCATACGTTCATTCAGAAAAAGGGCCCGTGTGAGCCTTTGTTGGTTTGAATAAACTCCCAACTCATCTCTAGACTTTGCATATGGGGTTCAAAAACCCAGATTTTATTGGATGTCCATATCCATATTCTATCTTAAATCCAATGGGCCTTGGTTTCCAATAACCCAACTTAGTAGGTAGACCCCTATCTACCTACCCCATTGGTTTACATATGTCAAGGATCACCCCTTTCAACTAAATAATTGGTGAAAAAAAATCAAAATCAAAATTCAATAAAAACAAAATCAAAAATTCAAAACTCAGAAAAAGAAAAAAAAAAGATGAAGTTAAAATTTGAAACCTTAAACAAAATCAGAAATTCAAAATCCAAAAAAGGAGAAGGTTCAAAATTCAAATAAAAAAAAAAAAACAAAAAAATGAAATGAGAAATTCAAAGTCCAAATAAAATCAAAAGTAAAAAAAAAGTCAAAATTCAAACAGTTACCGCATCCCTTCAAAGGGGACATGGGAGCATTACAGATTATCCGAAATAGGCCACTTTCGATGCTTTTAAAAAGATCAAAGCAAATGAAAAATCTTTTCTAGCCAACACTTTTTACAGATCCATTGCTTAAATAAATAAATAAATAAAAATATGACTAACAAATTGCAAATTATTAAAGCCAAAAATGAATCGACGAATGATATAAATCTTTAAGCATGAAAAGAAACTAAACTGCCATATACAAAAGAGGAATCAGCTGGAATGAAAGTAAAATCAATTAAATAAACAAACAAATAACACTCTTTCACTTTATTAAGAATTTCTCAAGCCATTCCAACTCTCTGTCTCAAGCAATTAATGATAGCAAACAATACTCTTTCTCTCAATTACAATACAAATTTCTCTTTAACTGTTGTTTTAACTCTGGTTAACAACTATAACCTTTAGGGTTAATATTTTTTTAATATGTTTTTTTCTAAAAACCAAGGTTAGATGGTTAACCCTAAGGGTTAATGGAGCTTAACCACAGTTAATGGGTATTAAAAGAAACATGTTTTGACTTGTGGGGCGATGGAACCACGCTTTGGAATCTGGTTACAACATAATGCTCCGTTTGTTTCCACGAAAAATTGGGGAAAACAAATTAATTTCATGGAAATTTTAATCATGTGCAATTGTTTGTATGTAAAATCTTTCGTAAGTAAAATATTTTATGAAAATTGAACATATTTTTTGGAAAATGACTTACATTTTAAATACCCGTAAGTCATTATTCTGTAAAATACTAACTTCTTTATAAATATTTTAAAAATTACATAAATACCCTTATTTATAAATTTTTTATTTAATTATTTTGTTTTTTATTTTTGTAATTTTTCCCCAGTTTTTCATTTTCTTTATAAAAAAATTTACACCTTATTTTCAAGAATGCAACAATAGAAGGATGAAAAATTCACATTTTACCGTAAATGTTTTCTCTTCGTAAATGATTTACATCGTAAAACCATTTACATGCAAACAAATGAAGCATAAAGATAATTTCGGGTCCGTTAAATAATGTATAAGGGCCCAACCCATTAAAATGGAGATAGGATCACATCCGATTGAAATAATTACAATTGAATTCAATTGCATGTGTGGATTGAATGAGGAACAAAGGCACGAAATTCAATTTTTGATTTTTTTTTTCCTTCCAATTCACACATGCCACATATGCAATTAAATTCTTTTGAATTCAATTGCAAATTGGTTGTGATCCTGTCTCATTAGAATGACACTTCTCATTTTATTTTTTTGGTCACTGAATGGCACTTCTCATTGATAGCCTCAAAATGTGCTACTCACATACTACAAAGGGTTGGGCCTCATTCGTATAGCCGTCGCCTTTCCCATCCGACTGACCTTTAAAAAAATGTGAAAAGTCTAATATACTCTTATATAAGAGAATCAGTTACCGCATGATGTCTTGACCCCATTTAAATGTCTTTTTTGTTTTTTTGGGTTCAAATTTAAATGCCTATTATTGTGTTACGTATGTGGGTGCATGCATGGGTGTTCTGGTTGACACTTGCAAATAATATAGGAAAATGCTAGTGAGACTGCAAAGGACCACTCTGAGACCGTGCATGTGATGCACGGATCTCAAAATTAAAAAAACATATTTATTAAAATTTTAAGATCCACGCATCACAAGCACAGTCTTGGTATGATCACTTTGCAGTCTCAGTAGCAAAGTCCTATATAGTGTAAGTAGTAAGAGCATGTGCAGCTAGGTCTGTAACTATAAGTCATAGGTAACGTTAGAGGGAAAGATTTGCTTATGCTTAACCAATGGTAACGAATGAATGAATACATCAATATTAAATCAACTCTATGTTGTCAATATAGGTTAACCCCCTCAAAGAGGTTATTCTTATGGAAAATGGACCACAGGGTCCTCTTCCAAACTGACCACCAAATTGAAAATTGACACCTAGTAGTTATTTTATTCTAACTTTATATCTCTTTCCCAATGTATTGAAATTTGATTGGGGGTCAGCTTGGAAGAGGACCTTGGGGTGGTCCTCTAATGGGAACTCTATTCTTATTATTTTGTTGTTAATTTAATCCAAGCATGTTGCATATTAGAATTCATGGTTTGGCATAATTTGGTAGTGAGTTTGCCTTTTATTTCTTAAGAATTTAAACATTATTGAAACGCATGGGTTTGCAGAATTTGTTTATGGGTTTGCTGAATTATTTTGACAGAGTTTAAAGGGTATTGGTAGGAATGGCAACGGGGCGGGGCGGTTTTCTACCACCCCTGCCCTGCCCCGCCCCGCCCCGCCCCGCCTGCCTTTTTTATATTATATATATATATATATATATATATATATATATATATATATATATATATATATATAAATGCAGGCAGGGCGAGGCGGGGCGGGGCACCAGAGCGGGGTATACTAAAACCACCCCTGCCCCGAAACCGAGTCGGGTCTTATTTTTTATACCGTCCCCGCCCCCGATTTTTTTGAAAAAAAACCGCCCCTATAGGGGTGGGGTGGGTCGGGGCCCCTAGGGGGGTCATATTGCCATCCCTAGGTATTGGAACTCATGGTTTGCAAAATTTATTTTATGTGTAATTTCTTTTTTTCTCTAAAATTAAACACTATTAAAACCCACTAGTTTGCAAAATACGTTTGTGGGTTTCCATAATTTAAAAGCTATTGGAACACGTGGTTTGCATACTTTTTTTGTGAGTTTGCTTGGAAAAGCAAAGGATTGGCCATTTGGTGATCAATAAGTGATATTTACTTTGCAAAATTAGGGAATATTGACATCCTTTGTCAAAGTCATGTGTTGAAGCATCTTCCGATGAGGGTTTCTTAGCTAACATGGAATTTTTAAATTTATGTCGCGCCCCAAAATACCCTCTAGGAGTTAAGGGATACTTTAGGTGTGACTATACGTACCTGCCAAACCATCCTATAATGAACAAGATAATTACAGTAGTAAACAATGATAATCAGAGCGCGGAAGCTAAACATAAATGAGGAAGCGTAAACTAACTTTTTCTTTTCTTCTACAATTCCAACATAGTATTCCAAGTGAACATATTTATATACAAAACATGCCTAAGTCTAAGGTGGACGGGCCCACCTATCAAAACATCAAAATACACAAAATCCTCTCATACTCGCCCCTCAACAGTAGTCGAGGTACGGCCACACGTCGAGGTCTCGGTCTGCCTGAGACTGCAGTGGGATAGACGACTCTCTCTCCTCTATATACTCTTCCTTGACCCAAGGCTCCGGGTCGAGGGCTCCCTCAGTACCTACTAACATGAAAGTACGACTGAGCATGGAATACTCAGCGAGTACAAGCCACTAGCTAACCATAACAATAATAAACACGCAAAGAGAAATACAATACAAATCATCAATTCAAGGCAATAGTAAAATCATAGAATTAAACAATATTAAACATGGAGCAATATTATCATCTCGATGTACGTGCATGAATGCAAAAACACCGATGAAACTCATGCTTGAAAACCTGTTTCTATGTCTCGGTATGGCTTGTAGAAATCATGTATGCATGAATGCCTTGTCGTCATCTTGTAAACTTGCATCTTGTAACTTGTGAGCCAGAGGCTAGCACCCGAATCTCCCTGGGCTGCCAACCTCCTTGATATATGGTTTTCTTGTGAGCCAGAGACTAGTACCCGAATGTCACTGGGCTACCAACCTCCTTGACAATATGTGATTTTTATTACTTGTTTAGTTTTCTTGTGAGCCAGAGGCTAGTACCCGAATCTCCCTGGGCTACCAACCTCTTTGACAATATGTGTTTTGGGGTTTTCTTGTGAGCCAGAGGCTAGTACCCGAATCTCCCTGGGCTACCAACCTCCTTGACATGCAATGTTTTCTTGTTGGTTTATTATATGCATATGCTCTTGAAAAGCTCGGTTCATGCAACATGCGTGCTTGTGTGCGTGCCAATAGTGACAATCCTGATGACATGCTTGAATGAGGGGATCACATAAGCATAGCATTCCCATTTTGAATATAGACATAAAGGAAACTGGATAACATGTAGGGCGTTCGATCAAGGTAGGCATTTAGACATAATTAGCTCAATACATGCTTTCATAAATCCAGTTCATTTATTCAATACGTCATTTAAGCATTTTATCAAACACTTGGTGTGCAATCTCCTTTTCTAGTCATTTTGTTTCGATTTCTTAATGCATATTTTTCATCACACCACACAAAATGTATTTATTATGTTTGAAGTGCCCATCCACCATTTTCCAATACCCATTCATCAACCAACACGGCATCCAATCGCCTCAACCCATTTCATCCATTCATACATCCCACATTCATTCACATTATCTTGTTTAGGTTTTGAATGTATAGTATGTTTCCAAGGGAAAGAGAATACAAGATCAACATCATGATTTTAAAAGAAGAAAGCCTAGTGTATTGATAGAGAAGTTAGTAGAGTGTACTAACCTTGAAGATCAAGCTTGATCTTTGAAGAATCCTTTGATTGAGGATGGTTCTAGCTTGGAATCCTTCAAGCTTGCTCCCTTGATCTTAATCCCAAAGCCCTCTTTGGATTTTGCCTTCAATCTCTCCTCCTCTTTTTTCCCCTTCTTTCTCTCCTTAGGTTTAGAAAATCTCTAAATGGGATCCCTAACCAAGACAAGGGTTTAAAACCCCCAAATTCGGAATCTGCTACCGCATGCAATCGATCGCGCACTTATCTGCGATCGATCGCAGGTCCTTGCGATCGATCGCACATTAATGCGATCTATAGCACATGAACCCGAATACATTGGTCTGATTTCTCTCTGTATGCGATCGATCGCACACTCTTGCGATCGATCGCAGATCACTACGATCTGTCGCACAGGGATCCCCATCTATCACATATGGTCCCGAGACCTTGGGACCTATTTCGCCTGCATGCGATCGATCGCACCAAACCTGCGATCGATCGCACATCCCAGATTTTGTTGTTTTCTTCCATTTTTCCTTACTTTGGTAATTCGGCCATAACTTTTGACTCGGTTGTCCGATTTGGACGATTCAACTTGCGTTGGATTCGTCTTTCAAAAATGAACATTTCTGACATTTCAGAATTTCTGATTTCTCTATTATTTATTAATTAGACTATGAGAAGGACCAATTAGGCACAAAAGTGCTATTCATTAAGTATAGAAAAGTCCGGGGTGCTACAATTTACCTCTACCATGGTATTTCCAATCATACCCACATGTTTGTTCTGTTACAATTAAATGTAATTGATTTGCATAGCTCATGTTGCTGATTTCGATTATCAAATTGAATGCCAAGTATAAGTAGGACTGAAGAATCGTAACCTTGGTGGTGACCCTGTGTTCAAATTCTATTTATGTGCAAGTGCATTAATGCATATGATTTTCATCCTTCTTTGTTTTCTTTGTAAAAAATATCTTTAATGATTTGTGAAATTAACATTCAATGCACTTAAAGAGTATAGAAAGCTAGATTCAAAGTGGGTACAACCGTTTGAAGAGCTATGGAAACTTAAGTACTCATGCACACAACGGGTGTCACGGAAACAAAGTGTTTTTTTTGTTAAGCAAGGAAACACATTGAATAGGTAGAAAAATAGAGTTAGAGTGGGTGGGCCCGCGAACATCGGCAGCTGCTAAGCGACGTGGAAGAATAGCAATAGAAATAGAAAAACGAAAGGAAAAAATTAGTAGTGGTTAAATGAAAGTGGGCTACAGAAACACTTTCAAGTGCTGGTATTGTTTAATGAGCAAGGTAGAGTGAAATGTGATGCGGTAGAAGTTAAAAGAGTTTGGGCCACGAAGTTAACCCAGTACATGTTAAAAGAGAATGGGCTCACTAGCCAGTACAAACAGAAGCTTGTAGGGCATGTAGGGCGCCTAATATTCCAGAAGCTTATTCAAGAGAGTTATTCCGCAAGCTTAAGTAGGCAGGTTTGGAAAATAGGCAGTTAATTTAGTATAGAGTATTGATAGGTGTAATGGATAAAAATCGTAAAAATGATTAAGTGTTGGAAGACGAGCTAAGTTTCGTTGTTATGACAAAGGATGAGTGACACGTATTCAAGTGGAGAACGAACCCGTTATCATTTGGACAACGGATCTATTCTCTTCTAGACAACGGTTATTCTATCGGTGTTCCCATAAACAACGAACCCGAGCTGTAGTTAACAACGAGACCGACTCGTTATACGAAGTAATCAGGTGGCGATCACTCTACTCTGTTGTTAGGTGAAAAACAATGTCTAAGCATTTAATGCATTTAATGTTAGTCATCTCAGTCTGCTTTCAAACCCCAGACCGACCTTAGCAAATAGTAGGCTCACACATGTGACACGTATAGCTCAAGATCTGTCTGACATATTTGGTAATGATCATAAAGCAAGTAGCATGGTCATCCATGGCCATCTATGGGCATGCATGGGCATCCAGAGCTAAACCTATAAATACCCCAAGAGACTTAGTGCATAAGGATGACGAAAATTTCATATTTCTCACTCATACTACTGTTTCAATCTTCTTTATTGTACATCATCTTCTACCTATTATAACTTTACCATTGGAGTGTATTACAAGGTGCACGCCCTTCACCTCCATCCTTCTACCAGTAAACCAAATTCAAGGAGCAGCTGACGCATGGACATTCAAGAAAATTCCCACACAAAAATTAGTGCCGTTTGTGGGAATTCTTTAAATGAACCTCCCCTTTGCTCTCTTCATCCATCATGACTGATCAAACCCCTCTTCCCATGGTTGAGGATCAGACCCCTCAGACCACTCCTGTTGTACCCCTTGTGCTGCAAACTCCTAGACCAAAAGCTGGGCAATCTTCTGAGCAGCCCATAGGAAATATTTCTCAAGCAAACCAGATCTTGCCGTTATTGCAGCAAAAACAGTTTACTCTGAAACATCTCGCAAGCTTGCAACAGACATTGCAGGAGAGATTGGATGCTTTCGAGCATGGTAGGCTTGAAACGGATGCTGAGCCACCCCAGAGGCTCCTTTTTTGGCAACAGATCATCCTCCCATCTTCTCCCCCGAGAAGAGCAGCAGCACGGCCAGCATCACCACCTTTGAGGGAGAACCTAGACAACAGATTTGTGCTCATTCCTCCTCCCAGTGAAGCTGCTCGTCCCCGTTCTCCACCTGTTCAGCAAGCTCATGTTAAACAACGGGATCAAGCGCGTGTGGAACTACAAGACCTGGAGTACGTTCGTGGTGAGCCACAAGATTCTTATGCCCATCCCAAGCTACCAGAACAATGGGTTCATGGTGACCCAAGAAACCCCCAGTACCCCCGTGAGGAGCCAAGGGTTCGTAATGCGGATACTCAAATGCATTACGGGGACTAGAGGACGTGGATGACTCCCCAGGATGTGGAGGCCATGATCAATGCCCATGTCAAAGGCACGGGTGGGAGCTCTTCTGATCAGTTTGCTTAGAAGGCAAAGGAGGACGTTGAAACCTCTCCCTTCTCAGATAAGATCAATCATTCATACACTCCTTCCAAGTTCTTGACGTCGAACTTTAGCATGTTCGATGGGAGGACGGATCTAGTACTGGACCACCTGTTCAATTTCAAGCATGCTATGGCTCTTCGCAACCCTGATGATAATCTTCTTTGCAAGGCCTTCCCGAATAGCTTGTCAGGGACAACAGCGAGGTGGTTCTGCAACCTGCCTTCTGGCTCAATCAAGAGTATGGCCAAGCTCAGGTCAGTTTATATTGATCAATTTATTGTGAATAAAAAGAAGAAAGCATGTGTAGATTCCTTCTTTGCTTTGAAGAAGAAGCCAGTTGAGTCTCTGAGGGACTTCATTCAGTGGTTCAGTGATGAGCTCTCTAACATCGACGAGATCGAGGATAGCAGCAGCATAGCTGCCTTCAAAAATGCAGTGCCAAAGAACTCCAAAATATATAAATCTCTTGCTCTTGACTACCCCACCAAGTTGGATGACATGTTGGTCCATGCTGTCAAATTCAGGAGATTTGAAGACGACACCTCAGTCGTAGCATGGCCAAGGATGAAGGGAGTAAGAATGGATGCAGTGGAGAGGGCAGATAGAGCATCTTCATCAAAAAGGGGGAAGAGGCCAAGATATGACTCTTCTAATGATGAAGGGCCACCACGGAGAGCACCCAGAGAGAAGGTCGTATATGTGGATCAATGGACAGTCGACCTCTTCAACCCAATCCGAATCATCAGCATCAAGGGCAATAAGATAAGCATCCTTATCAGTCCAACCAGGAGCAGCCCAGATACAATCAAGAGCGGGGCAATCAGACAACGGAAAGACGTTCTTTTCCAGCTCGAACTGATCCTTTCAATTTTACGATTAGTTCGTCGACTATTATGAAGTCAATGGAGAATGAGTTTTATTTTCAGCAGCCTATACATGTTCTTGATGTCACTTCGAGACCACGAGCATAGGAGTATCGCCACTATCATAAGTATCGTGGTCATGTCATCAACCGTTGTCGGATTCTAAGGGAATACCTTGAGAGGCTAGTCCAGGAGGGCTATTTGGGAGAGTATGTGGTTCCTAGTGATGGTGTAGTGCATGCCAGGGAACCACCACCTCTGCCCCATATTGAAGAATCCTCAAATCCAGGTACAAGTGGTGAAGGACGAGGAGGAGCTCCCATGGGTACAATCAATGTCATCCACCGTGCTCGGATGCCAGCGGTAGACTTGGAGCAGGACTTCAGGGCGAAGACGAAGAAGCTATCTTATATGGCTGAGGTGTGCTAGGTGTAGCCAGTAACGAGGGGCATCGAGCAAGCTCATACTTTTTATGACCACGATATGTCAACTGTGGTCTGGCCTCATTATGGTGCCCTCATTCTCACCATAAGGATTGACAATTTCGACATCAAGAGGGTTCTTGTTGATTCAGGGAGTGTAGCAGATATTCTCTATCTCCAACCCTTAACCCAGATAAAGTTGGATCCAGCTTCACTCGTTGCTGCTCAAACCCCGTTGTTTGGGTTTGATGGGAGTTCGATGCAGCCGCTTGGTGAGGTTGTCCTATCTGTCGAGGCCGGACCCATCGTCCTGCCAATACGGTTTTTCATCCTCGACGTACTGTCCCCATAAAATGCCATTCTAGGGCGGTGGTAGGCGTATGAGATGAGAGATGTTCCCTCATCTTATTATCAGGTGTTTAAGTATCCCACCCAAGATGGGCCCAGGGAGATCAGGGGAGACCAGTTGGTGTCTCAGAAGTGTGATTACACCCCACTCGACATATCCAAATAGCAATTATAGTGCGGGACCGTGGAGGAAGAGAGTACGGGTGAAGTATTGAGCAGACCATCCGTTGAACCCACGAAAATTGTCAACTTGGGGACGAACAAGGAGCCGCGGATGCTGCAAATCGGGATGAGCTTGACAATGGAAGAAGAGGCTGAGCTGTTATGCTTTTTGAAGAAGAATCTTAATGTCTTTGCCTGGTCTCACAAAGACATGACGAGGATCAACTTGGAAGTCATTTGTCACCACTTGAATGTTGATCCCGTTGTCATTCCCATTAAGCAAAAGTCAGGAAGACTTGTTCCTACTTATCATGATATCGTCAGTGAAGAGATTGACAAGCTCATTCAGCATAGGTTCATTCGAGAAGTTCAATACCTGGACTGGATAGCAAATGTAGTAGTTGTGCCAAAGAAGAGTGAGAAAGTAAGAGTCTGTATTGATTTCACTAGTGTCAATAAAGCTTGCCCAAAAGACTTTTTTCCTGTACCAAGAATTGATAGACTTATCAATGCTACTGCTGGCCATGAGATGTTGTCCTTCATGGACGGTTATTCAGGCTATAACCAGATTCTTATTGTTGATGGTGATCAAGAGAAGACTACATTCATCACTAAGCGTAGTCTATTCTGCTATTGAGTTATGCCATTTGGTCTTAAGAATGCTGGTGCCACTTATCAACGTCTAATGACTTTGATGTTTGGATCTTTGCTCAGCAAGACGATGAAGGTGTATATTGATGATATCGTGGTGAAGAGTTGAGTACGGGCAACTCTTGTGGAAGATCTAGTTGAGACTTTCTCTATTCTTCAAGCTTTTAATCTAAAGCTAAACTCGGAGAAGTTCATATTTGGTGTCACCTCAGGCAAATTCTTGGGTTATCTTGTTAGTTAGCGTAGTATTGATGTCAATCCTGCTCAAATTTGTGCTCTGTTAGACATACCGGAGCCGAGGATGAGGAAAGAGATTCAGAAGTTAACAGGACATATTGCAGCCCTCAACCGTTTTATCTCAAAGTCTTCTGATTGTTGTAAGCCTCTTTTCGGGCTGCTGAGGAAGAACTCAATATTCAAGTGGACCAAAGAGTGTTCTAAAGCCTTTGCTGCCTTGAAAGACTATTTGGGTTCTGCTCCCATCCTTTCTGTACCTGAGCTAGGCAAATTGCTATATCTTTATTTGTCCGTCTCGGAGTAGGTAATTGGCTCTGTGCTGCTCAGAAGCTATGACGGTGTGGAAAAGCCTATATATTTTATTAGCAAAACCTTTCTCAAGGCGAAGTCCAATTACATCAAACTCGAGAAGGTATGTCTTGCTCTAGTGTTTTCTACTGAGAAACTACGTCCTTATTTTCAAGCTCATATTATCGTTATTATCACGACGTATCCCTTGAAAATTGTGCTGGGACGGCTTAAGTTGGTAGGGCGGATGTCAAAGTGGGTTGTGACACTCAGAGAATTTGACATTTAGTATAGAGCAAGGATATCAGAGAAGGGGCAAACCATGACAAGTTTCTTATCTGACTTCCCCTTAGAAGAAGTCGAGGTAGAGGTAGATCCTGATTGTCACGAGCTCCAAGCAGACGTCGAGGACGGGGACCCTGAGCAGGACAAAGTGCGTGTGCAAGACGGGATAACAACATAGATGGATTGGCTCTTGTATGTAGATGGGTCTTCTAATGCTAGTGGTGCAGGGTTTGGTTCTGTATCATTAGTCCAAGGAATGTTAAAGTTGAGAAGATGACCCGTCTAGGCTTTTCTGCCTCCAACAACGAAGCTGAATATAAAGCATTGCTGCTTGGGCTGCAAAGTACGCAAAGTTTGGGCATTTTAGAGTTGAGGATGTTCTGGGATTCTTAACTCGTGGTGAACCAGATGAATGATGTCTATGAATGCAGAGATGATAGAATAAGACGTTATACTGCACTTCTCTGAGAACAGTGTGAGGCCTTTAATGTTGTTGAAATCAAGCATGTACGAAGGGATGATGACCGACATGTAGATGCTTTGGCCTATATTACTTCCATGTTGCAGACTAATGAATCAAAGGCAGTCCTTATGGACTACAAAGCAAAGAGTATCTTTCTATCAAGCTACAACCACAACGGGAAGTTTTGTTTATTAATATGGTGCCGAGTTGGATGACGGGCTTGACAACATATCTGAAGGATGGAGTCCTCTCCATTGATGTAAGAGAGTCCAGACATATATAATATAAGGCACCCCGTTACGTCCTCTTACACGAAGAGCCGTATAGAAAATCATTTGGAGGGCCCCTTCTAAAGTGTGTTCATCCTCTTGCCGCTAAGAGGATATTGGCCGAGCTCCATGAAGGAATTTGTGGGATTCATTCTCGAGGATGGACTATTGCCCACCGTGCTCTAGGGCAAGGGTATTTTTGGCCTTATATGCAAGCAAATGATAAAAAATATGTGAAGAAGTGTAGCCAGTGCCAACGTCATGCCAGATTGATCCATGCTCCAGCTCAAGAGCTCAATACCGTATCTCAACCTTGGCCATTTGCACGATGGGGGCTTGACATTGTAGGACCTTTCTCCAAAGCTCCAAGCAATATGATATTCCTATTGGTAGCTACAGATTATTTCTTTCATTGGATTGAACCTGTCCCCCTTGCACGCATCAAAGAACAGGAAGTAAAGATGTAGCACCCCGGACTTTTTCATCTTTAATGAATGGCACTCTCGTAGCTAATTGGCCGTTTTCATAGTGTAATTAATAAATAAGGGAGAAATCGGAAATTCCGAAATGTCAGAAATGTTCGTTTTCGAAAGACGGATCCAACGCAAGTTGAATCGTCGAAATCCGACGAGCGAGTCAAAAGATATGGTCAAAACAGTCCAGACATACAGAGCACCGATCGCTCGGTCCAGTCAGCGATCGATCGGTCCATAACCGATCGATCAGTAGCTATCGCACGGTCAGAAAATTTGTATGGGGAAATTTTCCAGAGAGTGAGTTTTTGACCGGTCGATCGGTCAATAACACCAATCGCTCGGTAGGCAACCGATCGATTGGTCACTAGCACCGATCACTCGGTCTTCGCGTTTTTGCAGAAATTTCAGTAAGGGCTTTTTCGTCATTTGGGCATTTCACCCTTGCTTTATAAGCCTTGCACGAGCCTAAGGGTTTCATAAACCCTTAGGGCAGATATTTGAGAGAGAGTGGGAGAGGAGAAAGGGGTTCTAACCTAGGGTTTCATCTTGAGAGTGAATCAAGGGTTTAAACACCCAAGATCATCCCAAAAAGGGCGTGGATTCATCAAATCCAACCTCAAACTCGTGTGGCATTCCCATTCCAAGCTAGGGCAGCGATCCTACGACATTTTGAAAGGGGTTTCTTCCCCAAATCAAGCCTTCTTCAAGTAAGGGTTCTTCCCTACCATTTGAGGTTCGATTTCAAGGTTTCTTCAAGGTCAAGCCTTGATTTCAAGGTTAGTACACTCTACTAACTTCATTAGTGATAACCTTGATTTTTCTTCCTCAAATATGATGATTTTATATGTTGTCGTCCCTTTTTATTGAGTTGTGATGAAATCCCTATAATAAATAAGATAAATGGATAAAGGTGTGGGAATGTGTGAATGGATGGTGGATTGTGGCGAATGGGTGCCGTGTGGGGTGATGTATGTAATGGGATGGATAATGGTGGAAGGGCGTTTTCAACATAATGAACATACCTTTGTGATGAATGAAAAACATGCACTAAGCAACTTAAATGAAAAGGCTATAATAGTGATGCTTACCAAGTGTTTGAGAAAATGTTTAAATGACGATTTGAATGAGTGAACTTGAATTATAAAAGCATGCATTGAATTATTCTTTCTAAAATGCCTATCTTGATCAAATGTGCTACATGTCATTTACATTTCCATATGCTCATATTAAGAATTGAAATGCTATGCTCATGTGACCATCATATTCAAGTATGTCCTCATGCCTACCACAATTTCTACACACACGCACGCATGCTTGCATGAACTAGGTTTATTTCACGAGTATTAGTGCATGAGAAATAAAACGAGAAACAAGCATATGTCAAGGAGGTTGGTAGCCCAGGGATGTGCGGGTGCTAGCCTCTGGCTCACAAGTTAAACGAACATGAATATCAAGGGTAGGGCATATCCCTAGGATATGTCATACCTGGCTCACAAGAAAACACAACGAGCAAGGATCAAGAATCATGGAAGGGTGTTAGTGTACTAAGACCAGGTACGGGCACTAACATCTGTTCCCCAACACGCATGAAAGTATGCTAGTGTACTAAGACCAGGTACGGGCACTAGTGTATGTTTCCAAGACAAGCATGAAAGGATGTTAATGTACTAAGACCAGGTACGGGCATTAACATCTGTTTCCAACAAGTATGAGAGGATACTAGTATACTAAGACCAGGTACGGGTACTAGTATCTGTCTCCAAGCGAGAATCAAGAAATATGGAAGGGTGATGATGTCTTAAGACCAGGTACGGGCATTGTCATCTGTTCCCAGGCAAACAAGAAAACTCACGAGTAAGTCAACAAGAACATACGCATAATACTCACTCACGAGACAAGAACCGGGCAAGAACCTAGTACGTCCGTCCAGTTCATAGTTTGGGTACTAGCTAAACCAGAACAAAACAAGGCAGGTGTGATTTCCATGATACGAGAACAAGTCATGACTCTTGGATACGAATTTACAATGCATGAGTTGATGTTCATGATTCACTTACGTGGTTATGTTGTTTTAGCTTCCGCGCTCTGAATTTGTATCTCTTGGGTGAACTGTATCATGTATTACATGTTATGCTATTGTTATTACTATTGTTAGTTAGTAGCTTGTACTCGCTGAGTATTCCATGATCAGCCGTACTTTTATGTCGGCAGGTACATTATGCAGCATATGAACTCTTGCCCCTTGGATCGAGGCAGCTCGGGGTGAGCAGGAGATTCTTCGGATGGTTACCTAGATATTAGGAGACGTGGCGTATGGCCAACGGTTGGGATGAGCGAGAGAGAGAGACATGTATTTTGGGATTTCCTTGGGGAATTTTCGTGTGAGCCGGAGTGGGTGACTCAAGCATTTGTACTCTTGTGATTATTGTATTCTATCCAGCTATTAATGATGTGGACACTTGGAATTACATTTATGTTAAAGAAAATTTTAGTCTCTCTATTTTTGCATGCCTTGTTATGCTCTCGCCGGTTGACTAAGGATAGGTCACGTCGCCAAGGTATCCTAACTCCTAGGGGGTATTTTGGGGCGTGACAAAAGAAGTTTATCTGAGAGCATATCATCTGCAGGTTTAGCATTCCTCAGTCTATCATCTCTGACAACGGGAAGCAGTTCACGGGGAAAGTCATTACTGAATTTTGAAAAAAGCTCGAGGTCAAGCATATCTTCTCATCTCCATATTATCCCCAAGGGAATGGTCTAGCTGAGGCAGCTAATAAGAGTCTATTGAATGCTCTGAAGAGGAGATTAGAAGAGTCAAAGGGGAAATGAATGAGTGAGTTTCATAACGTGTTGTGGGGGTATAGGACAACGCTACGAAGTCCTACAAATGAAACTCTGTTCTCCTTGGCGTATGGAATGGAGGTCATCATCCCTACAGAGATCATTCTACCCACAATATGTTCTCGAAATAGTAAGAAAACGGAAGAGAAGGACAAGAATGTTGAGCTAATGGCTATTCACCTGATCTATTAGAAGAAAGACGAGAAGACACCAGTATCCAGATGGGGAGATATCAGCAGCAGTTAAAAAAATACATAAATAAGAAAGTGAGGAAGAGGGTCCTTCAAGTCGGAGATCTCGTCCTTCGAAAAGTCTTCCAGAGTACCCGTGAGGTCAACAGTGGAAAGCTAGGGCCTAATTGGGAAGGGCCTTACATTGTAGATCATCTTGGGAGCCCTGGAGTGTGCTATCTTAAAGATTCAGAAGGTAATTTAATCCAAAATTCTTGGAATATTATGAATTTGAGGCAATTTTTTCAATAAATATGTGCAAATTACATCAATAAATACGTGCAAATTGCATAAACAGATTCATGTTTATCCATCTTTGAAGCTATTAACAAGTTTATTTGATATCAAGTGAAAGTAAATAATCAAGTGCTTTAGTAAGATGTCTTGAATGAAAGGTCAAATGACTTATAACATGAACACAGTACTTATCACGAGACACATGTGGCTCATACAAAGGAATTGTCATCTTAGCAAACCAGTGGCTTATACTAATGAAATGTCCTTTGAGCATGGTGTCCCACCACGAGTCTCCTAAGGTTCAACTTGTGAGATATCATTTGATTAAGTACATTTACAATGTTTTACACTACGATACACCCGTGGTCTATTTCTACTACTATCCTAAGTGAATCCGTGCATTGATCACATTTTATCTTTGTATTAAACATATCGTTGCTCTGTGCCTCGTGAGTTAATCATATTCTATCTTCGTATTATCATTCAAGTGCTCATGCTACGTACGTCTTCTCGTAGGTAAATAGTTAGATAAATTTGAGGAAGGAAATTAATTCATTCTTTGAATTTATGTTACATGTACGTTTTACGTACTCGGGGCATTGTAAGTTTTTCAAGTGCTTTATCATGCATACATTTAATACAAACAGCGAAAGACGATGTACAACATGGAAGACAAGAGATAATGTACAAAGAGAAATATTTCATTACAGAAATCCCATAACGGGAGAATTACATAGCAAGAAAAAGAAAAAGTACAACGAAAGAAAAAGATAAAAGAAAAGCTAAACAGTAGGCTTGGTGTTGAGTTTTGGTGCAAGATCTGGTTGGGCGATGACATCATCATCAATAGAAGCAGGAGGATTAGTGGGAAGATCGGGCAAAATAGGAGCTGAATCTTCAGGCAGATGAGGTTGCTCCACTCCTTACACTTCAGGCTCGTCATTGAGCTAGACGACTTCTGGACCTAGCAGCTCGGAATGAGTGGTCTTGTCCTTTGATTGTTCGGGGGATTCAATCAGCCATCCTAACTCTCAGAATTCCTTCAACAGTTCTCTCTCCATCTCAGCCCGATCTTCAAACACCATCTAGGTCAACCTCCTTCTAGTAGTAGATGTGGAGATTTTCCGTCAGGGCTTCCTTTGCGACCTCTAACTCCTTGAGTTGCTTGGACAGAGTTCGTGACAACTCTTCCAACTCGCTAACACGAAGGACGATAACATTGGGCACTTCCATTGCCTTCTTCTCGTCCTCAACTGCTTTCTGCGCAGCTTTACAGGTCGTGTCTCGTTGATTCTTGTATATTCTGACTCTCTTTTTGGCATCCCTCAGCTGAGACTGAGTCCTTTGTAGCTCGACATTGAGTGCAGTGATCTCTACCTTAGCTTTATCAGCCACAGTAGTGGCCTTCTCCTTTTAGAAATCAACAACCTCACCTAGGCTGTTGTAGCGATCAAACAGCTCTGTGAACGTGTTGTTCAACTGATAAGAAAGAACGTAAAGTCAGTACGAGAAATCATGAATTGAGAAACAAAACAAAATGTAAGATGAGAGGCAAAATTTACCGTCGCGAGAGCTCTGGTGCCGATGCTATTCAGCTCGTGCCTGTTGAGATTCTTTTAGAAGCCACATCAGCAGGGAGCATTATTGCCTGGCTCATGGTAACAGCCACTAAGCTATTATCCATGGCTGAGTCCATCGTTGTCAATGGATGGGACCCAACGAAGTTTGGGGTCCAGACAACGGGCCTCTCCGTTGTGGCCACCTCCTGTGGCGCAGCAACAGCAACTGAAGGGGCAACAGTAGGGCCAGCTGCATTGACCACAGGTTGACTGGAAACCAATGGTTCAACCGCGTAGTTGGTTCCTGGATTTCTGGAGGGGCTGAGGTCAGAGCCTCAACCTCCTTGCCTTTTTCAAGGTGAATCCGTTCACGCTCCTCCTTCCTCTTCTACTTGGCCTGGAGCTCGGCCAAGGCTGCCACCCTCTTCTTTGATGGCTCACCAACAGTGGCGTCTGTTATGGAGGACGGGATGGACTTGTGCTTCTTAGAGGGCGGAGGCAAGACAGGTGTCTGCCTTGAAGCATGGGGGAGTCGGATCAGTGAAGGAGGGGCATCACCGACCATCTCTTCTTCTTCTTCTTCTTTGTCAAGACGAGCAGCTGCAGTGGCAACAGGATGGGAAGAAGAAGGCCTGGCTTGTCCTTTATCACCGGAAGGGACCGGATTTGGAACACTGTCAATTCCCCAGTCTTGAAGCTTCCACGGCTTCCAAGTAATATAATCCCCTCCTCTTTCCTTGCCGATCCTCTTCAAGTAATGCTCGTCCTCTTTGGAGAGGCTTGTGAAATTTGTCTTCTTGACATCTGCATAAAAGAAAAAAGTGTCAGTGACAACGAAGAAAAGATCGATAATGGGATCAGCCAACGAGATAAAGTAAGACGGACAACAGACTAATTACAACGAACCTTTTTGAAAGACGCTGGGGACATGATTGGCAATATCTGCCCTCCACGTACCAGAGATGAGGAAAGGCGACTCCTTCCATTTCCTTTCCAAGTTAGCCAAACTGGAGATGAAGTTAGGGACATTGGCACGTTGATTCCAAGAATAGTATGACTTGACGTCCTCTTTGCTCCCTCAGTATTTGACTGCGTGGCGGAAGTGGAAGAGGTGTCTAGCCTCTATGTTGTATCCGTCTTTGATGAACTTAACCACCAAGGACATGTAATTATAAATATTAGGGTGCATTTGACCTGGAGTAAGCTGAAGAGTGGAATAGACTGAATCCACTATGGGATCCAGAGGAAGACGGAGTCCAGCCTCAAGCTAAGCGAGGTAAACAATGGTAGAAGAAGCAGAATGACGATCAATGAGAACGTCATCCCTCTTAAATTGGAGCTGGACACAGGAAGGGATTTGGAAGAGTGCTCTGTAATGATCTAAGGACTGTTTTTGGTAATTTTTGAGTTGAGAAGTGGGGGCTACATAGGCACCGTAAGGTGCACTACCAGAACAGCTGACTTCGTCAGCACTGTTGACTCTAACTACTTCAACAGACATGATTAACAATAGGGAGATGGTGACAGAAAGAAAGTAAAGAACAAAAAGGAAACAGGGCAGGTAAAAGGACAGATAAAGCAGATGTAGAACTAGAAAACAGAGGAAGAGCAAGAGCTTACCGAAGTATGAACTGAGCTGAGAGCTGAGGAAGTAGAAGAAGGCTTGAAGCTTTGATGGAATGAAAATCCGGTAGAGTGACAGTAAGTTTGATTGCAAGGTGAAGAAGGTGGAACACTGTTCCTCCATATTTATAGGCAACTCAAAACTTCAGGACGAAAGTAGCCTCCATCGTTGTAGTACATGTATGCAAGAACAAGGTTATGATGGTCATTTGCGTGATTCCAAATCGGCATGTCAGACATAAATTCATGCATGACGGAGTTAGCCCTCATCCCCATCGTACATGTAAGAGGGATCATGGGCACGATCGTCTTTTGGGCAAACAGAGTAACCATCGAAGAGAATAGTGCACCTCGAGCTCCTCAAAAGGCAATGATGATAGCCTACCATGCATTAATGAGGCGTGACGGTTTTGTACAAGTGAGACAGCTGGCATGATGATCCATGTTCGCTTACAGTTCACACGACGTTTCGGTGTCTGCGGGACGCCATGTATTCTTTGTTATGTGTTGGGCTATTTATGAAACTTTGAACTACGTTCAAGGTATCATAAAGGGGCAAATATTAATGGATAAAAATAGTAAAAATGATTAAGTGTTGGAAGATGAGCTAAGTTTCGCTATTATGTCAATGGATGAGTGACACGTATTCAAGTGGAGAATGAACCCGTTATCATCTGGACAACGGATCCGTTCTCTTCTAGAGAACGGTTATTTTATCGATGTTCCCATACACAACGAACCCGAGCTGTAGTTAACAATGAGACTGACTCATAGGATGAAGTAATCAGGAGGCGATCACTCTACTCTGTTGTTAGGTGAAAAACATTGTCTAAGCATTTAATGTTAGTCATCTCAGTCTGCTTTCAAACCCTAGATCGACCTTAGCAAATAGTAGGCTCACACGTGTGACACGTATAGCTCGAGATCTGTTTGATATATTTGGTAATGATCATAAAGCAAGTGGCATGGTCATCCATGGCCATTTATGGGCATGCATAGGCATCCAAAGCTAAACCTATAAATATCCCAAGAGACTCAGTGCATAAGGATCACAAAAATTTCATATTTCTCTCATACTAATGTTTCAATCTTCTTTACTGTACATCATCTTCTACCTATTCTAACTTTACCATCGGAGTGTATTACAGGGTGCACACCCTTCACCTCCATCCTTCTACCAGTAAACCAGATTCAAGGAGCAGCTGACGCATGGACATCCGGAAAAATTCCCACACAATAGGGTAAATAAAACTCTTATTTATAGAGTTAGATGTTTCCTTGTCCTTGGGCTTAATTAGCTCGGTTGGGCAAATATGTGAGGAGCCTATAACTGTCTCTCCTCTTTGGCCTACTTGTTTTCCGCTTTCCTTAGGGGCCGTTTGGCATCAATTCTGGCAATTCTCTCATTCTGAAAAAGAATGAATTCTTATAAGTTTTGATTCTTGTAATCAACTTTGTACTGTGAATGTATTTGGTAACTCTCGGTTAGAATCAATTATGAAGAAAAGAAATAATAGAACTACGTTTGGATGAAAAAAAGAAAAGGAAAAATAAAAAAAATTATTTTTGGCATTACTAGTTTTATATCATCAACACATATATAAGTATCATAAAATACCAATTTTTTTTAAATTATGTCTCATTTTTCTTGTCAATTTTGATGCTTATCTCGTTCGTTTTAAGCGTGTTTCTTAGAATTGATTCCGAAAAGCAATTTTTTTTTTGTTCCTTAAAAATTGTGCCTAAAATAGGATGATTCTTAAAATCGTTTCCTAAAAATGACTTGCCAAACGCTTTTAGACTTTTTTTGTTCCCATTCCCATGATAAGAAAAATCATTCCTGAGGAACGATGCCAAACAAGCCCTTAGTTAATAATGCTCTCATTAGTGAGACAAATTTGATGATAATAAATGCAAACCCTTCTCACGGCGAGTTCGTCAAAATCTCACTTGTATATATCCTCTCTATTTCTTTTAATTTCTAATGGATCTTGTAAAATAGATTGTTATTATGTAGATCTTGTAGATCCTCCCTAGGTTTAGTTAACAACCTTGGGGTAGAATTATTTTAAGTTAATTTATTGCTTCATTGTAGCTAATAATAACTTGAATAGTAAGAGTTTCTACAACATCGAAGGATGTGTTTCCGCCTTTCAAGTGATCCATTTAATTTATTTTATAATTAATATTTTACTTTTCACAGTGACTATTTATTAATATTTTTCACTTTTCTTTTTAAATTTTCGTTTTTTTTCTGCGTAAGTGTGGGCATACAAGCATTGTCCTGTATTTGCACCTGAGGATGTACCCTCTTCTTCATCCCCTAATGACCACTTTAATAGAAGTGGCCAAGTAAAAAATAGGCGGGATTCGATCCCAGGTCCCTGGTACGACGCCAAGGGACTTTACCAACTATCATGTTGGGGAGAATCTAGAAATTCAATGTGCCTTAAAAATCAAATATGGAATTCTAATTCAAGCAAGCTACGGTGGTATTGATGCAATTTTGTTATCTCAAACTCAGAAGAACTTGATTTAAAAGAGATAAGGGAATAGGTAGACCCCTACCAGAGAAACATAGGCGGGATTCGATCTCAGGTCCCTGGTATGAAGCCAAGGGACTTTACCAACTAGCATGTTGGGGAGAATCTAGAAATTCAATGTGCCTTAAAAATCAAATATGGAATTGTAATTCAAGCAAGCTACGGTGGTATTGATGTAGTTTTGTTATTCAAACTCGAAGAACTTGATTTAAAAGAGATAAGGGAAGAACTACTAATCTCAACCTTCTGGGTTCCTTTTCCACGGTTAATGCTATTGATGCAACTAGCACTTGTGAGCATCTGGTGTTCTTTAAGCCTGGTTGAAAATGAAGTGGTGAGAAGGCACACAAGTAGTGACGTAAAGAACCACTACTTTTACCCATGGTAATTGGCAATGTTTCAATACATAAGTATGGCAATTTTGTACCAGTGACAGTACTCACGAAAACTCATTGCTCCATCTAGTAAAAAATCTGAAGAGGAGGCACCATGGAAATGGGGTTGTAGCTTAATCCGGTAATGATTTGTGTCCAAAGCCTGAGGGTGTGGGTTCATTTGTAATTCACTAATCGAGAATGCTATGACATTGCAAAAACGAATAACCAGAAAACCCATCATTACATGAAGCCGCCTACCTGGCCCATTTATTCCTCTTTTTCTTTTTTTTTTGGATTTTGAATTTGATTCTAGATCATCCAATTATCTTGATTATCGTCTAGGTGATCTCTTTGGTAGGCTTATAGCCAGGCATGTCTACCATGAGTTGTATAGTGGTTATTAAAAATTAAAATGATCACTACTTGCTCATGTGAGATGACCATGGTTTTTGAATGTTAAAGAGTTTATAGAATACTAGTTTGGGCAGGTACGTGCAAGGCAAATGGGGGCGTAGAGGAAACTCTGGAACAATCCTAATAATTTTAGATTTGTAGGCAGTCCTTGGGGACCTTAGACCTCAACCCACGACACAAAGACACCTATTTGAACGGCCACTTGAATATGTTAATAAGAAGCACAGGCACAGAGGAACCTATTTAACTGCCACATGAACATGTGAATAAGCAGCACATTACCACATTGATGCTTAACCTTCAGCAAAAGCTGCAATCAAATTCACTAGTGGCATTGGGAAGTCAGAATCCGGCATTGGCAGAATCCAAACTATAGCCAAAATTCTACCACATTGGATAGACTTTCCAGAGAAGAAAAATACTTCCTCAAAAGTTACTTCGTAGGAAGTAATTCTTGAGGAAGTTTGACAAAGTCATTTTGTAGATAAAATGGCGTTTCGTTTGCACATCTGAAAACTGACTTTTAAAAATTCAAAAGTTAAATTTACGTTTGGTTTGCACTTATAAGAAGTAACTTCTGGAAATTTTATATATGATATCAGATTAAGTAAATGGGTTAAAACCCTTGTAGAAATTCTTGTATTTCTTGTATAGTTTAATAATTGATATCAAAGCAAGAGTTTTTACTCATCTATCAGGGTTATTCTATTGTGGCATTTGCAGATTTAAGTATCTCATGAGCTATTATATAATAGGAAATTAATAAAACTAGAGAAAAGAACTTAAAAGAGGTTAAAGAAGGTCTTTCTCGCATTGGTGGTTGAAAACTCCTAATTTGGAAGCGCTGCGTAGTCGCCAAAGTGGCCCAGTTGTGGATAATTTAGGATGTTCTGACCATGGTAAACTGTAATTTGGTGTTTGACTGCTACAAAGCTATGGTCAATCCCAAAAGCAGGCTATTGATTTATGAGTTTGAGCCCAAAGGTATTTAGAAGATCTCAAAGGGAAAGAAGACCTGCTATTTCCAGTGATTATTTTTGGGAGCATGATCTAGTAACCTTTGCACAAGCTCAAGAGAGTAAACTCATTCAGATAAGCGGTTTTAACTTTTAAGCCATGTTGGAAGAGTTGAATTCTATAGCAAAGAATGGGGTGTGGGACTTAATGGAGCGCCTAAATGGCTAGATCCATTGGGTGCATGTGGGTATACAAAACTAAAAGGGACTCCAAGAGACAAATAGAAGGATACAAAGCCAACTTAGTTGCTAAAGCTTTTTCACAGAAAGAATGAATTGATTGTAAGGAACAATTCTCACCTATGTCAAAGAAGGATTTCTTCAAAATGATCATGACCCTAGTAGCTCATTTTGATCTGGAACTTCATCACATGGATGTGAAAACAACTTTGAGATACGTTGAGAGTCACACGAGATAGAACCCGTGGAGTTTTAAGGCATTGTCAAAGGGCCTACATAGATAGACTTCTTGAGAGATTCAAGATGCAAGGTAACTCTGGCAGTGTGGCACCGATAGTTAAGGGAGATCATTTCAGTAAGTTCAGTGTCCCAAGAATGATATGGAATGAGATGAAATGCAGAATGTTCCTGAAACGCCAACTATTGGAAGCATTATGTATGCACAAGTTTGTACTCAACCGGAAATTACCTATGCTGTTGGAATGTTGTGAATGTGTCAAAATAATCCTGGTATGGATCATTGGAAGGCTGCAAAGAGGAATTTGAGGTATCTTCAGAAGACAAAGGATTCAGTTCTCACTTCCAAAAGATCTGATCACCTGGAGATGACAGGGTACACAAATGCAGACTATGCAGGTTGTGTTGATAGTACAAAGTCAACTTCAGGATGTGTTCATGCTAGCAGAAGAGGAAAACTATTGGAAGAGTGTGAAGCAGTCTATCATCGACTCAGCTTCCATGCAAGCAGAGTTTATAACATTTTATGGAGCTACTACACAAGCAATTTGGTTTTAAAAAATTCATTCCAGGCCTTGAGGTGGTAAGACTCCATTTCTAAACCACTTATCATCATTGTTGGCAATATTCAGTTGCGGTATTTCATTCAAAAAGAGAAGATAAAAGTTCCCTTTTAAAATGAACAGTTTTTTTTTTGGTTTGGTAAAATTCCAACTCAAATGCACTTTGGTCATTTTGCCAAAAGGTTAGGAGTGTTTTTGTCTCGTTTTGGGTATTCTTGGATAATTCCCTAGTAGTCAAATGAGATCATGTAGACTCTATAGGGGTGCAAAAATGGGTTGATTAGCAGTCACGTAGGTCACCCTAAGATTGACGTGACATTCAAAATAAGGCTAATGCATACATAACATCGACCCGTTATAATTTTTCAAAATCAGGAACAAGAAATTGAACAGGTGAAAATGATATAAAGTGTTCAAGAAAACAAATAAACAATTAATAGGAAACTGTACTAACTTGATAATATAGAGAGACTGCATAAAACAAGATTAGAAGACGCATTATGGCCCAGATGTATAGGTGCTCACGATGCCTGCTAGCACAAAAGTTGAAAGGAGCTGAAACACTTGTCCCAGAAACATATTTACAAACACGAGTTGAAAGGCTACAAAACTCATTCAAAAGAAATTATAGGCAAAGAAAAACTCTAGGAATTTGAAACCTTTCTTTTAATAGGATGAATTTGAATTAGGTCATTCCATAGGATCAAAAAATTCAAATTGAGTATTTTCATGGTGAGAGTGGGGGTGTTTGGAGGGGGGATATAGCGCCCCGGAACTTTTGTCCATATGTTGGAATTTGTGCCAAGGCTTTAAGCCTTTGTAATTTTCCATTTTAGTATGAAATGAGAATGTTGAAAGTCGGGTAGTCTCAATTAAGCATTTAACAATGTTCATGGGAATTAAAATGGAGGTGGGAAATGTCTTAGGTGTTTTAAAAATGGGATTTCGTAAGTCGGACAGGTTGAAACCCGGGCTACTGAAACCCAAATTTCAGACCAGTCGGCTTTAGGGGCAATTTGGTCCATAAATAAAGAAGAATTGGAAGATTCTAAAATACTGAAAAGTTTCCATTTCGAATGACGAGTCCAACGCAAGTTGAATCATCAAAATCTGACAAACAAGTCAAAAGTTATGGCCAAAATACCGAAGTGGGAAAAATCTGGAAAATTACTGTCAGATTTACGAACGATCGTAAACGACCTACGAACGATTTTAGAAGTGCTACGATCGATCGTAGATATGCTATGATCGATCGTAAAATCCCAGAAATTGGGTAACTTACTGGATGATCTACGAACGATCGTATTGACCCTACGAACGATCGTAGGTGAGTTATGATCGATCGTAGAAAACCTACGATCGATCGTAAAATTTCAGAAACTGGGCAAACTTATGGGACGAGTTACGATCAATCGTAGATAACCTAAGACCGATCGTAAATGTGCGGCCCAAAATTTTTTTACGGGATTTTTAGGGTTTCTCCCCTTTGCCTATAAATAAGGGCCCTCTTGGGGGGTTATGGTTTACCCTAAACCTAAAGGAGACCTAAGAAGAAGAAGAAGAGAAGGAAAGACTTGGGGATTTGCCAAGAGGGATTTTGGAGCAAGATCAAAGGAAGATCAAGGGAGCACAAAGCTTGAAGACTTCAAGCAAGGATCATCCTCCATCAAGCTAGGAGATCCCTACTCAAGAACTCACAATTAAGGAGTTTTCTTCAAGATTTGGGAAAAATCCTTAAGTTTAGTACACCCTTACTAACTAACTTAGTAGTAACCTAGGTTTGCTTTTGAATGGTTTAGGATTGATGACGTGTGTTCTATTATTGCCTAAATATCATGAATTCCTTTAATAATGCAAGATAAACTAAGTAGGGTGGATGATGTGTGATGAAAATGGTGGAAGGGATTCGTACACATAATGAACACACCATGTGTTTGATGAAATGTTTGAATGAGAAAACATAAAATAAACAAGCATAAAATATGATGAACACCACTTGTTTGATAAATTGCATGAATACGAATACAAAGAATTTAAATGGAGATTTTTAAATATGATTTATGTAGTTTCTCCTTAAATGATGACTTCGATTAAATGCCTTATATGTTGCCTTAAATTCTCACATATTCATAATATGAATTGAAATGTTACATGCTATCATTGAGTATTCATGTCATCATGATCATCACTTTTGCTACACACAAGCACGCATGCATGCATGAATCGGGTTTTCTTATAAGCATAAGTATTTGAAAGAAAAGACAAAAACAAGAAATGTGTTTACAAAACACATGATAAAGCCGGACATCGGGCTAGTCAAGGGTAGGGCATATCGCAAGATATGTCATACCTGGCTCACAAGAAAACAAGACAAGGAGGTTGGTGTACCCTTTTCTATATATATATATATTTCGCTGAAAGGAACTTATGTTCCCGACTCACAAGTCATTTCAAGGGCACTAACGTCTAGCTCACAAGCAAGACAAGTCAAGAACAAGCAAGACATGTGATTCCAAACAAGACAAGACAAACATGCATGATTTTCACAAGCAAGACAAAGACAAGAAAGAGGTTTTTAAATATGACAAGCAAGTTTTGAAAAACACGAAAGACTATTTCCAAGAACAAGTCCAGGTTTTCAAACATGAGTTTTACCAGAGTTTTCGCATTCATGCACGCAGGTCAAGATTATCATATTGCTTTATTTTCAATGCTATAAATGTCATATGTTGCTAGTGTTGCTTAAAATTGATTATTGTATATTGTGGTTCATTGTTATTGTGTTTTGTTATTGCAATGGTTAGCTAGTAGCTTGTACTCCCTGAGTATTCCATGCTCAGTCGTACATTTATGTCGGTAGGTAGCGAGGATGCCCTCAACCCTGAGCCTTGGGTTGAGGAAGAGTATGTAGAGGAGAGAGAGCCACCTATCCCGATGTAGTCGCAAGAGGATAGAGATCGCGATGTGTGGCCCTATTTAGATTACTGTCAGTAGAGAGAGTTGTGAGGTTTCTCATTTTGATAGGTGGGCATGTGCACCTTTGACGAGTTGATATGTTATGTATATATGTTAACTTTGATTACACAGACCACCTTATATAGAAAAGAAAAAGTTTTTTCACACTTCCGCATTGATGATATAGCTTCCGTACTCTGATTCATGTTATATTATGGTATGTTCGCCTTGTTCATTACAGGATGGTTTAGCAAGTATAGTCACGACTAAAGTATCCCTTAACTCCTAGGGGGTATTTTGGGGTGCGACAGGGGACCGCGACCACAACCACTTGATCATCAAAATGAGTGAAAAAACTAAAGGAATTAAATGAAAATGCACCAGTCAAATTAGTATTTCTGGGAGGAGACCAGTGGTGCAACTGAGGTGTTAACAGTTAACACTATTTGGTTGGCCTGGGTAGTCACAACGAGCTGCCTGCTGATGAGCTATTATCATGGTGACTTCACCCGCTGATGAGCCATTATCATGGCGACTTCAATTTCTCCCTACTGTTCTTTAGCTTCCAATCCTTTCTCCCACTGGATTTATGAAATGAAGATGCCCTAGCTATTTATCATGACAACATTTTGATTAGGATTTGTACAATACAAGATATTTGCAGCATGTTAAGGTTATGGTTTCTACCTTCCAAAAAAAGGTTATGGTTTCTTCTTTTGTTTCTCTGTTTCAGTGCGCCCTTCATTTTAGATGAAAAACTAAGTCGAATTATGTTTATTTTGACTAAAGACTGCCACTAATTCTCCTCTCATCTTTTCTTTTTTTCATATTCAGCAACAAAAGAGAACTTGAATCCAACGAAACTTCCATACATGACAACAAGAAATTGAATCCAAGATCACTAGATAATTGAAGCAATAATGTCAGGGGAATGTGATACGAGTTGCAGTCCTTGAAAGAGGTACTAGGTTGTGCATGGTGGTGTGGCCAAATGCGAGTAATTTAATCCATCCAAGGACTGAAAAAGTCTAGTACTGTTTTCAATATTTCTGGATTATTTCCATTTGATTTATGAAGGTTTGCAATTACTGATACTTTGCAGTAGTTTTTTTTCAATATAAGTTTAAGTTTGAATCAGTTGAAGAAAAATACACAAACAGGGAAGTTACAGAAAACATTCAAAAGAAATTTCACGCAAAAAAAAAAAAAACCTTCAGGAAATTTCAAACCTTTTCTTTTAATAGGATGAATCTGAACTGCCCGCTGATCATGAGCTATTATCATGGCGACTTCGTTAGCCCTCATTCTTCGATTTCTCTCTACGGTATTCCTTAGCTTTCAACCATTTCTCCCACTGGATTTATGAAAAGATGATGTCGAGCGTTCGTCTATTCCTTTTTCCTTGAAGGGCTAGATGGTGCCTTACTTCAGCAATTTAACCTTCTTCCTTGAAGGGCTAGATGGTGCCTTAGTTAAGAAATTTAACCTTCTTGAATTGATCTCATAATCTACTTGTTGTGATCTTCTGCGATTACTACAACTAAAAGCTTTATGCAGTTAGCAAGGATTTAAAATTCAAGTTTGCGAATACGAAATTTCTGCTAAATTATCAAAACTTCACACCAACTTATGGGATTTTTTCAGTTTATGGTCCACAAAATTCAAAATAATAATATTAGAAATAAATTTTAATTGGATTGTCTCTATCACTTTTTTACTAAATGAGAATACCCTAGCTTACTTTCCAGAAATGAACTTAGAAGCAGGGTTCAATAGGGGCTGAAATCTGGACTGTATAACAGTTCATAACTCATGCCTAAGGTACGTCTGAATATGCCTATTGAATCACATAACAATCCACAATTTTCATCAAGGTTGGAGTCCAAAAGCACCACAATCCAATAAATAAACTAGCCCACAATTAGGTCAATCCATGACCTAAATATCCCCTGCAATCTGTATCACAAAATAGTCTGATGCAAAATATGACTCAAACATGATAACAAAAAAGTTTTGTAAGACTTTAGAATTTGGAACTCCACAAAGCCAGCAATCATGAAGCTTGGTCAATAAGTAAATAAATATTAAAATATAGAATAGGTCTTCAATCACAATCTTACATCAAGCAAACTCAAGTTTCTTGATTTGTATATCAATAATAATCAAGTTTTGCCTTACCAAGCTATCAAAAAGTGACCATCACAAGAATATAACCCTTTTTTTTTTACTGCTGTGGACAACAAATATAATCATGTTAATTTTGATTCCCTTAGACACATTTAACTACCACATAGCGCTCATTCTACAGTTTTCAGGTATGCAGCTTTCCCTTTCTTTTGAAATGGTATTTTGGATGCGTCTTACAAATTCCTCAACGCTTTCTTTATGATTTGGTCTTTTAGTACTATAGCTTGCATGGTTTTTGTGGCTGCAAAATATAAAAGTGATCTCTTTGTCCAGTCTAAGATACCCACATATTAATATTGTTGCAGACAAACACATTCTATGAACCTTGCAAATATAGCCCAACAGTCTTACATCGATATGGCTCCACCTAAGTGTAGTGAGATCATATGGTACGTTGCCTTGTATGGATTCCATTAGGATTTGTACAATACAAGATATTTGCAGCAAGTTAAGGTTATGGTTTCATCTTTTTCTTTGTATGTTTCAGTGAGCTCTTTGTTTCCTTCTTTGTTTTGGATGAAAATCTAAGTCAAATTATGTTTATTTTGACTAAAGACTGCCACTAATTCTCTTCTCATCTTTACCTTTTTGCATGTTCAGCAACAAAAGAGAACTTGTATCCAATGAAACTTCCATACATGACAAAAAGAAATTGATAAAGGAATCCAAGATCTCTAGATAATTGAAGCAATAATGTCAGGGGAATGTGATACGAGTTGCAGTCCTTGGAAGAGGTACTAGGTTGGGCATGTTGGTGTGGCCAAATGTGAGTTATTTCATCCATCCAAGGACTGAAAAAGTCTCAGGACTTTTTCAATATTTCTGGATTATTGCCATTCCATTTATGAAGGTTTGGAATTACTGATACATCACAGTAATGTTTTTTTTAAAGGTTAAGTTTGAATCAGTTGAAGAAAAATACACAAATAGAGGAGTTACAAAAAGCTTTCACAAGAAACTCTAGGAAATTTCAAACCTGTTGTTGGAATAGGATGAATATGAAGTGCCCGCTGATGAAGAGCTATTATCATGGCTCGTTAGCCCTCATTCTTCGATTTCTCCCACTGGATTTATGAAACAAGGTGCCCTAGCTTCTAAACCCCAATTCCAAACCAATTTTGTTATGTTCTTCCAAGTGTACAAAAAGCTTTCACAAGAAACTCTAGGAAATTTCAAACCTGTTATTGGAATAGGATCAATATGAACTACCCGCTGATGAAGAGCTATTATCATGGCTCGTTAGCCCTCATTCTTCAATTTCTCCCACTGGATTTATGAAACAAAGGTGCCCTAGCTTCTAAACCCCAATTCCAAACCAATTTTGTTATGTTCTTCCAAGTGTATCGCTCCGGTTGGCTATTCAACTGGAGCTTCGAGATATAAATGGTTTCTTTTTTCCTTAAACATCACTGAAGAACCAAGAAATGTGTTGAAGCCTACTGGAAAAAATAAAATCTCAAATCTGTCTGCCATCTCTCAGATTCCAAGAAAGGAGACTTTATTGTTTTGCGGGTTGAAAAAGATAATTTTGATTGAAAATTCTCAAAAAAATCTCCATCAACCTTCAACGAACAACCTTCTAAATACAACAAACGTATCACATCAAAAATCATGATCCTCTTTTGCTAATGATCTCCAGCAAGTCGAGCCTTCTTCAGCTTGTGTTCATCTGAGAGTATCTTAGCAAATCGAATGAGGGCTTCCTCATTGGTCTCCTGAATCTCGTCTTCCTTCATCATCGCTCTCCTCCCTGTTTGCACTGAGTTCGACCATGACACCGGCTTCTTTAGAAGATCTTCACCAATATTCACCAGATTTATCAAGTTCTCTTCAGTCGCAATATCCACCGACGAGGCATCACCCATCAATGTGTGATCCTGTTCCAGCATAGATAATCCATCATATGTCATTATTTCACTGTAATTTCCCGAAAAAATTAAGACTAGAAATAGAATCATTACCTGTATTCGAAGATAGTTCCTTTCACAGTTGTATGCTTTGAATAGAGAGGATACAGGAATCTCTACCATATCCATGCTTGCTTGGCAAAGGGTGTCGATCAATGGCAAGCTTCCGCTGTTCCACAACCATTCAAATACACCCCACTTTGACGCTTCAGCTGCACTGAATTTCTCATTGCACTTAGCTGCTCTTGTTCCTAGAGAGATTACTAGGAGCTCTTGAGTCATAATCTGCTTGCTCATATAGGCAATGGCCATCAGTGTCTGTGTAAGTAAATTCAAAAATTAGTTTTATAGTTTTTGTGTCTCTTAGTGAATAATACTGCATAGCATAGACCTATTGGATTATTTGCAGCAACCCCGCCATTGACAAGATTGAAACTCCGGGTGTCTCCCTCGAAGTCTTTGGTTTCAAAGTAGTGAACCGGAAGATACGTCGGAGCTGCGGAAGTGCTTATACAAATATCAGAAAGAAGAGCCTTTCATTGATACATCCTTTCTTGCCTCAAATGCAGAGAAGATAGTCGGTTTGAGGAGCTTGATGTCGAAAGTTGGAATCACCACATCGGTTAAGGCCTGATCGATTCTCATATCGCTTAGCAGTTCTTGCCCTTTTGCATGTAGATACCTCCCATCATATTTAGGCCCTGTGATTGCACCAAACAACCCTTTAATGGAACTTATATAGCTAGTCCTGCAACAAACAACAGAATTCAGAACAAATCATAAATGTTAAAGTATTATCCTTCTTCTAATACAAGAAATTCAGAAAGCCTTCATTACTACTTACCTATTTTGAGGAAAAATCTTGGGGCAATTGTCCAAGTAAAACTTTGTAATATCCTTAGTAGCAAAAAGAGGGCGGTTGTTATTATCCGGAGCTGATAGCATGGTTGCCACTAGCCCTACTCCTCCAGTACCTCTAGACTCCTCAGTACCACTCTCTCCTTCCCATGATCCCACTTCATCTCCTACACATTCTCCTACTCTCTCTCCTG
This sequence comes from Tetracentron sinense, assembly GCA_015143295.1. NCBI lineage: Eukaryota > Viridiplantae > Streptophyta > Magnoliopsida > Trochodendrales > Trochodendraceae > Tetracentron > Tetracentron sinense. The sequence continues at coordinate 11,482,917 of CM026566.1, forward strand.
ACCTTTCCCCCATCATTCATTCTCCTACAGTAGCTGAGTCGGTGCCACCAGCAGATCCATAGACAGATGTTGAGCCAGCAGCTGAGACTGAGTCTAGGTCAGTATGGCCAGATGTCATGATTGATGTAGACCTTCTTGAGTCATCACATAGACATGAGTCATCACATAGACATGACACATTTTAGTTTGAGGACCCAGGCCAGTAGCACTTTGTGTCTCCCAGCAGGCCTTCAATACTAGATGAGCAGTTGAGCTTGATGGCAGGTCCAATTGCTTCCATGGCTTCCAACATGGAGCAATTTCAGCTAGAGATGAGGCAGAGACAAATGCAGTTTCAGGCTTCTCAGAGAGACAGCCTTGAGAGACTCCAGTCCGAGACTAGAGAAAGGTTATCCTCTCTAGAGTCCATGATGGAGGACATTCAGGGAGAGCTGAAGAAGAGAGATATTGAGATTGAGCCCAGACTCACAGAGATTGAGATATATGCTGAGGTAATAAAGAATAGAGTTGACTCTCTTTTGTCACTCATTGAGAGGAAAGCAGTGGAGTCCAGAGTGATCAGTGATAGACTAAGTGATGATGTCACAAGCATAGGGAATGCTGTAAATGTCCAAGCAAGCTTCATTCATCAAATGTCTTCACTTCTGAATGCTCAAGCCCCAATGGTTGGAGAAATGGCAGCAAAAGTGGATCAAATTGCCAGTGAGATGTTGAGCATTAGGACAAATCTGTCTCACATCCCTATTCCCTTAAATGTGGATGTCCCATCTCATCCTCCACCTCAAGCACCTTAAGGACAGCAGCCTCAAGCTAAGACTGGAGTGCAACCCAAGGAAACTCAAGCTAAACAAGTGATCTCCTCTGACTCTTCTGAAGACCTATCCAAGGCTGGACCATCCAAGAGACAGAAGATTTGATGAGGACCTTACTATCTATTTTCTTTAGATGTTTTTATTACTTGCATTGACTGTTTCTTTTTGTTTTTTTTAATTGACTGTTCTTTGTGGAGAAACCTCATCCATGTACTCCCATTTTCTGATATATATGAGATTTTTTTCTCCATGGTATTGACTTATGATGAGTTGTTTATGTTAATTTTCTCCTTTTACTTTTGATGATGCCAAGGGGGAGAGAAAATGTGAATGTTGTATGAATGGATAGTTGGTTAACATGTTTAAAAATAAAATGAAATGAAAGCTTCTTTATGGAACTTCTCTTGGTTCAAAATCAACAATGATTAAATTAAGAATTAATCTATCTTGAAGTGAATGTTTATATATGTCTTGAGATTTTGAATCCTTAAGTAAGTTACTATGTTTATTTCTTGAATGATCCTAATATGCAAAATCTTTTTTGCTCTGAACCTTCTATTAAAATGCATTTGTTGAGGGGGAGCTAACCTAAAAAATTATTAGAATATATACATTGAGGGGGAGCTCAACTGTCGCGACCCAAAACCCACCCTAAGAGTTAGAGTGAACTTTGGACGACTAATCATGACTTACGTGACTTGCTTGACCAAAATAACCTGTAAAAGGCCTGGGGCATATACAATAGAGGATAATAATAGCAGAAACATACTCTAACATAGCACAGCGGAAGACTAATAAGCCTCTATGTATACATACACACATGTTCCAAGTTTATACAAAAAGATACACAAAAGAAAGTGCGGACAAGCCCGCCAAAATACATGGATACATCTCTCTCAACTCACCCACAGCTATCCACTCAGAATCTACCACCACCTAATAATAACCCTCGACCGAAGGTTCCTCCACAGGCTCCTCAACGTACTCCTCCACCCAAGGGCTCGGAGTACAGACATCAAATGGAGCAGTCGCTCCGCTATCACCTGCCGACATAAGAAGTACGGCTGAGCATGGAATACTCAACGGGTACCAAATACTAACCAACAGTCATAGCATAAAAATGGCAATACATAAATCAGGACCAATTCATATATGTAAAACCGGAACAATTCATGTCATACCAGGAAGTAAAGCAATTTATATTCATGCTTGTATTTCATAAAAGCCAATAAAACCTCTTGAAATCATCGTGCACTTGACTTGACTTGAATATCTATTTCGTACTTGAAAGTTTGTCATGTTTGTCTTGCTTGATCTTGTCGAGCGTGTCGTACGTGTCATGCCATGCCATGCGTGCTTGCTTGTGATCATGTAACTTGTGAGATATCCTTGTGAGATGCACTTGAGAGGGAAGGGAGACCCTTCTTTATGCAATGCACTTGAGAGGGAAGGGAGACCCTTCTTTATGAGATGCACTTGAGAGGGAAGGGAGACCCTTCTTTATGCAATGCACTTGAGAGGGAAGGGAGACCCTTCTTTATGAGATGCACTTGAGAGGGAAGGGAGACCCTTCTTTATGCAATCACTTGTGAGTGAGGGGAGTCCCCTCGTGGTATGTTTGTTCTTGTTTTCTTGTGAAAAGCGAGGTAAAACATATCGTAGGATATGTCCCACCTCTAAACTTCATTCTTGAAAACCTCGGTAAATTCATGTCATGCATGTCGTGCTCGTGGAAGCGTGTACATACTTGCATTTAAATTTAAATATACATTTGGAGAGTTAACAACACATAGAACATCAATCATCTGAGCAATTCAATATTCATGTAGTTAAGGGAAAACAAGAAGGCACACTATCATAGGTCCTAGCAATTTCCGCAATTAATTAAGCATGCATTTCCTTAATTTACAGTTCATTTCTTTCACCTTGGCATTTCATCAAACATGGTGAGTACATTATTTGTTAAGCCTATCACTTGCTTTTCTAGGTGGGTTCATATTCACAACATGCTTGTATGTTTATTATTGGTGCAATGCCCTTCTCCATTTCATTCATCACATCATCCACACGGCATCCATTCGCCAACATCCATCTCCATTCACCATTCACACAACCCATATCATAACACATATATAGATGAAAGAAAAATAATGGATAATAGGAATAAGGGAAGAAAAATAAAGAACTATAACTAGGAGGGTAGCAAAAGGTACCGACCTTGACAAATGAGGGAAAGAATCCCCTTCCAAAACGTGCGTGAGTCGTTGCCCAAGCTTGGGGAAAGTGCTCCTTGCGAGCTTGAGCCGAGAACTTTGAAGAAGAACTGAGCTTGAAGTGATCTAGTTCTTCACCCATTTGATTTCTCTCCCAAAAGCAAACCCTAGGTTAGGAAAACCCTTTCTCTTCTCTCCTTAGCTCTCAAATGTTCTAAGTGATGAGAATGAGCCCTAAAGTCTCGGGCAACCCTTAAGAGGAAAGAGTGAAACGTCCAAAAGATGAAAACGCCCTTACTGAAATTTCTGCAAAAATGCGAAGACCGAGCGATCGGTGGTTATGACCGATCGATCGATTGCCTACCGAGCGATTGGTCAAAAACATGCTCTCTGGAAAATTTCTCCATACAAAATTTTCAACCAGTCGATAGCCTCCGATCGATCGGTTTTGGACCAATCGATCGCTCCCTGGACCGAGCGATCGGTGGTCTGCAGGTCCAAACTGTTTTGGCCATATCTTTTGACCTGTTCGTCGGATTTTGACGATTCAACTTGCGTTGGGTTCATACTTCGAAAAGGAACATTTCTGACGTTTCGGTTTTTAATTTCTTCTTTATTTATTAATTATACTATATTAAAGGCAAATTGGATACGAAAGTGCTATGCATTAAGCATGAAAAAGTCTAGGGCTCTACATCAACCCAAGTCATTCACATTAATAATATCATCATCAAAAAGGGAGAGATTGTTAGCCTTAAGATTACAACTCTAAGTACCCTAAATAGTTTCGATGATAACACAATAATGGAATGATATTTATGATACTAACATTTCTATTGAAGATGAGTAATTTCAGAGAAAAAGGTTATTAAGGTCATCATTCAAGTTATGAAGAATTGAAATGTTCAAAGGGAATCAAACTCAAAGTCCAAGCATAAGTGAATTCAAGGGAAAAAGCTTCAAGGACTCAAGCCAATTCATGAAGACCCATCTAGAATGAAGCTCCTCAAATTCAGAAAGAAGATCAACACTCAATGAAGACTAATGTCAAAGTCTAGGACCTTGTAAAGTCCTCAAAGACATTGGAAATGATTGCTCAAAGTTTACCTAAATAGACCCTAGGAGACTTAGAATATTTTGGACATCATTCTAAGGGCCTAAAAAATACTTAAAATGATAATTTTTTAATGCCTATGAATCATAGCATCATACTTGTCAGTTTGGTCTCAATAAGATGAGTTCTCTGTGAAAATTCAAAGAACTCGTCGACGAGTCCTGGTGACTCGTCGATGAGTGGCAAAATAGAATGCTCAAGTTTAGTTCTGTCATCCCACTCGTCGACGACTCCTACTCATTCATCGATGAGTGCTTGCGGGAAATGAGTTCAACGACTAGTTTTCAACAGCTAGCTTGCATTAAATGTTCCCCAACGGCCATATTTGATTGCTCCACTATATATAGAGCTTATTTATGAACTAAATACAAGATTCTAACACTATTCATTCTTGCATTGATTATTATATATCTTCTAGCAATCAATACTCTGTTTTTCCATTGAATACCTAGAATTCAAATCCCTCATTCTTTGAGCACAATTCCAATCATTCTTGAGTGATTATTAGCTCTGTATTCCATTCATATCTAGCCCAGTTAGTAGCTTTCAAATTCGGATTTTATATCCAACAATTTCTATAAAAGTTGTAGTCAAGAATCAAGCATTCTTGCACCAATTGAGAGGAAGGTCTTCTTGTATCCAAGAGAGGGTTTCTCTTAAAGAGGTTTGATCCTAAACCTGTGAAAAGGATTGTAAAGTCTTACTCTCTGCTCGTAAAGAAGAGTGCGATTAGTGGAATCGTGGGAGAATCCTTCAAGTGGGAAGCTTAGAGCATTACTTGGGAAGAACCAACCCATGTTTGCTACTTGGTCAGTTTCTGCAAGCCATTGAGCTCAACAGTGGGAGGTCTCTTCAATCTAAGCCACACTCACTGTGATAGAGTCCCCATGTTCCAAACTTCCAATCCAATGGGATGCATTTAAGATCGTAACCCTACTTGGTTACTGGTTGCAAACTTGCAATCCCAGCCTAAACCAGTCAAACCGCCTTGAAGACGCCCCACCAAAGGCTACAAAGAAAAAATAAAATAAAATAAAAAACTCATTTTCTTTTACTTTTTTTCATGTCGACCAGAAGATTCAGAACAGTAGCAAATGATTTTTTTGCTTTTTGACTACAAACATACATCATAGTATATATAGCCCCAGACAGGGTCGTAACTTACATGCGCACATCTTTACTATTGACTTGTGTTTCCAAAGAAATGCTCTATTTGCAAGCACCCTTGAGATTGTTGACCACTTGGTTTAAATCCATATTTGCATCTCTTTGGCCACACTGAACTCCCCTCACCATTCTGCATAAACATGACAACCAAACACTTACTTTGATTAAAGATTGAAACTTTGATGATTGAGATGTGTTGAATGAAGAGATGAAGGAGAAGACCCACCAAAGATGATTGGTTTTGAGATCGTAGAACTTTAATTCTACCACCTCTTCCGCCAGCTCCAACAACAATCAAATCCCCAGTACTCGAGATCCTTGCTTTGGCATTGATGATGCTACTGATCCCTTGTCATGGACCCGCTTGCACCATTTCCCCAAATGTCTGTTTGCGCCACCAGGCCCGAGAAGTTCAGCAGAAAAACATTGATCTCCTATAGGTTTTAAGTGCGAGTTGAAACGCAATGTTAAAATGTACTATCCATTCGGAATTGAGTAACAGAAATATATTTTTAAATTTTTATTGTGATGTTAGTTCTTTTCAATGGTAAATATTGAGTATGAGAGATCCCATATGTAAGCACGATATCAACTAACCTATCCTTCTATTCTCCTTATAGTCACTGCCTCTGTTATTCCATAGATCCCAGAATCAAACTAGAACTATTGCATCCAAGATATGTTAAAATTTTGCAATTTTCAACTCATGTTTTTAATTCCCCCCACCAATCGAATTTGAATTTCAAATGACTCACCTGATTGGGCAATAGGAACAGGGAATGTAGTCTATTTTCTAATCTGAAGCAAAGGTTGAACCTCTGTAATGTCATCAAGAAGCACTGCCTAATCTTCCTCCATAGCAGTAGCATAAGCATTCTTTGTGTCATTCTTCCTACCAGTTTTTGAACCCGGGAGCTCTAACCCTACTACTTTGCCCATGCATCAAGGCTTCTCTATTGGTATCAGAAGACGCTTTAGGCCTCAAAATACTGGAGTTCAGAACAGCTACATCCTCAATAAAAATAGCTTGGGTTTGAGGTTTAAACATGGGATTTGAATGTTCATTCACAACTGTAGAAATTTCAGAAGCATCAGTTAAGAAACAAGTATCCCTCTCGTGATCAAGATTAATGGAACCTGTATCCTATTTAAAAGTATTTACACCTTAATCCTTGCAGTATTTAGAGTTGTCAGTTTTCCTAAAGAGAAATGGATAATTGGTTAAGCTTGCTAAATTATTCATCTTGGGTACAAAAAGCTGCTCCATTTGATCTTCGGGTGAATGTTTGTTACTATGCAAAAAATTAGAGTTCCTGTTAACCCCATTCAGAGCAATCTGTTTACTAGTGGTTTTCTTCGATGCTTTCAAGGCCCTCAAAACTTCATTATCTTTTTACTTTGAGAGCCATCTCCAATTCTTGGACTGTTTTCTGATATAGACCATAAAACAGAATCTTCTTGGTCAAATTAGCTAGGAATTAAATAGCATATAAGATTCACTCTAAGGAATTCAAAATGGACTACCTTCAGTTTCTTTATCCTCTCTTTAGCCTTCTCAAGCTTTTTAAGAGAGTGAGTCTCTCCTCTTCCTAGAAGGTTGCATTGCGCCATCAATTCGTAACTCCTATGGAAAGCAATGTAAAAGAATTATATAACAAATGAAACAATAACAAATCAGGATTATATGGTAACTGAAACAATTTCCTACGATGTTAGTTGTTTTTATGGTGCTACAGTATGTAGTTAAACCACTCAAATTCGGAACAAAAGACCACACAACATGACATGAGATGGGAATGGGATATAGCTTATGTGTGGACTTGCACTGTACCATTCTCACACAACTCAAATTGGAATCATCCTGTAAAATAAATGCAACAGCCAATACCTAAAGTTAAATCAAATTGTGTTTACAGGCATAGAGAAAAAAACATATGCTGCTTGAAGCGAAGCTTAAATCTGAATCGGTTATTTCATTCTCATAATCCCTACAAATCACAAACTTCGTGACAATTACAGACCAGTTGACATGGAACAATGACTCTCTGTATGCAGTTATCATTTATTTATAGGAAATACATATGATAAACCTGAGGTCCAATATCCTCAAAGGAATAATGGACCAACACCCCTAATCCTGTATATGTGGTCCTCAAACTCATCAAACATGACCTTATTGAATCCCCTCCAAAACGCCGCATCGCAAGATATCTCACTGACTAAATGAACACTTTTCTTCACCATTAACAATTTTCCCTAGCTGTTCAAGTTTTTCCCCAGCCATCAAAGTAGCTGAATGTCTTGTTATAGCCTAGTTGCACATGGTTAAATCATTGTCACTAACTATGTAACCCATCTTTGGGCAAAATTATGTTTGTATGGTCTCCAAGATTTAAACGTAACCTCAATGACTGAGAGGTAGAAGATCTCCTTTGTTCAATTTTGTTGCCTTTACCTCTCTTGTCTCGTTACGTAAGGATAATCGATTATGATCTAATGACAACAAATGTTAGTCATACTCACAGTGAGATCCATTTGACATTCTTTCTGTGATAGTCCTAGCCTATTTTTTCCTCATCGAGTTGTGTGGAATTCAGATATTTCATCTAAGTTATCATTCTTTCTTTGGCCAGGAAAGCTTGAAAAAAATCCTCACTTGCAACCATTGGAAAAATAGAGGGTGGATGATGGCTAACTGTTGTTTTATGTCCCTCAAGATGGAAGAGTCGATGGACCACCTCCTGTTACATTGTCCTTTTGCCTCCGCCATCAGAAGCAAATTCTTCCTTCGATTGGAGATTGTCTAAACGGGTTGACTATCAATGCTTTTGGAGTCCCCTTCCTTGCTGGTATGGGCTATGTTACCTAAAGGCTGGAGCCATAGGTTGAACGTTATGGAAGGAAATAAATATGAGAGATTTGTATGGTATTGTTTCCTCTACAGACCTAGTCTGTTGGAGAATTCACCAACTCCTCATTTCTTGGTGCTCAATTAGGAAGGAATTTGACTTTGAAATGAGGGATTGATCTATGTACTTTAGTATAGTATCTTTTTCCAGTTTTGATGCTTTCCCTATTCTGCTAGGCTGATTATACATATGGCCATGTCCATGGTGTGCCCGACAGCCCGAGGCATGTCTGATTTATGCCAAGGTATTGTAGCAGCTGAAAAGGCTTAAAATTGTTGTATACAACCATTAATTTGATTAATTTGTAATCCCCTTCAACTCATCTGTGGACTGGCATATGAAGTTTGACTCTCATACATTGGTTGCTAAAGTATTTATTGCCTTGAAACACTAATCAAATGACAGTAAGAAAAGTATATATATATGCATACACTTACATTTATATCTTTCACAACTACATCATACCTTTAATAAGATGTAAGATCAAAACCAACTATTGTCGTCTTTCAACCAGTAGGATATAGTGAATTTTATACCGACAGTAGCATCTGAGTCTTATCGTTATTCAAAATGCCAGTTTCCACCATTCAAAACAATAATTATAAACCAAAACAAGCAATTGTAATATTACACTGTAGGTAAAACCTGCAACAATTTGCTACTCCCTTACTTGCAAAAACACATAGCAGTTAGAAAGCTTACTTATTATGAAGGACTAGTGAATTCTTCAGAATGTCTACTGTATCTTTGCTATTAACCCCATTACCAAACGAAGCAAGCTTCAAAACCTCATCTTCCTCCAAGTTCAAATCCGATACCCTAGATTGTGAACCATATAGCCAGAGTATGTGCAAAATAACCATAAACAAATACCTGAATTTACTCTAGTCGCTACCTACAATTGCCCTTACAATTTGAGTGCAGCAAGCTCTTTAGCTAGAGCTATACTCCTCTCCTGCAGCCTGGAGCACTCCCAAGATGATCTAACAAGTTCCTATGAAATATAATCAATCAAAACTGAATTAAAAAATACATCTACAAATTCATCTATATCAAGAGGGACAAATTATCCCAACTAAAGGAACCACCTCGGATTTAGAATGAAGCAACTACTGTATAGATGTTTTCTGTTGCAAAGCTTCAAATTTCAATATCGCCTCTTTCTTGGCTTGCTTCTTGCAGAAAAAGATATGAAACAGAATCCCCAAATAAAAACCAAATCAAACAGGAATAAATGATTAAAATAAAGTATGCCACAATAAAACTAAGGGATTGCTAGCCATATACGCCCCACACTCTCGGCACAAGGACAAATAATTTGGGGTGGGGCCCACACACCAATGTTTGTCATACTGGAAACAGTGGGACGTGTATGGCCCCATGAGTCTAAACGCAATAAATCCTAAAATTAATATTTGTATTCTGAAGTAAGAAACTTTAAATTCTCAGATTATCAATTGTATTATGATACAATTAACTGACATAAAATAGCCGTACAATATTATAATTACGATAAACTCACTAGGTATAAAGCCGAGAACGAAAGGCAGTCATCGACAGCAGCAAAGACGATAGCTGAAGGGCAGCTAAGAGCAAATTGCAACTTAGGTTTAATGACACATTAGTAGATGTCGCGGTACCCGCCCATTCCATATAGCTCACGGGGTGTAATTGTATAATGAAGAGTACATAAAAAGGTGCAAAATATTAGTGTCTATAGAAAAGTTTGAATACAGAATGAATTTAAAAAATCAGACTTACAACTAGAAGAACTAAGACGATGTAGTATTCAGATTAAGTAACTAGAATGGAATTTCCCATACGAAGAGCATCTACTTATCATTATTTAACTCGCTACGCTAAAATACTAACACTAGATAAATGGTAAAAAGAAATATGCCATAATAAAAATAAGGGGATTGCTAGCCATATACGCCCCCTCAATCACGGCACAAAGATAAATACTTTGGGGATGGGCCCACACCCTAATGTTTGTCGGACAGGAAACAGTGGGACGTGTACGGCCCTTAGATTCTACAAGCAAAAAATCCTAATATTAAATAACAGACATAAAAGAGCATTGCAGTATTCTAATTACAATAAACTTACTAGGAATGAAACCATGAGTGGAAGATAGTCATCAACAGCAGCAAAGACAACAGCTGAAGGGGCAGTTGAGAGCAAATTGCAACTTAGGTTTAATGGCACATTAGCAGAAGTCATGGTACCCACCCCGTTCCATATAGATCACGTGGTGTAGTTATATAATGAATGAGTACATAAAAAGGTGCAAAATATCAGTGTCTTAAATAGAGAAGTTTGAAGAAAGAAAGAATTAAAAAAATGAGACTTAAAACTAGAAGAACTAAGACGATGTAGTATTCAGATTAAGTAACTAGAATGGAATTTCCCATACGAAGAGCATCTACTGACCATTGTTTAACTCGCTACGCTAAATACTAACACTAGATAAATGGTAAAAAGAAATATGCCATAATAAAAATAAAGGGATTGCTAGCCATATACGCCCCCTCAATCTCGGCACAGATAAATCCTTTGGGGTGGCCCCCCCACCCTAATGTTTGTTGTAAAAGAAACAGTGGGACATGTATGGCCCCTAGATTCTACAAGCAAAAAATCCTAATGTTGTGCCTAATGATAATAGCACTCCAGAGATTAAGAGTAAACATGAAAAATGGGTAAGATCCAACAGGTTATGCCTTATGATAATGAAAGGTTCAATCTCCAAGAGCATTCGTTGTGGAATTCTTGAAACTGACAAAGCAAAAGAATTTCTCAAGAAGATTAGTGAGCAGTTTGTTGGACTTCAAAACAGTATGGAAGTTTATTGATGGGGCAGTTGACCCGCACTCATTATAGTGGGACTTCTGGTGTCCGTGAACATATCATGCATATGAGTGATCTAGCAGCCCAACTTAAGGGAGTGGGAATGACAGTTAATGAAGAATTTTTAGTGCAATTTGTTCTTGACTCTCTTCCAGCACACTTTGATCAATTCAAGGTCACATATAGTACACAACAGGAAAAGTGGACAATTAACCAGTTGATCTCAATGTGTGTTCAAGAAGAGGAAAGATTGAAGCATGGTAAAGTTGAAAGTGCTCATATGGCTATTCAGGGCTCTGGAAAGAAATTCAAAAGAAAACTCTGGAAACTAAGGGAACCAACAAAATTCAAGGGTCACAAAGGTGTGAATAATGATGGTGGTCAAAAGAAAGAACCTACTGAAGGCCAAAGTACTGAAAATGTCTGTTATTTCTGCAAGAAAAGTAGTCATTTTAAGAAGAATTGTCCAAAGTACAAAATTTGGAAGCAGAAGAAAGGTAGTCCTCTGAACTTTGTGTGTTTTGAATCTTTCTTAACTGATGTTCCATCCAATACTTGGTGAAATATTGATACTGGGGCAACTATTCATATTTGTAACACAATGCAAGGATTCATCAAAAGCAGGAAGCTAAGTGATGGAGAGAGATCTTTAATGATGGGAAATGGCATGAAGGCTGACATAGATGCTATAGGAGTATATAGATTAGTTCTAGATTCTGGATTTGTTTTAGATTTGGAAGACACTGTTTTTGTGCCCAGTATGAGGCGAAATTTAATTTCAGTTAGCAAACTTGATGGTTGTGGATTTGAATTTAAATTTGGTAATGGACATATTAGTTTATCTTATCACTCTCGAGTTATTGGCACTGGTTCATTACTTGATGGGCTCTACAAATTGAATCTAGATATTGCTTATGCTCAATCTCTTTTATCCCTGCATGTGTGTGAACTTAATGGAACAAAGCATGGTCTTTTGAATGAAGATTCTTCTGAATTGTGGCATAGAAGATTGGGGCACATCTCAAATGAGAGGATAGAAAGGTTAGTTAAGGATGGAATCCTTAGACCTTTGGATTTTACAGATTTGGGTATTTGCATTGATTGCATAAAGGGGAAGACTACCAAGAACAGGAAAAAGGGTGCAACCAGGAGTTCAGACATTCTTGAGGTGATTCATACAGATATCTGTGGACCTTTTCTAACTCCTGCTTGGGGAGGCCAAAGATATTTTATAACATTCATAGATGATTTTTCTCGTTACTGCTATGTGTTCTTATTACATGAAAAATCAGAAGCTTTTGACTCCTTTAAGATCTACAAAGCAGAAGTTGAAAATCAACTAAATAAGAAGATTAAAGTTGTAAGATCAGATCGAGCAGGTGAGTATTATGGCAGATACACCGAGTTTGGTCGTAATCTAGGACCTTTTGCAATGTATTTGCAAGATTGTGGTATTGTGGCACAATATACCATGCCAGGTACACCAGAACAGAATGGAGTGGCAGAAAGAAGAAACAGGACCCTTAAGGATAAGGTTAGGAGCATGGTAGCTCATTCATCATTACCAAATTCCTTATGGGGGGATGCCTTAAAAACTGCAGTATACATTCTTAACAAAGTTCCAAGTAAAGCGGTTTTTAAAACACCTTTTGAGTAGTGGACAGGAAGAAAACCGAGTTTACAATATCTGCGAGTTTGGGGGTGTGCTGCAAAAGCCAGGATATATGATCCTCATGAGAAGAAACTAGATCCTAGAACTATTAGTTGTTTCTTCATTGGTTATCCAGAGAAATCTAAGGGTTACAGATTCTATTGTCCTTCTCGTCAGACCCGTATTGTTGAGACTGGAAATGCAAAATTTATTGAAAGTAGAGGAGACAGTGGGAGCATAAGACCTCTCTACCAGTTGATTTCGAGGAAAGCCGAGTTACAGTCCCATTATTGGCTCCCATTAGTGAGACTGTTATCACACCAATAGTCACTAAGGATGGTAATGTTGACGATTACCATATGGAGGTTGAGGTTCCAGTACAACCTGTCATTAATCCACCAGAAGAGGACATTCCATTGAGGAGATCTCATAGAGAGAGGAGACGGGCCATCCCAAATGACTATGTAGTCTATCTCCAAGAATCTGATTTTGATTTTGGAGATGAAGATGATCCAGTACTTTTCATTAAGCTTCGAAAAGTTTTAATTCTAAACTTTGGCATGAAGCTATGGTAGATGAGCTAAATTCCATGCAGAAAAACAATGTTTCGGATCTTGTGAAATTGCCTATGAGTGCAAAGACAGCTGGCTGCAAATGGATATTCAAGACCAAGAAAGACTCTCACGGAAAAGTTGAAAGATTTAAAGCTAGACTAGTAGCTAAGGGCTATACTCGAAAGGAAGGTATTGATTTCAAAGAAACATTCTCTCCAGTTTCTAAAAAGGATTCCTTTAGAATCGTCATGGCTTTGGTAGCTCACTTTGATATGGAGTTACACTAGATGGATGTTAGAACAACGTTTTTAAATGGTGATCTACATGAAGAAGTATATATAGAACAACCAGAGGGTTTTGAAAAGGAAAATGCAAAGCATTTGGTTTGTAGACTCAAGAAATCCATTTATGGTTTAAAGTAGGCATCGAGATAATGATATTTGAAATTTGATGAAGTAGTCACTTCTTTCGGTTTCAAAGAAAATGTGGTGGACGAGTGCATATATATAAAGACCAGTGGGAGTAGATTCATCATTTTGGTATTGTATGTTGATGACATACTATTGGCAAGGACATGGTGATGTTGAAGGAGACCAAGCGGGTTTCTCTCTAGTCATTTTGACATGAAAGATCTAGGAGAGGCCTCTTTTGTTATTGATATTCAAATTCATCGAGATAGATCTCGTGGTCTATTGGGCTTGTCACAGAAGGCTTACATTGAGAAAGTTCTGAAGAAGTTTAACATGTCGCAGTGTGCTCCTATAGATTTACCTTCTATTAAAGGTGACAGGTTGACCAGCTTTCAATGTCCAAAGACCCAGACTGAAATTGATGCTATGAAGATTTATCCTTATGCATCAGCTGTAGGTAGTCTTATGTATGCACAAGTCTGTACTCGCCCAGACCTGGCTTTTGTAGTTTCAGTTCTCAGCAGGTATCAGGGTAATCCAGGCATGGATCATTGGAAAGGTGCAAAAAGGGTTATGAGGTATTTGCAGAAGACCTAAGGTCATATGCTCACATATGGAAGAACTGATAACCTTGAAGTTATTGGTTAAACAAATTCGGACTATGCTGGATGTCCGGATACTAAAAAGTTGACATCAAGTTATATTTTCTTGCTGGCAGGTGGTGCTATTTCATGGAAAAGTACCAAACAGTCTATCACAGCATCGTCGACTATACTGGCAGAGTTTATAGCTTGTTATGAGGCTACCAAACAAGCTTTATGGTTGTGGAATGTTATCTTGGGGCTTCAAGTTGTCAGTTCCATATCAAAGCCGCTGAAGATATATTGTGATAATTCTGCAGCTGTTTTCTTCTCTCGAAACAACAAGAGTTCAAGTGGGTGTAAACACATAGACATAAAGTATCTTGTTGTGAGAGAGAGGGTTAGGGAACATGAAGTGTCTGTTCAGCACATTAGTACTAAACTAATGATTGCTAATCCATTATCCAAAGGACTGACTCATAAGGTGTTTCTAGAGCACGTTTTACACATGGGACTTGTGGACAGTTTTGAGTCACTTAGTTAGTGGGAGTCTATTTGCTAACACTTTATTTACAGACTGTTTCCCTTGCTATAGTTGTTTCTTTGCCTTTTCTTTAGTTATTATTAACTAATAAAGTGATGCATTCATTTTTATCTACATTTCCATTTGTGTTGAATGGTGATTAATTGGTAGATTAATAAATGAACTAAGGCAAATATAAAGGACCATATTTGGGATGTGTTAGTTCACACATCATAAGGTATAATGTAAGAAACCATGGAGAATGTGAGTACTAGTATGGTGACCATGGAATGGCACAATGCCAAAATGTAGGTATAGTGACCTCCATGATATGATATTAGTAGTTTCATTTGTCTAAGTTTTGTTCGCCACATGCGGCCACACGTTTGTCATTTTTAAAATTAAGTTTTCTAATCCGGGAAAGTCATTTTAAAAGAATTTTTTCCGCATAAGTAAAATATTTTTTGTTAATGACCATTGCAGACCAAGTGGGAGAAGGTAAGTTTTTCCTATAAGGGTGTGGTCTAGCAATGCTCATTGTCCAAAACCCGGATAGTTGTACTCCAATTCTAGTTGTAGTTGTAGCCAAGCATGTGGCTTTATGCATTATTAAGGAATTAGGGTTTTTTGGAGGGAATTAGTATCCTTGATGGGTTAGGAAACTAACTTCCCATATATAAGGAATATTAAGGCTAATGGTCCCAACTCCATCTCCAAAAAAAGTCCTGTAGAACTAGCATCTTCCTTCCTCATCAAGAGAATAGGAGACTAGGAGTTGAAGACCATAGGCCATTATTGCTTATTGACCGGATTGTTTTGCAACAACTACATTCATCAATGGCGGGATCAGGTACACATAATATTCTTTTGGTTCTAGTTTATGGCTGTAAAATCTTGTTCTCTGTAGTTTGAAGGCTAAAGGATAGATTACAAATAGATCTTACACTCAACGTAGAAGTTGGTGATGATTTTGATATTGCTTGACTTGCGCAGTAGTATCGAGTTTCGCACAGCAGCAACACCGGGAATCTACTCTCTTATTGTATTCTGCAAAACGAAAAAGAAAATACGCCGTGAGGGGGGCTGCTTCCTCGGTGAGCACTATCTAGCCGTGAAAAAGAGGGTTCCACCACCCTCACTTGAATGGAGGTTTCCAGAAGAAGGTGCTTCGAGCCTATGAAGCCATGCCGCATTTAAAAAGTTTGGAGAGGATGATGTTTAGTGAAAAAGGTTTAGGGATTTTGGCGGTTTGGATTCGCAGAGAAATGATGTTTCATCAAGGGAGGGATATTAAATTGCTGGATTAGAAACTTTTGTGCGAGTCTTAATATGAGCAAACATCCATATTTAAACACTTCAAAAAGAAGGCTCGTAGCATGGCAACGGATGGTGAGCCTTCTCCAGTTGAAACCGTTTACCCCCGAGGTGGCCACATGTCCCTTTTGACGCCTCTTAACTCCGGTTAAGATTCACCCACCTTTCATTGGTTTTTAGAAAAAATTATTTTAAAAAAATAAGCCTATGAGTTGGTAAGTTCGTGGTACACTGTATTCGAACACTTATATCCTTGCAGCCAAACATTGTAAGAAGTGATATAGTACATCTCATATACACCAATGTTTGTACTGCAATTCGATGCATTGCCAATCATAGATCCGTGACTCTTTCTCGACCAACCAACATGGTGAAATGGTCTGTATTTTTTTCCATCTAATACCATCTCTTAGCTAGGAATCGATTGGACCTGCCATTTATACCACCACTCAAAACCACAACTCAAAACACCAATTCATTAGCTAAACTCAGCTAAGTTGGTATGGAAGAACTGAAGCGCCGCGGGAACTCCTTCTCTATACAAGTTCTCTGCACATAAGGGATGATCGATCAATCAATCCGACAAGAGAACCGGCGGAACAAGACTTTTGCGGAAGTGGACGAGACACGACAAAATTTATTATTATTTTTCTATAAACCAAAGATAAGTGGATGCAGGGCCGAGCCAGGTGGGGGCCTGTGGGGGCACGTGCCCCCACTCAAATTGTCAAACTCTTTTTTTTTGTATATAGCTATTGGAAGAGATCAAATGGCAGCCAATCGCGATTGAACTCGAGGAGAGTTCAATCGTACCCATAAGTCAACACTTGTCCATCTTAACCCTTATTAACCATGGTTAAGATTTACTAACTCTTAGGGTTCAACAATCTAACCTTCGTTTTTAGAAAAAATTATTAAAAAATTAAACCTTAGGCTTAAGAAATTATAACCTTAGGGTTTATTATTATTTTTAAGAGCAATAGTTCGCTCCATTGGTGAGGAGCGAACTATTGCTCCTCGCTCTCACAAGGCCAACTCAACTGCATGAACTCTTGTTAATTTTTTTTAAAACTCTTAAGGATAGTTTTTTTTTAAAAAAACCAAAGGTAGATGGGTAACCCTAGGGATTAGTGAATCTTAACCACAGTTAAATGGAACCAAAAGAAAGACACATGGCATCAAAATGGGACCCGAGATGCACCTCCTCACATCACTGACTGAGGAGGTGATTATTTTCCTTTTTTTAAATCTAAAAACTAAGTTTATATTGTTGAACCATAAAGGTTATTGAGTCTTAACCACGATTAATCGGGGTTAAAAGGGACACATGTTAACCTATGGCTGCAATTGAACTCTCCTTGAATTCAATCATGATTGTCTAGGATGCGATCACGCCATGGGAATGGAGGCTAGTGCCCTTGAGCTTTGAGTCCCATTTTGTCTAATTGCGATTAAACTTTGGGCTGCACTCAAAATGGGGGGAATTAAAGTGGAAGAGTTAATGTTTTTTTAATATATTTTTTTCTAAAAACAAAGGTTAGATTGTTGAACCCTAAGGATTAGTGAATCTTAATCACAGTTAATCGTAGTTAAAAGGGACATGTGTTGACTTGTGGGTGTGATTGAACTCTTCCGATTGATTTTAATCGCAATTGAATATGATTCCAACTCCTGAACTTTTAAAAAAATATCTTTTATACTAAGTTGATTAATTATTTAACTGGGCATAATCATGGACAAGGGGCAATTGGTTCCTAAAAGTATATACTATATTATTTAATTATTTAATATGACATAACCATGAGTCAAGGGGACAACTGTCCCCTAAACTTTTTAAAACAAAATATATATTTGATTTGATGTTATTTAATAATTTAACAAGACATAGTTATAAAACAAGAAGACAGTTATCTCATAAACAAAGAGAAAAATACCCATAAAATATGTACGGAATGTATGGATGAAATGCATAAAAAACTTGGTCATTAAAAAAAATCAGGGGCTACACCCTCGAACCCATAGACCTAGAATATTTCATACCCATCGAATAATTCTTCACAAATCTATCAATAATTACTACCATTTTCAATCATCCACCGTGTGCCCCCACTGCTAGAAAATCCTGGCTCTACCCCTAAGTGGATGAACCATATGGGTGAGTGAATCTGAACCATAGTTAAGAGGTTTCAAAAGGGACATATGGTCACCTCAGGGCCTAACCGGTTTTGCCAAAACCGTTTACAGCTGGAGAAGAATACGACCCATATTTAAAGTGTTTAAATACGACCGATTCCACGTGTAAAGCAGAGCTCTCCTTCAATCGATTTCCTGGATGACACAATATGATATGGATTTCTGTAGATGAGATATCATGCAAATCATTTCTATACTAATCGATTAGATCCCTACTCTATTTATTTGAGTATCTCATCAAAGGTTAATTAAAAACAAAAAAAAAAGTTCATTGAACATCGAATAAGTTTTATTTGCTTAATGGATTACCCCCCCTTTTTTTGTCCACTACTTCTTATACTTCTAATTATACTTCTAAATTAAAAAAAAAGGTTCCGATAAACCTGGAAAATGAAATAAAATATAAAATTAAGAATAGTAATCTTTGACGAACAGGAGCATTGGATTTCAGGTTGGCCCATTTCACATGGTAGGCACCACCTGAAATCTCATGTTTTTTGAGCATGTATAAGAAAAGACTTTGGCATTTTTTGTCGTGCCCCAAAATACCCCCTAGGAGTTAAGGGATACTTTAGGAGTGACTAAATATACCTGTCAAACCATCCTGAAGTAAACAAGGCTAACATAATACGATACTAACAATAATCCGAGCGCGGAAGCTAAACATGCATGCGGAAGCGTAAACTAACTTTTTCTTTTCTTCTAAAATTCCAAAATAATATTCCAAGTGAACATATACGCAAAACATATCACAGTCTAAGGTGGACAGGCCCACCTGTCAAAATATCAAAATATACAAAAGAACCCTCTTGTACTCTCCCCTCAACAGTAGTCGAGGTACAGCCACACGTCGAGGTCTCTATCCGCTTGAGACTGTAACGGGATAGACGACTCTCTCTCCTCTACGTACTCTTCCTCGACCCAAGGCTCTGGGTCGAGGGCTTCCTCGGTACCTGCCGACATAAAGGTACGGCTAAGCATAGAATACTTAGCGAGTACAAACTACTAGCTAACCATAGCAATAATAAAAGCACAACAAGGGTGAACATAATACAAGGTATCAATTCAAAGCAACAGTAGCATCATGAGATAGATGGTATTGAACATGAAACAATACATTATCTTGACCTGCGTGCATGAGTGCAAAAACTCCGATAAAATTCATGCTTGGAAAACTCGTTTCATTTCTAGATATTGCCTGTGAAAATCATGCATGTGTGTCTTGTCTCATCTTGTATACTTGTGAGCCTTTTCTTGTGAGCCTGTTCTTGTGAGCCAGAGGCTAGTATCCTTCCCTAGGCTGCCAACCTCCTTGACATATTGTTTTCTTTTGAGCCAGAGGCTAGTACCCCGCACATCCCTGGGCTCTCAACCTCCTTGACATATATTGGTTTTAGTTACTTGTTTAGTTTTCTTGTGAGCCAGAGGCTAGTACCTGTACATCCTTGGGCTACCAACCTCCTTGACATGCAATGTTTTCTTGTTGATTTATTATATGCATATACCCTTGAAAACTCGGTTCATGCAAACATGCGTGCTCGTGTGCGTGCCAATAGTGACAATCATGATGACATGCTTGGATGAAAGGATTACATAAGTATAGCATTTCCATTTCGAATACAAGTATAAGGGAATGTAGATAACAAGTAGGGCATTTGATCAAGGTAGGTATTTAACCATAATAACTCAATCCTTGCTTTCATAATTCAAGTTCATTCATTCACATCGTCATTTAAACATTTTATCAAACACTTAGCAAGCATCACATTTATAGTCTTTTGATTTATGTTTCTTAGTGCATGTTTTCCATCAAACACAAGGGGTGTATTCTTTATGCTTGAGATACCCATCCACCATTTTTCCCGCACACATTCATCAACCAACAAGTCATCCAATCGCCTCAACACCATTTCATCCATTCACACATCCCACCATTCATCCACATTTATCTTGTTTTAGGTTTAGGATATATGGTATGTTTCAAGGGAAGGGAATACAAGATTAAATCATGATTTTAAGGAAAAACCTAAATTATTGCTAGAGAAGTTAGTAGAGTGTACTAACTTTGAAGGTCAAGTTTGATCTTTGAGGAAACCCTTGATTGAGGGTGGTACTTGCTTGAATAATCAAGCTTGATCCCTTAATCCCAATCCCAAGATCCCCTCTTGGATTCTCCTTCAATCTCCCTTCTCCTCTCCTTTCTCTCCTCTAGGTTAGAAATCCCCAGTAGTGAGATCCCTAACCAAGGCAAGAGTTAAAAACCCCCAAATCCGACACCAGTTACCGTGTACAATCGATCGATCGCACATGGATGCGATCTATCGCACATGAACCTGAGCACTATTGTCTGTTTTCCCCCTGTATGCGATCGATCGCACATATTTGCGATTGATTGTAGATCACTGCGATTTGTCGCACCTGAGACCTCATCCATCGCATATGGTCCCGAGACCTTGGGACCTATTTTGCCAGCATGTGATCGATCGCACATCCCAGATTTTGTTGTTTTTGCCCCTGCAGATCCATATGGGTGTTTCCAACCTCATTTTCACAACCTATAGGGTCCTAAACTCCTTCCCTCATGCTGCCCTTGGGTGATTAACCCTCCAAGCCATCTCGAATGCCAATTTTAACCCGAGGATTGCCAATTGGCCCCGATTACACTATTCATTGGTCAAATAAAGTTCTGGGGTACTACATCCTCCCCCCCTTACAAAAATTTCATCCTCGAAATTAGGACAGGATATACATGCACTAAACAACAAAATTTTACAAAAGAGAGCTAAAGCCTTAAACAAACAACTGAGGATATTTTTCTTTTACTTCTACCTCACGCTCCCATGTAGCCTCTTCTACCGAGTGATGTTGCCACCTTACAAGGACCAAAGGGATGGTCTTGCTGCTCAAGACTTGATCTCGCCTGTCCAAGATCTGCATTGGTTGCTCAACAAGTGTGAGGTTCTCCCGAATCTCTACCGGATCAAGCTCGATGACATGGGAAGGATCCGGAATATACTTTCGGAGCATAGAGTGGGTAAGGCAACACGGTAAGCCACCTCACCGACTCTAGTGATGATCTCGAACGGACCCACATATCTTGGACTGAGCTTGCCCCTCTTCCCAAATCTCATAACACCCTTGGTCGGTGAAATCTTGACAAAAACAAGGTCACCGACTTGGAATTCAAGATCTCTCCTTCGGTTGTTGGCATAGCTTTTCTGTCAATCTTGTGCGGTCTTCAACCTCTCTCGGAGGGGCTTGACTCTATCCACAGTTTGTTCAATCAATTCGGGGCCCAAAATCTTTCTTTCTCTAACTTCATCCCAATACAAAAGGGATCTACAACTCCTTCAGTACAAAGCTTCAAAAGGGCCATTTATATGCTTGCCTGATAACTATTGTAGTAGGCAAATTCCACCAAAGGTAGGTGATCTTCCCAACTTCCCTTGAAGTCTAGCATACATGCATGGAGCATGTCTTCAATAATCTGATTCACTCGCTCGGTTTGCCCATCAGTTTGTGGATGGAAAGCAGTGCTAAAGTCTAACCAGGAACCCATTGCCCCTTGAAAACTTTTCCAAAACTTGGACGTGAATCTCGGGTCCCGATCCGACATAATGCTTACTGGCACCCCATGTAACCAGACTATCTCTTTGATATATAAGGCAACCAACTGATTGGAGTTGAAGGTGGTTCGGTATGGCAAGAAATGGGTGGACTTCGTGAGTCTGTCAACCACCATCCATATAGCATCGGTGTTCCTTGCCATCTTTGGCAATCCCACAATGAAGTCCATGGAGATGTGTTCTCATTTCCACTCGGGAATAGGGAGGGACTGCAAAAGTTCGGCCGGTCTCTGGTGTTCGGCTTTGACTTGTTGGCACACCAAGCACATGGATACATATTTTGCTACTTCACGCTTCATGTTTCGCTACCAAAAGTGCCTTTTCAAGTTTCTATACATTTTGGTACCCCCAGGATGCACCGTATACTTCGAATGGTGAGCCTCATCCAAAATTTCACTCTTTAGCTCTTCATTGGCGGGGATACAAAGTCTACCCTTGAATGTGATAGCCCCATCACTATTCATGGCAAAGTCCTTGCTTCCCTTACTAACCGCCTTGTCACGGAAAGTGATCAACTCGGCATTCGCTACTTGCAACTCTCGGATCCGATCCATGATGCACGGCTTCACCGTGATATTTGCCATCAATGGCCCATGTGTAGGTAGGTCGAACCAACTGTCCAGGTTGGAAACATCCTCGAACAACCTCCACTCCTTCAACATCATGTGCGACAAAAGTTCAGTAGACTTTTGGCTAAGAGCATCGGCTACAACATTCGCTTTGCCCGGATGGTATTGAATGAAGCACTCATAATCCTTCAAAAATTCTACCCATCTTCTCTGCCTTAAGTTCAACTCCTTCTGAGAAAACAAATATTTTAGGCTTTTATGATCGGTGAATACTTCGAACTGTTCCTCATAGAGATAATGTCGTCAAATCTTCAAGCCAAACACAACCGCGACAAGCTCCAAATCATGAGTGGGATAATTCTTTTCATGCTCTTTCAATTGCCTAGTGGCGTAGGCAATGACCTTGCTGTGCTGCATAAGCACACATCCCAATCCTACATGGGAGGCATCGCTATATACGACGAAACCACCGCTCCCGGAAGGCACTGTGAGGATGGGAGTTGTAGTGAGCCGCTTCTTCAACTCCTAAAAGCTAACCTCACATCGGTCGCTCCAACTGAACTTGACATTCTTCCTCGTAAGATAAGTGAGCGGCGCAGCTAGACTGGAGAATCCCTCCACAAATCTCCGGTAATAGCTCGCCAAATCGAGGAAACTCCGAATCTTGGTGATGCTCCTGGGTCCTTCCCAATTCAACACCGCCTCTACCTTGGCTGGGTCTACTGAAATGCCTTCGGTCGACACCACGTGGCCTAGGAATGCCACCTTCTCCAACCAAAATTCGCACTTGCTTAACTTGGCGTATAGCCTATGCTCTCTCAACATTTGCAGAGCAAGGCGGAGGTCTCGTGCGTGATCTTCCCATGTCTGGAAATACACCAAGATGTCGTCAATAAATACAATCACGCATCGATCCAAGTACGATCGGAACACCCGGTTCATCAAATCCATGAATGCCGCCGGTGCATTCGTCAGCCTAAAAGGCATGACATGGAACTCGTAATGCCCATACTGAGTCCTGAAAGTCGTCTTCGGAACATCTGCCACTTTGATCTTTAACTGATGATATCCCGATCTAAGATCAATCTTGGAGAAGAATCTCGCTCCCTTCAGTTGGTCAAATAGGTCGTCTATCCTTGGCAACGGATAACGATTTTTGATAGTTACCTTGTTCAACTGCCAATAATCTATGCACATTCTCATCGACCCGTCATTCTTCACAAAGAGGACCAGAGCTCCCCATGGCGACACACTTGGTTGGATGAACTCAAGTTGTTGTAACTCTTCAATTTGCTTTTTCAGTTCCTCCAGCTCTATCGGGGCCATTCTATATAGTGCTCTTGAAATTGGAGCGGTACCTGGAGCAAGCTTTATCGTGAACTCAATCTCCCGATTCGAAGGTAATCCGGGAAGTTCTTCCAGGAATACGTCTAAGAACTCACTCACAACCAGAATGGCCCAGGAGTCTTGTGCTTCAGAGTTCGCCAAACTCAAAGCCGCAAAGCGAGCTATGTCTCTTCCTTGCAATCCCCGAAAGTGGAATGCCTTTACTCCTTCCGGTCTGAAATTCACCACCTTCTCAAAACATGCAACATGACCGTGGTGAGTCGCTAGCCAATCCATACCAAGAATGACGTCAAAGTCTAAACCTTGGAAATCCAAAATGATAAGGTCGGCTAATAGCTCATTCTCCCCTACTTGAACCACACAATCTCTATATATTTTTTCTGTATCAACCGACTTACCAAGTGGAGTTGCAATGGTTAACTCCCACTCTAATGGAGTAGCCTCAGTCGAGAATCCCTTTGCGAAACTGGGTGACACAAAAGAGTGAGTGGATCCGGTGTCGATCAACACTCGGGCGAGACACTCGTTCACTAACAAGGCGCCTGTGCGATTAAATAACTAAGATCAATAGATTTCAAACATACAAACACCATACATGGGTAACTAACAACATCACATCATATAAAGCATTTTCAACGTAAGACCTTCATGTTTTCGTGTACCTTGGACGACATCGTTGGATGCACGTGCGTCCCGCTCGGATAAGGCAAAGACTCGTCCTTGAGTTACTTGATGAGGTGCCTAGATAAGTGGCGAGGCCCTCGAAGCCTGAGAAGTGCTAGGCTAAGACGTCTACCTAAACGGGGGCCTGCTCCCTTGAGACTGAGCTTGCAAGTGACGTCGGGGACAGTCTCTAACGATGTGGCCTTGGTCACCATAATGGAAGCAACTTCCGGTAACCCTCCGACATTCCCCCGCTGGATTCCTCCTTCTACAAAGGGTGCAGATATCATGCAAATAGGTGGGAGGAGCATTTCCCGTAGCTGAGGCACTGTGGGGCGAGTAGCCTGAGTGAAAGGTGGGTGAAAAGCCAGTGGAGCAAAAGGGCGGGGAGCCTGGGGTGCAGAGTACATCCTCTGTGACTGTACTGGCCCTACGGACTGGTACGACATGGTTCTAGCTTTCTTTTCTACCGAGCCACTAGATTGGCCCTTCTCCATTCCTGTTCTCTTGAAAAATTTCTCGGAGTTCGACTCGGCCAAAAGTGCCTTATCCACCACTTCTGAATATGTCTCATGCCTGAACATTGAGACTCAATCCTTGAGGTAGGCCTTCAACCCCCTCTCAAATTTCTAGGCTTTCATCGCCTCGGTCGCTACCACGAGAGGAGCAAATGTCGAGCCCTAGACTTTTTCATGCTTAATGCTTAGCACTTTCGTAGCTAATTTTCATTTAATGTAGTATAATTGATAAATAAGGAAGAAATTGAAAATTTCGAGATGTCAGAAATGTTCCTTTTTGAAGTATGAACCCAACGCAAGTTGAATCGTCAAAATCCAATGAAAGAGTTAAAAGATATGGCCAAAACAGTTTGGACCTGCAGACCACCGATCGCTCAGTCCATTCAGCGATCGATCGGTCCAAAACCGATCGATCGGTAGCTATCGACTGGTTACTATTAGGTAGAGGTTTAGGTAGTGGTTGTAGATTCTGAGTGATAGAGCTGTGAGTGAGTTGAGAGATGTATATCCATGTATTTTGGCGGGCCTGTCCGCACTTTCTTTTGGACTTCTTTTGTGTAACTTGGATCACATATGTATATACATAGAGGTTTGGTTAAGTCTCCCGCTGTGCTATGTTTAAGTATGTTTCCGCTGTTTATATCCTCTTTGTATATCCTCTGTGGGTTTTTGCAGGATGGTTTGTCTAGCAAGTCATGATTAGTTGTAGAACCCCAGACTTTTTCATGCTTAATACATGACACTTTCGTTGTCATCTTGCCTTTTTAAGAGGTATGATTAATAAATGAGGAAGAATTTGGAAATTTCGAAATGCCAGAATTGTTCCTCTTCGAAGTACGAACACAACGTAAGTTGAATCGTCAAAATCGGACGAACGAGTCAAAAGATATGGCCAAAACAGTCTGTACCTGTAGGAAAACGTATACTGTGTGCATCCGTTGTACAGCTCACCACGGGTACGTTGTACAACTCACCACGGGCACGTTGTACAAGCACCACGAGTGGCACTATTCACAGACCACGAGTTGACACTATTCACAGCACCACGAGTTGGCACTATTCACGGACCACGAGTGGCACTATTCACAAGCACCACGAGTTGGCACTATTCACGCCACCACGAGTTGCACTATTCACGCCACCACGAGTTGGCACTATTCACGCCACCACGAGTTGGCACTATTCACGCCACCACGAGTTGCACTATTCACGCCACCACGAGTTGGCACTATTCACGCCACCACGAGTTGCACTATTCACGCCACCACGAGTTGGCACTATTCACAGCACCACGAGTTGGCACTATTCACAGCACAATGTGTTCAGCACTATTCACGGTCCTCGCGTCATTGCAGAAATCCCAGTAAGGGTATTACGGTCTTTTGGTCAGTTCACTCTTACCTTAAGAGTTTGACCCGAGCCTTTAGGGCTTCATTCGACACTTAGAGAGTTTGAGAGAATAGGAGAAAGGGGAGAAGGTGATTCCAACCTAGGGTTTCCATTTTGGAGAGAAATCAAAGGGTTTTGAGACCCTAGATCAACCTCCAGCCCATTTTTCTTCAAGATCAAGGCACAAACTCGTGAGGAGCATCTCCTCAAACTAGGGCAGCAGCTACACAGTCGTTTTGGAAAGGGGTTTCTTCCTCATTTCTTCAAGGTCGGTGCTTATTACTACCCTCCTAGTTATAGTTCCTCTTTCCCCTTCTTTTCTCTTCATTTTCTTTCATTTACACATGTGCTATGAGATGGATGAATGGTAAATGGTAAATGGTGAATGGTGAATGGTGAATGGAGATGGAATGGGCGATTGGATGCCAATGGTTGTGTGTGATGAACAAATGGGGAAGGGCATTGTTCCAATAATGAACGTACATGTATGATTTGAGTAAAACCCATCTAGAAAAGCATGTTGTAGGGTAAATCCATAATGAACACACCATGTTTGATGAAATGCCAAGGTGAACACAGTGAGCTGAAAATCTGGAAATGCATGCCTAATAAATTATGAATATTGCTAGGGACTATGATAGTGTGTTTCCTGCTTTCCCTAAATGCTATGAATATAGAATTGCTCAATCTTTAATGTTATGTGTGTTGTGAAATTTCCCAAATGTCATGTTTAAATTTAAATGCAAGTATGTACACGGTTCCCACGAGCACGGCATGCATGACATGATTTATCGAGGTTTACAAGAACATGGTTAGAGGTGGGACATATCTTCCGATATGTTTTACCTCGTTCATGACAAGACATGGCATGACAAGCATAAGCATTCTAGGAAGAAGGGTCTCCCTTCCCTCACAAGTAGTTTACTCTTCCAAGCAAGCATGACAAGACATGGCATGACAAGCATAAGCATTCTAGGAAGAAGGGTCTCCCTTCCCTCACAAGTAGTTTACTCTTCCAAGCAAGCATGACAAGACATGGCATGACAAGCATAAGCATTCTAGGAAGAAGGGTCTCCCTTCCCTCACAAGTAGTTTACTTTCCAAGCAAGCATGACATGGCATGACACGCATGATATGACAAGATAAGACAAACATGACAAGTTTCAAGTACGAAAAGATATTTCAAGTCAAGTCAAGTGCACGATGTTTTCAAGAGGATTTATCGGTTTTCTACGAATTACAAGCATGATTATAAACTGCTTTACTTCCTTGTATGATATGAACTGTTTCCGTTTGACATATATAAACTGCTCCTGATTATGTATTGCCATTTTTATGCTATAATTGTTGGTTAGTATTTAGTACCCGCTGAGTATTCCATGCTCAGCCGTACTTCTTATGTCGGCAGGTTCTGAGGGAGCTGCTACTCCATTTGATGTTTGTGCTCCTGGTCCATGGGTGGAAGAGGAGTACGTCGAGGAGTTTTTGGAGGAACCTCCCGTAGAGGGTTACCAATAGGTGGTTGTAGATTCTGAGTGGATTAGCTGTGGGTGAGATGAGAGTCAGATTTATGTATTTTGGTGGGCATGTCCGCACTTTCTTTTGGATTCTTTTTGTATAAACTTGGATTGATTATGTATATACATAGAGGTTTGGTAGACTTCCGCTATACCATGTTAGAGTATGTTTCCGCTGTTTTGCCCTCTCTTGTATATGTTCTGTGGGTTTTGCAGGTTAGTCGTCAAGCAAGTCATGATTAGTCGTCCAAAGCTCACTCTAACTCCTAGGGTGGGTTTTGGGGCGCTACATTAGTCGTCCAAAGTTCACTCTAACTCCTAGGGTGGGTTTTGGGTCGCGACAGCAAATCTGGATAGCTTCGAAAATTTGGCTTCATAAGCGGCCACGGACATATTACCTTGCTCCAAGGTAATAAATTCGACCTTTTTCTTCTCCTTCATCCCAACTGGGAAGTACTTCTTGTAAAAGACGTCCAAAAACTCGGCCCATGTCCATTCTTGACCTTGTCGGGTCAAATCTCGGGTCCTGAGTGCGAACCTCCACCAATGGTCGGTCTCGCCTTTAAGCATAAAGGTAGCCCAGGTGACCCTTTCAGCCTCAGTCGGTGTCAACACTGAGAATATCTTCTCTAATTGCCAAACCCATCATTCGGCAACAAGTGGATCAATGCTTCCACAAAAAGTTGGAGGCCTCATCCTCTGAAAAGCCTCTATTCTGGCTTGAGCTCGATTAGGAGGAGCGGGTATAAGTGTGGCATTTGGTGGAGTAGCCGGTTGCCTCGCCGCTAACAAAGCCAAAGTCTCGGCTATTGAAGCGAAAGCTTGGACAAAGTCGGGTTATTCATCACCCGATGGAATATCACTTTCATTGCCCCTTGTGTTGTACCCGCGACCCCGAGTATTGCGTCTCATGATTATTACTGAGAACGACAATACAACATGAGTCTAACTTGGATACACATCTAGTAGCAAATTAACCATTTGTTCAAAACATATTTACCAAGCATAGAACAGTGCATGCAAGGTTTACATAGCAATAGCATATCATACAAGCCGTGTTCTTAGCGTAGGACTCTAAGTTCGGTTGAAGTTCAACCCATTTGACCAAGACTAAATTATTAGTCTATACTTGGAATACGACTCGTTCATAACACCTATTGCCTTATTCAATCATGGTATCGAGTACTAAGTGACCCTAGGGACTCTAATGCCTAGAGCTCTGATACCACCTCTGTTGCGCCCCAAAATACCCCCTAGGAGTTAAGGGATACTTTAGGAGTGACTAATCGTACCTGTCAAACCATCCTGAAGTAAACAAGGCTAACATAGTATGATATTAACAATAATCCGAGCGTGGAAGCTAAACATGCATGCGGAAGCGTAAACTAACTTTTTCTTTTCTTCTAAAATTTCAAAATAATATTCCAAGTGAACATATACGCAAAACATATCCCAGTCTAAGGTGGACAGGTCCACTTATCAAAAATATCAAAATACACAAAAGAACCCTTTTGTACTCTCCCCTCAACAGTAGTCGAGGTACGGCCACACGTCGAGGTCTCTATCCGCTTGAGACTGTAACGGGATAGATGGCTCTCTCTCCTCTACGTACTCTTCCTCGACCCAAGGCTCCGGGTCGAGGGCTTCCTTGGTTCCTGACGACATAAGGGTATGGCTGAGCATGGAATACTCAACGAGTACAAACTACTAGCTAACCATAGCAATAATAAAAGCACAAAGGTAAACACAATACAAGGTATCAATTCAAAGCAACAGTCACATCATGAGATAGACGGTATAGAACATGAAATAATATCATTATCTTGACATGCGTGCATGAATGCGAAAACTCCGATAAAACTCATGCTTGGAAAACTTGTTTCATGTCTTGGTATTGCTTGTGAAAATCATGCATGCGTGTCTTGTCTCATCTTGTATACTTGTGAGCCTTTTCTTGTGAGTCTGTTCTTGTGAGCCAGAGGCTAGTACCCCTCACTTGGGCTACCAACCTCCTTGACATATATCATTTACTTGTGAGCCAGAGGCTAGCACCTGAACCTCCCTGGGCTGCCAACCTCCATGACATATTGTTTTCTTGTGAGCCAGAGGCTAGTACCCGCACATCCCTGGGCTACCAACCTCCTTGACATATATTGTTTTTAGTTACTTGTTTAGTTTTCTTGTGAGCCAAAGGCTAGTACCCGTACATCCCTGGGCTACCAAAATCCTTGGCATGCAATGTTTTCTTGTTGATTTATTATATGCATATACTCTTGAAAACTCGGTTCATGCAAACATGTGTGCTTGTGTGCGTGCCAATAGTGACAATCATAATGACATGCTTGGATGAGAGGATCACATAAGTATAGCATTTCCATTTCAAATATAAGCATAAGGGAATGGAGATAACACGTAGGGCATTTGATCAAGGTAGGTATTTAACAATAATAACTCAATCCATGCTTTCATAATTCAAGTTCATTCATTCACATCGTCATTTAAGCATTTTATCAAACACTTAGCAAGCATCACATTTATAGTCTTTTGATTTACGTTTCTTGGTGCATGTTTCCCATCAAACACAAGAGGTGTATTCATTATGCTTGAGATACCCATCCACCATTTTTCCCCACACATTCATCAACCAACACGGCATCCAATCGCCTCAACACCATTTCATCCATTCACACATCCCACCATTCATCCACATTTATCTAGTTTTAGGTTTAGGATATATGGTATGTTTCAAGGGAAGGGAATACAAGATTAAATCATGATTTTCAAAAGGAAAAACCTAGATTATTGCTAGAGAAGTTAGTAGAGTGTACTAACGTTGGAGGTCAAGTTTGATCTTTGAGAAAACCCTTGATTGAGGGTGGTTCTTGCTTGAATCTTCAAGCTTGATCCCTTAATCCCAATCCCAAGATCCCCTCTTGGATCCTCCTTCAATCTCCCTTCTCCTCTCCTTTCTCTCCTCTAGGTTAGAAATCCCCAGTTGTGAGATCCCTAACCAAGACAAGAGTTAAAAACTCCAAAATCCGGTACCAGTTACCACGTGCGATCGATCGTACACTTGTCTGCGATCGATTGCAGGTTCTTGCGATTGATTGCACATGGATGCGATCTATCGCACATGAACCCGAACACTATTGTCTGTTTTCCTCCTATATGCGATCGATTGCACATATTTCCGATTGATCGCAGATCACTGCGATCTGTCGCACCTGAGACCTCATCCATCGCATATGGTCCAGAGACCTTGGGACCCATTTTGCCTGTATGCGATCGATCGCACCAAACCTGCAATCGATCGCACATCCCAGATTTTGTTATTTTTGCCACTACAGATCCATAGGGGGTGTTTGCAACCTCATTTTCACAACCTATAGGGTCCTAAACTCCTTCCCTCATGCTGCCCTTGGGTGATTAACCCTCCAA
Organism: Tetracentron sinense; assembly: GCA_015143295.1. Classification (NCBI taxonomy): domain Eukaryota; kingdom Viridiplantae; phylum Streptophyta; class Magnoliopsida; order Trochodendrales; family Trochodendraceae; genus Tetracentron; species Tetracentron sinense. Next base: position 11,514,272 of record CM026566.1, read on the forward strand.
GCCATCTCGAACGCTAATTTTAACCCGTGGATTGCCAATTGGCCCCGATTACACTATTCATTAGTCAAATAAAGTTCCGTGATGCTACAGTTTTGTTGACTCATAATTACACAACTACCATCAGCTTGTAGTAAAGAGCAGTTCCACTTCAATGTGGTCAAGCAAAGCTTGACTCATATTAAGACTCTTTTTAAATATGAGCGGAGCTTTGCTTCGACGCATGAAACGGAGTTCTCCATTCAATATAATATTAGGTGGCAGTTCTATAATTATAAGAAAAGATAGTGGTCATTTTGTTGGCTCATAATTACACAACAACCATTAAGGGTGGAGCCACATGTGGCCTCCTCTGAAATTTTGGAAAAACGATTCCTATAGTACTAATAGGGGCACAACCTGAGAGAGGAGCATAGCCGGGTGGATGGGGTAGTACTCTAGCCCTCCTAAACTTCAGAGAAAAAAAATGTATTCCTTACAAATAGATTCAAATAGACGCACCCATGGACTTGGCCCTTAAAAAAAATTGTGGCTATACCCGCGAACCCCTTGTTAGCCCTCTGGTAGAGAATTTAAATATGAGTCGGAGCTTTGCTTATGCATGAAGCGAAGCTCCACAGTCAATATAATGTTTGGTGGAAGTTCTGTACTTATAAGAAACAATAGTGGCTGTTTTGTTGACTCATAATTACACAACGGCCATTAATGGCGGAGCCACATGGGGCTCAGGGGCTGAAGCCCTCCTAAAGTTTTGGAAAAGAGATTCCTACAATACTAAGAGGGGCACAACTTGAGAGAGGAGCAGAGCCGGGTGGATGTGGTAGTACTCTAGCCCTACTAAACTTCTGAAAAAAAAATATATTCCTCACAAATGGATTCAAACAGACGCACCCATAGACTTGGCCCTCAAAAAAAATTGTGGCTATGCCCCCCGAACCCCCATTGTTAGCCCCTCTGGTAGAGAATTTAAATATGAGCCGAAGCTTAAGCGGAGCTCCCCAGTCAATATAATGTTTCGTGGCAGTTTTGTAATTATAAGAAATGATAGTGGTAGTTTTGTTGATTCATAATTACACAACAGCCATTAAGGGTGGAGCCACATGGGGCCTAGGGGCTGAAGTCCCCCTAAAATATTGGAAAAAAAATTCCTATAGTACCAACAGGGCGCAACCTGAGAGAGGAGTGGAGCCAGGCCGACGGGGCAGTACTCTAGCCCACCTAAACTTCTGAGCAAAAACAAAAGGAATCAAACAGATGCGATGACCCATGAACTTGGCCCTCAAAAAAATTTGGGCCTATGCCCCCCGAACCCCCATTGTTAGCCCCTCTGTTAGACAATCCTGGCTCTACCTGTCACGACCCAAAACCCACCCTAGGAGTTAGAGTGAACTTTGGACGACTAATCATGGCTTACATGACTTGCTTGACAAACCAACCTGCAAAAAACCCACAGAGCATATACAATAGAGGATGACAGCGGAAACATAACTATAAAACACAGCGGAAGTCTAACAACCTCTAAGTATATACACATGGTCCAAGTTTAATACAAAGAAATCAAAACAAAGAAAGTGCGGACATGCCCGCCAAAGTACATGGATATAATCACTCATGCTCGCCCACAGCCAATCCACTCAGAATCTAACACCACCTACTGATAACCCTCTACGGGAGGTTCCTCCAAAGGCTCCTCGACGTACTCCTCTTCCACCCATGGACCAGGAGCACAAACATCAAATGGAGCGGCAGCTCCCTCAGAACCTGCCGACATAAGAAGTACGGCTGAGCATGGAATACTCAGCGGGTACCAAATATTAACCAATAGTCATAGCATAAAAATGGCAATACATAAATCAGGAGCAATTCATATATGTTAGACGGAAAAAATTCATATCATACAAGGAAGTAAAGCAATTTATAATCATTCTTGTATTTCATAGAAAGCCAATAAAACCTCTTGAAAACATCGTGCACTTGACTTGGCTTGAAATATCTTTTCGTACTTGAAAGCTTGTCGTGTTTGTCTTACTTGATCTTGTCGAGTGTGTCGTACGTGTCATGTCATGCATGTCATGCGTGCTTGCTTGTGATCATGTAACTTGTGAGATACACTTGTGAGATATCCTTGTGAGATGCGCTTGAGAGATGCCTTGAGAGGGAAGGGAGACCCTTCTTTATGCAATGCACTTGCGAGGGAAGGGAGACCCTTCTTCATGATATGTATGTACTTGCGAGGGAAGGGAGGCCCTTCCTCATGATCTGCACTTGTGAGTGAGGGGAGACCCCTCGTGGAATGTTGGTTCTTGTTTTCTAGTGAAAAGCGAGGTAAAACATATCGTAGGATATGTCCCACCTCTAACCATGTTCTTGAAAACCTCAATAAATCATGTCATGCATGCCGTGCTCGTGGGAACCGTGTACATACTTGCATTTAAATTTAAAGATGACATTTGGGTAATTTCACAACACATATAACATCAATGATTGAGCAATGTAATATTCATATCATTTAGGGAAAGCAAGAAAACACACTATCATAGGCCCTAGCAATATTCATAATTTATTAGGCATGCATTTCCTAATTTACAACTCATTTTATTCACCTTGGCATTTCATCAAACATGGTGTGTTCATTATTCATTTAAACCCAAATCATGCTTTTCTAGGTGAGTTTACTCACATCATAAAGGTGTGTTTATTATGGATACAATGCCCTCCCCATTTTAATCATCACAACACTACCCTTGGCATCCATTCACCATTCACAACCATCCATCTCATAGCACATGTGTAAATGAAAGAAAATCAAAAGAAATAAAGGGAAAAGAGGAACTATAACTAGGAGGGTAGTAAGAAGTACCGACCTTGAAGAAATGAGGAAGAAACCCCTTCCAAAAACGATCGTGAGGTGCTGCCCTAGCTCGGGGAACGCTCTCCACGAGTGCTTGAGCCGTGATCTTGGAGAAAAACCGGACTTGAAGTGATCTAGGGTCTCAAAACCCCTTTGATTCTTCTCCAAAAGCAAAACCCTAGCTTAGGAAACCCTTTCTCCTCTCTTCTAATCCCCCAAATCCTCTAAGTGTTGAGAATGAGCCCTAAAGGCTCGGGTTAAACTCTTAAGGTAAGAGTGAACCGACCAAAAGACCATAATACCCTTACTAAAATTTCTGCAAAAACACGAGTGCCGAACACGTTGTGCTGTGAATAGTGCCGAACACGTTGTGCTGTGAATAGTGCCCAACACGTTGTGCTGTGAATAGTGCCGAACACGTTGTGCTGTGAATAGTGCCGAACACGTTGTGCTGTGAATAGTGCCGAACACATTGTGCTGTGAATAGTGCCCAACACGTTGTGCTGTGAATAGTGCCCAACACGTTGTGCTGTGAATAGTGCCAAACACGTTGTGCTGTGAATAGTGCCGAACACGTTGTGTTGTGAATAGTGCCAAACACGTTGTGCTGTGAAGGGTGCCGAACCCGTTGTCACGTTGTGTTGTGCATAGTGCTGAGCTCGTTGTCCGTTGTCTTATGTACAACGTGCCCGTCGTGAGCTGTACAACGTACACGTTGTCTGCTGCACGACGTACCCGTTGTCTGTTGCACAACGGATGCACAACGTATACGTTGTCTCTGCGTTGTCTGTGCCTTATCAGAGCACGTTGTCAGAGCACGTTATCAGAGCTACGTCCTTAGTGTCTTCCGAGCTACGATTGCCTGCAGGTCCAGACTGTTTTGGCCATATCTTTTGACTCGTTCGCCCGATTTTGACGATTCAACTTGCGTTGGGTTCGTACTTCGAAAAAGAACATTTCTAACGTTTCAGAATTTCCAATTTCTTCCTTATTTATTAATTATACCTCTTTAAAGGCAAAATGGCAACGGAAGTGTCATGCATTAAATGTGAAAAGGTCCGGGGCTCTACACTACCCCTGATTGCCATCAGGGGTGCAACGTTCTTGGCTAACTTTTGTATCATAGGCCACCACATGTCTTGGACTCCTATTTCTTTTCTTTGTGCTCTCTCATCCATTGTCAAGGATGAGCTAGTCACCTCTCTATAAAGTGCTGTAATCTCTTATTTCTTTTATTTCATCTAGTCGGGGTCTGCCTAACCCCTCTTTCCTCTCCAAAAAAATAATAATAAAACAAAAATTAAGACCCTTTTCAAAAGAGGACAGTACACATGATTAAAGTTGGCAAGAGTTCAATCGCAATTGGCTGTGATGATCATGTACTTGAGATCAAATCATAGACAATTGTGAGTGAACCGGGAGAGTTCAATCACATCCACAAGCCATCACGTGTCCCTTAACCCTGTTAATGGTGGTTAAGATTCATAAACCCTATAAGCTTGGTTTTCAAAGAAAATATTAAAAAAAAATTAACTTCGGTTAAAAAAATTTACCTTAGGGTTAATATATGTTCTTAAAATTAAAGCTATATTGTTGATGAACTCAAGCGTTAGTGAATCTTAACCACAATTAATAAAGGTTAAAAAGACACAAGTTGGCTTGTGGTGCAATTGAACTCTCTTCGAGTTCAATCGAATTGGCTGTGATTCCATCTCGTGCTAAAGTTATACAGTGGTCCATGTGGACCAGAAACATCATGTGCTTAGGTAACTCGTCAATAATTAAATACATTAATTATCTATGCTTAGGTAATTTTTCAATTATTAAATGTGTGGTCTAGAAGCATCATGTGGTTAGATATCTCGTCAGCTATTAGTATTAGCATTACGTGCTTAGGTTTTTTTTTATTTTTTTGGAATAACTGATTTCATTATTGAGAACAATTCATTACATTAATACCCGAATATGGGAATATCGTAATCCCACCACCATGCTCAGAAGAAAAAGAGTTTATACTACTAGTTAAGGCTAACTTAGCTTGACATGAAACTGTTAGACATGATGCCCCTGAAAAATCATTTAGATTGTAAGATTCTTATTAATTAGATTAATAGCGACATCTTCTTTATCTATTGTGAATTCATTATGGGTAATTGACCATGATCATGAGATGATCTATACGATATAAGATATCGACAAAGGTCCATATGATATATTGTAGGAAATCTCTGTGATGGGATTTTCATAGGCAGATATAGCTTTCCAGTTCCTTATACCTTATATAGTCATCTATGGGGGAAGTTGGGCACTTCACTTATATGGCTGCCACAATGCTAAGATGTTCTCAATGGTTGAGATGTAGTTTTATCTCAAACTATTGTAGTGGAGACTACACATCAGCATATGGGTGCTTAAATGTATATTGACTGATTGCATACAATGAGAGACCTCTTGTATAAACATACTATCAGATAGTTGGTCTTCATTCACATTGAACAGTTTCGATGATCCTTGGATTTGATGAGTTCATTTATAACTGAGCAATGATCTGACTGTTTTGATTCTACCAAAGTATTCTCTACCTTAGGAACTACGATACGGTGACAGTTGGATAGTTAGAAAGCTGTTCGAGTCATGATGAATTTCAAACAAGAAATCCATGCTCATTAAATTGAGAGATTATCCAAGTTCCGGGTAAGACAGTCGATTAAGCTTAAATCCTATGCAAGAGATTTTGAAATAAAATAAGTTTGAAATATGTTGTTATTAAAATATATTATACTTATCAAAAACTTTTCTCAAAATGTTTTACATAAGAAAATGTTTCTCGTGGCTTAATCAAATGTTTTCGAAACTTAGATGATGTACATTGGGCTATGAGTTAGATAGTATAATAATCTCGAAGGCCCATTAGGGATAATATTATTGGAATGATCAATTGAATTAAAAAGTTCATGTGGCGGGATCCTTAATGGTTAATGTTCTTACGTTGGGATTTAATTGCAACATGGATATCTCACATCACTTGCAATTCCGATGTCATTCCTATTTAAGGGTCAATGGGATAACATTGGGTAAGCCAGGGTTAGAATGTCCCAGAGCAATCTGTGGAGATGCTTATATAAGAAATACAAGCTCAATAATAGATTAAATGTTAATCTATAATTTAAATTATTAGATGTTTAATCCTTAATAAAATAGATTAAAAGTTAATCAATGGTTGAGATTAAAAGTTAATCTAAATTAAAGGATAATAATAATGATTATTTAATTAACACAAAATAAGAGGAAATGGGTTTGACCCATATCCATAAATCCCATGAAGAATGGACCTTAAAAGTGGGCCCAAGCCCATGGGATTAAATCCCTAGGGTGGGCATCCATTTGGTGTTTCCTAATTGATTAGGATTTGGTTAGTTAAATAATTACTCCTTATTTCATGGGATTAGATTCCAATATTGGGAATGCAAGAAAATGGAGATAAGAAAATAAGTTTTACAAAACTTGGACTTCATGCTTCCGTAGCTCACGCCCCTCTATAGGTCATGCCCAACCCTTTGGGTGTTTCCTAATTTGATTAGGATCCTAATTGTTAGGAGTTTGTTGGGATCCCTAGAATTTAGGGAATTAGTTATACCCCTTTAATTTAGGACTCCTTTTAGGAAAAGGAAACCTAAATTAGAAAGTTTCTCATAACTAATGATAAGAGTTATCATTAATTAGTAACTCTATAAAATGGATGATTTTTAATTGGATTAGGATTAGGATTAAATTCTAATCTATTTATACCCCTACACCCCAAACCGTGGGGGTGATCATTCATTATTCTCTTCCCCTCCAAACCGTGTGATAGAGTGAGAGAGAGAGAGAAAAATCTCTTCCTAAATTTTGTGAGCCCTAGGGATTCTCCAAAGTTTTTTTGAAGCTAGGGTTTTGTGAGATAGAAAGTCTACTCCATCATCTCTTCTTCATCACTTTCTTCTTCAATACCAAGTAGAGATTCAAAAGCTTCGTAAGGATAGCAAAGAACAAGGATCGAGCTTTGAGTATTTCTTTGAGAAATCTGTACAAAGAGTTTTGACGGTTCGAGTTGGTTTTTGCTTCACCGGTGAATATCATTCACTGAGGTAATTCTCTAAACATGTAGTTAGTATTATTTGCTTTCTATGGTGTAAAGATCATCGGGATCTAGTTTTCCGCACAAATTTTTTGTTTGGATTCCCTTCAAGTGGTATCAGAGCTCATGGTTAGGGAGTATTTTTTTATTTTAAAGGATAATTAAATTGATAAATTAATTCATGAGATGAATTTAATTTAATTTATTTATTAAATGCTCATAGTTTTTATTGTTTTTGTTTATGAGATGAAAAAATAAATAAATATTTTTTAATTAATTGTGGAATGAGATTTGATAATGATAATAATTAAATAATTCTTAAAACTAGTTTTATTATATGTGATATAATTAATTTTGAAATAAATAGTTTATTTTGAAATTTTCTTTTAAGTGATTTGATCATTTAATATATATATTTGTTAATTGTTTAAAATAATTATTGAGTTATTTTTCTTATACATAAATTTTATTCGAAAAAAATTTTAAAACCCTATTTTTTGATGAGATCATATTTAGGATTTTCCATTCTCTAAATTTTTTATTTTCATCTTGAATAATAGTATAACCAATCTTTATGAAAGGATCTTGGATTCAAGAAAGGATCTTGTTAGACATGATGCCCAAAAAAATCATTTAGATTGTTAGATTCTTATTAATTTGATTAATAAAGATTTCTTCTTAATCTATTGTCTATTCATTATGGGTAACTGACCATGATCATGAGATGATCTATACAATATGAGAAATCGATAAAGGTCCATAGCATATATTGTAGGAAAGTTATGTGATTAGATTATCACAGGCAGATATATTTTTCCGGTTCCTTATACCTTATATAGTCACAACACTGGGTGAAGCTGGGCACTTCACTTATGTAGCTGCCAGAATGCTAAGATGTTCTCAGTAGTAGAGATGTAGTTCTATCTCGAACTATTGTAGTGGAGACTACACATCAGCATATGGGTGCTTAAATGTACACTGACTGATTGCATTCAATGAGAGACCTCATGCATAGACATATTATCAGATAGTTGGTCTGTCGCGCCCCAAAACCCACCCTAGGAGTTACAGTGAATCTCGGACGACTTGTCATGACCTACATGACGTGCTTGGCAAACCAACCTACAAAACCCACTGAGCATATACAGTAGAGGACAAAAATAGCGGAAACATACTCTAACATGGCACAGCAGAAGTCTAACAAAACCTCTACGTATATATACATGATCCAAGTTTTGTACAAAATGAACTCACAAAAAAAGGTGCGGACATGCCCGCCAAAATACATGGAGATAACTCTCAAGCTCACCCACAAATCTCTCACTTAGAATCTACAACCTAATAGTGACCCTCTACATGAGGCTTCTCCATAGGTTCCTCAACATACTCTTCCCCCACCCAAGGGCTCGGAGCACAGATATCAAAAGCAGCAACCGTTCCGCTATCACCTGCCGACATAAGAAGTACGGCTGAGCATGGAATACTCAGCGGGTACCAAACACTAACCAATAGTCATAGCATAGCAACAACAATCTAAAGTAAAAAGCAATTTATATCAAAAAAAGAAAGTAAAACAGTTTATATTCATGCTTGTATTTCATAAAAGCCGATAAATCTCTTGAAATCATCGTGCGCTTGACTTGACTTAAGATACTCGTTTTGTGCTTGAAAACTCGTAATGTCAATCTTGCTTGATCTTGTTGAGCGTTCCTGTCATGCGTGTCATGCTTGTGTCATGCTTGTCATGTGTGCTTGCTTGAGAATTAAACATGCTCATGTACTTGTGAGATTCGCTTATTAGATACACTTGTGAGATGTACTTGTGAGATGCACTTGAGAGCGAAGGGAGGCCCTTCTTTCATGATATGCGCTTGAGAGGGAAGGGAGACCCTTCTTTAATAAGATGCACTTGATAGGGAAGGGGGACCCTTCTTTAATGCATTGAACTTGTGAGTGAGGGGAGACCCCTCATGGAAGGGAGGGAAGTGTAAACTCCCTCCTATGCGATGTTTGTTCTTGTTCTCTTGTCAAAGGCGATGTAAAACATATCGTAAGATATGTCTCACCCCTAACATTCTTGTTCTTGAAAAACCATCGGTAAACCATATCATGCATGCCGTGCTCGTGGAATCATGTACATACTCTCATTGAAATTAAATATGACATTTGGGGATTTCAACAATGCATAGAATATCACAATTTGCACAAGTAATTATTCATGCAATTTAGGAAAAGCAAGTAATCACACTATCATAAGCCCTAGCAATTCCATAAGCATTTAAGCATGCAGTTCTTGATTTACAACTCGTTTTCTTCACCTTTGCATTTCATCAAACACGTGGTATGTGCATTATGGTTAACACCTAAATCTGGGATTTCTAAGTGAGTTAAGCTCATAGCATACATGTGTATTTATTATTAATACAATGCCCTTCCCATTTTTGTTCATCACAACACATACACACGACATCCAATCGCCCATTCACATCCACATAACCATCCATTCATCCCATCTCCTTATCTTGTTTAAAATTTAGGGAAAAACATAAAATGAAAGAAAATGTGAACTAGGAGGGTAGCATAGGGTACCGACCTTGAATAGGGTAAAGAAAACCCTTGAAATGGAGTTCCAACCTTGAAGAAGAACTCCCACTTGGTTTAAGGAAATCTAGGTGCTTTGGGAAGGCTCCTTGCTTGCAAATCTCCAAGCTTGAACCCCCTTTAATCTCCAATCCAAGCCTTCTTTGAAGGATTTCCCCAAAATCCTCTTCTCCTGTCTCTTCCCTCTTTCTCTCTTCTAGGTTAGAAAAGCCCCAAAATGAGGATCCATAAACAAGAAAAAGGTTTAAGAGCCTCAAATCTGGCTTCAGTTACCGCATGCGATCGATCGCACACTTAGCTGCGATCAATCGCAGGTCCTTGCGATCGATCGCACATGGATGCGATCTATTGCACATGAACCTGAGCACTTTCGGTCTAATTTTCCCTGCATGCGATCAATCGCACATACTTGCGATCAATTGCAGAGCCCTGCGATCTATTGCACCTGGGGAATCCATCTATCGTATATGACCCAGAGAGCTTGGGAACCATTTCACCTGCATGCGATCGATCGCACCAAACTTCCGATCGATTACACCCTTCAGATTTTGTTATTTTCTCCTAGTTTCCCTACTTGGACTTATCCCACTTCCCTTTTGACCTTTTCTAAACATGACTAGGACTCTTTCAAGGCTTATAGTCATTATTAAATAATTTATTTAAATAAATTAGCAATTTCTCGAGGGCTTCTAAATTCTCATTTCATGAAATTGGATATTACAAAGGCAAAATGCCTTGGCACGGGTTCCAATACATAGCAAAAAGTTTCGGGTGCTACATCCTCCCCCCTTATAAAAGTTTCATCCTCGAAATTTGGACGACACATGCATTACAAATCCCAAAGCATCATTACATAGCACAAACAAAACCTATTCAAATAACTCCGGGTATTTCGCTTTGACTTCGGCCTCACGTTCCCATGTGGCCTCTTCCCAAGCATGATGTTGCCACTGAACGAGCACTAATGGAATAGTCTTGTTGCGAAGAACTTGATCTCTTCGATCTAATATATGAACCGACTTTTCAACCAAAGTGAGATCCTCTCGGATTTCCAACGGTTCCAAGTATATGATATGCGAAGGGTCTGAAATGTATTTCCGAAGCATAGACACATTAAAAACATTGTGAACCGTGGCCATGTGAGGTGGAAGAGCTACTCGGTGAGCAACTTCACCAACTCGCATGATGATCTCGAATGGCCCAACATACCGAGGACTCAGCTTGCCTCTCTTGCCAAATCTCATAATCCCCTTGCTAAAAGATACCTTCACAAAGACATGATCCCCTACTTGAAATTCCAAGTCCCTACGGTGAGTTTCAGCATAGCTTTTCTAACGATCTTGGGCAGCTTTCAACCGATCTCGGATGATCTTAACTATGGCCGCAATGTGTTCAATCAATTCTGGACCAAGCACTTTCCTTTCTCCTACCTCATCTCAGTAGAGAGGAGACCTGCAGCTTCGCCCATACAAGGCCTCAAGTGGTGCCATTTGGATGCTCGCCTGCTAGCTATTATTGTAGGCGAACTCCACTAAAGGCAATTGCTCTTCCCAACTACCCTTGAAATCCAACATAAATGCCTGAAGTATGTCTTCGATGATTTGGTTCACCCTCTCAATCTGTCCATTCGTCTGTGGATGAAAGGCGGTGCTGAAATTAAGTCAGGAACCCATGGCTTCCTGAAAACTCTTCCAGAACCTGGACGTGAATCTTGGATCCTGATCTGATACGATACTAACTGGCACCCTGTGTAACCGAATGATCTCCTTGATATACAGTGCGGCTAACTGGCTCGAGTTGAACATAGTCTGGTAAGGTAAAAAGTGTGCAGACTTTATTAACCGATCCACCACAACCCATATCGCATCTGAGTTCCTTACCGTCTTTGGTAAGCTAACAATGAAGTCCATAGAGATGTGTTCCCATTTTCATTTGGGAATTGGGGGAGACTGTAATAGACCCGCCGGTCTCAAGTGCTCTGCCTTCACCTGTTGGCACACGAAGCACCGTGCCACATACTCCGCAACATCCCTCTTCATATTCCACCACCAAAAGTGACTCTTGAGGTTTTGGTACATCTTTGTACCCCCAGGATGCACAGTATACTTCGATCGGTGGGCTTCATCCATAATCTCTCTCCGAAGATTTTTATTGGCTGGGACACACAACCTTCCCTTGATTGTAATTGCACCACGGCAAGTGAGAGAAAATTCTTTATTACCCTTGGCAACCTCCTTGTTCTAGAAAGCCAATAAGTCAACATCTGTGGCTTGATACTCTTGAATCAAATCTATGATGTACGGCCGAACCGTGACATTTGCCAAGACTGGACTACGGACAGAATCATTGACACTAATGTCCAGGTTTGCCAAACCTTCCAATAGCTTCCATTCCTGCACCAACATATGGGCCAACAAACCTGGAGGTCTTCTACTCAAAGCGTCAACCACTACGTTCGATTTACCCAGTTGTTATTGAATGGTGCAATCGTAGTCTTTTAGAAATTCCATCTAACGCCGTTGCCTCAAATTCAGCTCCTTTTGGGATAAGAGATACTTGAGGTTCTTGTGATCTGTGAACACATAGAATTCTACCCCGTAAAGTTAGTGTCACTAAATCTTGAGTGCAAACATGACTACAACAAGCTCCAAGTCGTGCGTGGGGTAATTCTTTTCGTGTTCCTTCAATTGCCTTGATGCATAGGCAATGACCTTCTTGTGCTGCATAAGAACACACCCAAGTCCGACATGTGAGGCATCACTGTACACCTCGTACCCACCATGTCCGGATGGCACAGTAAGGACAGGGGCTGTAGTAAGCCTCTTCTTCAGTTCCGTGAAACTGATCTCACACTTGTCGCTCCATACGAACTTGGCATTCTTCCTTGTCAAATATGTGAGCGGTGCTGTAAGGCTGGAGAACCCCTCTACGAATCTTCAGTAATAGCCTACCAACCCAAGGAAGCTACGTATTTCTATGACACTCTTGGGCCTCGCCCAACTTATGACTACCTCTATCTTCTTCGGATCTACCGAGATGCCTTCCGTAGAAAAAACGTGGCCTATGAATGCCACTTCTTCCAACCAAAACTCACACTTGCTAAGTTTGGCATACAACTTGTGTTCTCTCAGCATTCCCAAAGCAAGGCGAAGGTCTCGCGCGTGATCTTCCCGTGTCTGGGAATACACCAAAATATCGTCAATGAACACAATCATGCATCTATCCAAGTATGGTCGGAACACCCAGTTCATCAAATCCATAAAAGCTGCCAGCGCATTCCTAAGACCAAAAGGCATCACCAAGAACTTATAGTGTCCGTATCGAGTCCGGAAAACAATTTTGGGCACATCCTCAGTTTTGATCTTCAACTGGTGGTAACCCGATCGAAGATCGATCTTAGAGAAAAATTTCGCTCCCTTTAACTGATTGAAAGAATCATTAATCCTAGGCAATGGATACTTATTCTTTATTGTGACTTTGTTCAACTGCCGGTAATCGACGCACAACCACATCGAGTCATCCTTCTTCTTAACGAATAAAACTTGGGCACCCCACGGTGAGACACTTGGTTGAATGAAACCAAGGCCTTGCAATTCCTCCAATTGAGTTTTCAACTCCTTGAGTTCAATTGGGGCCATTCTATACGGAGCCCGGAAGATAGGAGCTGTGCCTGGTGCAAGCTTGAGCATAAACTCAATCTCCCTGTCTGGAGGCAACCCTGGAAACTCCTCTGGAAATACATCCAGGAATTCACTCATGACCGGACTAGTCGAAGAGTCCTTTGCCTCGGGGTTTGCTAGGCTCAATGCCGCAAAGCGAGCAACATCCTTACTCCTCATCCCCCAAAAATGAAATGGCTTCCCTTCCACTGGTTGGAAGAGTACCATATTCTCGAAGAAAGCTACATGCCCATGATGAGCTGCTAACCAATCCATCCCTAAGATGACTTCGAAGTCTTGAAATTTGAGGATGATTAGATCAACCGCCAACTCGTGGCTCCCCACTTGCACAACACTATTTCCATAAACTTTATCTGCCACTACCGTCTTGTCGAGAGGAGTCGAAATGCCTAACTTCAGTTCCAACTGGCTAGGCTCGGAAGAAAAGCCTTGAGAGAAACTCGGTGATATGAATGAATGAGTAGACCCGGTGTCGATCAATACTCGAGCCAAACACTCATTTACTAGTAAGGTTCCTAAAATTTTAGCTAGCTAAGTCAATCCATGAATCAACAGCGTATATATATAGATATATATATATATATAACATGCCATATACGTACACAATCGAATAATACATAACAAAATAATTTATGGATAATTAAATAAACTACAACTGTGTACCTTGCACTACATCATCAGATGCAAGTGCATCACCCTCTATCAAGGCAAAAACTCACCCCTGGTTCACCTGGCGAGGCGGAGGTGCAGAATGTGCAGGCTGGGAGGACGCCTGGTATGATCCTACTGGATGGGCTGGGGGCCTAATCCCCTATGACTAGCCTGGTAAATGCCGGTTAGGGCAATCCTTGATCACGTGGCCCTGGCGACCACAGTGAAAACATCCACCCGATGCTCTTCGGTAATCTCCTACCGGGTGCCTTCGGCCACATGAAGTGCAGACCTCGTGTGTGTAAGTCAGAGGGGCCAGAGGTGGAGCATACCTCACTGCCTGAGGTGCAACAGGTCGTGGGGTTGGAAGAGCCTGAGGTCGTGGTGCCTAAGGCGTATACTGCCATGGTGCTGGAGGCACATGAGACGGCCTCAGCGGTGGTGCTGGCCACGCATACTATGGTGGTGTGGCCATGTGTACTGATAAGGGCCAGTTCGGGCTCGCCTCTGCGGAGGTGTTGAACTGCTAGATTGGCCTCTCGCTAACTCTCTCTTCTTAGACACTGCCTCAAATTGGTCTCAACCAACAAGGCCTTATCCACCACTTCGGCATAAGTGGCTGGCCTGAAGATCGAGAATCGGTCCATGATGAAATCTCTGAGCCCTTGCTCAAACCTCCTTGCATTCATCGCCACCATAGCGATCATTTGAGGCGCGAATCTCGACAATTTCGAGAACTTAGCCTCATACTGAGCCACTGACATTGAACCTTGCTCAAGGTTGATGAATTCTTTCTCTTTCCTTTCCCGTGCTCCGATCGGAAAATAATTCTTATAAAAAGTATCATTGAACTCCTCCCAAGTCCATAGTTGACCTTGCATAGTCAACTCCCGAGTCCTCAAGGCGGACAACCACCAATGGTGTGCCTCACCCTCTAGCATGAAGACCGCCCATGCCACTTTATCTTCCTCTATGGGCGAGAGGACCGCAAAGATCTTCTCCAACTGGAGGATCCAAGCCTCCGCGGCAAGAGGCTCCACACTCCTATGGAATGATGGAGGCCTCTGTCTCCAAAATGCCTCAACCCCAGCTGTGTGATGTGCTGGTGCTGCAGGCGGTGGAGTAGGTGCCGCCGATAATGGTATAGTTTGCCGAGCCACCAGTACGGCGAGAGTCTCAGCAATAGAGCCTAAGACCTGAGAGAGGTCCGGCTGCTCAACCTCATCCCGAGAAGAAGATGAAGCTCTAGTGTGTGGTACGGGACCCCGTGTGCCCCGCCTCGTGACTAAAGTCCTGAGAACAATAGCACCACATGAGTCTAATTTGGAACCACAATTTATCACAATTTCATCTCACAAAATTTTAAGTAGTACTATTGATATAATATTAGTATACATTGCATCATACCCATCGGTGTATACATAATAAACTTAGCATTCTAGCGTTTCTGGACACGCACTTGGTTAGAACAACCCTTTTGGACTAAGACTAAGGTTTAGTCTTATACTTGGGATCATGACTCGCTTTCAACTTACTTCCTTCCTAACATATGCTCTTGTCAAGCCGTGGTACTAGAATCTAAGTGACCCCAAAGACCTAAAGCCTAAGCTTTGATACCACTTCTGTCGCGCCCCAAAACCCACCCTAGGAGTTAGAGTGAATCTCAGACGACTTGTCATGACCTACATGACGTGCTTGGTAAACCAACCTGCAAAACCCACTGAGCATATACAATACAGTTCAAAAATAGCGGAAACATACTCTAACATGACACAGCAGAAGTCTAACAAAACCTCTATGTATATATACATGATCCAAGTTTTGTTCAAAATGAACTCACAAAAAAAAGTGCGGACATGCCCGCCAAAATACATGGGATAACTCTCAAGCTCACCCACAGATCTCTCACTTAGAATCTACCACCTAATAGTGACCCTCTACATGAGGCTCCTCCATAGGTTCCTCAACATACTCCTCCCCCACCCAAGGGCTCGGAGCATAGATATCAAAAGCAGCAACCACTCCGCTATCACCTGCCGACATAAGAAGTACTGCTGAGCATGGAATACTCAGCGGGTACCAAACACTAACCAACAGCCATAGTATAGCAACAACAATCTAAAGCAGGAAGCAATTTATATCATAACAGGAAAGTAAAACAGTTTATACTCATGCTTGTATTTCATAAAAGCCGATAAATCTCTTGAAATCGTCCTGCACTTGACTTGCCTTAAAATACTCGTTTCGTGCTTGAAAACTCGTCATGTCAATCTTACTTGATCTTGTCGAGCGTGTCATGTCATGCGTGTTATGTGTGTCATGCTTGTATCATGCTAGTCATGTGTGCTTGCTTGGGAATTAAACATGCTCATGTACTTGTGAGATTCGCTTTTGAGATACACTTGTGAGATGTACTTGTGAAATGCACTTGAGAGGGATGGGAGGCCCTTCTTTCATGATATGCGCTTGAGAGGGAAGGGAGACCCTTCTTTAATGAGATGCACTTGAGAGGGAAGGGAGACCCATCTTTAATGCAATGCACTTGTGAGTGAGGGGAGACCCCTCATGGAAGGGAGGGAAGTGTAAACTCCCTCCTATGCGATGCTTGTTCTTGTTCTCTTGTCAAAGGCGAGGTAAAACATATAAGCATGCATTTCTTGATTTACAACTCGTTTTCTTCACCTTTGCATTTCATCAAACACGTGGTATGTGCATTATGGTTAACACCTAAATCTAGGATTTCTAGGTGGGTTAAGCTCATAGCATACAGTGTATTTATTATTAATACAATGTCCTTCCCATTTTTGTTCATTACAACACATACACACGGCATCCAATCGCCCATTCACATCCACACAACCATCCATTCATCACATCTCCTTATCTTGTTTAAAATTTAGGGAAAAACATAAAATAAAAGAAAATGTGAACTAGGAGGGTAGCATAGGGTACCGACCTTGAATAGGGTAAAGAAAACCCTTGAAATGGAGTTCCAACCTTGAAGAAGAACTTCCACTTGGTTTGAGGAACTCTAGGTGCTTTGGGAAGGCCCCTCGCTTGCAAATCTCCAAGCTTGAACCCCCCTTGATCTCCAATCCAAGCCTTCTTTGAAGGATTTCCCCAAAATCCTCTTCTCCTTTCTCTTCCCCCTTTCTCTCTTCTAGGTTAGAAAAGGCCCAAAATGAGGATCCATATACAAGAAAGGGTTTAAGACCCTCGAATCCGGCTTCAGTTACCGCATGCAATCGATCGCACACTAAGCTACGATCGATCGCAGGTCCTTGCAATCGATCACACATGGATGCGATCTATTGCACATGAACCCGAGCACTTTTGGTCTGAGTTTCCCTGCATGCGATCAATCACACATACTTGCGATCGATCGCAGATCCTTGCGATCTATCGCACCTGGGGAATCCATCTATCGTATATGACCCAGAGAGTTTGGGAACCATTTCACCTGCATGCGATCGATCGAACCAAACTTGCGATTGATCGCACCCTCCAGATTTTGTTGTTTTCTCCTATTTTCCCTACTTGGACTTATCCTACTTCCCTTTTGACATTTTCTAAACATGACTAGGCCTTTTTCAAGGCTTATAGTCATTATTAAATAATTTATTTAAATAAATTAGCAATTTTGATCAATTTCTCGAGGGCTTCCAAATTCTCATTTCATGAAATTGGATATTACAAAGGCAAAATGCCTTGGCATGGGTTCCAATACATGGCAAAAATTTCTGGGGTGCTACATGGTCTCTCATTCAAATTGAACAGTTTCGATGATCCTTAGATCTGATGTGTTCATCTATAACTGAGTAGTGATCTGACAGTTTTGATTTCACCAACGTATTTTCTAAATTAGGGAATAAAATATAGTGACAGTTGGATAGTCAAAAAGTTGTTCGAGTCATGATGAATTCCAAACAAGAAATCCATGCTCATTAATTTGAGAGATTATCCAAGTTCTGGGTAAAACAGTTGATTAAGTTCAAATCCTGCGCAGGTGATTTTGAAAACAAAATAAGTTTTAAAATATATTTTTATTAAAATTTATTATACTTATAAAAGGATTTTCTCAAAAAAAATTTCATGAGAAATTGTTTCTCATGGCTTAATCGTAAGTCTTAAAAACCCGGATGATTTGCAATGGGCTATGGGTTAGATAGTATGTTAATCTCGAAGGCCCATTAGGGAAAATGTATTAGGAAGGATAAATCGAATTTAAAAGTTCCTGTGGCGGGATCCGTAATGGTTAATGTTCATACACTGGGATTCAATTGTAACATGGATATCTCACTTCACTTGCAATTCCGATATAATTCCCGTTTAGGGTCAATGGGATAACATTGGGTAAGCCAGGGTAAGAATGTCCCAGAGCAATCTGTGGAGCTGCTCATATAAGAAATACAAGCTCAATAATTGATTAAAATTTAATCAATTATTTAAGTTATTAAAAGTTAATCATTTAATTAAATAGATTAAAAGTTAATCTATGGTTTAAATTAATTGTTAATTTAAATCTAAGGATTATTTTAGTAATTATTTAATTAACATAATTAAAGGGGAAACGGGTTTGACCCATATCCATAAACCCATTAAACATGGACCTTTAATATGGGACAAAGCTCATGAGTTTAAACCCTAGGGTGGGGCGCCCATTTGAGGAATCCTAATTGGATTAGGATTATGTTAATTGAATAATTGTTGAAATATAATTCTTTTAATTATGGAATTAATATCCAATGTTTGGATTGTAATTAGGATTAAGATGGAATTGTAATTGGATTACAAAAAGGAGTTTTAACTCCCCAAAGCTCATGCCCCCTAGAAGCTCATGCCCACCCTTGTGTAGGGTTTCCTAGTTTGACTAGGATTCCTTCATTGAGTTGGATGTTGACTTATCCCATTAATTAAGGAACCCTCTTATTAGAAGGACTCCTTAATTAGTAGGTCTTCTATAACTTGAGTAGTTATTGATAAACTATGAAATTATTTATTAAATAATAAGAGTTATTATTGTTAAATAATTCATTAAGAGATAAGATCAAGTTGGAGTAGGATTAGGATAGGATCCTAGTCTATAAATACCCCAACACCCTAGACCATTAAGCACTTTTTTTCTGAATTTTTTCTCTACTCTCCTCTCTGTCTCCAAACCGTGAGCCCTAAGGGATACCCCTAGGGATTTTCGCGAGCTTCTAAGGTGGTGCAAGTTGGGTTTTGTTTATTCTAGGGTTTTGAACCTTAGTACTTTTGGTGATAGAAGGTCTACACCATTACTCCATCTTCTTCCTCTTGCTTCTATAATTCCAAAGGAGATTCTAAAGCTTCGTGGAGATAGCGAAGAACAAGGATCGAGCTTGTAGTATTTTTTTGGAGAAATCTCTACAAAGAGTTCTGACGGTTCGAGTGGATTAAGCTTCACCGGTGAACATCATTTACCGAGATGATATGACTAAAACTCTTAGATAGTTTTGATGCCTTCTATGGTGTTAATATCTAGGGGATCCAGTTTTCGCATAAATTTTTATCTGGATCCCCCTACAAGTGGTATCAGAGCTCATGGTTAGGAGTATTTTTTGTTTATTTTGATAAGGTAATTAAATGGATAATTTTATTCATGAGATGAATTTAATTTAGATCTATTTAATAGTTCTCGTAGTTTTTATTATTTTATTTGTTCATGAGATGAATAAATAAATATTTATTATATTATTGAATGAGATTTGATAATTAAATAAATTTTAAAAACTAGTATTATATCTAATATAATTAAATTCGAAATAAATAGTTTATATTGAAATTCCTTTTAAATGATTTGATCATTTAATATATATTTATTAATTGTTTAAAATAATTAATAAATGATTTTTCCCGTAAATAGATTTTATTCAAAAAATTATAAAACCCTAATTTATAATGTGATCATATTTAGGATTTTCGATTATCTTAATTTTTATTTTAATCCTGGATAATAGTAGAACCAATCTCGGATAATAGTAGAACCAATCTATATGAAAGGATCTTGCATTCGAGAAAGGATTTTGCATTCGGGAAAGAAATAACATTTTGTAAAGATTTTAAGAAAATTCTGTCTTATATTTGAAAAATAATTTTATGAAAATTTTTTTGTGGAAAATATAATTGTTTTATTTTTTTTGGTGTTAGATCTATATAAGATATAGATTTTTTATCGACCGATTTGATAATTGTTATCAAATTTTAAATCCTTTTAAAATAAGAAAAAGTACTCTATCACCATGTAACATCTATTTTATATGAGATTATAGTTGTAGGTCATATTTTATGATAAATTGTTTATCATTCATGCATTCATATTCGAGGTTAATATGTAGTAGGTTTTGGCAATCTGTAAAGGGTAGATTCATTCGGTTTCCCAAAAAAGGGCGAATGGAATACTAGTTTCCATAATGTCATTTAAATTATGTTCAATGCATTGGTGGAGATGCTATTAAGGAGGATGCTGCGATGTGATCTCGATAAGATGATAAAGGAAGGGATCGCGAAGGAGTTTGCGAGCTGCCTTTATTCTTATCACATTCTCTTGCATTCTTGCATTTTAATTTATTGACCCATAACGATTAATCTCATATATTATTTTTTTAATTATTATGAGATGATAACTGCTGTTTATTTTATCATGAGATGATATTTGTTTATATGTTTAATTATTCTGTTGAAATAATTGTCTTTGATATATCATGTGTATATAAGATTGGGGGCAAGTCCCTAAGTATTATGATCTTCTGTCATACACTATTTGATCCTATAATGGAGAGTGTGAGTAAGCTGATAGGCCAAAGCCAGGCCCATTCCCTCTCACCTATGTGTGAACATGGTGAAAACTGAATAAGCAAATAGTGGGAGTAATAACGCCAAAGCATGAGCTTTCGCTAGGTGTTTATTAGGTTCATGGTAGGTGGGCACATGAATAAGAGATATTATACAATAACGCCAAAGCGTGAGTATAACATGCCTTATAGATTAGACAGTAGATCGAATACTCCAGAATTCACAAGATGAGATCTGTGAAATTAGAGAAGATAGTTTCTATCTGCCTATTCAAGGCGATGTGATGATATGCCCAAAGACAGGATTACATAAGCCAGTGTCTAGGTTTTCGATGCCAATTGATTCTTCCCAAATTGGTAATACCATTAGAAATAGACCCATAATCTAATAGGTATTAATGAATACAATAGATCCCTAATACTATCTTATTTTTCATTTGATTAGATCATGACAGGCCTTCACCCTATGACTGAAATTCTTCATGATGAAAAGTTAGTTGGAACTATGTAGACTGGGAATTTAGGATATACCTGGTTCTCTCTGCTGAAAAGTTTACCCTATGTCTTACAACTCCTAAACCTGTGGTTCTCCTGGATTCAACACCAGATCTGTTAGCTGAAGTTGATTTATGGAATCGTTCCAATCAGACAACAAGAAATTGGGTGTTAGCATCATTATCCACTATATTGTATAATCATCATAATCATATGGATAATACTTCAGACATATTGCATCATCTACATGAGATGTTTGGTGAAGAGAATAAGTTTCCCAAACAAATAGTGTTAAGGTCTCTTCTTACCACCGAGATGAAAGAGGGAACTTCAGTTAGAGAACACGTCATGAAGATGATGCGTTTTATTAAAGAACTGGAGATGCAAGGTGGGGAGATGGATTATATCACCAACATCAATACTATTCTATAGTCACTCCTGTTGGACATATATGCCCTCAAAAGCCAATAAGAGACTTTTCTATGTTGATTAAACAAGCATCATATTCACACAACCAACTATAAAGGGTATTTATATTAATTACTGTCTTATTTGATGAAGACATAAAGTTCCATAGGTAACATTGTAGGAAAATCATGCAAAGGTTGTGAGGAGATATGATTTTCTGGTTCTTTGTAAACCTAATATTGTTCGAAGCCTCTAGAGTACTAGTTGGGCACCGTACTTCATCATGGCTTGCACATGTGTAGTTCTATAAGATAGTATGATGAATCTCATTCACAGAGAGTGGTGACTCTTGACTAACATGTGATTATATATAGCAAGTACATAATATTGAACGGGGTCACTAGTGGATACCCTATTGAATACACTTAGGGTTATCCATTTGACAAATTGTCCTTAGACTTGAGAGGTTAACATCATCTCAGACATTTGTCTATATGGCTTTGATGTGCCAATCGACAATGTCCAATACACAGGACTAACTCCAGGTACGTTGGGTCATGTACACAATGTTTGGAGAAGTGTGTAAACACTCAATTGTTAGACATATATGCCCACAAGGCCATTCCGGAATTGTATTTATCTATTTAATCAATAAATGCATATTTTACATTCACACATTTTCTTCTACATTGGGTAATGTATCAAAATTATCTCATTGGATGAGATTACTTTGTCATTTAGGTAACATTGTAGGAAAACCATCCAATTAGTTGAGAACTGATTGCTAAGGAAATATGGTTTTTTCGGCTCCTTGTAGACCTAAAATTGTTCTAAGTTAATCAGGATGCATCGGGACAATGTATTCCTAATAACTTACACATTGTTAGTTCTATATGATGGAGTGATGAATCTCAATCACTGAAAGAAGGGTCTCTTGACTAAGTGTGGATATAAGTAAGAAGTACTTATATTGCAACTGGATCGCTCAGTGGATACCCTTATAAATATACTATCTTTATATTTAGGTTAGTCCATTTGACAGATTTTCCTTAACCTGAGAGGTCGACATCTTCTCTAGTATTTGCCTATATAGCTTTGATGTAGCCAATCATCAATGTCCAACACACCGGACTAAATACGGGCTCGTTGGGTTATGTATGCTATATTAGAAGAAGTGTGTGTACGCTCAATAAGGATTCCACTACTCTTATAGAGTAAATAATTTTGAGTTGATAATTGTCAAAACCAGACTTAAAAAACCCAACGTTGGTATTTATTAATGAAATGGTTTTATCGAGGAGTTTATTTTCTATATAAAAGAAATATAATAATAATTATTATTTCTTTTAAAGAATTTTTAAAATATTGCGAAAGTCCAAGTTTGACTAAAAGTATCAAAGAGAATGGGTTCTCAATATAAGCCAGAGATTAAAGACAGTATATTAGATACTGTCCTGTAAGCTTATAACAATATTGGAAGTGGAGGGACGGATCTGTAAACAAATCATGAGATAGAAATCCTGCAAGTAATTCTCTATTTCCTGGAGGTTAATCACATTGTGTTAATAGACATTAATTGTGATTGGTGGAAGTCCAGGGATATAGATGACATTCTATAATCATAATGGAGTATAGGAAAGGTGTTTTCTAGTAACAATACTTTAACCAAACGGTTGTGTACTTGGTCCCACAACCGGAAATTGGAGATCCCTTTAGATCCCACACACAAGGACTTTCTTAAAGTAATTAATTTAATTAAATAATTTAATTAATTAATTTCTCTAAGTAATCACTATATGGTATAGTGAAGCTCTAAAAGGTGGAATCACATTAGATGTGAAAAACCAAATGGGTAGGACCCATTGGGGAATATTTTAAAAGAATAAGTAAAGTGAACAAAGAGGGTTAATTACCCTTAGGGACGTGTGGGAGTGGGGCCCACCTAGGGTAGGACGCCCACGTCATGGATGTATTAATAATAATAATTGTTATTATTATTTAATTAGTATCTGATAACTAATATCCTTTTTGGATAAGGTTAGTTAGTTAGTTAGAGTTAGTTACTAATTAAAGATTCCTTGTTGGACGAGGATTCTATTAGTTTCTTGCTAATCAAGGAATCCTAATTGGATTAGGATAAGGATAAGATTAGTTTCTATTTTGATTAGTCCTAATTAATTAAAGGAGAAATCAAAAAGGAAACAATTGAGGAATCCTTATTGGATAATGATTAGGAAACTTTGGTTGCAAGCAACTAAGTAAAGCCTATAAAGAGGGTTGGACATCCAAGGCTTTGGGCACTTTTAAATTTCCAGATTTTTGGAAATCTTTCTCTCCTCTCTCCTCTCTCCTCTCTCCTCATAACCTCACGCCCCTTTCTCCCTTGTTTGAGGTGTATGGCCAGCCCCCTTCTTCCTCCTATTCTTGTTATCATGTGTTCTAGCTTTGGATATGAAGAAGAATATCAAGAACCCATCTTGAAGATAAAAGATTGGATCTTTTATTTAAGATCTTAGAGCTGGAAATTTTGGAAGGGCCATAAGCTTCCATTAGAGAAAGCTTTAAAGAAAAAGAAGGTCTGTATGGATTGTGAAGGAGACTTGGCACTTGTGAAGTTTTGCCGGTATTGCTTTTATCGTGGATTTGACTTAACAATTTCAAAGTTGCAATGATGATTGTGATTTCTTACTCTCATTGAATAAAATGAATTAGACTCTTAGTCAGATCTTGGGATTCGATGTATGCCCCCAAGAACTGTTTTTCTAAAATTAAAAAGAGGCATACTTTCAGTGGTATCAGGGCCTTGGCTATGCTTCTCTTTGATTTTAGGGTATAATTAAATTTTAATTATATCACTAAGGCCTTCCCTATTAATTTCGGCCACCCCTGTGATGAATCTTTTTGATTCTTGATTACATCTTGATTATGAGATAATCACTAATAGGGCTAAGGGGTTCCCCTGTTATTATTGAGGGAATAAAAAAAATTAAGCCCCTAGAAATTAGTGTGAGACTAATTTCAAGTTTAGATGATTCCAAAGCCTCTCGAAATTTAGTAGGGACAAATATTTTGTGATATCTAAATCTTGATTATAGCCCTTAAGGATTTAGAGATCCCTTTTAGTATTAAATTAAATAGTTTAATTTATTCTGAGAGCCCCGGGCTGACATAAATAATATGTTTTATATTTATCATGATAAATAAATATTATTTTATGTGTTGGATGGGTTCCACAAATCATACCTCATTCTCTTTCCCCTCCCCTCCCCTTTTTCTTATTTTTAGAATAGGGTTGCTGATTTATGGTGGACTAAATCAACCGAAAGAGATGCCTGGAGAACTATTGCAAGATAACAAATTGTAGTAGGGCTTTATTTAATTCCCCTGTTGTAATTAAATAAGGTCGTATGATTTTTGTGAACCCATTGTGTGATTATAATATGATTATAATTATTATTATTATTCATGTGATGATTAATAATTTTTCCTTTAGCCTAGAAGCTATGATAATTTTGATTATCGCTTTATAATAATTTAGGATAATTGGATTTTACTTCTTATTAATGGATTGTGTTTAATTATAAATTTTTTATATTTAGACACAATACATTACTAGTACTCTTTTGGATGTGGAGTTTGTGACCCATACGAAGATTTTTACGTAAAATCTTTGCATACGAGATTATTGGATAATCGTGTTTGAAAAGACATTAATCGTAGATGAATCACTAAACGGACATCCAATTACCCTAAGGTTATAGGGATGAGTTTTGATTATAAGGTGAAATTCCTAATGATTAAAACTCCCTGTGAGGGCTAGTGGGAATTTATCACTCCTTGATAATCCTATTATCAAAAATTTTCATAATTCTTATGATGAATATTTGGATAATGATATGATCATGCCTGTTTAATATTGTTCCCTTCAAGAAAAATATTAAGTGATAATAAATTGGATTATTAATCCTAAGGCCTTCCATTATTAATAAAAACTAGGAATTAATTAGCCTGAATCTTGTCTCTCTAATAGGAGTTCGACATAATTCAGTCTAAATTAAACTCCTAGTGCATTATTTATATTGTAGATAGGTATGTATATGGCCTGATAGGGAGTGTAAACTAGCATGGGGCACATCTTTACTTGATCATATGATAACCGAGAATAATGGGTTTCACTTAAACAAGGAAACAGGGTGGCTGACACAGTGATAGTTATGTTGTCCTTGTAGGTCACAAGAAAATTGAGAATCACTGATTTACACAAGGAGTTATACATGAGATGCTCAGTAATGGATGGTTACTTTCCACCTTGTAGTGCATGTGTGGTACTATCCTAGCATGGAAGATTACATGTGTGTTATGAGGATCCCAATACTCATCTGGAATAAAAGGTTTATTCTCTAATTTCATCTACGGAAGGGAATGATGAAATTTGAAGAAAGATGAGAGGATCATCAGATTTTAAAATCCAAAAAATCCGATGAATATATGTGTGAAAATAAATGTAATAATTTATGCTTATTTTATTGTGTAGATATAAGCCATGAATCCCTTTCCAAGATTCTAGAAGAGAATCGATTGACTGGTCCAAATTTTGAAGACTGGAAAAGAAACCTTGACATTGTGCTTATCTCTCAGAAGATAGCTTATATCCTCACTTCCACCTATCCAAAATTTGATGAGGCAGTTCAGACCCCTGAGGCAGTTGAGAAAGCCTCAAAATGGCATGAGTCAAATAGTTTAGCCAAATGCTACATGCTTGTATCCATGTCAAATGTCCTACAACAACAACACGAGGGTTTTGCTACAGCTAAGGACATATTGACTAATCTTAGGGAGATGTTTGGGGAACAGAATAGAACTACTAGGCAGTTGGCAATGAAAGGACTGATGGGGACCAAGATGTTTGATGGTAGCCCAGTCCGGGAGCATGTTGTTAAGATGATGGGGTTCATTAATGAACTCTTGACCCTTGGAGCAGATCTTGATCAACAGAGTCAAATAGATGCAATCCTGAACTCTCTCCCGGAATCCTTTTCTACTTTTATGTTAAATTTCAGCATGAACAAATTGGAGACTTCTCTGCCAGAGCTCCTAAACATTTTGCAGGAGCTGAGGACCTTATGAAGCATACTAAGCTCTATGAAAATGTGGCAGAGGGAGTTAGACCTTCAACGCCCAAGCCTAAGGGCAAAGGCCAAAAAAAGAAGAAGTCCAATTTCTCCAGGTTCCTAAAAGGCAAGAAGGGTAAGAACAAGAACAAGAAAGCTTATGAGAAAAAGGATAAGGAAATGAATCAGAATGTCTGCTTTTATTGCAAGAAACCATGTCCCTAGAAGAGGAATTGCAAAGTTTACTTAGCATCCCTCATGGACAAGCCTTTGGAAGGTATGTCAGAATCTTTCATCATTGAATCTAATTTCATTATTGGTTCCTCAAACTCTTGGTGTGTAGATAGTGGATCTACCTCACATATTTGTAATATGTTACAAGGGTTTCAGGAGAGCAGAAAACTTAGTGATGGGGATGTCAAAATAAGGATGGGAATTGAAGCAAGTGTTGCTGCGATGGTTATTCAGTGCATTTTGATACTAATGTAGTTATCAAATACAATAATAGTTTTATTTTTTCCGACACATTGTCTAATTGTCTTTATTATCTTGATCCTGTAAGCAATTCTGTAAATAACATTGAGGATAAAGAGTCGACCAGTGTGACACCTCAGAAAAGAGGTTGAGAGTCTGTGAATCCAACATACTTATGGCATCTCAGATTAGGCCATATCAATTTGGATAGGCTTAACAGATTGGTAAAGGATGGTCCTTTAAACCATTTATATGTTGAACCTTATCTAACTTGTGAACCTTGTTTGCAAGTTAAAATAACCAAAAGGCCATTTACAGGCAAACCTATGAGAGCCACAATTATATTGGAATTAATTCACACTAATGTATGTGGACCCATGAATCATTGTCTACTTTATTACATTTACAGATGATTTTTTCTAGATTTGGTTTCATATATCTAATGAAACACAAGTCGGAATCTTTTGAAAAGTTCAAAGAATTCCCGAATGAAGTAGAAAAGCAATGAGGTAAATGTATTAAAACTCTCAGATCCGACCAAGGAGGATAGTACCTCTCGAATGAGTTCATGGATTATCTTATAGATAATGGAATTTTATTCCAATGGACTCCTCCAGGAACACCCCAGCATAATGGTGTTTCAGAAAGAAGAAATCGAACCCTATTGGATATGGTTCGTTCAATGATGAATAATACTGATTTCCCAATATCTTTTTGGGGATATGCATTAGAGACTGCAATCTATCTATTGAATAAGGTACCTTCTAAGTCTATTTCCAAAACTCCATTTGAGCTATGGAATGGACGAAAGCCTAGTCTAAAGCATGTCAGGATATGGGGTTGTCCAGTTCATGTGCAAAAGCAGAACTTTGACAAGTTGAAAAGTAGGAATGAGAAGTGCCTATTTATAGGATACCCAAAAGAAACTCTTGGATATTATTTCCATAATCCTAGCGAACAAAAGGTGTTTGTAAGCAGGAATGCGATTTTTCTAGAAGAGGATATGATCCTTAATAGAAAAGATGGACTTAGAATTGATCTTGAGGAGTAAAGTCAGGATAAAGTGACCATGGTTAATTCCATCTTAACTAAACCTTTAAATACACTACAGCCTAGGAGAAGTGCATGGATCAGTAGACCTCCAGATAGATTGTCTTATCAGCATGAGGTATATTCTATGGAATCGGATTCCTTAGATGATGATTCTTATACTTATCAAGAAGCAATATCTGATATTGATTCTGATAATTGGCATAAGGTCATGGAATCTGAAATGGACTCCATGTACTCGAATGGAGTCTGGACCCTGGTTGAAAAGCCTAAGGGAATTAGACCTATTGGGTGCAAATGGATCTACAAGAGAAAACGTGGATCCGATGGAAAGGTAAAGACCTTTAAAGCAAGGCTTTTGGTGAAAGGGTATAGTCAAAGAGCTGGTATCGACTATGAGGAAACCTTTTCACCAGTAGTAATGCTAAAGTTCATCAGAATTCTGTTATCAATTGCAGGTTTCTATGATTATGAGATGTGGCAGATGGATGTAAAAACCGCTTTCTTAAATGGAAACATTCAAGAGGATATTTATATGGACCAGCCCGAAGGTTTTGAAGTCCATGGCCAAAATAATAAAGTCTGCAAATTGATAAAATCCATTTATGGCCTTAAGCAAGCTTCTCGGAGTTGGAATATCTATTTTGATGAATCAATCAAATCGTTTGGTTTTCAACAAAACATGGATGAGGCATATGTGTACAAGAAGGTTAGTGGGAGTGCAATAAATTTCCTAGTTCTTTATGTAGATGATATTCTACTCATTGGGAATGATGTAGGAATGTTATTAACGGTTAAAATCAGGTTGTCATGTAACTTTGCAATGAAAGACCTCGTTGAAGCTTCCTATATTCTTGGTCTTAAATTGTTTAGAGATCAAAAGAAAAGGATGCTGGGATTGTCCCAAGTCAATTACATTGACAAGATCTTGCGCAAATATAGCATGGAAAATTCCAAGAAAGATTTTTTACCCTGTAGGCATGGAATTAGTCTCTCCAAATCAAAGTCTCCAAAGACTGATGATGAAAGAGAGAAGATAAGTCATATCCCACATGCATCTGCAGTGGGAAGTCTCATGTATGCTATGTTGTGCACAAGACCTGGTATTTGTCACGCAGTGAGTATCGTGAGTAGATATCAATCAAATCCGGGTCCTGAGCATTGGACAGTAGTTAAGCATATTTTCAAGTATTGGAGGACTATGCACCACTGTTTAGTTTACAGTGAAAAAGATCTGACTGTTGTAGGGTACACAGATTTAGATTTTCAGACAGATGTTGATGATAGAAAGTCCACTTCAGGATTTGTCTTTACTCTTGGGAAATGAGCATTTAGTTGAAGAAGTTGCAAGCAATCAACAACTGCTGACTCAACAACTAAAGCTGAATATATTGCTGCATGTGATGCTGCAAAGGTAGCAGTGTGGATAAAGAAGTTCATTCTTGAACTTGGTGTTGTCCCCTCGATTGAATCTCCAATCACACTTTATTGTGATAATAGTGGTGCTGTAGCTCAAGCCATAGAGCCTAGAGCACATCAGAGGATAAAGCACATTGAAAGGAGATTCTATTTGATTCGAGACATTATCAAGAGATGAGACATTGTATTATCCAAGATTGCGTCAGCGGATAACGTGGCGGACCCATTTACTAAAGCACTACCTCAGAAGGTGTTTGAGAAACATCTAGAGTCGATGGGTATTAGATACATAGGAGATTGGCTTTGAGTGCAAGTAGGAGATTGTTAGACATATATGCCCACAAAGCCATTCTGGAATTGTATTTATCTATTTAATCAATAAATGCATATTTTACATTCACACATTATCTTCTACATTGGGTAATGTATCAAAAGTATCTCATTGGATGAGATTACTTTGTCCCTTAGGTAACATTGTAGGAAAACCATCCAATTAGTTGATAACTGATTGCTAAGGACATATGGTTTTTCTGGTTCCTTTTAGACCTAAAATTGTTCTAAGTTAATCAGGATGCATCTGGACAATGTATTCCTAATAACTTACACATTGTTAGTTTCATATGATGGAGTGATGAATCTCAATCACTGAGAGAAGGGTCTCTTGACTAAGATGTGCATATAAGTAAGAAGTACTTATATTGCAACTGGATCGCTCAGTGGATGCCCTTAGAAATATACTGTCTTTAAATTTAGGGTAGTCTATTTGACAAATTGTCGTTAACCTGAGAGGTCGACATCTTCTCTAGTATTTGTCTATATAGCTTTGATGTAGCCAGTCGTCAATGTCTAACACACCGGACTAAATACGGGCTCATTGGGTTTTGTATGCTATATTAGAAGTGTGTGTACGCTCAATAAGGATTCCACTACTCTTACAGAGTAAATAATATTGAGTTGATAATTGTTAAAACTAGACTTGAAAAACCCAATGCTGGTATTTATTGATGAAATGGTTTTATCAAGGAGTTTATTTTCTATATAAAAGAAATACAATAATTATTATTATTTCTCTTAAAGAATTTCTAAAATGTTTCAAAAGTCCAAGTTTGACTAAAAGTATCAAAGAGAATGGGTTCTCAATATAAGCCAGGGATTAAAGACAATATTAGATATTGTCCTGTAAGATTATAACAATATTGAAAGTGGAGGGAAGCATCTGTAAACAAATCTTGAGATAGAAATACCTGCAAGTAATTCTCTATTTTCTGGAGGTTAATCACATTGTGTTAATGGACATTAATTGTAATTGGTGGAAGTTCAGGTATATAGATGACATTCTATAATCCTAATGGAGTATAGGAAAGGTGTTTCCTAGTAACAATGCTTTAACCAAAAGGTTGAGTACTTGGTCCCACAACCGGAAATAGGAGATCTCACACACAAGGATTTTCTTAAAGTATTTAATTTAATTTATAATTAAATTAATTAATTTCTCTAAGTCATCACTATATGGTATACTGAAGCTCTAAAAGGTGGAATCACATTAGATGTGAAAAACCAAATGGGTAGGACCCATTGAGAATTATTTTGAAAGAATAATTAAAGTGACCTAATAGGGTTTGGAACCCTAGAGGCGTGTGGAGTGGGGCCCACCTAGGGTGGGACGCCCACTTCAAGGAGGAAATAATAATTGTTATTATTTAATTAATTATTTTCTAATTACTACTCTCCTTATTGGATAAAGTTAGTTAGTTAGTTAGATTTAGTTACTAATGGATAAGTTTAGTTTCTATTTTGATTAATCCTAATTAATTAAGGAGAAATCAATAAAGGAAAGAAATTGAGGAATTCTAATTGGATTAGAAAGTGTACTCTTGAGTTGCAAGCAACCCAAACCCTCTATTCAAGGGGTGGACGTCCAAGGCTTTGGGGATAATAAATTTCCAGAATTTTTATTCCTCTCCTCCCTCCCTCAATACCTCACACCCTCTCTTCTCCCAAGGTGTACAGTCACACCTCCCCTCCCCTTTCTTATTCTCTTGAGTTATAAGTTTTGAATAATCAAGAAGAAAAAGATTAAGGATCTTGTTAATCAAGAAAGGTTCTTGATCAATATAGATTGGATCTTTATTTTAGGATCCTAGAGCTGGAAATTTAGAAGGGCCATTAGCTTCCATTAGAGAAAGCTTTAAAGAAAAAGAAGGTCCGTGTGGATTGCGAAGGAGACTTGACACTTGTGAAGTTTTGCGAGTACTATTCTAACGTGGAATTGACTTAACCATTTCAAAGTCGCAAAGGTGATTGTTATTCTTTATTGAATAAAATTAATTAGAATCTTAGTCAGATATTGGGATTCGATGTATTCCCCCCAAGAACTGTCTTTCTAAAATTAAAAAGAGGCATACTTTCAGTGGTATCAGAGCATTGACTATGCTTCTCTTTGATTTTATTGAGTTTAATCAAGATTTATATCAAGATTGCCTTCCCTATGAATTTTGGTTACCCTAATGAATCAATCTTCTAGATTCTTCATTATTGGATAATCATTTATTAGGGATAAGGGATCCCTCTAGTTATTGAGGGAGAGATCAAACCCTTATAAATTAGTGTGATACTAATTTTGGTTTTGGATTTTTTCAAAACATCTTTTCATAAGGGATAAGTATTTAGAGATATCTAAATCTTGATTATAACCTTTAAGGATTTAGAGATCCTTTTAGAATACTAAATTAAATTGTTTAATTTATTCTTGAGAGCCCCGAGCAAGTTTTTCCTTTGATTTAGACCACTTAGATACCCATTGATATTTTGGCTAGAATATTGTAGAGCCCCGGACCTTTTCACATTTAATGCATGACACTTTCGTTGTCATTTTGTCTTTAAAGAGGTATAACTAATAAATAAAGAAGAAATTGGAAATTCCAAATCGTCAAAAATGTTCCTTTTTGAAGTACGAACCCAACGCTAGTTGAATTGTCAAAATCGGGCGAACGAGTCAAAAGATATGACCAAAACAGTCTGGACCTGCAGGCAATCGTAGCTCGGAAGGCACTAAGGACGTAGCTCTGATAACGTGCTCTGACAACGTGCTCTGATAAGGCACAGACAATGCATAGACAACGTATATGTTGTGCATCCGTTGTGCAACAGACAACGGGTACGTCGTGCAGCAGACAACGTGTACGTTGTACAGCTCACGACGGGCACGTTGTACATAAGACAACGGACAACGAGCTCAGCACTATGCACAACACAACGTGACAACGGGTTCGGCACCCTTCACAGCACAACGTGTTTAGCACTATTCACAGCACAACGTGTTTGGCACTATTCACAGCACAACGTGTTCGGCACTATTCACAGCATAACGTGTTTGGCACTATTCACAGCACAACGTGTTTGGCACTATTCACAGCTCAACGTGTTCGGCACTCGTGTTTTTGCAGAAATTTTAGTAAGGGTATTATGGTCTTTTGGTCGGTTCACTCTTACCTTAAGAGTTTAACTCGAGCCTTTAGGGCTCATTCTCAACACTTAGAGGATTTGGGGGATTAGAAGAGAGGAGAAAGGGTTTCCTAAGCTAGGGTTTTGCTTTTGGAGAAGAATCAAAGGGGTTTTGAGACCCTAGATCACTTCAAGTCCGGTTTTTCTCCAAGATCACGGCTCAAGCACTCGTGGAGAGCGTTCCCCAAGCTAGGGCAGCACCTCACGGTCGTTTTTAGAAGGGGTTTCTTCCTCATTTCTTCAAGGTCGGTACTTCTTGCTACCCTCCTAGTTATAGTTCCTTCTTTTACTTTATTTCTCTTTGTTTTCTTTCATTTACACATGTGCTATGAGATGGATGGGTGTGAATGGTGAATAGAGATGGAATAGGCGATTGGATGCCAATGGTTGTGTTGTGATGATTGAAACAGGGGAGGACATTGTATCCATAATAAACACACATTTATGATGTGAGTAAACTCACCTAGAAAAGCATGATTTAGGTTTAAATGAATAATGAATAATGAACACACCATGTTTGATGAAATGCCAAGGTGAATAAAGTGAGTTGTAAATTAGGAAATGCATGTCTAATAAATTATGGATATTCCTAGCCTATGATAGTGTGTTTTTTTGCTTTCCCTAAATGATGTGAATATTACATTGCTCAATCATTGATTTTATATGTGTTGTGAATTACCCAAATGTCATATTTAAATTTAAATGCAAGTATGTACACGGTTCCCACGAGCACGGCATGCATGACATGATTTATCGAGGTTTTCAAGAACATGGTTAGAGGTGGGACATATCCTACGATATGTTTTACCTCGCTTTTCACTAGAAAACAAGAACCAACATTCCACGAGGGGTCTCCCCTCACTCACAAGTGCATATCATGAAGAAGGGCCTCCCTTCCCTCGCAAGTACATACATATCATGAAGAAGGGTCTCGCTTCCCTCGCAAGTGCATTGCATAAAGAAGGGTCTCCCTTCCCTCTCAAGGCATCTCTAAAGCGCATCTCACAAGGATATCTCACAAGTTACATGATCACAAGCAAGCACGCATGACATGCATGACATGACACGTACGACACGCTCGACAAGATCAAGTAAGACAAACACGACAAACTTTCAAGTACGAAAAGATATTTCAAGCCAAGTCAAGTGCACGATGTTTTCAAGAGGTTTTATCGGCTTTCTACGAAATACAAGCATGATTATAAATTGCTTTACTTCCTTGTATGATATGAATTGTTTCCGTCTAACATATATGAATTGCTCTTGATTTATGTATTGCCATTTTATGCTATGACTATTGGTTAGTATTTGGTACCCGCTGAGTATTCCATGCTCAGCCGTACTTCTTATGTCGGCAGGTTCTGAGGGAGCTGCTGCTCCATTTGATGTTTGTGCTCCTGGTCCATGGGTGGAAGAGGAGTACGTCGAGGAGCCTTTGGAGGAACCTCCCGTAGAGGGTTATCAGTAGGTGGTGTTAGATTCTGAGTGGATTGGCTGTGGGTGAGCATGAGTGATTATATCCTTATATTTTGGCGGGCATGTCCGCACTTTCTTTGTTTTGATTTCTTTGTATTAAACTTAGAGGTTGTTAGACTTTCGCTGTGTTTTATAGTTATGTATCCGCTGTCATCCTTTATTGTATATGCTCTGTGGGTTTTTGCAGGTTGGTTTGTCAAGCAAGTCATGTAAGCCATGATTAGTCGTCCAAAGTTCACTCTAAGTCCTAGGGTGGGTTTTGGGTTGCGACAAAAGTGGTATCAGAGCTTAGGCTTTAGGTCTCTAGGGTCACTTAGAATCTTATACCACGGCTTGACAAGAGCATATGTTAGGAAACAAGTTAGGAAGGAAGTGAGTCGGGAACGAGTCTGGTTCCAAGTTTAAGACTAAACTTTAGTCTTAGTCTAAAATGGTTGCTTTAACCAAGTACGGTCCTAGGTACGCCAGAACACTAAAGTATAATTATAATGTGATGAATACTCTGATGACTTGATGTGATGTGTATTAGTATTATACAACTAATACAAATTGAATTATTGTGAAATGGCATTGAAATAAACTGTGGTTTCAAGTTAGACTCATGTGGTGTTATTATTCTCAGGACTTTAGTCATGAGACGGAACACACGGGGTCGTGGACCATATACCAGAGCTTCCTCTTCTTCACGGGATGAGGATGAGCAGCCGGACCTCTCTCAGGTGTTAGGCTCTATTGCTGAGACACTCACCATACTGGCGGCTCGGCAGGCTATACCATCATCGACGGCACCTACTCCACCGCCTGCAGCTCCAGTACATCGTACCACTGGAGTTGAGGCATTCAGGAGATTGAGGCCTCCACCCTTCCATGGGAGTGTGGACCCTCTTGCTGCCGAGGCATGGATCCTCCAGATGGAGAAGATCTTTGCGGTCCTCTCGCCTACAGAGGAGGATAAAGTAGCATGGACAGTTTTCATGCTAGAAGGTGAAGCCCACCATTAGTGGTTGTCCGCATTGAGGACGCGAGATTTGACCATGCAGGGTCAACCTTGGACTTGGGAGGAGTTCAAAGATACTTTTTACAAGAAGTATTTTCCAATTGGAGCACGGGAAAAGAAAGAGAGAGAATTCATCAACCTTGAGCAAGGTTCGATGTCTGTGGCCGCTTATGAGGCCAAGTTCTCGGAGCTATCACGCTTCGGGACACATATGATTGCCACCGAGGTAATGAAGGCGAGGAGGTTTGAGCAAGGACTCAAGGATGTCATCATGGAGAAAGTATCGGTCTTTAGGCACGCCACTTACGCTGAAGTGGTGGATAAAGCCTTGTTGGTTGAGACCAACTCTGAGGCGGTGTCCAAGAAGAGGGAATTGACGAGAGGCCAATCCAGTAGTTCAACACCTCTAGAGAGGCGGGCTCGTACCGGCCCTTATCAGTATGCGTGGCCAGCACCACCGATGAGGCCATCTTATGCGCCTCCAGCTCCACGGCAGTATGTGCCTCAGGCACCGCGACCTCAGGCTCTTCCGGCCCCACGGCCTGTTGCACCTCAGACGATGAGGTATGCTCCACC
This sequence comes from Tetracentron sinense, assembly GCA_015143295.1. NCBI lineage: Eukaryota > Viridiplantae > Streptophyta > Magnoliopsida > Trochodendrales > Trochodendraceae > Tetracentron > Tetracentron sinense. Next base: position 11,550,494 of record CM026566.1, read on the forward strand.
TCCGGCCCCTCCGACTTATACACACGAGGTCTGCACTTCATGCGACCGAAGGCACCCGACAGGAGATTGCCGAAGAGCATCGGGTGGATGTTTTCATTGTGGTCGCCAGGGCCATATGATCAGGGATTGCCCCAGTCGGCATTTACCAGGCTAGTCTCAGGGGATTAGGCCACCAGCACGCCCAGCAGGATCATATCAAGCGTCATCTCAGACTACCCGGTCTACAACTCAGTCTCGCCAGGCGAACCAGGGGCGAGTTTTTGCCTTAACAGAGGGTGATGCACTTGCATCTGACGATGTAGTGCAAGGTACGCAGTTGTAGCTTATTTAATTATCCGTAAATTAAACTGTTAAGTATTAATTGATTGTGTACGTACTTGGCATGTTATATATGTATATATACCTACATGTATACACTGTTGATGCATGGATTAACTCTGCTAGTTAAAATTTCAGGAACCCTACTAGTCAATGAGTATTTGGCTCGAGTGTTGATTGATACCGGGTCTACTCATTCATTTGTCTCGCCGAGTTTTTCAGAAGGCTTTTCTGTTGAGCCAAGTCAGCTAGAACCGGCAAAACAGTATTGGCAGATAAAGTGTATAGAAATAGTGTGGTCCAAGTTGGAAGCCACGAGTTGGCGGTTGATCTCATCGTCCTTGGATTCCAAGACTTTGATGTTATATTGGGAATGGATTGGTTAGCAGCACATCATGGGCATGTAGCTTGCTTTGAGAAAATGGTACTCTTCAAGCCAGTAGAAGGAAAACCATTCCACTTTCGCGGGTTGAAAAGTAGATATATTGCTCGTTTTGCGGCGTTGAGCTTAGCTAACCCCGAGGCAAAGGACTCATCGACTATTCCGGTTGTGAGTGAGTTCCTGGATGTATTTCCAGGGAGATTGAGTTTGTGATCAAGCTTGCACCAGGCACAGCTCCTGTTTTCAGGGCTCCGTATAGAATGGCCCCTATTGAACTCAAAGAGTTAAAGACCCAGTTGGAAGAATTACAAGGTCTTGGTTTCATTCGACCAAGTGTCTCACCGTGGGGTGCCCCGGTGTTGTTTGTTAAGAAGAAAGATAGCTCGATGCGGATGTTCGTCGATTACAGGCAATTGAACAAAGTCACTATAAAGAATAGGTATCCCTTGCCTAGGATTGATGACTTGTTCGATCAGTTGAAGGGAGTGAGATTTTTCTCGAAGATAGACCTTCGATCGGGTTATCACCAGTTGAAGATTAAGGTGGAAGATGTTCCCAAAACTGCTTTCAGGACTCGGTATGGACACTATGAGTTCTTGGTGATGCCTTTTGGACTCACGAACGCCCAGGCAGCCTTTATGGATTTGATGAACTGGGTGTTCCGGCCATATCTTGATAGGTGCGTGATTGTATTTGTTGATGACATTTTGGTCTATTCCCAGACACGGGAAGATCACACACGCGACCTATGCCTTGCTTTGGAAAAGCTAAGAGAGCACAAGCTATACGCCAAACTTAGCAAGTGTGAGTTTTGGTTGGAAGAGGTGGCATTCCTAGGCCACGTTGTTTCTGCAGAAGGTATCTCGGTAGATCCAAAGAAGATCGAAGCAATTATGAGTTGGGCGAGGCCCAAGAGTGTTACCGAGATACGCAGCTTTCTTGGGTTGACAGGCTACTACAGGAGATTCGTAGAGGGTTTCTCTAGCCTTGCAGCACCGCTCACTTACCTGACAAGGAAGAACGCCAAGTTTGTATGGAGTGATAAGTGCGAGATCAGTTTCACGGAACTGAAGAAGAGGCTTACTACAGCCCCTGTCCTTACTGTGCCATCCGGACCTTATGGGTATGAGGTGTATAGTGATGCCTCACACGTTGGACTTGGGTGTGTACTCATGCAGCACAAGAAAGTCATTGCCTATGCATCGAGGCAATTGAAGGAGCATGAGAAGAATCACCCCACGCACGACTTAGAGCTTGCCGCAGTCGTGTTTGCACTCAAGATCTGGCGACATTACTTATACGGGGTGGAATTCTGTGTGTATACGGACCACAAGAGCCTCAAGTACCTCTTTTCCCAAAAGGAATTGAATCTAAGGCAACGGCGTTGGATGGAATTTTTGAAAGACTATGATTGTACCATTGAATACCACCCGGGTAAAGCAAATGTAGTGGTGATGCTTTGAGTAGAAGACCTCCGGGGTTATTAGCATGCATGTTAGTGCAGGAATGGAAGCTACTTGAAGACTTGGCAAATCTGGACATTAGTGTGAATGACTCTGTTCGTAGTCCTATCTTGGCAAATGTCACGGTTCGGCCATACATTATAGATTTGATCCAAGAATACCAAGCCACGGATGCTGAATTGTTGGCTTATCGGGACAAGGAATTTGCTAAGGGTAATGAGGACATCTCTCTCACTAGTCGGGGTGCTATCACATTCAAGGGAAGGCTGTGCGTCCCAGCCAATGCAGATCTTCAAAGAGAGATTTTGGATGAAGCACACCGTTCGAAGTACACAGTGCATCCAGGGGGTACAAAGATGTACCGGAACCTCAAGAGTCACTTTTGGTGGCGGAATATGAAGAGGGAGGTTGCGGAATATGTAGCACGGTGCTTGGTGTGTCAACAGGTAAAAGCAGAACACATGCGGCCCGCAGGTCTATTACAGTCCCTTCCGATTCCCGAGTGGAAATGGGAGAACATATCCATGGATTTTATAGTTGGCTTGCCAAAGATGGCAAGGGACTCAGATGCGATATGGGTAGTAGTGGATCGTTTGATGAAGTCTGCTCACTTCTTACCTTACCGAACTACTTTCAACTCTAGTCAGTTAGCCGCTTTGTACATCAAGGAAGTGGTGAGGTTGCACGGAGTGCCCGTTAGTATTGTGTCAGATTGGGATCCAAGATTCACATCACGTTTCTGGAAAAGCTTCCAGGAGGCTATGGGTTCCCGACTTGATTTCAGCACCGCATTTCATCCACAGACGGATGGACAAACCGAGAGAGTGAACCAAGTCATTGAAGACATGCTTTGGGCTTAAATGTTGGATTTCAGAGGCAGTTGGGAAGAGCACTTGCCTTTGGTTGAATTCGCCTATAATAACAGCTATCAGGAAAGTATCCAAATGGCACCATTTGAGGCCTTGTATGGGCGAAGTTGTAGGAGAAAGGAAAGTACTTGGTCCGGAGTTGATTGAGCAAACTGCAGGCACCGTTAAGATCATTCGGGATCGATTGAAAGCCGCTCACGATCGCCAGAAAAGTTATGCGGACACGCGCCGTAGGGACTTGGAATTTCAAGTAGGGGATCAAGTTTTTGTGAAAGTATCTCCTAGCAAAGGGATCATGAGATTTGGAAAGCGAGGCAAGCTCAGTCCTCGGTATGTTGGGCCTTTTGAGATTATAACGCGAGTTGGTGAGGTTGCTTACAGGGTAGCTCTCCCGCCTCACATGGCCGCAGTTCACAACGTCTTCCATGTGTCCATACTTCGGAAGTACATTACGGATCCTTCGCATGTCATAGACTTGGAACCGTTGGAGATTCGAGAGGACCTCACCTTGATTGAAAAGCCGGTTCAGATTTTGGATAGAAGAGATCAGGAGCTTCGCAACAAGACATTCCCTTTGGTTCTTGTGCAATGGCAACACCATGCTCGGGAAGAAGCTACATGGGAGCGTGAAGCCGAAGTCAAAGCAAAGTACCCAGAATTAATTGAATGAGTTTTTGTATAAGTTTGTATATGACTTGTAATTTTCTTTTTGGTTTGTAATGCAAGTAGCTTCTAAATTTCGAGGACGAAATTTTTGTAAGGGGGGGAGGATGTAGAGCCCCGGACCTTTTAACATTTAATGCATGACACTTTTGTTGCCATTTTGCCTTTAAAGAGGTATAATTAATAAATAAGGAAGAAATTGGAAATTCCGAAACGTCACAAATGTTCCTTTTCGAAGTACGAACCCAACGCAAGTTGAATTGTCAAAATCGGGCGAACGAGTCAAAAGATATGGCCAAAACAGTCTGGACCTACAGGCAATCGTAGCTCGGAAGGCACTAAGGACGTAGCTCGGAAGGCACTAAGGACGTAGCTCGGAAGGCACTAAGGATGTAGCTCTGATAACGTGCTCTGACAACGTGCTCTGATAAGGCACAGACAACGCATAGACAACGTATACGTTGTGCATCCGTTGTGCAACAGACAACGGGTACGTCGTGCAGCAGACAACGTGTACGTTGTACAGCTCACGACGGGCACGTTGTACATAAGACAACGGACAACGAGCTTAGCACTATGCACAACACAATGTGACAACGGGTTCGGCACCCTTCACAGCACAACGTGTTTGGCACTATTCACAGCACAACGTGTTCGGCACTATTCACAGCACAACGTGTTTGGCACTATTCACAGCTCAACGTGTTCGGCACTCGTGTTTTTGCAGAAATTTTAGTAAGGGTATTATGGTCTTTTGGTCGGTTCACTCTTACCTTAAGAGTTTAACCCGAGCCTTTAGGGCTCATTCTCAACACTTAGAGGATTTGGGGGATTAGAAGAGAGGAGAAAGGGTTTCCTAAGCTAGGGTTTTGCTTTTGGAGAAGAATCAAAGGGGTTTTGAGACCCTAGATCACTTCAAGTCCGGTTTTTCTCCAAGATCACGGCTCAAGCACTCGTGGAGAGCGTTCCCCAAGCTAGGGCAGCACCTCACGGTCGTTTTTGGAAGGGGTTTCTTCCTCATTCTTCAAGGTCGGTACTTCTTGCTACCCTCCTAGTTATAGTTCCTTCTTTTACTTTATTTCTCTTTGTTTTCTTTCATTTACACATATGCTATGAGATGGATGGGTGTGAATGGTGAATGGAGATGGAATAGGCGATTGGATGCCAATGGTTGTGTTGTGATGATTGAAACAGGGGAGGGCATTGTATCCATAATAAACACACATTTATGATGTGAGTAAACTCACCTAGAAAAGCATGATTTAGGTTTAAATGAATAATGAACATACCATGTTTGATGAAATGCCAAGGTGAATAAAGTGAGTTGTAAATTAGGAAATGCATGCCTAATAAATTATGGATATTGCTAGGGCCTATGATAGTGTGTTTTCTTGCTTTCCCTAAATGATGTGAATATTACATTGCTCAATCATTGATTTTATATGTGTTGTGAATTACCCAAATGTCATATTTAAATTTAAATGCAAGTATGTACACGGTTCCCACGAGCACGGCATGCATGACATGATTTATCGAGGTTTTCAAGAACATGGTTAGAGGTGGGACATATCCTACGATATGTTTTACCTCGCTTTTCACTAGAAAACAAGAACCAACATTCCACGAGGGGTCTCCCCTCACTCACAAGTGCATATCATGAAGAAGGGTCTCCCTTCCCTCGCAAGTACATACATATCATGAAGAAGGGTCTCCCTTCCCTCGCAAGTGCATTGCATAAAGAAGGGTCTCCCTTCCCTCTCAAGGCATCTCACAAGGATATCTCACAAGTGTATCTCACAAGTTACCTGATCACAAGCAAGCACGCATGACATGCATGACTTGACACGTACGACACGCTCGACAAGATCAAGTAAGACAAACACGACAAACTTTCAAGTACGAAAAGATATTTCAAGCCAAGTCAAGTGCACGATGTGTTCAAGAGGTTTTATCGGCTTTCTACGAAATACAAGCATGATTATAAATTGCTTTACTTCCTTGTATGATATGACTTGTTTCCGTCTAACATATATGAATTGCTCTTGATTTATGTATTGCCATTTTTATGCTATGACTATTGGTTAGTATTTGGTACCCGCTGAGTATTCCATGCACAGCCGTACTTCTTATGTCGGCAGGTTCTGAGGGAGCTGCTGCTCCATTTGATGTTTGTGCTCCTGGTCCATGGGTGGAAGAGGAGTACGTCGAGGAGCCTTTGGAGGAACCTCCCGTAGAGGGTTATCAGTAGGTGGTGTTAGATTCTGAGTGGATTGGCTGTGGGTGAGCATGAGTGATTATATCCATGTATTTTGGCGGGCATGTCCGCACTTTCTTTGTTTTGATTTCTTTGTATTAAACTTGTACCATGTGTACATACTTAGAGGTTGTTAGACTTCTGCTGTGTTTTATAGTTATGTTTCCGCTGTCATCCTCTATTGTATATGCTCTGTGGGTTTTTGCAGGTTGGTTTGTCAAGCAAGTCATGTAAGCCATGATTAGTCGTCTAAAGTTCACTCTAACTCCTAGGGTGGGTTTTGGGTCGCGACAAATATAGAGATGAGGTTTTATTTATTAAATGTTAGTTAATAAATCTCATGGTGTTTGACACCCTTGCTTAAGCATTCTTGGCAATTAAAGCTTATTTCGATTTGAATTTATTCATGGATTTTCGGATTTGTATTTGATTAGAAGAATCGATACAGTTTCGGTATTTCGGCCATAACTTTGTGACAGTAAGTCCGATTTAGGTCCATCAGTACATAGTTTCAAAGCTGTCAAAAATATCTACAACTTCCGTGAAGAAAGTTTTTCCAGAATCAATCGTTTTGAGGGTCAAAAATTGAGTCAAAAATCTAAAGTGGGAAAAGGATTTTTCTAAATTAATTTCCCCAGAGGCTTTCAAATTTTTCCTAAATTCCATTATTTGATTTGAGAGCATGGGATGCTATTCAATCGTTTAATGGGCTATCAATTAATTAAATAGTTTAATTATTTGATTCGAGAGCACGGGCTCAGATTTAAATAAAGTGTTTAATTATCTGCTTTGAGTCCATGGGCTATCATTTAATTAATTGTTAATTATCATATCCTTTACGGTACCTTAAAGAGTTTATGAGAATTATACCATAATTATTGTAGTTGATTTGGATCAATTACATGTGCTCAGAATTACTGGCTATATAGTATTTATAAGTTTTTATTTGATTAATAGTTAATCAAGTAATTACATAAATGCCATTGGTTGAGATACAGGGTTTTATCTCAAGTGAATTTTAATTGATAGAGATCAATTATTTTATGGACATTTAATACTATTGTTTAGGGTATTATTTTATTTAATTGTTGAATGAAATAATCCCTAAAGCAGTTGGCCCTTATGGAAAATTTTGAATTCATCTATTATTGATTTTAAATTTATTTTTGGAATCAATATAAAGTGATATTAAAAATTAGTGATTTACTGATTTTTATTTTGGTATTTAATAGTTATTAGATCAAAATAATATGGAAGGGATTAGATCCCTAGACTAGTCGAATTTAATATGGCGTTTTCTATTTGTTTATCAATTGAGGAATGTGAGGATGAATTTTAGGGTTAGATTAAATCTTAGAGAAATTGTTTCTCTCAAAGATTTCCCAAGCACTAAAGGAAAATAGATTTCTTTTAATGATGATCTAAAAGCCCTAAGATGTCCTTCTTAACATGCTTGCTTTCTTTGCTCTAGGATTTTTCTATTAAATGTTAATAGAGGCTTTAACCATATGGGAAAGAGTTTCCCTAAGGTTAGCAAAACCCTTGTTGAGGTTATGGGCTTTCTAAGTAAATTGTCATGCCATATTATTATTCCTAGTTGATAAATAGTTAATATATATTCTTGTTGAATGGTGGATGGGTTCTATGATCATGCCTTATTCTCTCTCTACTATCTTCTCTTTCTTCTTATGGGTTGTACTCCCATTGAGTACCCTATTTTGAATGGTGTCAAGATTTCTTATTTTGAATATGATATAATTTTAGTATTAGGAGTTGCTGATTTTTCTATGAAGAAATCATATTGAAGATATAAGGTGATGGTGATTGCATGGAGAATAAATCTTGGAGGGCGTTCTACAAGAGTAGTTGTAGGATTTCTAAGATAACATGATCATGTGGACCCATTATGTGACCTTATTATTTATTTCATGTGATGATTTGTTATAGCTTTTAGTTGCTTAGAAAAGTCCATAACCCTTGTGATAATGTGATTATTGTTTTTGTATAAATTTTAGATAATTGGATCAAATCCCACAATATGTGTTTTGTTGAAACATAAAAAGTTTGTGTTAAAATAAAACACATTATTATAACCCTTTTGGACATGATGCATGTAGTCCATGTTGAAATTTTTATGTGGAATATGTTACTTGTATGATTATGAGATAATTGTGCCTTAATTGGCATAGATGTAAGCTAACAATATTCACGATTATGGGAAGTGCTTGAGTGACACTTATAGACCCTAGTAGAAGTTTTAAAGAATTGTTTAAAGACTCTCGTAATTTCTTTTAGTCTTAGGGTTGGTGAACCCTAGTGTGCTGAAATTAATTCGTGGAGAATTAAAGGGTAATATAGTCCATTTTGACTTATGGGCTTTAGTGATGCACATGGATACTTTATAATTGTTATTTTGGGCCCATGGTGCTTGGTATGACCAATGGTCCATCATATGGATGAAAGAACCATCTAAAGCCCATTGATGTTAAAAATGACCTTTGTACCCTTGGATTAGATCCATTAAGATTTTTGGGGCTCTTGGGAGTTCATTGGAATTAGTTTGATCCAATTAAACAAAATTTGATTTATTATCATATGATGATTTTGTATGTTGTTCTATACATGTGATACAATGATATATATTGTGAATGCTTATGATATATGCATTAAATGTATAATTTGTTCATAATATTCTTTTTTCCCTCAAGAAAAATATTAAGTGAATTAAATGGGCTAATTTATCCTACAGGATAGTATTGCCCTATGACCTTCCATTATCAATAAGACTAAGAATTAATTAGCCTGAGTCTTGTCTTGCCAAAAGATATTGACATAATTCAGTTTGAATTAAACTCCTAGAGCCTTATTTCTAGAGTAGATAGGTTTGTGTATGACGTAATAGGGAGTGTCAACTAAAATGGGGGCACAACCCTACTTGATCATATGACGAACCATAATGATGGGTTTCACTTAACCAAGGAACATGACGGCTGAAATAGTGACTGTAACGCCCCAAAATACCCCCTAGGAGTTTAAGGATACTTTGGGCGTGACTATACGTACCTGCCAAACCATCCTGTCATGAACAAGATAATTAACGTACTAAACAATGATAATCAGAGCGCGAAAGCTAAACATAAATGCGGAAGCGTAAACTAACTTTTTCTTTTCTTCTAAGATTTCCAAGTTAACATATATACAAAACATGTCTAAGTCCAAGGTGGACAAACCCACCTATCAAAATGTCAAAATACATAAAAGACCCTCTCGTACTCTCCCCTCAACAGTAGTCGAGGTATGGCCACACATCAAGGTCTCGGTCCGCCTGAGACTGCAGTGGGATAGACGGCTCTCTCTCCTCGATATACTCTTCCTCGACCCAAGGCTCTGGGTCGAGGGCTCCCTCAGTACCTGCCGACATGGAAGTACGGCTGAGCATGGAATACTCAGCGAGTACAAGCTACTAGCTATCCATAACAATAATAAACATGCAAAGAGTAGTACAGTACCAATCATCAATTCCAGGCAATAGTAAAATCATAGAATTAAACGATATTAATCATGGAAAAATATTATCATCTTGATGAGCATCAATGCAAAAACGCCGACAAAACTCATACTTGAAAACCCGTTTCCATGTCCCGGTATGCATTTTAAAACCATGTATGCGTGCATGCATGAATGTCTTGTCATCATCTTGTAACCTTGTATCTTGTAACTTGTGAGCCAGAGGCTAGCACCCGAATCTCCCGGGGCTGCCAACCTCCTTAATATGTATGGTTTTCTTGTGAACCAGAGGCTAGTACCCGAATGTCCCTGGGCTACCAACCTCCTTGACAACATGTGATTTTTATTACTTGTTTAGTTTTCTTGTGAGCCAGAGGCTAGTACCCGAATGTCCTTGGGCTACCAACCTCCTTGACAATATGTATTTTAGGGGTTTTCTTGTGAGCCAGAGGCTAGTACCCGAATGTCCCTGGGCTACCAACCTCCTTGACATGCAATATTTTCTTGTTGGTTATTATATGCACATGCTCTTGAAATCTCGGTTCATGCCATCAAGCGTGCTCGTGTACGTGTCAATCGTGACAACCATGGAATAAGGATAATAAGAGAGGTATGACATCACCATTCAATTCACAATATATGCATATGAGAATTTGAGTAATCAACATGGTATTTAAATCCATTCATCATTCATGAGAATACATGTATAAGGCCTATTTCCCTTTTTCTTGCTTCAAATCATTATTTCATAGTTTAGGCATTTTGTCAAACACATCACATGCAATGTTCCTCCATAGTTCATCTTCTTATTTTTAGTGCATATTTTCCATCCAATAATCAAAGTGAGTTCATTATTGGTAAAATGCCCATCCTCCATTTTTCCATTACACAAACCACACATACCACACATCATACATTCGGCATCCCATCGCCTCAATCAATCTCCCATCCACACATCCATATCCTTTTTCCTTTTTTTGTTTGTAATTATTAGAATGATACATTTTACAAGGAAGGAAACCTACTAACATGAATCACATTTCACATAAAAAGCCTAGATTATCGCTAGGGAAAGTTAATAGGGTGTACTAACCTTAGATCAAGGCTTGATCTTGGTAGGAACCTTGATTTAAGCTCCAACTTGAAAGGAGGAAACCTTTTCTTGAGGGAGACTTGGCTTGGGAAAGAAAACCCTCTTAAAATACCTTGGAGAATGCTGCCCTAGCTTGAGAACGAGATCCCCCACGAGCTTGAGCCTTGAACTTGAAGTAATCTAAGTTTGGGGATGATCTAGGGTTGTCAAACCCTTTGATTTCCCTCTCCAATGGAAACCCTAGGTGAAAACCCTCTTCTTCTCCTCCCTTTCTCTCTAAATGTTCTAAGTGTAGTGAATGAGGGTTCAAATGGTCGAGCAAGCCTTTATGGGTAAGGGTTTAACGCCCAAAAGATGAAAATGCCCTTATAAAAATTTATGCAAAACACGGGGACCGAGCGATCGGTGGTTATGACCGATCGATCGGTACTTTGACCGAGCGACCGGTCAAAAAACTACTCTCTGGAAAATTTCCTCATACAAAATTTTTGACCGTGCGATAGCTACCGATCGATCGGTTTTGGACCGATCGATTGCTGACTGGACTGAGCGATCGGTGCTCTGCATGTCTGGACTGTTTTGACCATATCTTTTGACTCGCTCGTCCGATTTCGACGATTCAACTTTCGTTGGATTCATCTTTCTAAAATGAACATTTCTGACATTTCAGAATTTCCGATTTCTCCTTTATTTATTAGTTTGACTACGAGGAAGACCAATTAGGCACGAAAGTGCTATTCATTAAATATAGAAAAGTTTGGGATGCTACAATGACAGTCATGTTGTCCTTGGAGGTCGTAAAGAAATTAGGAATCACTGATTTACATAAGGAGTTATGCATGAGATGCTCAGTGATGAATAGTTACTATCCACCTTGTAGTGCATGTGTGGTACTGTCCTAAAATGGAAGATTGCATGTGTATTATAAGGCACCCAATTCTTATCAGAAATATGAAGTAGCATATTTCCTAATTTTATAGATTGAGGGGTCTATGAAATTTGACTGAATGATGAGTAATATCATCAAAGATCGAAAGCCCTGATCTAATGATATTATAATGTGTGAAATATTATGATGTATGTGTCATTATATGTCGCGCCCCAAAATACCCCCTAGGAGTTGGGATACTTTGGTGACGTAACTTGTACTAAAACTAACCTGCAAAGAGTATACAAGGCTTGCAAAATAGAGAACTAAAAATTTGTTTAATCACTTAACGGTATTCCAAGCACAAATTGTCTACAATAATTGAATATAAAATAAAACATGTACATGACTCCTTAACTTGAGTCCCAACTCAAGTGATACAATTATCCCCTAGACATAAGAACCCCAAAAATACATGTCTCTCCCCCTCAACCCAACCGTAGGGTCAGAGGCCACCCTTAACATCTGGCTAACCATCTGAATACCGTCTTGCTCTCCTTTAGCTACCTCAATCCAAGGGACAAGAGTCCACACCTCGTATAATGTACCCGCCCACATAAAGGTACGGCTGAGCATGGAATACTCAGTGAGTACAAGCTACTAGCTAACAATAATAATAACAATAAAATAGCGTACATAATACAGTTCATCATTTCATTTCTAAAATCAGAGTGCGGAAGCAATAACAAATAACAAGTATAATCTTAAACATCATGTTTAAACTCATACCTAGGCTCATGCTTTAATTAAAACATATTTCACCTTTCTTGTGATTCTTGTAAATTAGACTTTACATTTTATGCTTCGTGTGGGTTCCTTATATGTCTCGTGAGTATCATGCGTGTTTTCTTGTCTACTTGCTTGTGAAGTTTCTTGTTTGCCTGGGAACAGATGATAATGCCCGTACCTGGTCTTAGTACATTATCACCCTTCCATTATTTCTTAATTCTTGCTTGGAGATAGATACTAGTACCTGTACCTGGTCTTAGTATACTAGTATCCTCTCATACTTGTTGGAAATAGATGTTAATGCCCGTACTTGGTCTTAGTACATTAACACCCTTTCATATTACCTTGGAAACATATATTAGTGCCCCGTACCTAGTCTTAGTACACTAGCATACTTTCATATTATTCTTGTCTTGGAAACAAATACTAGTGCCCGTACCTGGTCTTAGTACACTAGTATCCTTTCATCCTTGTCATTTTACTTGGAGACAGATGCTAGTACCCGTACCTGGTCTTAGTATACTAGCATCCTCTCATACTTGTTGGGGAACAGATGTTAGTGCCCGTACTTGGTCTTAGTACACCAACACCCATCCCTGTTTCTTTATTCTTGCGTATCGTGTTTTCTTGTGAGCCAGGTATGACATATCCTAGGGATATGCCCTACCCTTGACATTCATGTCTGTTTAACTTGTGAGCCAGAGGCTAGCACCCGAACATCCCTGGGCTACCAACCTCCTCGATGTTTCATTTACTTGTGAGCCAGAGGCTAGCACCCTTTCACTTGGGCTACCAACCTTCTTGACATATCCTTTCCTTATTCTTGTTGTTTCATCTACTCATATAGGGAAAACCTCGGTTTATGCGTACGTGCTTGGTGTGTGTGGCATTCGTGACGATCATACTATCATAAATAAATCAAGGGATACACATTGCATTTTAATTCTCTTTTTAATAATCAGGTTAACATGAAACAATAAAGCATAATGTGACATTTTTTGCAATTGCATAGGCATGAGGAATTAAATGAAAACATGTAGAGCATTTGTTCTAAAATCACCTTTTTAAGGAAAGCTACACAATTCATATTTCTCAAATCCTTTAATTAATTTTTTTGGCATTCACATTCATGCATTTTGTCAAACACCTAATGTACAACACATTCATAACCACATTATTTCAAGTTCTTTAAGTTCATATATTTCGTCAAACATATGGTGTGCGTTCATTATGAGTAAAGTGCCCCTCCACCATTCTCTATCATAATACGCATCACAACCAAAGGCATCCAATCGCCTTAACCCATTCACATCCCACACATCCACATTCAATCCATTTATCTTGTTTATTTTAGGGAAATGACATATTTCAACCACAGAGAAAAAATGGGAGAGATTCAATACATATTCACTTAAGAAATTCTAGGTTATTACCAAAGTAGTTAGTAGGGTGTACTAACCTTGAGTCAAGACTTGATCTTGGGTGAAAACCCTTGATTTGAAGCTCAACATGGAAGAAAGAAGACCCTTGCTTGAAGAATGCTTGAGGGTGGAAGAAACCCTTTTGAGGAAAGCCTTGAAGAACACTGCCCTAGCTTTGGAAAACACTCCCCACAAGTTTGAGGCTTGGCTTTGGAGGAAACCAACTTTGTGAAGATCCTTGGATGTTCAAACCCTTGATCTCTTTACCAAGGATGCCCTAGGAGAAAGAACCTCTTCTTCTTCTCTAACTCTCTCTCAAATTTCTGCCATAAGGGTTTATGAAACCCTTAGGCTCGAGCAAGCCTTTATAGGCAAGGTGAAAATGCCCAAAACACAAAAATCCCTTAATGAAATTTCTGCAAAACACGATTGTAGAGCCCCGGACCTTTTCACATTTTATGCATGACACTTTCGTTGCCATTTTGCATTTAAAGAGGTATAATTAATAAATAAGGAAGAAAATAGAAAATTTTGAAAAGTCAAAAATGTTCCTTTTCGAAGTACGAACCCAACGCAAGTTGAATTGTCAAAATCGGACGAACGAGTCAAAAGATATGGCCAAAATAGTCTAGACCTGCAGGAAAACGTAGCTCGGTTATGCACTAAGGACGTAGCTCGGTTAGGCACTAAGGACGTAGTTCTGTTAGGCTCTAAGGACATAGCTCGGTTATGCACTAAAGACGTAGCGCTGATAGCGTGCTCTGACAACGTGCTCTGATAAGGCACAGACAACGCATAGACGACGTATTCGTTGTGCATCCGTTGTGCAACAGACAACGGGTACGTTGTACATCAACAATGGGTACGTTGTACATCAACAACGGGTACGTTGTACAGCAACAACGGGTACGTTGTACACCACACAACGGACAACGTGTTCAGCACTGTTCACAGCACAACGTGTTTGGCACTGTTCACAGCACAACGTGTTCAGCACTGTTCACAGCTCAACGTGCTCGGTCCTCGCGTTTCGTACAATTTTCAGTAAGGGTATTAGGGTCTTTTGGTCGGTTCACTCTTACCTTAAGAGTTTAACCCGAGCCTTTAGGGCATCATTCGACACTTAGAGAGTTTGAGAGAATAGGAGAAAGGGGAGAAGGCGATTCCAAACCTAGGGTTTCCACTTTGGAAGAGAAATCAAAGGGGTTTTGAGACCCTAGATCAACCCCAAGCCCGTTTTCTCCAAGATCACGGCTCAAGCACTCGTGAGGAGCATCTCCTCAAGCTAGGGCAGCAACTCACGGTCGTTTTTGGATGGGGGATTTCTTCCTCACTTGATTAAGGTCGGTACTTCTTGCTACCCTCCTAGTTATAGTTCTTCTTTCCCCTTTTATTTCTCTTTATTTTCCTTTATTTACACCTGCGCTATGAGATGGATGGTGGTGAATGGTGAATGGTGAATGGAGATGGAATGGGCGATTGGATGCCAATGGTTGTGTTGTGATGATTAAAATGGGGAGGGCATTGTTCCAATAATGAACATACATGCATGATCTGAGTAAAACCCATCTAGAAAAGCATGTTGTAGGGTAAATGAATAATGAACATACCATGTTTGATGAAATGCCAAGGTGAATAAAGTGAGTTGTAAATTAGGAAATGCATGCCTAATAACTTATGAATATTGCTAGGGCCTATGATAGTGTGTTTTCTTGCTTTCCCTAAATGATATGAATATTACATTGCTCAATCATTGATGTTATATGTGTTGTGAAATTACCCAAATGTCATATTTAAATTTAAATGCAAGTATGTACACGGTTCCCACGAGCACGGCATGCATGACATGATCTATCGAGGTTTTCAAGAACATGGTTAGAAGTGGGACATATCCTACGATATGTTTTACCTCGCTTTTCACAAGAAAACAAGAACCAACATTCAACGAGGGGTCTCCCCTCACTCACAAGTGCATATCATGAAGAAGGGCCTCCCTTCCCTCGCAAGTACATACATATCATGAAGAAGGGTCTCCCTTCCCTCGCAAGTGCATTGCATAAGAAGGGTCTCCCTTCCCTCTCAAGGCATCTCATAAGTACATCTCACAAGGATATCTCACAAGTTACATGATCACAAGCAAGCACGCATGACATGCATGACATGACACGACATACAAGAATCAAGCAAGATAGACAAGACAAGCTTTCAAGTACGAAAAGATATTTCAAGCCAAGTCAAGTGCACGATGTTTTCAAGAGGTTTTATCGGCTTTCTACGAAATACAAGCATGATTATAAATTGCTTTACTTCCTTGTATGATATGAATTGTTTCCTTCTAACATATATGAATTGCTTCTGATCAATGTATGCTATCTGTGTGCTATAATTGTTGGTTAGTATTTAGTACCCGCTGAGTATTCCATGCTCAGCCGTACTTCTTTTGTCGGCAGGTTCTGAGGGAGCTGCTGCTCCATTTGATGTTTGTGCTCCTGGTCCATGGGTGGAAGAGGAGTACATCGAGGAGCCTTTGGAGGAACCTCCCGTAGAGGGTTATCAGTAGGTGGTGTTAGATTCTGAGTGGATTAGCTGTGGGTGAGATGAGAGATATACGTTCATGTATTTTGGCGGGTCTGTCCGCACTTTCTTTTGGTTACTTTTTGCATAAACTTGGAATTGCGTATGTATATACATCGAGGTTTGGTAGATTTCCGCTGTGCTTTATGGTCATGTTTCCGCTATAATGTCCTCTATGCTATATGCTCTGTGGGTTTTTGCAGGTTGGTTGTCAAGCAAGTCATGTAAGCCATGATTAGTCGTCCAAAGTTCACTCTAACTCCTAGGGTGGGTTTTGGGTCGCGACAGAAGTGGTATCAAAGCCTAGGCTTTAGGTCTCTAGGGTCACTTAGAATCTTATACCACGGCTTGACAAGAGCATATGTTAGGAAACAAGTTAGGATAGAAGTAAGTCGGAAGAGAGTCTTGATCCAAGTATAAGACTAAACTTTAGTCTTAGTCTAAAATGGTTGCTTTAACCAAGTACGGGTCCTAGGTACGCTAGAACACTAAATTATAAGTATAATGTGATGAATACTCTGATGACTTGATGTGAGGTATATTAGTATTATACAACTAATACAAATTGAATTATTGTGAAAGGACATTGAAATAAACTGTGGTTTCAAGTTAGACTCATGTGGTGCTATTGTTCTCAGGACTTTCACGAGGCGTGGCACACTGGGTCGTGGACCACACACAAGAGCTTGATCTTCTTCTAGAGATGAGGATGAGCAGCCGGACCTCTCTCTGGTCTTAGGCTCTATTGCTGAGACACTCGCCATACTGGCGGCTCGGCAGGCTATACCATCATCGGCGGCACCTACTCCACCGCCCGCAGCTCCAGTACATCGTACCGCTGGAGTTGAGGCATTCAGGAGATTGAGGCCTCCACCCTTCCATGGGAGTGTGGACCCTCTTGCTGCGAAGGCATGGATCCTCCAGATGGAGAAGATCTTTGCGGTCCTCTCACCTACAGAGGAGGATAGAGTATCATGGGCAGTTTTCATGCTAGAAGGTGAAGCCCACCATTGGTGGTTGTCCGCATTGAGGATGCGAGAGTTGACCATGCAGGGTCAACCTTGGACTTGGGATGAGTTCAAGGACGCTTTTTACAAGAAGTATTTTCCGATTGGAGCACGGAAAAAGAAAGAGAGAGAATTCATCAACCTCGAGCAAGGTTTGATGTCGGTGGCACAATACGAGGCCAAGTTCTCGGAGTTATCATGCTTCGCGACTCACATGGTTGCCACCGAGGCAATGAAGGCAAGAAGGTTTGAGCAAGGGCTCAAAGATGTTATCATGGAGAAGGTTTCGGTTTTCAGACATGCTACCTACCCTGAGGTAGTAGACAAGGCCTTATTGGTCGAGGCCAATTCAGTGGCAGTGTCCAAAAAAAGGGAGTTGGCGAGAGGCCAAGCTAGTAGTTCAGCACCTCCAGAGAGGCGGGCTCGTACCGGCCCTTATCAGTATGCGTGGCCAACACCACCGATGAGGCCGACTTATGCGCCTCCAGCTCCACGGCAGTATGTCCCTCAGGCACCGCGACCTTAGGCTCTTCCGGCCCCTCCGACCTATACACACGAGGTCTGTACTTCGTGCAGCCGAAGGCACCCGGCAGGAGATTGCCGAAGGGCATCGGGTGGATGCTTTCATTGTGGTCGCCAGGGCCATATGATCAGGGATTGCCCCAGTCGGCATTTACAGGCCAGTCTCAGGGGATTAGACCACCAGCACGCCCAGCAGGATCATATCAGGCGTCATCTCAGACTACCCGGTCTACACCTCAGTCTCGCCAGGCGAACCAGGGGCGTGTATTTGCTTTGACAGAGGGTGATGCACTTGCATCTGACGATGTAGTGCAAGGTACGCAGTTGTAATTTATTTAATTACCCGTAAATTAAACTGTTAAGTATTATTTGATTGTGTACGTACTTGACATGTTATATATGTATATATACCTATGTGTATACACTGTTGATGTTTGAATTGACGTAACTAGTTAAAATTTCAGGAACCCTACTAGTCAATGAGTATTTGGCTCGAGTATTGATTGATACCGGGTCTACTCATTCATTTGTCTCGCCGAGTTTTTCAGAAGGCTTTTCTGTAGAGCCAAGTCAGCTAGAACCGGAGTTAGCCATTTCGACTCCTCTCAGCAAAACAATATTGGCAGATAAAGTGTATAGAAATGGTGTGGTCCAAGTTGGAAGCCACGAGTTGGCGGTTGATTTCATCGTCCTTGGATTCCAAGACTTTGATGTTATATTGGGAATGGATTGGTTAGCAGCACATCATGGGCATGTAGCTTGCTTTGAGAAAATGGTACTCTTCAAGCTAGTAGAAGGAAAACCATTCCACTTTCGCGGGTTGAAAAGTAGATATATTGCTCGTTTTGCGGCGTTGAGCTTAGCTATCCCCGAGGCAAAGGACTCATCGACTATTCCGGTTGTGAGTGAATTCCTGGATGTATTTCCAGAGGAGTTGCCAGGATTGCCTCCAGACAGGGAGATTGAATTTGTGATCGAGCTTGCACCAGGCACAGCTCCTGTTTTCAGAGCTCCGTATAGAATGGCCCCTATTGAACTCAAAGAGTTAAAGACCCAGTTGGAAGAATTACAAGGTCTTGGTTTCATTCGACCAAGTGTCTCACCATGGGGTGCCCCGGTGTTGTTTGTTAAGAAGAAAGATGGCTCGATGCGGATGTGTGTCGATTACCGGTAATTGAACAAAGTCACTATAAAGAATAGGTATCCATTGCCTAGGATTGATGACTTGTTCGATCAGTTGAAGGGAGCGAGATTTTTCTCGAAGATAGACCTTCGATCGGGTTATCACCAGTTGAAGATTAAGGTGGAAGATGTTCCCAAAACTGCTTTCAGGACTCGGTATGGACACTACGAGTTCTTGGTGATGCCTTTTGGACTCACGAACGCGCCGGCAGCCTTTATGGATTTGATGAATCGGGTGTTCCGGCCATATCTTGATAGGTGCGTGATTGTATTTGTTGATGACATCTTGGTCTATTCCAGACACGGGAAGATCACACACGCGACCTATGCCTTGCTTTGGAAATGCTAAGAGAGCACAAGCTATACGCCAAACTTAGCAAGTGTGAGTTTTGGTTGGAAGAGGTGGTATTCCTAGGCCATGTTGTTTCTGCAGAAGGTATCTCGGTAGATCCGAAGAAGATCGAAGCAGTTATGAGTAGGCGAGGCCCAAGAGTGTCACGGAGATACGCAGTTTTCTTGGGTTGGCAGGCTACAACAGGAGATTCGTAGAGGGTTTCTCTAGCCTTGCAGCACCGCTCACTTACCTGACAAGGAAGAACGCCAAGTTTGTATGGAGTGATAAGTGCGAGGTCAGTTTCACGGAACTGAAGAAGAGGCTTACTACAGCCCCTGTCCTTACTGTGCCATCCGGACCTTATGGGTATGAGGTGTATAGTGATGCCTCGCACGTTGGACTTGGGTGCGTACTCATGCAGCACAAGAAAGTCATTGCCTATGCATCAAGGCAGTTGAAGGAGCATGAGAAGAATTATCCCACGCACGACTTGGAGCTTGCGGCGGTCGTGTTTGCACTTAAGATTTGGCGTCATTACCTTTATGGGGTGGAGTTCTATGTGTTCACTGATCACAAGAGTCTCAAGTATCTCTTTTCCCAAAAGGAGCTGAATCTAAGGCAACAGCGTTGGATGGAATTTTTGAAAGACTATGATTGTACCATTCAATACCACCCGGGTAAAGCAAATGTAGTGGCTGATGCTTTGAGTAGAAGACCTCCGGGGTTATTAGCATGCATGTTAGTGCAGGAATAGAAGCTACTTGAAGACTTGGCAAATCTGGACATTAGTGTGAATGACTCTGTCCGTGGTCCTATCTTGGCAAATGTCACGGTTCGGCCATACATTATGGATTTGATCCAAGAATACCAAGCCACGGATGCTGAATTGTTGGCTTATCGGGACAAGGAAGTTGCTAAGGGTAGTGAGGACTTCTCTCTCACTAGTCGGGGTGCTATCACATTCAAGGGAAGGCTGTGCGTCCCAGCCAATGCAGATCTTCGAAGAGAGATTTTGGATGAAGCACACCGTTCGAAGTACACAGTGCATCCAGGGGGTACAAAGATGTACCGGAACCTCAAGAGTCACTTTTGGTGGCGGAATATGAAGAGGGAGGTTGCGGAATATGTAGCACGGTGCTTGGTGTGTCAACAGGTAAAAGCAGAACACATGCGACCCGCCGGTCTATTGCATTCTCTTCCTATTCCCGAATGGAAATGGGAGAACATATCCATGGATTTCATAGTTGGCTTGCCAAAAACGGCAAGGGGCTCAGATGCGATATGGGTAGTAGTGGATCGTTTGACGAAGTCCGCTCACTTCTTACCTTACCGAACTACTTTCAACTCTAGTCAGTTAGCCGCTTTGTACATCAAGGAAGTGGTGAGGTTGCACGGAGTGCCCGTTAGTATTGTGTCAGATCGGGATCCAAGATTCACATCACGATTCTGGAAAAGCTTCCAGGAGGCCATGGGTTCCCAACTTGATTTCAGCACCGCTTTTCATCCACAGACGGATGGACAAATCGAGAGAGTGAACCAAGTCATTGAAGACATGCTTCGGGCTTGTATGTTGGATTTCAGAGGCAGTTGGGAAGAGCACTTGCCTTTGGTTGAATTCGCCTATAATAACAGCTATCAGGCGAGTATCCAAATGGCACCATTTGAGGCCTTGTATGGGCGAAGCTGTAGGTCTCCTCTCTATTGGGATGAGGTAGGAGAAAGGAAAGTACTTGGTCCGGAGTTGATTGAGCAAACTGCAGGCACAGTTAAGATCATTCGGGATCGATTGAAAGCCGCTCACGATCGCCAGAAAAGTTATGCGGACACGCGCCGTAGGGACTTGGAATTTCAAGTAGGGGATCAAGTTTTTGTGAAAGTATCTCCTAGCAAAGGGATCATGAGATTTGGAAAGCGAGGCAAGCTTAGTCCTCGGTATGTTGGGCCTTTTGAGATTATCACACGAGTTGGTGAGGTTGCTTACAGGGTAGCTGTCGCGACCCAAAACCCACCCTAGGAGTTAGAGTGAACTTTGGACGACTAATCATGGCTTACATGACTTGCTTGACGAACCAACCTGCAAAAACCCACAGAGCATATACAATAGAGGATAACAGCGGAAGTCTACCAAACCTCTATGTATATACATACGCAAATCCAAGTTTATACAAAAAGCAACAAAAAGAAAGTGCGGACAGACCCGCCAAAATACGTGGATATAATCTCTCATCTCACCCACAGCTATTCACTCAGAATCTACAACCGCCTAATGGTAACCCTCAACGGGAGGTTCCTCCAAAGGCCCCTCGACATACTCCTCCTCCACCCATGGACCAGGAGCACAAACATCAACTGGAGCAGCAGCTCCCTCGGAACCTGCCGACATAAGAAGTACGGCTGGGCATGGAATACTCAGCGGGTACTAAATACTAACCAACAGTCATAGTATACAGATAGCATACATAAAGTAGGAAACAAATTTGCATATATAGAACATGAACAATTTATATCATACAAGGAAGTAAAGCAATTTATATTCATGCTTGCATTCAGAAAAACTGATAAAACCCTTGAAAACATCGTGCACTTGACTTGACTTGAAATACCCTTTGCGTGATTGTGAACCTGTTAACCGTGTCATGCTTGTCATGCTTGCATCATGCGTGCCATGTCATGTCATGCGTGTCATGCGAGTATCATGCTTGCTTGTTCATAATTTAAACATGTTCACATGCCTAGTTGCCGTTCATAGTCCGTCGCAACTAGTACCCTATATGCAGATGGGTATGCCTAGTTACCGTTCATAGCCCGTTGCAACTAGCACCCATGCGGAATGTGAATGCCTAGTTGTCGTTCATAGCCCGTCGCAACTAGCATCCATGCGTGTAATGCCATGCAGAGTTATGTGTGTCATGTGAATGCTATGCTATGCGTGTCATGCCATGCTATGCATGTCATGCGAGGGGATGGGAGACCCTTCTTATGATAATGCATGATTGACTTGTCCTTGCCAAGAGCGAGGTAAAACATATCGTAGGATATGTCCCACCTCTAACCATGTTCTTGAAAACCTCGATAAATCATGTCATGCGTGACGTGCTCGTGGGAACCGTGTACATGCTTGCATTTAAATTTAAATATGACATCTGGGTAATTTCACAACACATATAACATCAATGATTGAGCAATGTAATATTCATATCCTTTAGGGAAAGCAAGAAACACACTATCATAGGCCCTAGAAATATTCAGAATTTCTTAGGTATGCATTTCCTAATTCACAGCTCACTTTATTCACCTTGGCATTTCATCAAACATGGTGTGTTCATTATGGATTTACCCTACAACATGCTTTTCTAGATGGGTTTTTCTCAAATCATACATGTCCGTTCATTATTGGAACAATGCCCTTCCCCATTTGTTCATCACACACAACCCATTGGCATCCAATCGCCCATTCCATCTCCATTCTCCATTCACCATTCACCATTCTCCATTCACCATTCATCCATCTCATGGCACATATGTAAATGAAAGAAAATCAAATGAAAAGAAGGGGAAAGAGGAACTATAACTAGGAGGGTAGTAAGAAGTACCGACCTTGAAGAGGTGAGGAAGAAACCCTCTTTCCAAATGACTGTGTAGCTGCTGCCCTAGCTTGGATCGCGAGCTCCACAATGCCTGAACCGAAATCTTGAAGAAAACGGGCTTGAGGTTGATCTAGGGTTTCAAAACCCCTTTGATTTCTCTCCAAAATGGAAACCCTAGGTTGGAATCGCCTTCTCCCCTTTCTCCTATTCTCTCAAACTCTCTAAGTGTCGAATGATGCCCTAAAGGCTCGGGTTAAACTCTTAAGGTAAGAGTGAACTGACCAAAAGACCGTAATACCCTTACTGGGATTTCTGCAATGACACGAGGACCGTGAATAGTACTGAACACATTGGGCCGTGAACAGTGCCAACTCGTGGTGCTGTGAAGAGTGCCAACTCGTGGTGCTGTGAATGGTGCCAACTCGTGGTGCTGTGAACAGTGCCAACTCGTGGTGCTGTGAATGGTGCCAACTCGTGGTGCTATGAATAGTGCCAACTCGTGGTGCTGAGCCCGTTGTCCGTTGTCCGTTGTCTTATGTACAACGTGCCCGTGGTGAGTTGTACAACGTGCCCGTTGTGAGCTGTACAACGGATGCACACAGTATACGTTGTCTGTGCTACGTTATCAGAGTACGACGTCAGAGCACGTCCTTAGTGCCTTCCGAGCTACGATTTCCTACAGGTTCAGACTGTTTTGGCCATATCTTTTGACTCGTTCATCCGATTTTGACGATTCAACTTGCGTTGTGTTCGTACTTCGAAAAAGAACATTTCTGACGTTTCGAAATTTCCAATTTCTTTCTTATTTATTAATTATACCTCTTAAAAAGGCAAAAATGACAACGAGAGTGTCATGTATTAACTGTGAAAAGGTCCGGGGCTCTACAGTAGCTCTCCCACCTCACATGGCCGCAGTTCACAACGTCTTCCATGTGTCCATACTTCGGAAGTACATTACGGATCCTTCACATGTCATAGACTTGGAATCGTTGGAGATTCGAGAGGACCTCACCTTGATTGAAAAGCCGGTTCAGATTTTGGATAGAAGAGATCAGGTGCTTTGCAACAAGACAATCCCTTTGGTTCTTGTGCAATGGCAACACCATGCTCGGGAAGAAGCTACATGGGAGCGTGAAGACGAAGTCAAAGCAAAGTACCCAGAATTAATTGAATGAGTTGTTGTATAAGTCTGTATAAGACTTGTAATTTTCTTTTTGGTTTGTAATGCAAGTAGCGTCTAAATTTCGAGGACGAAATTTTTGTAAGGGGGGGAGGATGTAGAGCCCCGGACCTTTTCACATTTTATGCATGACACTTTCGTTGCCATTTTGCCTTTAAAGAGGTATAATTAATAAATAAGGAAGAAAATAGAAAATTTCAAAACGACAGAAATGTTCCTTTTCGAAGTACGAACCCAACGCAAGTTGAATCGTCAAAATCGGACGAACGAGTCAAAAGATATGGCCAAAACAGTCTGGACCTGCAGGAAAACGTAGCTCGGTTATGCACTAAGGACGTAGCTCGAGTAGGCACTAAGGACATAGCTCGGTTCTGCACTAAAGACGTAGAGCTGATAGCGTGCTCTGACAACGTGCTCTGATAAGGCACAGACAACGCATAGACAACGTATTCGTTGTGCATCCGTTGTGCAACAGACAACGGGTACGTTGTACATCAACAACGGGTACGTTGTACATCAACAACGGGTACGTTGTACATCAACAACGGGTACGTTGTACAGCAACAACGGGTACGTTGTACACTACACAACGGACAACGTGTTCAGCACTGTTCACAACACAACGTGTTCAGCACTGTTCACAGCACAACGTGTTTGGCACTGTTCACAGCACAACGTGTTCAGCACTGTTCACAGCTCAACGTGCTCGGTCCTCGCGTTTCGCAGAATTTTCAGTAAGGGTATTAGGGTCTTTTGGTCGGTTCACTCTTACCTTAAGAGTTTAACCCGAGCCTTTAGGGCATCATTCGACACTTAGAGAGTTTGAGAGAATAGGAGAAAGGGGAGAAGGCGATTCCAAACCTAGGGTTTCCACTTTGGAAGAGAAATCAAAGGAAACAAGTTAGGATGGAAGTAAGTCGGAAGAGAGTCTTGATCCAAGTATAAGACTAAACTTTAGTCTTAGTCTAAAATGGTCGCTTTAACCAAGTACGGGTCCTAGGTACGCTAGAACACTAAATTATATGTATAATGTGATGAATACTCTGATGACTTGATGTGAGGTATATTAGTATTATACAACTAATACAAATTGAATTATTGTGAAAGGACATTGAAATAAACTATGGTTTCAAGTTAGACTCATGTGGTGCTATTGTTCTCAGGACTTTAGTCATGAGGCACACGGGGTCGTGGACCACACACCAGAGCTTCATCTTCTTCCAGAGATGAGGATGAGCAGCCAGACCTCTCCCAGGTCTTAGGCTCTGTTGCTGAGACACTCGCCATACTGGCGGCTCGGCAGGCTATACCATCATCGGCGGCACCTACTCCACCGCCTGCAGCTCCAGTACATCGTACCGCTGGAGTTGAGGCATTCAGGAGATTGAGGCCTCCACCCTTCCATGGGAGTGTGGACCCTCTTGCTGCGGAGGCATGGATCCTCCAGATGGAGAAGATCTTTGCGGTCCTCTCACCTACAGAGGAGGATAGAGTAGCATGGGCAGTTTTCATGCTAGAAGGTGAAGCCCACCATTGGTGGTCGTCCGCATTGAGGATGCGAGAATTGACCATGCAGGGTTAACCTTGGACTTGGGATGAGTTCAAGGACGCTTTTTACAAGAAGTATTTTTCGATTGGAGCACGGGAAAAGAAAGAGAGAGAATTCATCAACCTCGAGCAAGGTTTGATGTCGGTGGCACAATACGAGGCCAAGTTCTCGGAGTTATCACGCTTCGCGACTCACATGGTTGCCACCGAGGCAATGAAGGCAAGAAGGTTTGAGCAAGGGCTCAAAGATGTTATCATGGAGAAGGTTTCGGTTTTCAGACATGCTACCTACCCTGAGGTAGTAGACAAGGCCTTATTGGTCGAGGCCAATTCAGAGGCAGTGTCGAAGAAAAGGGAGTAGGCTAGAGGCCAAGCTAGTAGTTCAGCACCTCTAGAGAGGCGGGCTCGTACCGGCCCTTATCAGTATGCGTGGCCAACACCACCGATGAGGCCGACTTATGAGCCTCCAGCTCCACGGCAGTATGTGCCTCAGGCACTGCGACCTCAGGCTCTTCCGGCCCCTCCGACCTATACACACGAGGTCTGCACTTCGTGCGGCCGAAGGCACCCGGCAGGAGATTGCCGAAGGGCATCGGGTGGATGCTTTCATTGTGGTCGCTAGGGCCATATGATCAGGGATTGCCCCAGTCGGCATTTACCAGGCCAGTCTCAGGGGATTAGACCACCAGCACGCCCAGCAGGATCATATCAGGCGTCATCTCAGACTACCCGGTCTACACCTCAGTCTCGCCAGGCGAACCAGGGGCGTGTATTGGCTTTGACAAATGGTGATGCACTTGCATCTGACGATGTAGTGCAAGGTACGCAGTTGCAATTTATTTAATTACCCGTAAATTAAACTGTTAAGTAATATTTGATTGTGTACGTACTTGACATGTTAAATATGTATATATACCTATGTGTATACACTGTTGATGTTTGAATTGACGTAACTAGTTAAAATTTCAGGAACCCTACTAGTCAATGAGTATTTGGCTCGAGTATTGATTGATACCGGGTCTACTCATTCATTTGTCTCGCCGAGTTTTTCAGAAGGCTTTTCTGTAGAGCCAAGTAAGCTAGAACCGGAGTTAGCCATTTCGAATCCTCTCGGCAAAACAGTATTGGCAGATAAAGTGTATAGAAATGGTGTGGTCCAAGTTGGAAGCCACGAGTTGGTGGTTGATCTCATCGTCCTTGGATTCCAAGACTTTGATGTTATATTGGGAATGGATTGGTTAGCAGCACATCATGGGCATGTAGCTTGCTTTGAGAAAATGGTACACTTCAAGCCAGTAGAAGGAAAACCATTCCACTTTCGCGGGTTGAAAAGTAGATATATTGCTCGTTTTGCGGCGTTGAGCTTAGCTATCCCCGAGGCAAAGGACTCATCGACTATTCCGGTTGTGAGTGAATTCCTGAATGTATTTCCAGAGGAGTTGCCAGGATTGCCTCCAGATAGGGAGATTGAATTTGTGATCGAGCTTGCACCAGGCACGGCTCCTGTTTTCAGGGCTCCGTATAGAATGGCCCCTATTGAACTCAAAGAGTTAAAGACCCAGTTGGAAGAATTACAAGGAGGTTTCATTCGACCAAGTGTCTCACCGTGGGGTGCCCCGGTGTTGTTTGTTAAGAAGAAAGATGGCTCGATGCGGATGTGTGTCGATTACCGGCAATTGAACAAAGTCACTATAAAGAATAGGTATCCCTTGCCTAGGATTGATGACTTGTTCGATCAGTTGAAGGGAGCGAGATTTTTCTCGAAGATAGACCTTCGATCGGGTTATCACCAGTTGAAGATTAAGGTGGAAGATGTTCCCAAAACCGCTTTCAGGACTCGGTATGGACACTACGAGTTCTTGGTGATGCCTTTTGGACTCACGAACGCGCCGGCAGCCTTTATGGATTTGATGAACCGAGTGTTCCGGCCATATCTTGATAGGTGCGTGATTGTATTTGTGTCGCGACCCAAAACCCACCCTAGGAGTTAGAGTGAACTTTGGACGACTAATCATGACTTGCTTGACAAACCAACCTTCAAAACCCACAGAGCATATACAATAGAGGACAAAACAGCGGAAACATACTCTAACATGGTATAGCAGAAGTCTACCAAACCTCTATGTATATACATAAGCAATCCAAGTTTATACAAAAAGAAATCAAAAGAAAGTGCGGACATGCCCGCCAGAATACATAAGTCTGACTCTCATCTCACCCACAGCTAATCCACTCAGAATCTAATCACCACCTACTGATAACCCTCTACGAGAGGTTCCTCTTCCACCCATGGACCAGGAGCACAAACATCAAATGGAGCAGTAGCTCCCTCAGAAACTGCCGACATAAGAAGTACGGCTGAGCATGGATTACTCAGCGGGTACTAAATACTAACCAACAATTATAGCATAGAAATGGCAATACATGATCAGGAGCAATTCATATATGTCAAACGGAAACAATTCATATCATACAAGGAAGTAAAGCAGTTTATAATCATGCTTGTAATTCGTAGAAAGCCGATAGATCCTCTTGAAAACATCGTGCACTTGACTTGACTTGAAATATCTTTTCGTACTTGAAAGCTTGTCTTGCCTATCTTGCTTGATTCTTGTATGTCGTGTTATGTCATGCATGCTTGCTTGTGATCATGTAACTTGTGAGATGCACTTGTGAGATGCCTTGAGAGATGCCTTGAGAGGGAAGGGAGACCCTTCTTTATGCAATGCACTTGCGAGGGAAGGGAGACCCTTCTTTATGATATGTATGTACTTGCGAGGGAAGGGAGACCCTTCTTCATGATATGTACTTGTGAGTGAGGGGAGACCCCTCATGAAATGTTGGTTCTTGTCTTCTTGTGAAAAGCGAGGTAAAACATATCGTAGGATATGTCCCACCTCTAACCATGTTCTTGAAAACCTCGATAAATCATGCCGTGCATGCCGTGCTAGTGGGAACCGTGTACATACTTGCATTCAAATTTAAAGATGACATTTGGGTAATTTCACAACAAATATAGCATCAAAGATTGAGTAATGTAGTATTCATAGCATTATGGGAAAGCAGGAAACACACTATCATAGGCCCTAGCAATATTCAGAATTCATTAGGCATGCACTTGCGAATTTACAGCTTACTTTATTCACCTTGGCATTTCATCAAACATGGTGTGTTCATTATGGATTTACCCTACAACATGCTTTTCTAGATGGGTTTTTACTCAAATCATACATGTATGTTCATTATTGGAACAATGCCCTTCCCCATTTGTTCATCACACACAACCATTGGCATCCAATCGCCCATTCCATCTCCATTCACCATTCACCATTCACCATTCATCCATCTCATAGCACATGTGTAAATGAAAGGAAATCAAAAGAAAAGAAGGGAAAGGAGGAACTATAACTAGGAGGGTAGTAAGAAGTACCGACCTCGAAGAAATGAGGAAGAAACCCTCTTTCCAAATGACTATGAGTTGCTGCCCTAGCTTGGATCGCGAGCTCCACAATGCCTGAACCGAAATCTTGAAGAAAACGGGCTTGAGGTTGATCTAGGGTTTCAAGCCCTTTGATTTCTCTCCAAAATGGAAACCCTAGGTTGGAATCGCCTTCTCCCCTTCTCCTATTCTCTCAAACTCTCTAAGTGTTGAGAATGAGCCTAAAGGCTCGGGTTAAACTCTTAAGGTAAGAGTGAACTGACAAAAGACCATAACACCCTTACTAAATTTCTGTAAAAACACGAGTGTCGAACTCATTGTGCTGTGAACAGTGCCAACTCGTGGTGCTGTGAACAGTGTCAACTCGTGGTGGTGTGAACAGTGCCAACTTGTGGTGCTGTGAACAGTGCCAACTCGTGGTGCTGTGAAGGGTGCCAAACACGTTGTCCGTTGTGGACAGTGCTGAACACGTTATCCGTTGTGAATAGTACCAAACACGTTGTCCGTTGTGAATAGTATCAACCACGTTGTCCGTTGTGAATAGTACCAAACACGTTGTCCGTTGTGAATAGTATCAACCACGTTGTCCGTTGTGAATAGTACGAAACACGTTGTCCATTGTCTTATGTACAGCATGCCCGTGGTGCTGTACAACGTACCCGTGGTGAGCTGCACGACGTACCCGTTGTCTGTTGCACAACGTATACGTTATCAGGGTACGTCCTTAGCGCATAACCGAGCTACGTCCTTAGTGCGTAACCGAGCTACGTCCTTGCCTATAGGTCTAGACTGTTTTGGCCATATCTTTTGACTCGTTCGTCCGATTTTGACGATTCAACTTGCGTTGGGTTCGTACTTCAAAAAGGAACATTTCTAACGTTTCATAATTTCCAATTTCTTCTTTATTTATTAATTATAACTCTTTAAAGGCAAAATGACAACGAAAGTGTCATGTATTAAGCATGAAAAAGTCTGGGGCTCTACAATTTGTTGATGAGATCTTGGTCTATTCCCAGACATGGGAAGATCACACACGCGACCTATGCCTTGCTTTGGAAATGCTAAGAGAGCACAAGCTATACGCCAAACTTAGCAAGTGTGAGTTTTGGTTGGAAGGGGTGGCATTCCTAGGCCACGTTGTTTCTGCAGAAGGTATCTCGGTAGATCCGAAGAAGATCGAAGCAGTTATGAGTTGGGCGAGGCCCAAGAGTGTCACAGAGATACGCAGTTTTCTTGGGTTGGCAAGCTACTACAGGAGATTCGTAGAGGGTTTCTCTAGCCTTGCAGCACCGCTCACTTACCTGACAAGGAAGAACGCCAAGTTTGTATGGAGTGATAAGTGCGAGATCAGTTTCACGGAACTGAAGAAGAGGCTTACTACAGCCACTGTCCTTACTGTGCCATCTGGACCTTATGGGTATGAGGTGTATAGTGATGCCTCGCACATTGAACTTGGGTGCGTACTCATGCAGCACAAGAAAGTCATTGCCTATGCATCAAGGCAGTTGAAGGAGCATGAGAAGAATTATCTCACGCACGACTTGGAGCTTGCCGCGGTCGTGTTTGCACTTAAGATTTGGCGTCATTACCTTTATGGGGTGGAGTTCTATGTGTTCACTGACCACAAGAGTCTCAAGTATCTCTTTTCCCAAAAGGAGCTGAATCTAAGGCAACGGCGTTGGATAGAATTTTTGAAAGACTATGATTGTACCATTCAATACCACCTGGGTAAAGCAAATGTAGTGGCTGATGCTTTGAGTAGAAGACCTCCGGGGTTATTAGCATGCATGTTAGTGCAGGAATGGAAGCTACTTGAAGACTTGGCAAATCTGGACATTAGTGTGAATGACTCTGTCCGTGGTCCTATCTTGGCAAATGTCACGGTTCGGCCATACATTATGGATTTGATCCAAGAATACCAAGCCACGGATGCTGAATTGTTGGCTTATCGGGACAAGGAAGTTGCTAAGGGTAGTGAGGATTTCTCTCTCACTTCACTAGTCGGGGTGCTATCACATTCAAGGGAAGGCTGTGCGTCCCAGCCAATGCAGATCTTCGAAGAGAGATTTTGGATGAAGCACACCGTTCGAAGTACACAGTGCATCCAGGGGGTACAAAGATGTACCGGAACCTCAAGAGTCACTTTTGGTGGCGGAATATGAAGAGGGAGGTTACAGAATATGTAGCACGGTGCTTGGTGTGTCAACAGGTAAAAGCAGAACACATGCGACCCGCCGGTCTATTGCATTCTCTTCCTATTCCCGAATGGAAATGGGAGAACATATCCATGGATTTCATAGTTGGCTTGCCAAAAACGGCAAGGGGCTCAGATGCGATATGGGTAGTAGTGGATCGTTTGACGAAGTCTGCTCACTTCTTACCTTACCGAACTACTTTCAACTCTAGTCAGTTAGCCGCTTTGTACATCAAGGAAGTGGTGAGGTTGCACGGAGTGCCCGTTAGTATTGTGTCAGATCGGGATCCAAGATTCACATCACGATTCTGGAAAAGCTTCCAGGAGGCCATGGGTTCCCGACTTGATTTCAGCACCGCTTTTCATCCACAGACGGATGGACAAACCGAGAGAGTGAACCAAGTCATTGAAGACATGCTTCGGGCTTGTATGTTGGATTTCAGAGGCAGTTGGGAAGAGCACTTGCCTTTGGTTGAATTCACCTATAATAACAGCTATCAGGCGAGTATCCAAATGGCACCATTTGAGGCCTTGTATGGGCGAAGCTGTAGGTCTCCTCTCTATTGGGATGGGGTAGGAGAAAGGAAAGTACTTGGTCCGGAGTTGATTGAGCAAACTGCAGGCACAGTTAAGATCATTCGGGATCGATTGAAAGCCGCTCACGATCGCCAGAAAAGTTATGCGGACACGCGCCGTAGGGACTTGGAATTTCAAGTAGGGGATCAAGTTTTTGTGAAAGTATCTCCTAGCAAAGGGATCATGAGATTTGGAAAGCGAGGCAAGCTCAGTCCTCGGTATGTTGGGCCTTTTGAGATTATCACACGAGTTGGTGAGGTTGCTAACATGGTAGCTCTCCCACCTCACATGGCCGCAGTTCACAACGTCTTCCATGTGTCTATGCTTTGGAAGTACATTGCGGATCCTTCGCATGTCATAGACTTGGAACCGTTGGAGATTCGAGAGGACCTCACCTTGATTGAAAAGCCGGTTCAGATTTTGGATAGAAGAGATCAGGTGCTTCGCAACAAGACAATCCCTTTGGTTCTTGTGCAATGGCAACACCATGCTCGGGAAGAAGCTACATGGGAGCGTGAAGCCGAAGTCAAAGCAAAGTACCCAGAATTAATTGAATGAGTTGTTGTATAAGTCTGTATATGACTTGTAATTTTCTTTTTGGTTTGTAATGCAAGTAGCGTCTAAATTTCGATGACGAAATTTTTGTAAGGGGGGGAGGATGTAGAGCCCCGGACCTTTTCACATTTTATGCATGACACTTTCTTTGCCATTTTACCTTTAAAGAGGTATAATTAATAAATAAGGAAGAAAATGGAAAATTTTCACACGTCAGAAATGTTCCTTTTCGAAGTACGAACCCAACGCAAGTTGAATCGTCAAAATCGGACGAACGAGTCAAAAGATATGGCCAAAACAGTCTGGACCTGCAGGAAAACGTAGCTCGGTTATGCACTAAGGACGTAACTCGGTTAGGCACTAAGGACATAGCTCGGTTATGCACTAAAGACGTAGCACTGATAGCGTGCTCTGACAACGTGCTCTGATAAGGCACAGACAACGCATAGACAACGTATTCGTTGTGCATCCGTTGTGCAACAGACAACGGGTACGTTGTACAGCAACAACGGGTACGTTGTACATCATTAACGGGTACGTTGTACAGCAAAAACGGGTACGTTGTACACTACACAACGGACAACGTGTTCAGCACTGTTCACAGCACAACGTGTTCAGCACTGTTCACAGCACAACGTGTTTGGCACTGTTCACAGCACAACGTGTTCAGCACTGTTCACAGCACAACGTGTTTGGCACTGTTCACAGCACAACGTGTTCAGCACTAGTCACAGCTCAATGTGCTCGGTCCTCGCGTTTCGCAGAATTTTCAGTAAGGGTATTAGGGTCTTTTGGTCGGTTCACTCTTACCTTAAGAGTTTAACCCGAGCCTTTAGGGCATCATTCGACACTTAGAGAGTTTGAGAGAATAGGAGAAAGGGGAGAAGGCGATTCCAAACCTAGGGTTTCCACTTTGGAAGAGAAATCAAAGGGGTTTTGAGACCCTATCAACCCCAAGCCCGTTTTCTCCAAGATCACGGCTCAAGCACTCGTGAGGAGCATTTCCTCAAGCTAGGGCAGCAACTCACGGTCGTTTTTGGAAGGGGGATTTCTTCCTCACTTGATCAAGGTCGGTACTTCTTGCTACCCTCCTAGTTATAGTTCTTCTTTCCCCTTTTATTTCTCTTTATTTTCCTTTATTTACACCTGTGCTATGAGATGGATGGTGGTGAATGGTGAATGGAGATGGAATGGGCGATTGGATGCCAATGGTTGTGTTGTGATGATTAAAATGGGGAGGGCATTGTTCCAATAATGAACATACATGCATGATCTGAGTAAAACCCATCTAGAAAAGCATGTTGTAGGGTAAATGAATAATGAACACACCATGTTTGATGAAATGCCAAGGTGAATAAAATGAGTTGTAAATTAGGAAATGCATGCCTAATAACTTATGAATATTGCTAAGGCCTATGATAGTGTATTTTCTTGCTTTCCCTAAATGATATGAATATTACATTGCTCAATCATTGATGTTATATGTGTTGTGAAATTACCCAAATGTCATATTTAAATTTAAATGCAAGTATGTACACGGTTCCCACGAGCACGGCATGGATGACATGATCTATCGAGGTTTTCAAGAACATGGTTAGAGGTGGGACATATCCTACGATATGTTTTACCTCGCTTTTCACAAGAAAACAAGAACCAACATTCAACGAGGGGTCTCCCCTCACTCACAAGTGCATATCATGAAGGCCTCCCTTCCCTCGCAAGTACATACATATCATGAAGAAGGGTCTCCCTTCCCTCTCAAGGCATCTCACAAGTACATCTCACAAGGATATCTCACAAGTTACATGATCACAAGCAAGCACGCATGACATGCATGACATGACACGACATACAAGAATCAAGCAAGATAGACAAGACAAGCTTTCAAGTACGAAAAGATATTTCAAGCCAAGTCAAGTGCACGATGTTTTCAAGAGGTTTTATCGGCTTTCTACGAAATACAAGCATGATTATAAATTGCTTTACTTCCTTGTATGATATGAATTGTTTCCTTCTAACATATATGAATTGCTTCTGATCTATGTATGCTATCTGTGTGCTATAATTGTTGGTTAGTATTTAGTATCCGCTGAGTATTCCATGCTCAGCCGTACTTCTTATGTCGGCAGGTTCTGAGGGAGCTGCTGCTCCATTTGATGTTTGTGCTCCTGGTCCATGGGTGGAAGAGGAGTACATCGAGGAGCCTTTGGAGGAACCTCCCGTAGAGGGTTATCAGTAGGTGGTGTTAGATTCTGAGTGGATGAGATGAGAGATATACGTTCATGTATTTTGGCGGGTCTGTCCGCACTTTCTTTTGGTTACTTTTTGTATAAACTTGGAATTGCGTATGTATATACATCGAGGTTTGGTAGACTTCCGCTGTGCTTTATGGTCATGTTTCCGCTATAATGTCCTCTATTGTATATGCTCTGTGGGTTTTTGCAGGTTGGTTGTCAAGCAAGTCATGTAAGCCATGATTAGTCGTCCAAAGTTCACTCTAACTCCTAGGGTGGGTTTTGGGTTGCGACAACGATAGATCGATCGATCGGTGGTCAGGACCGAGCGATTGGTGTTCTTGACTGGTCGATCGGTCAAAAACACCATCTCTGGAATTTTTCCCCATTCAAAACAATGCACCAGTAGATAGTTACCGATCGATTGGTTGTGGACCGATCGATCGCTAGTTTGGACCGAGCGATCGGTTCTCTACAAAACGCGTTTCGGTACTTTGGCCATAACTTTTGACTCATTCGTCGGATTTTGACAATTCAACTTGCGTTGGATTCATCTTTCGAAAAGGAACATTTCTAGCATCTCAAAATCTTCAATTTCTCCCTTATTTATTAATTAGACTACAAGAAAAGCCAATTGGCTACGAAAGTATTATTCATTAAGTACGGAAAAGTTCGGGGTGCTACATTATATAACCACCTTACCAAGACTTCAATGGGAATCTCTTGACCAATTCAAAGTATTTGGAATGGATAAAGAATCTCAAGTTTGTGCTTACTATCTAAAGAATTGCCCAAGTTATTACTATTAATGTTAAATCTCATATGAGATGTTTACAGAATACAATAGGGCTGCTAGGCAACTTACTATATAAAAGGACAAGTGGACACCAAATTGATTAGGGAAACCCAGTCACAAAGAATATGATAGAGATCATTGGATTCATAAATCCCAATTCTTGGTGCTGAGATAAATTGAGATAAATTTATGGGATTAGAGGATATGATCCTCGACAAACTCCCGGAGTCCTTTAATATGGTTATGTTGAATAAATAGGAAATCAGATTGTCTGAATTCCTACATGTTGCATATGGCTAAGAACCTTTGAAGAGTTCAATGCTACTTGCAAAGATGTTCAAAAGAGTTGAATTTTCTAAATCCTGAGCATTTATGCAAAGGAAAGAAATTCAAGATTTTCCATTGCAAATATATTCTGGTAGTATGGAAATGGCTCTTCTGAGAAGAAAGAAAAGTATAAGGATTGTGCTTCATAGTGAAGCAATTAGTCATTGGATGCAGGACAAACCTTTGGAAGGATTGTCCA
This sequence comes from Tetracentron sinense, assembly GCA_015143295.1. Lineage (NCBI taxonomy): Eukaryota > Viridiplantae > Streptophyta > Magnoliopsida > Trochodendrales > Trochodendraceae > Tetracentron > Tetracentron sinense. Next base: position 11,586,375 of record CM026566.1, read on the forward strand.
GCTTATATATTCATGAAGTCCAACTTAATTGTTGGAACCTTCAGTTCCTAATGCTTGGTATGATCTTGCATAAGTGCAATAGTTGCATGTTTGTTAAGGAGAAGGAGAAATCTAAGTAGATAAAACTTTTACTTGGGAATGGGACAAAAGTTGGATGATCGTAATCATATGAATCTTCCATTAAGAGGTAGCTAACTTTATTTCACCTTCTTTGAAAAGTTCAAGGAATTCTGCATTGAAATAAAGAAACAGTTAGGTAAGTCTTCCATGGTTGAGAAGAGTACCTCTTAATAAAAATTTCATAATTTACTCTCATTACATCTTGTCTCAGATAATTCCCACAACAAACCATAGCATGATAGTGTTGTTAAATCGAATTGTATTGGATATGATTTGATGGAAGATGAGCTTGGGATTCGCATTAGAGACATTTAGTCTCTATTCTTGGATAACAAAAGATATTTGTAAATAGGAATACAAGTTTCCTAGTAGACAAACTGAATCTAGAATTGTTCTAAAAGCGAAAGCCCAATAGACCGATAACTATGAGAATTGATAGAGATCAACTCTCTACTCTCACTATACCTAAATAGTACACTAGAACCCAGAGGTCCCAGAATCTGTAGTTGGACTAATTTTTATTCTGATGAAGTAATCAAACTATTTGATTTTCATCTAAGATTGAAAGTATCATTTGTGTGCAAATTGGTTAGTGGGAGCATAATTACTTTTCTGGCTATATGCAAAGATAATATTCTTTTCATTGTGAGTGGAGTATGAATATTATTCTTCTCTTAAATTTGATCTAGTATGAATATTATTCGTAACCAATTTATCTTTAAAGTAGTACAATTAATAAATAAGGAAGAAATTAAAAATTCCAAATGTCAGAAATGTTCCTTTTCAAAGTACGAACCCAACGCAAGTTGAATCGTTAAAATCCGATGAGCGAGTCAAAAGATATGGCCAAAACAGTTTGGACCTGCAGGCAACCGATCGCTCGGTCCATGGAGCGATCGATCGGTCCAAAACCGATCGATCGGTAGCCATCAACTGGTCGAAGAATTTGTATGGGGAAATTTTCCAGAGAGTTAATTTTTGGTCGAGAGCTCGGTCAACACACCGATCGCTCGGTAGGCAACCGATCGATCGGTCATAACCACCGACCGCTCGGTCTTCGCATTTTTTGCAGAATTTTCAGTAAGGGTGTTTCTGTCTTTTGGTGTTTCACTCTTGCCTTAAGAGTCTTGCCCAAGCCTTTAGGGCTCATTTACAACACTTAAGAGATTTAAGAGGTAGGGGAGAAGAGGAAAGGGGTTTTCCAAAACCTAGGTTTTCATTTGGGGAGAAATCAAAGGGGTTAAGACCCTAGATCAACCCCAAGCCCGTTTTCTCCAAGATCAAGGCTCAAGCATTCCAAGCTAGGGCAACAGCTACACGGTCATTTTTTGAAGGGGTTTCTTCCTCATTTCTTCAAGGTCAGTACTTCTTGCTACCCTCCTAGTTATAGTTCTTCTTTCCCTTTATTTTTCTTTGTGTTCCTTTATACATCCATGTATTATGAGATGGGTTGTGAATGGCGAATGGAGATGAATGTGGGCGATTGGATGCTGTGTGTATTGATGTGATGGATGAACGGGGAGGGCATTGTACCCATAATGAACATACATGTGTGATGTGAGTAAAACCCACCTAGAAAAGCATGTTATAGGGTTAATAAATAATGAATGCACCATGTGTGATGAAATGCCAAGGTGAATAAAATGAATAATAAATTAAGAAAATGAATGTTTAAGGTTTATGGAAATTGCTAGGGTCGTGATAGTGTGATTGTTTGCTTTCCCTAAATGATATGAATATTAAATTGCTCAAATCATTGATGTTATGTGTTATGAATTACTCAAATGCCATATTTAATTCCAAATGCAAGTATGCACACGACCTCACGAGCACGCATACATGACATGATTTACCGAGGTTTTCAAGAATGGGATTTAGAGGTGGGGCATATCCTACGATATGTTTTACCTCGCTTTTGGCAAGGACAAGATAATCATGCATTTTCATAAGAAGGGTCTCCCTTCCCTCGCAAGTGCATCTCACAAGGGCATCTCACAAGTGAATCTCACAAGTGGAAGGACAAGCATGAGCATTCTAGGAAGAAAGGTCTCCCTTCCCTCACAAGTAGTTTACTTTTCCGAGTAAGAATGACATGACATAGCATGACAAGCATGAGCATTCTAAGAAGAAGGGTCTCCCTTCCCTCACAAGTAGATTACTTTTCAAAACAAGCAAGCATGATACACGCATGGCATGACATGACACGGTAGACAAGGTTTCAAGCATAAAAAGGGTCATTTCAATCAAGTCAAGTGCACAAGATTTCAAGGGTTTTACCGGCTTTTATGAATGCAAACATGATGAATTATATTGCTTTACTTTATTGCCATGATATGAATCATTCCTGCTTTATATGCATGAATTGTTTCCTGCTTTATGTATGCTATGACTGTTGGTTAGTGCTTGGTACCCGCTGAGTATTCCATGCTCAGCCGTACTTCTTATGTCGGCAGGTGATAGCGGAGCAGCTGCTCCTTTTGATGTCTGTGCTCCGAGCCCTTGGGTGGAGGAGGAGTACGTCGAGGAACCTTTGGAGGAACCTCCAGTAGAGGGTTACCATTAGGTGGTTGTAGATTCTGAGTGATATAGCTGTGGGTGAGTTGAGAGAGACATATCCATGTATTTTGGCGGGCATGTCCGCACTTTCTTTTGGTTCCCTTTTTGTATAAACTTGGATTTACGTATGTATATACATAGAGGTTTGGTAGACTTCCGTTGTACCATGTTAGAGTATGTTTCCGCTGTTTTTGTCCTCTATTGTATATGCTCTGTGGGTTTTGCAGGTTGGTTTTGTTGGACATATATGCCCTCGAAAGCCAATAAGAGACTTTTCTATGTTGATTAGACAAACATCATATTCACACAACCAACTATAAAGGGTATTTATATTAATTACTGTCTCATATAATGATGACATAAAGTTCCATAGGTAACATTGTTGGAAAATTATGCAAAGGTTGCGATGAGATATGATTTTCCAGTTCCTTGTAAACCTAATGTTGTTCGAAGCCTCTAGAGTACTGGTTGGGCCCCGTACTTCATCATGGCTTGCACATGTGTAGTTCTATGAGATAGTGTGATGAATCTCATTCACAGAGAGTGGTGACTCTTGACTAACATGTGAGTATATGTAGCAAGTACATAATACTGAACGGGGTCACTAGTGGATACCCTATGGAATACACTGTCAGATTATATTAGGGTTATCCATTTGACAAATTGTCCTTAGAACTGAGAGGTTAACATCTTCTCAGACATTTGTCTATATGGCTTTGATGTGCCAATCGGCAATGTCCAATACACAGGACTAACTCCGGGTACGTTGCGTCATGTACACTATGTTTGGAGAAGTGTGTAAACACTCAATAAGGAATCCACAACTCCTTAATTGGAGATAATGATATCAAGGTGATACTTGTTGAACTTAACTGTTAAATCCAGTACTGGTGTTTTTCGGTAAAATGGTCTTTATCGAAGTTGATATTTTAATATGGAAAAGTATATATAAATATATATGTCAGTTCTTTTCTAATGTTTCTTCAAAAGTGTTTTGGAGGTTCAGTTCAATGAAAAGTAATCATGAGAAAGAGTTCTATTCATAAGCTAGGGACTAAGACAGTGGAATTGTTCCAATCCCGGAAGCTTACAAGTGATATCGGAATGTGGAAGGATTTATTTGTAAATATATTGTGAGATGGTACTTACAAGCAATTCTCTAATTTCTGGAGGTTAATCACATTGTGTTAATGGACATTAATTGTGATTGGTGGAAGTCCAGGGACTTAGATAACATTCTATGATCCTAATGGAGTTTTAGGAAAGGTGTTTCCTAGTAACAATGCTTCAACCAAAAAGGTGAAGTACTTGGTCCTACAACCGAAAATAGGAGATTCCTTTAGATCCCACACACAAGGACCTTCTTAAAGTATTTAATTTAATTTATAATTAAATTAAATAATTTCTCTAAGTAATCACTATATGGTATAGTGAAGCTCTAAAAGGTGGAATCACATTAGATGTGAAAAACCAAATGGGTAGGACCCATTGGGAATTATTATAAAAGAATAATTCAAGTGACCAATAGGGGTTTGGAAACCCTTTGGGCGTGTGGAGTGGGACCCACCTAGGGTGGGACGCCCACTTCAAGGAGGAATAGTAATTGTTATTATTTTAATTAGTTTCTAATAACTAATATCCTTATTAGCTAAGGTTAGTTAGTTAGTTAGTTACTAATTAAAGATTCCCTAATTGTTAGGGATTCCATTAGTTAGTTACTAATTCAAGATTCCTTATTGGATAAGGATAAGATTAGTTACTAATGGATAAGGTTGGTTTCTTTTAAGATTAATCCTAATTGGATTAGGAGAATAATCAATAAAGGAAACTATTGAGGAATCCTAATTGGATTAGGATAAGGTTAATGAATTATAATTGGATTACAATTCAAGCAACCAAGAGGGAACTTATATAAAGGATTGGATGCCCAGCCCTTTATGATATATAATTCTCCAGAATTTTTCTTCTCTCCCTCTCCTAAAAACCTCACGCCCTCCCCTCTCTCTCCTTGAGGTGTACGGTCACACCCATCTCTCTCTTCTTTTGTCTTCTTGATTGGATCTTGAGGAAAAGTAAGAATTCATCTTGTTTATCAAGAAAGGTTCTTGATCAATAAAGATTGGATCTTTATTCAAGATTCCTAGAGCTGGAAATTTGGAAGGGCCATTAGCTTCCATTAGAGAAAGCTTTAAAGGAAAAAGAAGGTTCGTGTGAATCGACAGGAGACTTGACACTTGTGAAGTTTTGCGAGTACTATTCTAACGTGGATTTGACTTAACAATTTCAAAGTCGCAAAGGTGAATGTTATTCTAACCTTCATTGAATAAAATCAATTAGAATCTTAGTCAGATCTTGGGATTCGATGTATGCCCCCCAAGAACTGTGTTTCTAAAATTAAAAAGAGGCATACTTTCAGGTTTGTCAAGCAAGTCATGATTAGTCGTCCAAAGTTCACTCTAACTCCTAGGGTGGGTTTTGGGTCACGACATTTTCTTAGTCCTAAATGGTTTAGAGACAAAAAGAAAATGATATTGTTATTCTCCCAATAACAATCATGTTTTTGTGCAAGTAAGATTCTACAAAAAAAGTCTCTACCTTTATGGAATGGAATCTGTTTCTCTTAGATATGTGATATCATGAGAAAGTATACTTGTACTAGACCGGATATTCATCACATGTTGATGTGATAAGATATTGGTCAGATTAGTCCATAGCATTGTACAATGGTAAAGCACAAGCAAGTTAACTTCAGAAAATGACTGTTGGAAAGTATCATTTTTGTTTAGTCTTTTAAGACTGTGATTATTGATAATAAATTTGCAAGAGTTGCAAGTGTTATTGCATCACTAAAATAGTTGTGGTAAAGCAGACATGACAGACCCATGTATATTAAGTTATGCTTTAGCTAGTGTTTGAGAAACATCAATGAGAAGATGGGCTACATCTAATTGCCTTAGAGTGCAAGTAGGAGATTGTTGGACATATAAGCCTTTGAAAGCCAAGAAGAGACTTTTTTATGTTGATTAAACAAGCATCATATTCACACAACAAACTATAATTGGTATTTATATTAATTACTGTCTCATTTGATGAAGACATAAAGTTCCATAAGTAACATTGTAGGAAAATCATGCAAACGTTGCGAGGAGATATGAATTTCCGGTTCCTAGTAAATTTAATATTGTTCGAAGTCTCTAGAGTACTGGTTGGGCACCGTACTTCATCATGGCTTGCACATGTCTAGTTCTATGAGATAGTGTGATGAATCTCATGTTGGACATATATGCCCTCGAAAGCCAATAAGAGACTTTTCTATGTTGATTAGATAAGCATCATATTCACATAACCAGCTATAAAGGGTATTTATATTAATTACTGTCTCATATGATGAAGACATAAAGTTTCATAGGTAACATTGTTGGAAAATCATGCAAAGGTTGCGAGGAGATATGATTTTCCGGTTCCTTGTAAACCTAATATTGTTCGAAGCCTCTAGAGTATTGGTTGGGCGCCGTACTTCATCATGGCTTGCACATGTGTAGTTCTATGAGATAGTGTGATGAATCTCATTCACAGAGTGGTGACTCTTGACTAACATGTGAGTATATTAGCAAGTACATAATACTGAACGGGGTCACTAGTGGATATCCTATGGAATACACTGTCAGATTGTATTAGGGTTATCCATTTGACAAATTGTCTTTGGACCGAGAGGTTAACATCTTCTCAGACATCTGTCTATATGGCTTTGATGTGCCAATCGGCAATGTCCAATACACAGGACTAACTCCGGGTACGTTGGGTCATGTACACAATGTTTGGAGAAGTGTGTAAACACTCAATAAGGAATCCACAACTCCTTAATTGGAGAGAATGATATCAAGGTGATACTTGTTGAACTGAACTGTTAAATCTAGTACTGGTGCTTTTCGGTAAAATGGTCTTTATCGAAGTTGATATTTTCAATATGGAAATGTATATATAAATATTTATATGTCAGTTCTTTTCTAATGTTTCTTCAAAAGTGTTTCGGAGGTTCAGTTCATTGAAAAAGTAATCATGAGAAAGGGTTCTATTCATAAGCTAGGGACTAAGACAGTGGAATTGTTCCAATCCCGGAAGCTTACAAGTGATATCGGAATGTGGAAGGATTTATTTGTAAATATATTGTGAGATGGTACTTACAAGCAATTCTCTAATTTCTGGAGGTTAATCACATTGTGTTAATGGACATTAATTGTGATTGGTGGAAGTCCAGGGATATAGATAAAATTCTATAATCCTAATGGAGTATAGGAAAGGTGTTTGCTAATAACAATGCTTCAACCAAAAATGTGAAGTACTTGGTCCCACAACCGGAAATAGGAGATCCCTTTAGATCCCACACACAAGGACCTTCTTAAAGTATTTAATTTAATTTATAATTAAATTAAATAATTTCTCTAAGTAATCACTATATGGTATAGTGAAGCTCTAAAAGGTGGAATCACATTAGATGTGAAAAACCAAATGGGTAGGACCCATTGGGAATTATTATAAAAGAATAATTCAAGTGACCAAGAGGGTTTTGGAAACCCTTTGGGCATGTGGAGTGGGACCCACCTAGGGTGGGACGCCCACTTCAAGGAGGAATAATAATTGTTATTATTTTAATTAGTTTCTAATAACTAATATCCTTATTAGATAAGGTTAGTTAGTTAGTTAGTTACTAATTAAAGATTCCCTAATTGTTAGGGATTCCATTAGTTAGTTACTAATTCAAGATTCCTTTTTGGATAAGGATAAGATTAGTTACTAATGGATAAGGTTAGTTTCTTTTTAAGATTAATCCTAATTGGGTTAGGAGAATAATCAATAAAGGAAACTATTGAGGAATCCTAATTGGATTACAATTCAAGCAACCAAGAGGGAACTTATATAAAGGATTGGATACCCAGCCCTTTAAAATAATAAATATAATTCTCCAGAATTTTTTTTTTCTTCTCTCCCTCTCCTCAAGTTTACGCCCAGCCCTCTCTCCCTTTGAAGGTGTACGGTCACCCTTCCCCTTCTTCCTTTTTGTTTGGTTTTTTATCTTGATGATCAAGAACAAGTTCTTTGAAGATTAAGATTGGATCTTGTTTGATCAAGAAAGGTTCTTGGATCAAAGAAAAGAAGAAAAGATAAAAGAGCATGAAATTTGGAAGGGCCATTAGCTTCCATTAGAGAAAGCTTTAAAGGAAAAAGAAGGTTCGTGTGAATCGACAGGAGACTTGACACTTGTGAAGTTTTACGAGTACTATTCTAACGTGGATTTGACTTAACATTTCAAAGTCGCAAAGGTGAATGTTATTCCTACTTTCATTGAATAAAATCAATTAGAATCTTAGTCAGATCATGGGATTCAACATATGCCCCCCAAGAACTGTGTTTCTAAAATTAAAAAGAGGCATACTTTCATCTCATTCACCGAGAGTGGTGACTCTTGACTAACATGTAAGTATATGTAGCAAGTACATAATACTGAACAGGGTCACTAGTGGATACCCTATGGAATATACTATTAGATTGTATTAGGGTTATCCATTTAACAAATTATCCTTAGACCTGAGAGGTTAGTATCTTCTCAGACATCTCTCTATATGGCTTTGATGTGCGAATCGGCATTGTACAATACATAGGACTATCTCCGGGTACGTTGGGTCATGTAGACAGTGTCTGGAGAAGTGTGTAAACATACAATAAGGAATCCACAACTCCTTAATTAGAGATAATGATATCAAGGTGATACTTGTTGAACTGAACTGTTGAATCCAGTACTGGTGCTTTTCGGTAAAATGGTCTTTATCGAAGTTGATATTTTCAATATGGAAAAATATATATAAATATATATATGTCAGTTCTTTTCTAATGTTTCTTCAAAAGTGTTTTGAAGGTTCAGTTCAATGAAAACGAAATCATGAGAAAGGATTCTATTCATAAGCTAGGGACTAGACAGTGGAATTGTTCCAATCCCGGAAGCTTACAAGTGATATTAAAATGTGGAAGGATTTATTTGTTAATATATTGTGAGATGGTACTTACAAGCAATTCTCTAATTTGTGGAGGTTAATCATATTGTGTTAGTGGACGTTAATTGTCATTGGTGGAAGTCCAGGGATATAGATAAAATTCTACAATCCTAATGGAGTGTATGAAAGGTGTTTACTAGTAACAATGCTTTAACCAAAAGGTTGAGTACTTTGTCCCACAATCGGAAATAGGAGATCCCAAACACAAGGATTTTCTTAAAATATTTAATTTAATTTATTATTAAATTAATTAATTTCTTTAAGTAATCACTGTATGGTATAGTGAAGCTCTATAAGGTGGAATCACATTAGATGTGTAGAGCCCCGAAAATTTTTGCCATGTATTGGGACCCATGCCAAGGCATGAAGCTTTTGTAATCTTCCATTTCTATAAAATGAGAAATTTTGAACAGCTCTAAGTGTTAAGAAGCAGTATTCCTAAGTCGAATATATTGAAAACCCGAGTTACTGAAACCCATTTGCGGATCAGTCAACTTCAGGGGCAATTTAGTCAATAAATAAAGAAGAAATTAAAAATTCTAAAATGCCAGGAATGTTCCCCTTCGAAAGACGAATCCAATGCAAGTTGAATCGTCAAAATCGGACAAACGAGTTGAAAGTTATGGACAAATTACCAAAGTGTGGAAAAATAGGAGGAAAACAACAAAATCTGAATGGTGCGATCGATCGCAAGTCAGGTGCGATCGATTGCATGCAGGCGAAATAGGTCCCAAACTCTCAGGGTCATATGCGATAGATGGATCCCCAGGTGCAATAGATCGTAGGGATCTGCGATCGATCGCAAGAATGTGCGATCGATCTCATGCAGGGGAAAATCAAACCAGAAAGCTTCGGGTTCATGTGCGATAGATCGCATCCAGGTGCGATCGATCGCAAGGACCTGTGATTGATCGCAGAAAAGTGTGCGATCGATCGCATGTGGTAGTAGATTCCAGATTTGAGGATCTTAAACCCTTTTCTTGTTTAGGGATCCTCATTTGAGGTATTTCTAACCTAGAGAGGAGAGAAAGAGGGGAGAAAGGAGAAGAGGATTTTGGGGAAATCCTCCAATGTGGCTTTGATTGGAGATCAAAGGGGATTCAAACTTGAAGATTTTCAAAGAAGGATCTGTTGGACATATATGCCCTCGAAAGCCAGTAAGAGACTTTTCTATGTTGATTAGACAAGCATCATATTCACACAACCAACTATAAAGGGTATTTATATTAATTACTGTCTCATATGATGATGACATAAAGTTCCATAGGTAACATTGTAGGAAAATCATGCAAAGGTTGCGAGGAGATATGATTTTCCAGTTCCTTGTAAACCTAATATTGTTCGAAGCCTCTAGAGTACTGGTTGGGCGCCGTACTTCATCATGGCTTGCACATGTGTAGTTCTATGAGATAGTGTGATGAATCTCATTCACAGAGAGTGGTGACTCTTGACTAACATGTGAGTATATGTAGGAAGTACATAATACTGAACGGGGTCACTAGTGGATACCCTATGGAATACACTGTCAGATTGTATTAGGGTTATCCATTTGACAAATTGTCTTTAGACCTAAGAGGTTAACATCTTCTCAGACATTTGTCTATGTGGCTTTGATGTGCCAATCGGCAATGTCCAATACACAGGACTAACTCCGGGTACGTTGGGTCATGTACACTATGTTTGGAGAAGTGTGTAAACACTCAATAAGGAATCCACAACTCCTTAATTGGAGATAATGATATCAAGGTGATACTTGTTGAACTGAACTATTAAATCAAGTACTGGTGCTTTTCGGTAAAATGGTCTTTATCGAAGTTGATATTCTTAATATGGAAAAGTATATATAAATATATATGTCAGTTCTTTTCTAATGTTTCTTCAAAAGTGTTTTGGAGGTTCAGTTCAATGAAAAGTAATCATGAGAAAGAGTTCTATTCATAAGCTAGGGACTAAGACAGTGGAATTGTTCCAATCCCGGAAGCTTACAAGTGATACCGGAATGTGGAAGGATTTATTTGTAAATATATTGTGAGATGGTACTTACAAGCAATTCTCTAATTTCTGGAGGTTAATCACATTGTGTTAATGGACATTAATTGTGATTGGTGGAAGTCCAGGGACTTAGATAACATTCTATGATCCTGATGGAGTTTTAGGAAAGGTGTTTCCTAGTAACAATGCTTCAACCAAAAAGGTGAAGTACTTGGTCTCACAACCGGAAATAGGAGATCCCTTTAGATCCCACACACAAGGACCTTCTTAAAGTATTTAATTGAATTTATAATTAAATTAATTAATTTCTCTAAGTAATCACTATATGGTATAGTGAAGCTCTAAAAGGTGGAATCACATTAGATGTGAAAAACCAAATGGGTAGGACCCATTGGGAATTATTATAAAAGAATAATTCAAGTGACCAAGAGGGTTTTGGAAACCCTTTGGGCGTGTGGAGTGGGACCCACCTAGGGTGGGACGCCCACTTCAAGGAGGAAGTTTTATTTTAATTAGTTTCTAATTAATTAACACCTTGTTGGATAAGGTTAGTTAGTTAGTTACTAATTAAAGATTCCCTAATTGTTAGGGATTCCATTAGTTAGTTACTAATTCAAGAGTCCTTATTGGATAAGGATAAGATTAGTTACTAATGGATAAGGTTAGTTTCTTTTAAGATTAATCCTAATTGGATTAGGAGAATAATCAATAAAGGAAACTATTGAGGAATCCTAATTGGATTAGGATAAGGTTAATGAATTATAATTGGATTACAATTCAAGCAACCAAGAGAGAACTTATATAAAGGATTGGATGCCCAGCAATATGAGATATATAATTCTCCAGAATTTTTCTTCTCTCCCTCTCCTAAAATCTCACGCCCTCCCCTCTCTCTCCTTGAGGTGTATGGTCACACCCATCTCTCTCTTCTTTTGTCTTCTTGATTGGATCTTGAGGAAAAGTAAGAATTCATCTTGTTTATCAAGAAAGGTTCTTGATCAATAAAGATTGGATCTTTATTCAAGATTCCTAGAGCTGGAAATTTGGAAGGGCCATTAGCTTCCATTAGAGAAAGCTTTAAAGGAAAAAGAAGGTTCGTGTGAATCGACAGCAGACTTGACACTTGTGAAGTTTTGCGAGTACTATTCTAATGTGGATTTGACTTAACAATTTCAAAATCGCAAAGGTGAATGTTATTCTAACCTTCATTGAATAAAAATCAATTAGAATCTTAGTCAGATCTTGGGATTCGATGTATGCCCCCCAAGAACTGTGTTTCTAAAATTAAAAAGAGGCATACTTTCAGGATCCTTCCTCAAGCACTTAGAGTTCCTCAAACCCAAAGAGGGGTTCTTCTTCAAGGTTGGGACTCCAATTCAAGGGTGTTCTCCACTCTATTGAAGGTCGGTACCCTACACTACCCTCCTAGTTCATAGTCTCTTTTATTTTATGTTTTTCCCTAAATTTCTAAGCAAGATAATGGGGGATGAATGGATGGTGGTGTGGATGTGAATGGGCGATTGGATGTTGTGTGGTTGTTGTAATGAATGAAATGGGGAGGGCATTGTACCAATAATGAATACACATGTGTGTGGTGATCGTTAACCCACGTAGAAATTTAAGATTTAGGCTTAACCAAAATACACATACCATGTGTTTGATGAAATGCCTCAATGGAGAAAATGATGATTTGTAGTGGAAATTTCATGTTTAAATGTTTATGGGATTGCTAGGGCTTATGATAGTGTGCTTACTTGCTTTCCCCAAAATTTGAATGAATGATTACTTGCTCAAATTTTGATGTTCTATGTATTGCGAAATTCCCAAATTGTCATATTTAATTTCAAATGAAAGTATGTACACGATTCCACGAGCACGGCATGCATGACATGTTTTATCGGTATTCTTAAGAACGAGACTTAGAGGTGGGACATATCCTACGGTATGTTTCACTTCGCTTTTGACAAGAGGACAAGAACAAGCATCTCTTAGGAGGGAGTTTACACTTCCCTCCCTTCCATGAGGGGTCAACCCTCACTCACAAGTGCATTGCATCAAAGAAGGGTCTCCCTTCCCTCTCAAGGCATATCATGAAAGAAGGGCCTCCCTTCCCTCTCAAGGCATCTCACAAGCGCATCTCACAAGTACATGAGCATGTTGAACTCCCAAGCAAGCACGCATGACAAGCATGATACAAGCATGGCACGCATGGCACGATAGATAAGTTTTCAAGTACGAAAATGGTATTTTAAGTCAAGTCAAGTGTACAATGTTTTTCAAAGATTTTATCGGCTTTCACGAAATGCAAGCATGATTATCAACTGCTTTACTATCGCGTGATGATATGAACTGTTCCTACTTTATATCTGTGAACTGCTTCCTGCTTCCTGCTTTTCATATAGTTATTGTTTGCTATGACTGTTGGTTAGTATTTGGTACACGCTGAGTATTCCATGCTCAGTCTTACGTTTATGTCGGCAGGTTCTGAGGGAGCTGCTGCTCCATCCGATGTCTGTGCTCCTAGCCCATGGGTGGAGGAGGAGTACGTTGAGGAACCTCAGGGTGAGGGTTACTATTAGGTTGTGGTAGATTCTGAGAGGATAGCTCTGGGTGAGTTGAGAGAGATGTAATCATGTATTTTGGCGGGCCTGTCCGCACTTTCTTTTGCGTATCTTTTTGTACAAACTTGGATCATGTATATACATAGAGGTTTGATTAGTCTTCCGCTGTGCTATGTTAGAATATGTTTCCGCTGTTTATATCCTCTTTGTATATACCCTGTGGGTTTTTGCAGGATGGTTTGTCAAGCAAGTCATGCAAGTCATGATGAGTCGTCCAAGATTCCTAACTCCTAGGGTGGGTTTTCGGTCGCGACAAGATGTGAAAAACCAAATGGGTAGGACCCAATAGAAATTACTTTAAAAGAATAATTAAAGTGACCTAATAGGGTTTGGAACCCTAAGGGCGTGTGGAGTAGGGCCCACCTAGGGTGGGATGCCCACTTCAAGGAGGAAATAAAAATTGTTATTATTTATTTAATTAGTTTCTAATTACTACTCTCTTTATTGGATAAGGTTAGTTAATTAGTTAGAGTTAGTTACTAATGGATAAGGTTAGTTTCTATTTGATTAATCCTAACTAATTAAAGAGAAATCAATAAAGGAAACAAATTGAGGAATTCTAATTGGATTAGAAAGTGGACTCTCCTCCCTCCCTCAATGTCTCACGCCTCTCTCTTCTCCCAAGTTGTACGGTCACACCGCCCCTCCCCTTTCTTATTCTCTTGAGTTATAAGTTTTGAATAATCAAGAAGAAGAAGATTAAGGATCTTGTTAATCAAGAAAGGTTCTTGATCAATAAAGATTGGATCTTTATTTGAAGATCCTAGAGCTGGAAATTTGGAAGGGTCATTAGCTTCCATTAGAGAAAGCTTTAAAGAAAAAGATGGTCCGTGTGGATTACGAAGGAGACGTTACACTTGTGAAGTTTTGCGAGTACTATTCTAACGTGGAATTGACTTAACAATTTCAAAGTTGCAAAGGTGATTGTTATTCTTTCCTTCATTGAATAAAATCAATTAGAATCTTAGTCAGATCTTGGGATTCAATGTATGCCCCCCAAGAACTGTCTTTCTAAAATTAAAAAAAGAGGCATACTTTCAACTCCCTCGGTCATTCAACTTGTTTGCAGTGAATTACAGTATAAACAAGTTAGAGATGACTCTAAGTGGGTTATTGGACTCACTGTTGGCTGTAGAAGATCAGATCAGAAAAGATATTGATGGTGAATCATGTTTGTTGAAAGACCTATACCTGTGATGGCGTTTGAAAAGAAAAGGAAGAGAAACAATAGTAAAGGAAAGTTGAAAGACAACTGGGGTAAGGCAATAGTTGCTGGCAAGGAAAACAAAGGCAAGGGAAAGTGTTTCCATTGTGGTAAAATAGGCCTCTGGAAGAGGAACTGTAGCACTTACCTCGCAACTCTTAAGAAGGGTCGTGCCAGTACTCAAGGTATGAGATACTTTGATGTACTATTTACTGTTAAGTCAAACTTTTTTTGATAGTTTCCTTAATTCATGGTATATGGATTCTGAATCGATTGTACATATTTGCAATTGGTTGTAGGGATTCAAGGAAACCGGGAAATAGACAAGACAGAAGCAGATGCTTAAAGTTGGCTCGGATGCAAAAGTTGCAGTCAAGTCAATAAGCGGGCTTACTCTTTATTTACCTTATGGAAATACATAAATTATAGAAGACTGTTTTAATATGCCTAGTGCACATCATAATTTGATTTTAGTATCTAGACTCTTATTTTATGGATTCTCTATCAGTTTTAATTCAATTGTTGAAATTAAGAAAGATGGAATGGTCTTGATAACTGGTAATCTCATTAATAGTCTTTAATTAATATTTTCATTGGTAAATAATGAATGTCTGCAAAGTGACAATGTCTCATCATCTAGAATGTCTGGAATGAAGAGACATTGCATTGAGTCTACTTATCTTTGGCATAAGAGACTTGGTCACATTAATCTTGATAGGATCAAGAGGTTAGGAATAGATGGTCTCCTCGATTTTCTCAAGGTAGAACCACTCCCTATTTGCAAGTCTTGTCTCGAAGGGAAGATGACCAAGAAGCCTTACCCTAAAAAGGTACGAAGGGCCAAAGAAAAGTTAAGACTAATACATAGTGATGTATGTGGTCCATTTAACATTGTTACATGAGGTCAATACTGGTATTTTGTCACATTTACTGATGACTATTCTAGATATGGATATGTCTATTTGATGCAACACAAATCTGACACCTTTGAAAAGTTCAAAGAATTCAAATTAGAAGTTGAAAATCGAACAAACAAATCCGTAAAGACACTTCGATCAAATCGAGGTGGTGAATACCTCACCAACGAGTTTATGGATTACTTAAGGGATAATGGGATTATCGCGCAAAGGACAAGTCTTGTATCTCCTTAACAAAATGGTGTTTCTGAAAGAAGAAACCGGACCTTATTAGATATGGTTCGCTCTATGATGAGCCATGCCAATGTTCCTTCATATCTTTGGGGATATGCTATACAAACTGCCACTTATATTCTGAACCGGGTTCCACCTAAGTCTATTCCAGTTACAACTTATGAATTGTAGATTGGGCAAAAACCTTGTTCACAACATCTAAGGGTATGGGGTTGTCCTGCACATGTCCGGAAACTCAAACCCACTAAGTTGGAATCTAGGACAGAGAAATGGAATTTTGTATGATATCCAAAAGAAACTAAGGGTTTCTATTTCTACTCCAAGGCAGACCAAACAATAGTTGTTAGGCTTCATGCCACTTTCTTGGAGGAAGAAAATGGATCTCCTTAAGAAAGTTGAATTTCATGAGATGAAAGACGACATAGCCAGTATCCAACCTGAACCTAATTCTTCCACTTTAATTTCTCCTAATTCTGTTCCACTGAGAAGGTCGGAAAGAGTTTCTAGACCACCGGATAGACTTCAGTATTACAATAATGAAGTTCATTTAGTTACCTCTGATGATGAGGATACAGATCCTAATACTTATCAGGAAGCTACATTGGATGTAGATGCATCTTAATGGAATAAAGCCATGAATGCTGAAATAGATTCTATGTATGACAACGACATCTGGACTTTAGTAAATCCACCAGATGGTATAAGGCAAATTGAATGCAAAATGAATTTACAAGAGGAAGAAGGGTGCCGATGGTAACGTGGAGACCTATAAAGCTAGACTTGTTGCAAAAGGTTATACTCAAATTCAAGAAGTTGATTATGAGGATACCTTTTCACCAATAGCTATGCTCAAATCCATCACGATATTGCTGGCTATAGCTGCACACCATGACTATGAGATGTGGCAAATGTATGTCAAAACTGCTTTCCTTAATGGAATGTTAGATGAAGACATCTATATAAAGCAACCAGAGGGCTTCATTGCTCCTAACCAGGAGAACATGGTATGCAAACTCAACAAGTTGATATATGGTTTGAAACAAGCTCCAAGAAGCTGGAACCAAAGATTTGATCTTTCCATCAAACATTTTGGATTCCAAAAGAATTTAGAGGAATCTTGTATATACAAGAAGGACAGTGAGAGAGCGGTAGTATACCTAATTCTTTATGTAGAAGACATCCTACTCATTGGGAATGATGTAGGGATGTTGTCATCAGTCAAGTTATGACTTTCTCAATGAAAGACTTGGGAGAGGCATCCTATATTCTCGGAA
This sequence comes from Tetracentron sinense, assembly GCA_015143295.1. Taxonomy (NCBI): domain Eukaryota; kingdom Viridiplantae; phylum Streptophyta; class Magnoliopsida; order Trochodendrales; family Trochodendraceae; genus Tetracentron; species Tetracentron sinense. The sequence continues at coordinate 11,603,343 of CM026566.1, forward strand.
TAAAGATTCAAAGAGATAGGAAATGCCGAATGTTGGGATTAAGCCAAACTTCTCACATAGACAAGATTTTGTCTAGGTACAGTATGAGTGATTGTAAGACAACACTCATTCCTTTTAGACATGGTGTCACTTTGTCTAAAAAGATGCCCCTACATCAGCTGATGAGATCGAGCAGATAAAGAGGTGTCCTTATGCTTCGGCAGTTGGGAGCCTCATGTATGCCATGTTATGTACTAGACCGGATATCTGTCATGCAGTGGGAGTCATTAGCCGATTCCAAAGCAATCCAAGTATGAGATAATTGGACTGGTGTAAAGCATATCATGAAGTACCTGAAAAGGATTGGGGATTATGTGCTTACTTTTCACATAGAGGAAGTATCTTCTCATTAATAAGATTATTGAGAAGTAAGGCATCATTGTTACAATGATTAGGACTCAACTTAATGTTGCTGACCCGATGACCAAGGCTTTATCAGATAAAGTATAATCTATGGCACAGTGACTTGTAGGGTAAATGGCAAATTGTTAGACATGATGCCCAGAAAATTCATTTAGATTGTTAGATTCTTATTGATTTGATTAATAAAGACTTCTTCTTAATCTATTGTTTATTCATTATGGGTAATTAACCATGATCATGAGCATTATGGGTAATTAACCATGATCATGAGATGATCTATACGATATGAGATATCGATAAAGGTCCATAGGGTATATTGTAGGAAAGTTATGTGATTAGATTATCACAGGTAGATATAACTTTCCAGTTCCTTATACCTTATATATCACAGCTGTGGGTGAAGCTAGGCACTTCACTTATATGGCTGCCAAAATGCTAAGATGTTCTTAATAGCTGAGATGTAGTTCTATCTCGAACTATTGTAGTGGAGACTACACATCAACATTGTCGCGCCCCAAAATACCTCCTAGGAGTTAAGGTATACTTTAGAGGTGACTATTCGTACCTGTCAAACCAACCTGTGATGAACAAGGTAAACATAATACAATAATGCCAATAATCAGAGTGTGGAAGCGTAAACCAAAATTTTATTTTCTATAAAACCTTCTCAGTATTCCAAGTGAAATTATACATAACATAATCAAAGTAACGGTGGACATGCCCACCTATCAAAATATAAAATGAGAAACCTCGCCACTCTCTCTAGCTCAATAATCATCCCCATGGGGCCAATGGTCTAAATCCCTTGCCTCGGCTTGGGGCTCAACTACCGACTTCTCATATGGTTCTTTCTCATCGTAGTCCTCCTCAACCCAAGGACCCGGAGCACAAATTTCAAAAGGGACCCGTGCACCTGCCAACATAAAAGTACGGCTAAGTATGGAATATTCAACGAGTACAGGCTACTAGTTAAACATAGCAATAACAAAGCACAACAGTAAGAACAACAATACACAATAATCAATTTTAAGCAACACTAGCAACATATGACATTTAGCATTGAAAATAACGAAATATAATATCTTGACATACGTGCATGAATGCGAAAACTCCGATAAAACTCATGTTTGGAAACCTATTTCATGTCTCGATCTTGCTTGTGAAAATCATGCATGCGTGTCTGTCCTATTTGGGATTTCATGTCTTGACTTTTATACTTGTGAGCCAGAGGCTAGCACCTACACCTCCCTAGGCTACCAACCTCCTTGATGTTTTAATTTCTTGTGAGCCAGAGGCTAGCACCCGCACATCCTTGGGCTACCAACCTCCTTGACATGTATTTAATTCATTTACTTGTGAGCCAAAGGCTAGCACCCGCACATCCCTGGGCTACCAACCTCCTTGATATTTTGTTTACTTGTGAGCCAGAGGCTAGCACCCTTCACTTGGGCTACCAACCTCCTTGAAATGTTATTTACTTGTGAGCCAGAGGCTAACACCTTTCACTTAGGCTACCAACCTCTTGACATGTTTCTTGTTTGATTTATCATATACATATTCTCTGAAAAACTCAGTCCATGCATGCATTGGTGCATGTGTGTAGCAATTGTAGTAGACATGATAACATGCTTGAGTAGGAGGATCACATGAGTGTAGCATTTCAATTCTTAACATCGTCACACGAGAATTTAGGCAACATATAGCGCATTTAAACAATTTATCATTTATAAGAAAACTTACTACAATCTTCTTTAGGCATTTTATCAAACATACGGTGTGCAATATTTGTTAATCATTTCTTTTTCCTCTTTTAGTGCATATTTTTCATCAAGACATCAAGGTACGTTCATTATTTGTAGAATACCCTTCTACCAATTTCCATGTCACACATCATACAACACGGCATCCAATCACCTCAGACCCCTCCTCTATTCATACATCCCACCATTCATTCATATTCATCTTATTTAGATTTAAGGAATGTAGCATATTTTAAGGGAAGGAAGGATACAAGACCAAAATCACCGTTTCCATAAGAGAAACTAGTTTATTGCTAAGAAAGTTAGTAGGGTGTACTAACCTTGAAGATCAAGCTTGATCTTTGAAGAAACCCTTGATTGAAAAACCTTTAACCTTGATTGAGGATGGTTCTAGCTTGGAATTCTTCAAGCTTGATCCCTTGATCTCAATCCCAAAATCCCCTCTTGGATTTCTCCTTCAATCTCCCCTTCTCATTTTTCCCTTCTTTCTCTCCTCTAGGTTTAGAGAATCCCCAAAATGAGATCCCTAAACAAGACAAGGGTTTAAAACCCTCAATTTTGGCACCAGTTACTACGTGCGATCGATCGCAAGTCAGTGCGATCGATCGCACATGGACGCGATCTGTCGCACATGAACCCGAACACTTTGGTCTGATTTCCCCTGCATGTGATCGATTGCAAATCCCTACGATCCGTCGTACCTGGCATCCCATCTATCGCATATGGTCCAGAATGGTTGGGGTCCATTTCGCCTGCATGCGATCGATCGCACCTAACCTGCGATCGATCGCACTCCCTAGATTTCATTTTTCTGCCCCTACAGATCCATAGAGGTGTTTCCAACCTCATTTTCACAACCCATAGGGTCCTAAACCCTTTCTCTCATGCTGCCCTCGGGTGATTAACCCTCCGAGTCATCACAACGTCAATTCTAACCCGGGGAATGCCATTTGGCTCTGATTACATTATTCATTAGTCAAATAAAGTTCTGGGGGTGCTACATCCTCCCCCCTTACAAAAATTTCATCCTCAAAATTGGGACGGGACATACTTGTACAAAACCACAAGAATTTACAAAAGAGGGCCAAAGCCTAAACAAACAATTGAGGATATTTTTCTATTACTTCGGCCTCTTGCTCCCATGTAGCCTCTTCTACTGAGTGGTGTTGCCATCTTACAAGGACCAAAGGGATGGTCTTGTTGCGCAAGACTTGGTCCCGATGATTTAGGATTTGCACTGGTTGTTAAACTAGTTTGAGGTTCTCCCAGATTTCTACCTGATCAAGTTCGATGACATGGGAAGGATCCGAGATATATTTTCGAAGCATAGAGACATGGAACACATTGTGGACTGCCGCCATATGAGTAGGCAAGGCAACACGGTAAGCCACATCACCGACTCTAGTGATGATCTCGAATGGACCCATGTACCTCGGACTGAGCTTGCCTCATTTTTCAAATCTCATAACACCCTTGGTCGGAGAAATCTTGAAAAAAACCAAGTCGCCAACTCGAAATTCAAGATCTCTTCTTCGGTTTTCGGTGTAGCTCTTCTATCTATCCTGTGCGGTCTTCAACCTCTCTCGGATAAGCTTGACCCTATCCACGGTTTGTTCAATTAATTCGGGGCCCAACACCTTCCTTTCCCTAACTTCATCCCAATACAACTCCTTCCGTACAAACCCTTAAAAGGTGTCATTTGGATGCTCGCTTGATAACTATTGTTGTAGGTGAATTCCACCAAAGGTAGGTGATCTTCCTAACTTCCCTTGAAGTCTAACATACATGCCTGAAGCATATCTTTAATAACCTGATTCACTCTCTCGGTTTGCCCATCCGTCTATGGGTGGAAAGCCTTGTTAAGGTCCAACCGGGAACCCATTGCACTTTGAAAGCACTTCCAGAACCTGGAAGTGAATTGAGGATCTCTATCCGACACGATGCTCACTGGCCCCCTGTGAAACTGAACTATTTCCTTGATGTACAACGCCGCTAACTGATTTGAGTTGAATGTAGTCTAGTATGGCAAGAAATGGACGGACTTCGTCAGTCTGTCGACCACAACCCATATAACATCAAAGTTTCCAGCCGTCTTCGGCAACCCCACGATGAAATCCATGGAGATGTGTTCCCATTTCCACTCGGGAATAGGGAGGGACTGTAAAAGTCCAACTGGTCTCCTGTGCTCGGCTTTGACTTGTTGGCACACCAAGCATCGGGACACGTACTCGGCCACTTCTCTCTTCATGTTTCGCCACCAAAAGTGCCCCTTCAAGTTTTTATACATTTTGGTACCCCCAGGATGGATGGTATACTTGGACTGGTGAGCTTCATCCAAAATTTCACTTTTTAGCTCTTTATTGGCGGGGATGCAAAGTCTACCTGTAGAACCCCGAAACTTTTGTATATGCCTTGGGATGTGTGTCAAGGCATGATACATATGTAATCTCAAAAGAATTCATGAAATGAGAATTTACAGCTTTGAGGAATTTTTTTGCTAAGAATGCTATTATTAATTAAATTAATTATTTAAAAATGTCTATAAGTCTCGAAAGTGTCCTAGTCAAGTTTAGGAGAGATTAGAATAGAAGAGGAAAATGTTCAAGTAGTAAGAATGGGTGAAAAGTGAACTCAGCAGAAGAATTGTAGAGCAACCGATCGCTCGGTCTTGAGTAGCGATCGATTGGTCCAAAACCGATCGATCGATGGCTATCGACTGGTTAACTTTTTTGTATGGAGAATTTTTCCAGAGCATGTTTTTGACCGGTTGCTCGGTTAAGAACACCGATCGCTTGGTAGGCAACCGATCAATCGGTCATAAACACAGATCGCTCGATCTTCGCGTTTTTGCAGAAATTTCAGTAAGGGCTATTTCGTCTTTTGGGGGTTAAACCCTTTCCTATAAGGCTTTGCCCGAGCCTCAGGGCTTCATTCACTATACTTAGAAGATTTTGAGAGATAGAGAGGGGGAGGAGAAGGAGATTCCTAAACTAGGGTTTTGCTTTTGAGAAGAAATCAAAGGGGTGAAGACCCTAGATCATCTCAAGTTCGTTTTCTTCAAGTTCAAGGCTCAAGTACTCGTGGAGCTCGTTTCTCCAAACTAGGGCAGCGATCCTACGGCGTTTTTGCAAGGGTTTTCTTCCCCACACTAAGCTTCCTTCAAGCAAAGGTTTTCTTCTTTCAAGTTGAAGCTTTAATCAAGGTTTCTACCGAGATCAAGCCTTGATTCAAGATTAGTACACCCTACTAACTTCCCCTAGCAATAATCTAGTTATCTTCAATGTGAAATGTGATTCTTGCTATTATGTTTTCTTTCCTTATGAAATGTAAATCTCTAATAAATATAAATAAGTTAAGAAAAGGGTATGGATGTGTATGGGGTGTTGATTGAGGCGATGGGATGCCGAATGTATGATGTATGATATGTGTGGTGTGTGGAATGGAACATAGAGGATGGGCATTTTACCAATAATGAACTTACCTTGATGGTTGGATGGAAAACATGCACTAAAAAAGAAGATGATGAACTATTAAGGAACATTGTAGGTTTTATGTTGGACAAAATGCCTAAACTATGAATAAATGACTAAAATGAATAAATGGAAGTAGGCCCTATGCATGTGCTCTTATGAATGATGAATTGATCAAATGCCATGTAGATTACTCAAGTTACCTATGCTTATACTATGAATTGAATTGTGATACCATATCTCTCTTGTTATCCGTATTCTCATGATTGTCACCACTGTCACGTACACGAGCACACATGTTTGCATGAACCGAGATTTCAAAAGCACATGCATATAATAATCAACAAGAAAATATTACATATCAAGGAGGTTGGTAGCCCAGGGACATTCGGGTACTAGCCTCTGGCTCATAAGAAAACTGAAATTACTACGTGTCAAGGAGGTTGGTAGCCCAGGGGCATTCGGGTACTAGCCTCTGGCTCACAAGAAAACTAAACAAGTAACTAAAATCAAGCATACGTCAAGGAGGTTGGTAGCCCAGGGATGTTCGGGTACTAGCCTCTGGCTCACAAGAAAACAATATGTCAAGGAGGTTGGCAGCCCAAGGAGGTTCGGGTGCTAGCCTCTGGCTCACAAGTAAATGAAACATGTCAAGGAGGTTGGTAGCCCAAGGATGTGCGGGTGCTAGCCTCTGGCTCACAAGTTACAAGATGCAAGTTTACAAGATGATGACAAGGCATTCATGCATGCACGCATACATGATTTCCTCAAGTCATACCGAGACATGAAACGGATTTTCAAGCATGAGTTTTATCGGAGTTTTTGCATTTATGCACGCACGTCAAGATGATTGTATTGTACCATGTTTAACATTGTTTCTTTTTTATGTTCATCTTACTGCTCTGTATTGTACTACTGTTGTTGTGTTTTATTATTGTCATGGTTAGCTAGTAGCTTGTACTTGTTGAGTATTCCATGCTCAGCTGTACTTTCATGTCGGCAGGTACTGAGGGAGCCCTCGACCCGGAGCCTTGGGTCGAGGAAGAGTACATAGAGGAGAGTGAGCCGTCTATTCCACTACAGTCTCAGGTGAACCGAGACCTCGACATGTGGCTGTACCTCGACTACTGTTGAGGGGAGAGTACAAGAGGGTGTGTGTATTTTGATATTTTGATAGGTGGGCCTATTCACCTTAGGCTTGGATATGTTTTATGTATATTTTCACTTGGGATACAAACTTATAAAGAAAAGAAAAATTAGTTTACGCTTCCGCAACCTATGTTTAGCTTTCACGCTTTGATTTTCATTGTGTTAGTATCATATTCACCTTATTCATTACAGGATGGTTTGGCAGGTATGTATAGTCACACCTAAAGTATCCCTTAACAACTAGGGGGTATTTTGGGGCACGACAGAGGTGGTATCAGAGCCCTAGGCATTAGAGTCCTTAGGGTCACTTAGTACTCGATACCATACGTGAACAAGACATTAGGTGTTATAAAAGAGTTGTATTCCAAGTATAGACTAACAAGTTAGTCTTAGTCAAAATAGGTTGAGCTTCAACCAAACTTAGAGTCCTATGCTAGGAACACGGATTGTATGTTACGATGTTGTGTTGAATACCATGTGTGCTTTAATTGTGCTTAGTAAATATGTTTGATGAATATGTATTGAGTGAATTGTGAAATTGTTACTAAATGCGTGTCCAAGTTAGACTCATGTGGTATTGTCGTTTTCAGGAGAAATCATGAGATGCAAAACCCGGGGTCGCGGATACAACACACGGGGCAACGAAAATGATACTCCATCGGGTGATGATCAACCCGATTTTGCCCAAGCCTTTGCTTCAATAGCCGAGACCTTGGCTATGTTAGCGGTAAGGCAACCGGCTACTCCTCCTAATGCCGTACTTATACCGGCTCCTCCTAATAGAGCACAAGCCGGGATAGAGGCTTTTCGGAGGGTGAGGCCTCCAACCTGTTGTGGGAGTATTGACCCGCTTGTTGCCAAAGGATGGATTCGGCAACTAGAAAAGATATTTTCGGTGTTGGCGCCTATTGAGGCGGAGAGGGTTACTTGGGCCGCCTTCATGCTTGAAGGTGAGGCCGATCATTGGTGGAAGTCTGCACTTAGGACCCAGGAGTTGGCCCGACAGGGTCAAGACTGGACTTGGGGAGAATTCTTGGACGTTTTAAACAAGAAGTACTTCCCGGTCAGGATGAAAGAGAAGATGGAAGTTGAGTTTATTACCTTGGAACAAGGTAACATGTCGGTAGCGGATTATGAAGCCAAATTTTTGGAGCTATCCCTGTTTGCTCTACATATGATAGCTACCGAGGCTATAAAAGCCCGAAAATTTGAGAGGGGGTTGAAGGCCTACCTCAAGGATCGAGTCTCAATGTTCAGACATGAGACATATTCAGAAGTTGTAGACAAGGCACTTTTGGCCTAGTCGAACTCCGAGGAGTTCTTCAAAAGAAGAGGAATGGAGAAAGGATAGTCAAGTAGTTCAGGAGAGAAAAGAGCAAGGACTAGCTTGTATCAGTCCGCAAGGCTGGCTCAGTCACAGAGGATACATTCGGCACCACAGGCTGCCCGCCCTTTTGCTCCACCGGCTTTTCGGCCGGCTTTTGCCCAGACTTCTCACCCCGCAATGACGCAGGCTATGAGATATGCTCCTCCCACCTATTTCCACAATATATGCACCCTTTGTGGAATGAGGCATCCAGCGGAAAAATGCCAAGTTTGTATGGAGTGATAAGTGCGAGATCAGTTTCACGGAACTAATGGAGCGGCTTACTACAGCCCCTGTCCTTACTGTGCCGTCGGGTCATATTGGTTATGAGGTTTATAGTGACGCCTCGCATATGGGACTTGGGTGTGTCCTAATGCAGCACAAGAAATTCATTGCCTATGTGTCAAGGTAATTGAAGGAGCATGAGAAGAATTACCCCACGTACGACTTGGAGCTTGCTGCAGTCATGTTTGCACTCAAAATTTGGCGACATTATCTGTACGGGGTAGAATTCTATGTGTTCACAGACCACAAGAGCCTCAAGTACCTCTTTTCCCAAAAAGAGCTAAACTTGCGACAATGGCGTTGGATGGAATTTTTAAAGGACTACGAGTGCACCATCCAATATCACCCGGGAAAAGCAAACGTAGTGGCCGACGCTTTGAGTAAGACACCACCGGGGTTGTTGGCTCACATGCTAGTGCGAGAATGGAGATTGTTGGAAGATTTGGCAAATCTGGACATCAGTGTGAATAATTCTGTCCGCAGCCCTATTTTGGCAAATGTCACGGTTCGACCGTACATTATAGATTTGATCCAAGAGTATCAAGCCACGGATGCTGACTTGTTGGCTTTCCGGGACAAGGAAGTTGCCAAGGGTAGTACGGACTTCTCTCTCACTAGCTGAGGTGCTATTACGTTCAAGGGAAGACTTTGTGTCCCAGCCAATGCAGACCTTCGGAGAGAGATTATGGATGAAGCTCACCGGTCTAAGTATACATTGCATCCCAGGGGTAAGAAGATGTACCGGAACCTCAAGAGTCACTTTTGGTGGGGAAACATGAAGAGGGAAGTTGCGGAGTACGTGGCACGGTGTTTGGTGTGCCAACAAGTGAAAGCAGAGCACTTGAGACCGGTTGGACTTTTGCAGTCTCTCCCTATTCCCGAGTGGAAATGGGAGCATATCTCTATGGACTTTATTGTGGGGTTACCAAAGATGGTCAGAAAGACCGATGCTATATGGGTAGTAGTTGACAAACTCGCGAAGTCCGCCCATTTCTTATCATACCAGACTACATTCAACTCAAATCAGTTAGCGGCACTATATATCAAGGAAATAGTCCGATTGCATGGGGTGCCAGTGAGCATTGTGACCGATAGAGACCCTAGATTTACTTCCAGGTTCTGGAAGAGCTTTCAGGATGCCATGGGTTTTTGACTGGACTTTAGCATGACTTTCCACCCACAGACTGACGGGCAAACTGAGAGGCTGAATCAGGTGATAGAAGACATGCTCCAAGCTTGTATGCTAGATTTTAAAGGAAGTTGGGAAGATCACCTACCTTTGATGGAATTCACCTACAATAACAGTTATCAGGCAAGTATACAGATGGCGCCTTTTGAGGCTTTGTATGGGAGGAGTTGTAGATCCCCGTTGTATTGGGATGAAGTTGGGGAAAGGAAGGTGTTGGGCCCCGAATTAATTGAACAAACCGCGGATAGGGTCAAGCTTATCCGGGAGAGGTTGAAGACCGCATAAGATCAACAGAAAATCTATGCCGACACCCGTAGGTGGGACCTTGAGTTTCGAGTTGGGGATTTTGTATTTGTTCGGGTTTCACCGACCAAGGGTGTTATGAGATTCAGAAAGAGAGGCAAGCTCAGTCCGAGATATGTTGGTCCATTCGAGATCACTGCAAGAGTTGGTGAGGTGGTTTACCGTGTTGCTTTGCCCGCTCATATGACGGCGATCCACAACGTGTTTCATATCTCCATACTTCGGAAGTACATTCCGGGCCCCTCTTATATCATCGAACTTGATCCAGTTGAGATTCAAGAGGATCTCACTTTAGTTGAGAAGCCGGTTCATGTATTGGATCGAAGAGATCAAGCGCTTCACAACAAGACTATACCGCTAGTTCTTGTGCAATAGCAACATCACTCTCGAGAAGAGGCTACATGGGAACGTGAGGCTAAAGTCAAAGTGAAGTACCCCGAGTTGTTTGGATGAATTTTGTATATGACTTGTAACTTTGTTTTGAATTGTAATGCACACATCGTCAAAATTTCGAGGATGAAATTTCTTATAAGGGGGGGAGGATGTAGAACCCCGAAACTTTTGTATATGCCTTGGGATGTGTGTCAAGGCATGATACATATGTAATCTGAAAAGAATTCATGAAATGAGAATTTGAAGCTTTGAGGAATTTTTTTGCTAAGAATGCTATTATTAATTAAATTAATTATTTAAAAATGTCTATAAGTCTCAAAAGTGTCCTAGGCAAGTTTAGGCAAGTTTAGGAGAGAGAATAGAATAGAAGAGGAAAAGGTTCAAGTAGTAAGAATGGGTGAAAAGTGAACTCAGCAGAAGAATTACAGAGCAACCGATCGCTCGGTCTTGAGTAGCGATCGATCGGTCCAAAACCGATCGATCGATGGCTATCGACTGGTTAACTTTTTTGTACGGGGAGTTTTTCCAGAGAGCATGTTTTTGACCGGTCGCTTGATCAAGAACACCAATCGCTCGGTAGGCAACCGATCGATCGGTCATAACCACCGTGAAGGTATGCCTTTTTTTAATTTTACAAACACAGTTCTTGGGGGGCATACATCGAATCCCAAGATCTGACTAAGATTCTAATTGATTTTATTCAATGAAGGTTAGAATAACATTCACCTTTGTGACTTTGATCTTCAAAGAACTTGTTCTTGATCATCAAGATCAAAAACCAAACCAAAAGGAAGAAGGGGAAGGGTGACCGTACACCCTCAAAGAGGGAGAGGGCTGGGCGTAAACTTGAGGAGAGGGAGAAAAGAAAAAATTCTGGAGAATTCTATATTTAAAGGGCTGGGCATCCAATCCTTTATATAAGTTCCCTCTTGGTTGCTTGAATTGTAATCCAATTATAATTCATTAACCTTATCCTAATCCAATTAGGATTCCTCAATAGTTTCCTTTATTGATTATTCTCCTATTCCAATTAGGATTAATCTTAAAAGAAACTAACCTTATCCATTAGTAACTAATCTTATCCTTATCCAATAAGGAATCTTGAATTAGTAACTAACTAATGGAATCCCTAACAATTAGGGAATCTTTAATTAGTAACTAACTAACTAACCTTATCCAATAAGGTGTTAATTAATTAGAAACTAATTAAACTAAAACTTCCTGCATGAAGTGGGCGTCCCACCCTAGGTGGGTCCCACTCCACACGCCCAAAGGGTTTCCAAAACCCTCTTGGTCACTTGAATTATTCTTTTATAATAATTCACAATGGGTCCTACCCATTTGGTTTTTCACATCTAATGTGATTCCACCTTTTAGAGCCTCACTATACCATATAGTGATTACTTAGAGAAATTAATTAATTTAATTATAAATTAAATTAAATACTTTAAAAAGGTCCTTGTGTGTGGGATCTAAAGGAATCTCCTATTTTCGGTTGTGAGACCAAGTACTCAACCTTTTGGTTAAAGCATTGTTACTAGGAAACACATTTCCTACACTCCATTAGGATTATAGAATTTTATCTATATCCCTAGACTTCCACCAATCACAATTAATGTCCATTAACACAATGTGATTAACCTCTAGAAATTAGAGAATTGCTTGTAAGTACCATCTCACAATATATTTACAAATAAATCATCCCACATTCCGATATCACTTGTAAGCTTCCGGGATTGAAACAATTCCACTGTCTTAGTCCCTAGCTTATGAATAGAACCCTTTCTGATGATTACTTTTTCATTGAACTGAACCTCCAAAACACTTTTGAAGAAACATTAGAAAAGAACTGACATATATATTTATATATACTTTTCCATATTAAAAATATCAACTTCGATAAAGGCCATTTTACCGAAAAGCACCAGTACTAGATTTAACAGTTCAGTTCAACAAGTATCACCTTGATATCATTATCTCCAATTAAGGAGTTGTGGATTCCTTATTGAGTGTTTACACACTTCTCCAAATATTGTGTACATGACCCAACATACCCGGAGTTAGTCCTGTGTATTGGACATTGCCGATTGGCACATCAAAGCCATATAGACAGATGTCTGAGAAGATGTTAACCTCTCAGGTCTAAGGACAATTTGTCAAATGAATAACCCTAATACAATCTGACAGTGTATTCCATAGGGTATCCACTAGTGACCCCGTTCAGTATTATGTACTTGCTACATATACTCACATGTTAGTCAAGAGTCACCACTCTCTGTGAATGAGATTCATCATACTATCTCATAGAACTACACATGTGCAAGCCATGATGAAGTACGGCGCCCAACCAGTACTCTAGAGGCTTCGAACAATATTAGGTTTACAAGGAACCGGAAAATCATATCTCCTCGCAACCTTTGCATGATTTTCTTACAATGTTACCTATGGAACTTTATGTCTTCATCATATGAGACAGTAATTAATATAAATACCCTTTATAATTGGTTGTGTGAATATGATGTTTGTCTAATCAACATAGAAAAGTCTCTTATTGGCTTTCGAGGGCATATATGTCCAACACACAGATCGCTCAGTCTTCACGTTTTTGTACAAATTTCAGTAAGGCTCAAGTACTCGTGGAGCTCGTTTCTACAAACTAGGGCAGCGATCCTACAGCATTTTTGCAAGAGTTTTCTTCCCACACCAAGCTTCTTTCAAGCAAAGGTTTTCTTCTTTCAAGTTGGAGCTTTAATCAAGGTTTCTACCAAGATCAAGCCTTGATTCAAGGTTAGTACACCTTACTAACTTCCCCTAGCAATAATCTAGTTATCTTCAATGTGAAATGTGAATCTTGCTATTATGTTTTCTTTCCCTATGAAATGTAACATCTCCAATAAATATAAATAAGATAAGAAAAGGGTACGAATGTGTATGAGGTGTTGATTGAGGCGATGGGATGCCGAATGTATGATGTATTGTCGCGACCCAAAACCCACCCTAGAAGTTAGAGTGAATCTTGGACGACTAATCATGACTTGCTTGACAAACCAACCTGCAAAACCCACAGAACATATACAATAGAGGACATAAATGGCGGAAACATACACTAACATAGCACAACGGAAGACTTGAACAAAACCTCTATCTATATACATGTGATCCAAGTTTATACAAAAAGGAAAACAAAAGAAAGTGCGGACATGCCCGCCAAAATACATGGATATATCTCTCTCAACTCACCCACAGCTATATCACTCAGAATCTACTACCATCTAATAGTAACCCTCGATCGGAGGTTCCTCTAAAGGTTCCTCGACGTACTCCTCCTCCACCCATGGGCCAGGAGCACAGACATCAAAAGGAGCAGCTGCTCCACTATCACCTGCCGACATAAGAAGTACGGCTGAGTATGGAATGCTCAGCGGGTACCAAATACTAACCAATAGTCATAGCATAAAAATGGTAATACATAAATCAGGAGCAATTCATATATATTAAACGGGAACAATTCATTTCATACAAGGAAGTAAAGCAATTTATAATCATGCTTGCATTTCGTAAAAAGCCGATAAAACCCTTGAAAACACCGTGCACTTGACTTGACTTAAGTACCATTTTTGTGCTTGAAAACTCGTCTTGTCTATCTTGCTTGATTCTTGTATATCGTGTCATGTCATGCGTGCTTGCTTGTGATCATGTAACTTGTGAGATATCCTTGTGAGATGCACTTGTGAGATGCCTTGAGAGGGAAGGGAGACCCTTCTTTATACAATGCACTTGAGAGGGAAGGGAGACCCTTCTTTATGATATGTATGTACTTACGAGGGAAGGGAGGCCCTTCTTTATGTTATGCACTTGTGAGTGAGGGGAGACCCCTCGTGAAATGTTTGTTCTTGTTTTCTTGTGAAAAGTGAGGTAAAACATATCGTAGGATATATCCCACCTCTAATTCTCGTTCTTGAAACCTCGGTAAATTCATGTCATGCATGTCGTGCTCGTGGAAGCGTGTACATACTTGCATTTAAATTTAAATATGACATTTGGAGGGTTAACAATACATAAAACATCAATCATTTGAGCAATTCAATATTCATGGAATTTAGGGAAAACAAGAAGGCACACTATCATAGGTCCTAGCAATTTCCGCAATTAATTAAGCATGCATTTCCTTAATTTACAATTTATTTCTTTCACCTTGGCATTTCATCAAACATGGTGAGTGCATTATTTGTTAAGCCTATCACATGCTTTTCTAGGAAGGTTCATATTCACAACATGCTTGTATGTTTATTATTAGTGCAATGCCCTTTCCCATTTCATTCATCACATCATCCACACGGCATTCATTCGCCAACATCCATCTCCATTCACACCATTCACCATTTCAACTCATAATGCATTTATGGATGAAAGAAAACAAGAAATACAAAGAATAAGGGAAGAAAGAAAAAGCTATAACTAGGAGGGTAGAAAGAAGTACCGACCTTGATCAATGAGGAAGAAAACTCCTCCAAAAATGTTCATGAGGCACTGCCCTAGCTTGGAGAAACTCCTCCTCGCGTGCTTGAATCGGAATCTTGAAGCAATCCAAGCTTGAGGTGATTGTGGGTCTTGAAACCCCTTTGATTTCTACCCAAAAGCAAACCCTAGGTTTAGAAACCCTTCTCCTCATTCTCTAACTCTCAAAATACTCTAAGTGTTGTGAGTGAACCCTCAAATGATCGGGCAAAGCCTTTAAGGCATGAGTGAAACGCCCAAAAGACGAAAACACCCTTAATGAAAATTCTGCGAAAACACGAAGATCGAGCGATCGGTGGTTATAACCGATCGATCGGTTGCCTACCGAGTGATCGGTGTGTTGACCGAGCTCTCGACCAAAAATTAACTCTCTTGAAAATTTCCCCATACAAAATTTTGCACTAGTCGATAGCTACCGATCGATCGCTCCATGGACCGAGTGATCGATTGCCTGCAGGTCCAAACTGTTTTGGCCATATCTTTTGACTCGCTCGTCGGATTTTGACGATTCAACTTGCGTTGGGTTTGAACTTCGAAAAGGAACATTTCTGACGTTTCAGAATGTCCAATTTCTTCCTTATTTATTAATTGTACTACTTTAAAGGCAAATTGGCTACGAAAGTGCCATGCATAAAACATGAAAAAGTCCGGGGCTCTACATGTATGATATATGTGGTGTGTGGAATGGAACATGGAGGATGGACATTTTACCAATAATGAACTTACCTTGATCGTTGGATGGAAAACATGCACTAAAAAAGAAGAAGATGAACTATTAAGGAACATTGTAGGTTTTGTGTTGGACAAAATGCCTAAACTACGAATAAATGACTAAAATGAATAAATGGAAGTAGGCCCTATGCATGTGCTCTTATGAATGATGAATTGATCAAATGCCATGTAGATTACTCAAGTTACCTATGCTTATACTATGAATTGAATTGTGATACCATATCTCTCTTGTTATCCGCATTCCCATGATTGTCACCACTGTTACGTACACGATGTCGCGACCCAGAACCCACCCTAGGAGTTAGAGTGAATCTTGGATGACCAATCATGACTTCAATGACTTGCTTGACCAAAATAACCTGCAAAAGACCTGGAGCATATACAATAGAGGATAATAATAGTGGAAACATATAACAAAGCACAGCGGAAGTCTAATAAACCTCTATGTATATACATACGTGATCCAAGTTTGATATAAAAGAAATCAAGACAAAGAAAGTGCGGATAGGCCCGCCAAAATACGTGAATACATCTCTCTCAACTCACCCACAGCTATCCACTCAGAATCTACCACAACCTAATAGTATCCGTCACCCTGAGGTTCCTCCACAGGTTCCTCAACGTACTCCTCGTCCACCCATGGGCCAGGAGCACAGACATCGAATAGAGCAGCAGCTCCCTCAGAACCTACCGACATAAACGTACGGTTGAGCATGGAATACTCAGGGTGTACCAAATACTAACCAACAGTCATAGCAAACAATAACTATATGAAAAGCAGGAAGTAGTTCACAGATATAAAGTAGGAACAATTCATATCATCACGCGATAGTAAAGCAATTGATAATCATGCTTGCATTTCGTAAAAGCTGATAAAATCCTTGAAAAACATCGTGCACTTGACTTGACTTAAAACATCATTTTCGTGCTTAAAAACTTGTCTTGTCTTGTGTTTTGTTTTGTCGTGTCGTGTCATGTCATGCGTGTCATGCTTGTATCATGTGTGTCATGTGTGCTTGCTTGGGAGTTCAACATGCTCATGTACTTGTGAGATGCGCTTGTGAGATGCCTTGAGAGGGAAGGGAGGCCCTTCTTTCGTGATATGCCTTGGAGGGAAGGGAGACCCTTCTTTAATGCAATGCACTTGTGAGTGAGAGGAGACCCCTCATGGAAGGGAGGGAAGTGCAAACTCCCTCCTAAGAAATGCTTGTTCTTGTCCTCTTGTCAGAAGCGAGGTAAAACTTATCGTAAGATATGTCCCACCCCTAACATCCTTACTCTTGCAAAACCGTAGGTAAAACATGTCATGCATGCCGTGCTCATGGAGTTGTGTGCATACTTTCATTTGAAATTAAATATGACAATTTGGGGATTTCACAATACATAGAACATCAAAATTTGAGCAAGTAATCATTCATTCAAATTTTAGGGAAAGCAAGTAAGCACACTATCATAGGTCCTAGCAATTCCATAAACATTTAAACATGCATTTTCCACAACAAATCGTCATTTTTTCCATTGAGGCATTTCATCAAACACATGGTATGTGTATTTTGGTTAACACCTAAATCTTTCATTTTCCTTCATGAATCATCCTTCATTCAATCCACATCATGTATGTTCATTATTGAGGTGAAATGCCTTCCCATTTTAATCATCACAACACAACCCACGGCATCCAATGCCTATTCACGTCCATATAACCATCCATTCATTCCATCTCCTTATCTTGTTTATAAATTTAGGGAAAACATAGAATAAGGAGAAAATAGAGATAATCGATGAACTTGAAGGGTAGTATAGGGTACCGACCTCAATAGAGCGAAGAAAAACCCTCGAAGGAGCTCGGGGAAGGCGTTGCCTAGCTTGGAGGAGAACTCCACGTGGTGCTTGAGCTTGGATTAGGAAGACCTTGAGATTTGGGGATGAAATGTGGAGTTAATCCTTTACTCCAATCCAAAATCCTCTTGGAAACCCCCTTTTTCCTCTCCCTTCTCTTCCTCTCCTCTAGGTTAGCAAAAGCCCCAAATGAAAACCCTCAAATAGATCAAGGGTTAAAACCCTCAATTTCGGAATCTGCTACCGCATGCGTTGAATCGCACACTTAACTGCGATCGATCGCAGGTCCTTGCGATCGATTGCACCTGGATGCGATCTATCGCACATGAACCTGAACATATTGGTCTCATTTCCCTCTGTATGCGATCGATCGCACACTCTTGCGATCGATCGCAGATCCCTGCGATCTATCGCACCTGGGGATCCATCTATCGCATATGGCCCCGAGAGTTTGGGACCCCTTTTGCTTGTATGCGATCGATCGCACCTGACTTGCAATCGATCGCCCCCTTCAGATTTTGTTGTTTTTCTTCTATTTTTCCACACTTTGGTAATTCGGCCATCACTTTTGACTCGTTTGTCCTATTTTGACGATTCAACTTGCGTTGGATTCATCGTTCGAAAAGGAACATTCCTGGTGTTTTAGAATTTCCAAATTCTCCTTTATTTATTTACCGAATTGCCCTTAAAGTTGACTGGTCCGAAATCGAGATTCAGTAACTCAGGTTTTTGACATATCCGACTTAGGAATACTACCTTTTTAACACTTAGAGTTGTTCAAAATTTCTCATTTCATAGAAATGGAAGATTACAAAGGCTTCATACCTTGGCACAGGTCCCAATACATGGCAAAAGTTTCGGGGCTCTACATCCTCCCTCCTTTATAAAAATTTCATCCTCGAAATTTGGACGGGGCATGCATTACAAAACCAAAATAAAATCACAAGCCACATACACCAGCCTATTCGAACAACTCGGGATACTTCGCTTTGACCTCGGCTTCACACTCCTATGTAGCTTCTTCTCGAGCATGGTGCTACCATTGCACAAGAACCAAAGGAATAACCTTGTTGCGAAACACTTGATCTCTTCGATCCAAAATTTGAACCGGCTTTTCAACCAACGCGAGATCTTCTCAAATTTCCATCGGTTCCAATTCTAGTACATGTGAAGGGTCCGCAATGTACTTCCGAAGCATAGACATGTGGAACACGTTATGGACCGCGGCCATGTGAGGTGGAAGAGCTACCCAGTAAGCAACTTCACCAACTCGCGTGATGATCTCAAACGAGCCGACATATCGAGGACTAAGCTTACCTCGCCTGCCAAATCTCATGACTCCTTTGCTAGGAGATACCCTCACAAAGACTTAATCCCCAACCTGGAATTCCAAGTCCCTGCGGCATATGTCAGCATAGCTTTTCTGACGATCTTGGGCGGTTTTCAACAGATCCCAGATGATCTTAACTATATTCGCGGTTTGCTCAATCAACTTCGGACCAAGTACTTTTCTTTCTCCTACCTCATCCTAGTAGAGAGGAGACCTGCAACTTCACCTATACAAAGCCTCGAATGGACCCTTTTGGATACTCACCTGATAGCTATTGTTGTAGACGAACTCTACCAAAGGCAAGTGCTCTTCCCAACTGCCTTTGAAATCCAGCATACAAGCTCGAAGCATGTCTTCGATAACTTGGCTCACTCTCTCAGTTTGTCCATCCATTTGTGGATGAAAAGCGGTGCTGAAATCAAGTCGGGAACCCATAGCTTCCTGAAAGTTTTCCAGAATCTGGATGTAAATCTCGTATCCCGATCCGACACAACACTGACTGGCATTCCGTGTAACCTAACCACTTCCTTGATGTATAGCGCGGCCAACTGGCTAGAGTTGCAAGTAGTTCGATAGGGTAGGAAATGAGCGGACTTTGTCAAACGATCCACTACTACCCATATCACATCTGAGCCCCTTGTCGTCTTTGGCAAGCCAACTATGAAATCCATGGATATGTTCTCCCATTTCCACTCGAGAATAGGAAGAGACTGCAATAGACCGGCGGGTTGCATGTGTTCTGCTTTCACCTGTTGGCACACCAAACACCGTGCCACATATTCCGCAATATCCCTCTTCATATTCTTCCACCAAAAGTGACTCTTAAGGTTCCGGTACATCTTTGTACCCCCAAGATGCACACTATACTTTGATCGGTGTGCTTCATCCATAATCTCCTTTCGAAGATCTACATTGGCTGAGACACATAGCCTTTCCTTGAATGTGATAGCACCTCGGCTAGTGAGAGAGAAGTCCTCACTACCCTTGGCAACTTCCTTGTCTCGGAAAGCCAACAATTCAGCATCCGTGGCTTGATATTCTCGAATTAAATCTATAATGTACGGCCGAACCGTGACATTTGCTAAAACAGGACCGCGAACTGTATCATTCACACTAATGTCCAGATTTTCCAAATCCTTCAATAATCTCCATTCCTGCACCAACATGTGTGCTAATATCCCCAGAGGTCTTCTACTCAAGGCGTCTGCTACAATGTTTGCTTTGCCCGGGTGGTATTGGATGGTACAATCGTAGTCTTTCAAAAATTCAATCCAACGCCGTTGCCTTAGATTCAGCTCTTTTCGGGAAAAGAGATACTTGAGGCTCTTGTGATCCGTATACACATAGAATTCTACCCCATAAAGGTAATGACGCCAAATCTTAAGTGCAAACACGACTGTATCAAGTTCCAAGTCATGCGTGGGGTAATTCTTTTCATGCTCTTTTAATTGCCTCGATGCGTAAGCAATGACTTTCTTGTGTTGCATGAGCACACACCCAAGTCCAACATGCGAGGCATCACTGTACACCTCATAACCACCATGTCCGAATGGCACTGTAAGGACAGGAGCTGTGGTAAGTCTCTTCTTCAGTTCTGTGAAACTGATCTCGCACTTGTCACTCCATACAAACTTTGTTTTTTTCCTTGTCAGGTAAGTGAGCGGTTTCGCAAAGCTGGAGAAACCTTCTATGAATCTCCTGTAGTAGCCTGCCAACCTAAGGAAACTGCGTATCTCTGTGACACTATTGGGCCTCGCCCAACTCATGACTGCCTCTATCTTCTTCGGATCTACCGAAATGCCTCCCACGGATACAACGTGGCCTAGGAATGCCACCTTTTCCAGCAAAAATTCACATTTACTGAGTTTGGCGTACAGCTTGTGTTCTCTCAGCATTTCCAAAGCAAGGCGAAGGTCTCGCACGTGATCTTCCCGTGTCTGGGAATATATCAGTATGTCATCGATAAACACGATCACGCATCGACCAAGATATGGCCGGAACACCCGGATCATCAAATCCATAAAAGCTACCGGCGCATTCGTGAGACCAAACGGCATCACCAAGAACTCGTAGTGTCCGTACCGAGTCCAGAAAGCAGTTTTAGGCACATCCTCAACCTTGACCTTCAACTGGTGGTAACCCCATTGAAGATCGATCTTAGAGAAAAATATCGCTCCCTTTAACTGATCGAACAAGTCATCAATCCTAGGCAATGGGTACCTATTCTTTATAGTGACTTTGTTCAACTGTCGGTAATCGACGCACATACGCATCGAGCCATCCTTCTTCTTAACAAATAAAATCGGGGCACCCCACGGTGAGACACTTGGTCGAATGAAACCAAGACCTTGTAATTCCTCCAACTGAGTCTTCAACTCTTCGAGTTCAATCGGGGCCATTCTATACGGAGCCCGAAACATGGGAGCTGTGCCTGGCGTAAGCTCGATCACAAACTCAATCTCCCTGTCTGGAGGCAACCCTGGCAACTCCTCTGGAAATATATCCAGGAATTTACTCATGACCGGGATAGTCGAAGAGTCCTTTGCCTCGGGGTTTGCTAAACTCAATGCCGCAAAGCGAGCAATATCTCTACTTTTCAACCCCCAAAAATGGAATGGCTTTCCTTCCACCAGCCTGAAGAGGACCATTTTCTCGAAGCAGGCTACATGCCCATGATGAGTTGCTAACCAATCCATCCCCAAGATAACGTCAAATTCCTGGAATCCAAGGACAATGAGGTCGACTGCCAATTTATAGCTTCCCACTTGGAGCACACTGCCTCTAAAAATGCTATCTGTCACCACTGTTTTGCCGAGAGGAGTCGAAATGAACAACTCTGGTTCCAATTGACTAGGCTCTGTAGAGAAGCCTTGAGAAAAGCTCGGTGAGACAAATGAATGCATAGACCCGGTATCGATCAACACACGAGCCAAACACTCATTGACTAGTAAGGTTCCTGAAATTTTAACTAGCTAATTCAATCCATGCATCAATCATTATACTTATAGATAGAGCTATATATATAGCACGCCACATACGTACACAAGGAATAATGCACAACATGAATTGCGGGTAAAAGAATAACTCTAAACGCGTACCTTGCACCACATCATCAGATGCAAGTGCATCACCCTCTGTCAAGGCAAAAACTCGCCCCTGGTTCACTTGGTGAGATGTAGGTGTAGACTGGGTAGGCTGGGAGGATGCCTGGTAAGATCCTGCTGGATGAACTAACGGCCTAATACCTTGAGACTGGCCTGGTAAATGCCCGCTAGGGCAATCCCTGATCACGTGGCCCTGGCGACCGCAATGGAAACATCCGCCCGATGCCCTTCGATAATCTCCTACTGGGTACCTCTTGCCACACGAAGTGCAAGCCTTATACGTGTAAGTCGGATGGGCCGGAGGTGGAGCATACCTCGCTACCTGAGGTGCAACAACCCGTGGAGCCGGAAGAGCCTGAGGTCGTGGCGCCTGAGGTATGAACGGCCGTGGAATTGGAGGCGCATAAGATGGCCTCATCGGTGGTTCTGGCCACCTATACTGATATGGACCAGTCTGGGCCCGCCTCTCCAGAGGTGCTAAACTACTAGATTTGCCTCTCGCCAATTCACTTTTCTTGGACACCGCCTCAGAATTGGTCTCGACCAACAAGGCTTTATCCACCACTTCCGCAAAAGTGGCGTGCCTGAAGACCAATACTTTCTCCATAATAACATCCTTGAGCCCTTGCTCAAACCTTCTCGCCTTCATCGCCTCGGTGGCGATCATATGAGTCGCGAAGCGTGATAGCTCCGAGAACTTGGCCTCATATTGCGCCACCGACATCGATCCTTGTTCTAGGTTGATGAATTCTCTCTTTCTTTTCTCGAGCTCCAACTGGGAAATACTTCTTATAGAAGGTGTCCTTGAACTCCTCCCAAGTCCAGGGTTGACCTTGCGTAGTCAACTCTCGAGTCCTCAAGACGAACAACCACCAATGGTGTGCCTCACCCTCAAGCATGAAAACTACCCATGCTACTCTATCCTCCTCTGAAAGCGAGAGGACCGCAAAGATCTTCTCCAACTGGAGGATCCAAGCCTCCATGGAAAGAGGGTCCACACTCCCATGGAATGATGGAGGCCTCAATCTCTTGAATGCCTCAACCCCAGCTGTACGATGTACTGGAGCCGCAGGCAGTGGAGTATGTGATGCAGACGATGGAGTAGCCTGCCTAGCTGCCAGTAAGGCTAAAGTCTCTAAAATAGAGCCGAGAACCTGAGAGAGGTCCGGCTGCCCACCCTCATCTTGAGAAGAAGATGAAGCCCTAGTGTGTGGTCCGCGACCCCGTGTGCCCCGCCTCATGACTATTGTCCTAAGATCAATAGCACCACATGAGGCTAACTTGGAACCAAAATTCATCATACCTTCATTTCATAATAATTCAAGTAGTACTATTGATATAATATTAGTATCCATTGCATCATACCCATCGGTGTATACATAAGAGACTTAGTGTTCTAGCATTTCAAGACACGCACTTGGTTGGGACAACCATTTTGGACTAAGACTAAAATTTAGTCTCACATTTGGAATCATGACTCTCTTCCGACTTACTTCCTTCCTAACTTGCTTCCTAACATATGCTCTTGTCAAGCCGTGGTACCAGATTCTAAGTGACCCTAGAGACCTAAAGCCTAGGCTCTGATACCACTTCTGTCGTGACCCAGAATCCACCTTAGGAGTTAAAGTAAATCATGGACGACTAATCATGACTTGCATGACTTGCTTGACCAAAATAACCTGCAAAAGACCTGGTGCATATACAATAGAGGATAATAATAGCGGAAACATATAACAAAGCACAGCGGAAGTCTAACAAACCTCTATGTATATACATATGTGATCCAAGTTTGATACAAAAGAAATCAAGACAAACAAAGTGCGGATAGGCCCGCCAAAATACATGAATACTTCTCTCTCAACTCACCCACAGCTATCCACTCAGAATCTACCACAACCTAATGGTATCCCTCACCTTGAGGTTCCTCCACAGGTTCCTCAACGTACTCCTCTTCCACCCATGGGCCAGGAGCACAGACATCGAATTGAGCAGCAGCTCCCATAGAACCTGCAGACATAAAAGTACTGCTGAGCATGGAATACTCAGCGTGTACCAAATACTAACCAACAGTCATAATAAACAATAACTATATGGAAAGCAGGAAGTAGTTTACAGATATAAAGTAGGAACAATTCATATCATCACGCGATAGTAAAGTAGTTGATAATCTTGCTTGCATTTCGTAAAAGCCGATAAAATCCTTGAAAAATATCGTGCACTTGACTTGACTTAAAACATCATTTTCGTGCTTAAAAACTTATCTTGTCATGTTTCTTGTTTTGTCGTGTCGTGTCATGTCATGTCATGCATGTCATGCTTGTATCATGCATGTCATGCGTGTACCATGCTTGTCATGCGTGCTTGCTTGGGAGTTTAACATGCTCATGTACTTGTGAGATGCACTTGTGAGATGCCTTGAGAGGGAAGGGAGGCCCTTCTTTCGTGATATGCCTTAGGAGGGAAGGGAGACCCTTCTTTAATGCAATGCACTTGTGAGTGAGGGGAGACCCCTCATGGAAGGGAGGGAAGTGTAAACTCCCTCCTAAGAAATGCTTGTTCTTGTCGTCTTGTCAAAAGCGAGGTAAAACATATCGTAAGATATGTCCCACTCCTGACATCCTTACTCTTGCAAAACCGTAGGTAAAACATGTCATGCATGCCGTGCTCGTGGAGTCGTGTGCATACTTTCATTGGAAATTAAATATGACAATTTGGGGATTTCACAATACATAGAACATCAAAATTTGAGCAAGTAATCATTCATTCAAATTTTAGGGAAAGCAAGTAAGCACACTATCATAAGCCCTAGCAATTCCATAAACATTTAAACATGCATTTTCCACAACAAATCGTCATTTTCTCCATTGAGGCATTTCATCAAACACATGGTATGTGTATTTTGGTTAACACCTAAATCTTTCATTTTCCTACATGAATCATTCTTCATTCAATCGACATCATGTATGTTCATTATTGAGGTGAAATGCCCTTCCCATTTTAATCATCACAACACAACCCACGGCATCCAATCGCCTATTCACATCCACAAAACCATCCATTCATTCCATCTCCTTATCTTGTTTAGAAATTTAGGGAAAACATAGAATAAGGGGAAAATAGAGATAATCGATGAACTAGAAGTGTAGTATAGGGTACCGACCTCAATAGAGCGAAGAGAAACCCTCGAAGGAGCTCATGGAAGGCGTTGCCTAGCTTGGAGGAGAACTCCACGTGGTTTTTGAGCTTGGATTAGGAAGACCTTGAGATTTGGGGAAGAAATGTGGAGTTAATCCTTTACTCCAATCCAAAATCCTCTTGGAAACCCCCTTTTTCCTCTCCCTTCTCTTCCTCTCCTCTAGGTTAGCAAACCCCCCAAATAAAAACCCTCAATTTTGGAATCTGCTACAGCATGCGATCGATCACACACTTAGCTGCGATCGATCGCACCTAGATGCGATCTATCGCACATGAACCCGAACATATTGGTCTCATTTCCCTCTGCATGCGATCGATCGCACACTCTTGCGATTGATCGCAGATCCCTGCGATCTATCGCACCTGGGGATCCATCTATCGCATATGGCCTCGAGAGTTTAGGACCCATTTTGCCTGTATGCAATCGATTGCACCTGACTTGCGATCGATCGCGCCCTTCAGATTCTGTTGTTTTTCTCCTATTTTTCCACACTTTGGTAATTCGGCCATCACTTTTGACTCGTTAGTCCTATTTTGACGATTCAGCTTGCGTTCGATTCGTCATTTGAAAAGGAACATTCCTGGCATTTTTGAATTTCCAAATTCTCCTTTATTTATTTATCGAATTGCCCTTTGCCTGGTCTGAAATCAAGATTCAGTAACTTGGGTTTTCGACATATCCGACTTGGGAATACAACCTTTTTAACACTTAGAGTTGTTCAAAATTTCTCATTACATAGAAATGGAAGATTACAAAGGCTTCATGCCTTGGCACGGGTCCCAATACATGGCAAAAGTTTCGGGGCTCTACACACGAGCACGCATGTTTGCATGAATCGAGATTTCTAGAGCACGTGCATATAATAATCAACAAGAAAACATTGCATGTGACGGAGGTTGGTAGCCCAGGGACATTCTGGTACTAGCCTCTGGCTCACAAAAAAACTGAAATTACTACATGTCAAGGAGGTTGGTAGCCCAGGGACATTCGGGTACTAGCATTTGGCTCCAAGAAAACTAAACAAGTAACTAAAATCAAGCATACGTCCAGGATGTTGGTGGCCCAAGGATGTTCGGGTACTAGCCTCTGGCTCACAAGAAAAAAATATGTCAAGGAGGTTGGCAGCTCAAGGAGGTTCGGGTGCTAGCCTTTGGCTCACAAGTAAATGAAACATGTCAAGGAGGTTGGTAGCCCAAGGATGTGTCGGTGCTAGCCTCTGGCTCACAAGTTACAAGATTAAAGTTTACAAGATGATGACAAGGCATTCATGCATGCACGCATACATGATTTCCTCAAGCCATACCGAGACATGAAACGAATTTCCAAGCACGAGTTTTATCGGATTTTTCGCATTCATGCACACACGTCAAGATGATTGTATTGTCCCATGTTTAACATTGTTTCTTTGTGAATTACTGTTGTTGTGTTTTATTATTGTCATGGTTAGCTAGTAGCTTGTACTCGCTGAGTATTCCATGCTCAGCCGTACTTTCATGTCGGCAGGTACTGAAGGAGCCCTCGACCCGGAGCCTTGGGTTAAGGAAGAGTACATAGAGGAGAGAGAGCCGTCTATTACACTACAGTCTCAGGCGGACCAAGACTTCGACGTGTGGCCGTACCTCGACTACTGTTGAGGGGAGTGTTGGACATATATGCCCTCAAAAGCCAATAAGAGACTTTTCTATGTTGATTAGACAAGCATCATATTCACATAACCAACTATAAAGGGTATTTATATTAATTACAGTCTCATATGATGAAGACATAAAGTTCCATAGGTAACATTGTAAGAAAATCATGCAAAGGTTGCGAGGAGATATGATTTTCCTGTTCCTTGTAAACCTAATATTGTTCGAAGCCTCTAGAGTACTGGTTGGGCGCCGTACTTCATAATGGCTTGCACATGTGTAGTTCTATCAGAAAGTGTGATGAATCTCATTCATAGAGAGTGGTGACTCTTGACTAACATGTGAGTATATGTAGCAAGTACATAATAATGAACGGGGTCACTAGTGGATACGCTATGGAATACACTGTCAGATTGTATTACGGTTATCCATTTGACAAATTGTCCTTAGACCTGAGAGGTTAACATCTTCTCATACATTTGTCTATATGGCTTTGATGTGCCAATCGGCAATGTCCAATACACAGGACTAACTCCGGGTATGTTGGGTCATGTACACAATCTTTGGAGAAGTGTGTAAACACTCAATAATGAATCCACAATTCCTTAATTGGAGATAATGATATCAAGGTGATACTTGTTGAACTGAACTGTTAAATCTAGTACTGGTGCTTTTCAGTAAAATGGTCTTTATCGAAGTTGATATTTTTAATATGGAAAAGTATATATAAATATATATGTCAGTTCTTTTCTAATGTTTCTTCAAAAGTGTTTTGGAGGTTCGGTTCAATGAAAAAGTAATCATGAGAAAGGGTTCTATTCATAAGCTAGGGACTAAGACAGTGGAATTGTTCCAATCCCGGAAGCTTACAAGTGATATTGGAATGTGGAAGGATTTATTTGTAAATATATTGTGAGATGGTACTTACAAGCAATTCTCTAATTTCTGGAGGTTAATCACATTGTGTTAATGGACATTAATTGTGATTGGTGGAAGTCCAGGGACTTAGATAACATTCTATGATCCTAATGGAGTTTTAGGAAAGGTGTTTCTTAGTAACAATGCTTTAACCAAAAAGGTTGAGTACTTGGTCCAACAACCGGAAATAGGAGATCTCACACACAAGGACCTTCTTAAAGTATTTAATTTAATTATTAATTAAATTAATTAATTTCTCTAAGTAATCACTATATGGTATAGTGAAGCTCTAAAAGGTGGAATCACATTGGATGTGAAAAACCAAATGGGTAGGACCTATTGGGGAGTATGATAAAAGATCAAAAAATTGACCTAAGGGTTTGTGAAACCCATTGGGGGCGTGTGGAGTGGGGCCCACCTAGGGTGGGACGCCCACTTCATGGAGGAAGTTTTATTTTAATTAGTTTCTAATTAATTAACACCTTATTGGATAAGGTTAGTTAGTTAGTTAGTTACTAATTAAAGATTCCCTAATTGTTAGGGATTCCATTAGTTAGTTACTAATTGAAGATTCCTTATTGGATAAGGATAAGATTAGTTACTAATGTATAAGGTTAGTTTCTTTTAAGATTAATCCTAATTGGATTAGGAGAATAATCAATAAAGGAAACTATTGAGGAATCTTAATTGAATTAAGATAAGGTTAATGAATTATAATTGGATTACAATTCAAGCAACCAAGAGGGAACTTATATAAAGGATTGGATGCCCAACCCTTTAAGGAATATAATTCTTCATAATTTTTTCTTCTCTCCCTCTCCTCAAGTTCACGCCCAGCCCTCTCCCCCTTTGAGGGTCTACGGTCCCCCTTCCCCTTCTTCCTTTTTGTTTGGTTTTTGATCTTGATGATCAAGAACAAGTTCTTTGAAGATCAAGATTGGATCTTGTTTGATCAAGAAAGGTTCTTGGATCAAAGAAAAGAAGAAAAGATAAAAGAGCATGGAATTTTGAAGGGCCATTAGCTTCCATTAGAGAAAGCTTTAAAGGAAAAAGAAGGTTCGTGTGAATCAACAGGAAACTTGACACTTATGAAGTTTTGCGAGTACTATTCTTATGTGGATTTAACTTAAAAATTTCAATGTCGCAAAGGTGAATGTTATTCTAACCTTCATTGAATAAAATCAATTCGAATCTTAGTCAGATCTTGGGATTCGATGTATGCCCCCCAAGAACTATATTTCTAAAATTAAAAAGAGGCATACTTTCAGTGGTATCAGAGCCTTGGCTATGCTTCTCTTTGATTTTAGGGTATAATCAAATTTTAATTATATCAAGAATGCCTCCCCTATGAATTTTGGTGACCCTAATGAATCAATCTTCTAGATTCTTGATTATTGGATAATCATTTATTAGGGATAAGGGATCCCTCTAGTTATTGAGGGAGAGATCAAGCCCTTAGAAATTAGTGTGATACTAATTTGAGTTTTGGATGATTTCAAAACCTCTCTTAATTCTAATAGGGATAGGTATATAGAGATATAAATTTGGTTATAGCCCTTAAGGATTTAGAGATCATTTTATAATAAATTAAATTGTTTAATTTATTCTTGAGAGCCCCAGGCAAGTTTTCCCTTTGATTTAGACCACTTAGAGACCCATTGATATTTTGGCTAGCATAGATGGGATTTTATTTATTAAATGTTAGTTAATAAATCTCATGATGTTAGACACCCTTGATTAAGCGTTCTTGGAGATTAAAGCTTATTTCGATTAAAATTGATTCATGGATTTTCGGATTTGTATTTGATTAGAAGAATCGATATAGTTTCGGTATTTCGACTATAACTTTTTGACCATAAGTCCAATTTAGGTCTGTCAGTACATCGTTTCAAAGCCGTCGAAAAGATCTACAACTTTTGTGAAGAAAGTTTTTCCAGAATCAATCGTTTTGAGGGTCAAAACTTGAGTCGAAAATCTAAAATGGGAAAAGGAGTTTTCTAAATTAATTTTCCAAGTGGCTTTCAAATTTTTTCTAAATTTCATTATTTGATTTGAGAGCATGAGATGCTATTAAATCGTTTAATGGGCTATCAATTAATTAAATAGTTTAATTATTTGATTCGAGAGCACGAGCTGAGATTTAATTAAATTGTTTAATTATCTGCTTCGAGTCCACGGGCTATCATTTAATTAAATGTTAATTATGATATCCTCTATGGTTCCCTAAACAGTTTATGAGAATAATACCATAATTATTGTAGTTGATTTGGATCAATTACATGTGCTCAGAATGACTGTCTACATAGTATTTATAAGTTTTTATTTGATTAATAGTTAATCAAGTAATTACATAAATGCCATTGGTTGAGATACAGGGTTTTATCTCAAGTGAATTTTAATTGATAGAGATCAATTATTTTATGGACATTTAATACTATTTTTTAGGGTATTATTTTATTTAATTGTTAAATCAAATAATCCCTAAAGCAGTTGGCCCTTATGGAAAATTTTGATTTCACCTATTATTGATTTTGAATTTATTTTGAAATCAATATAAAGTGATATTAAAAATTAGCAATTTGCTGATTTTTTTATTTTGGACTTTTAATAGTTATTAGATCAAAATAATATGGAAGGGATTAGATCCCTAGCCTAGCCGAATTTAATATGGTGTTTTCTATTTGTTTATCAATTGAGGAATGTGAGGATGAATTTTAGGGTTAGATTAAATTTTAGAGAAATTGTTTCTCTTAATGACTTTTCAAGCATTAAAGGAAAATTGTTTTCTTTTAATGATGATGTAAAATCCCTAAGAATTCATTCTTGACATGCTTGCTTTCTTTGCTCTAGGGTTTATCTATTAAATGTTAATAGAGGCCTTAACCATATGGGAAAGAGTTTCCCTAAGGTTAGAAAAACCTTTGTTAAGGTTATGGACTTTCTAAGTAATTTGTCATGTCATATTATTATTCATAGTTGATGAATAGTTAATATATATATTCTTGTTGAATGGTGGATGGGTTCCATGATCATGCCTTCTTCTCCCTCTATTCTCTTCTCTTTCTTCTTATTGGGTTGTACTCCCCTTGAGCACCCTATTTTGGGTGCTTTCTCAAGGTTTCTTATTTTGAATTTGATGTAATCTTAGTATTAGGAGTTGCTGGTTTTTCTCTATGGAGAAATCATAATGATGATAGAAGATGATGGTGATCGCATGGAGAATAAATCTTGGAAGGCGTTCTACAAGAGTAGTTGTAGGATTTCTAAGATAGCATGATCATGTAGTCCCATTGTGCGGCTATGTTATGTATTTTATGTGATGATTTGTTATAGCTTTTAGTTACTTAGAAAAGTCCATAACCCTTGTGATAATGTGATTATCGTTTTTGTGCAAATTTTAGATAATTGGATCAAACCCCATAATATGTGTTTTGTTGAAACATAAAAAGTTTGTGTTTAAATAAAACACATTATTATAGCCCTTTTGGACATGATGCATGTAGTCCATGTCGAAATTTTTACGTGGAATATGTTACTTGCATGATTATGAGATAATTGTGCCTTAATTGGCATAGATGTAAGCTAACAATATTCACGATTATAGGAAGTGCTTGAGTGACACTTATTGTAGCACCCCGGACTTTTCCAACTTTAATGAATAGCATTTTCGTTATCAATTGGCCTTCCTCATAGTATAATTAATAAATAAAGGAGAAATCGGAAATTCTGAAATGTTAGAAATGTCCGTTTTCGAAAGACGAATCCAACGCAATTTGAATCGTCAAAATCGGACGAACGAGTCAAAAGATATGGTCAAAATAATGGAACCTGCAGAGCACCGATCGATCGGTCCTCATCAGCGATCGATCGGTCCAAAACCGATCGATCGGTGGCTATCGACTGGTCAGAAATTTTATATGGGGAAATTTTCCAGAGAGCATGTTTTTGACCGGTCGATCGGTCAATAACACCGATCGCTCGGTCGGCAACCGATCGATCGGTCATAAGCACAGATCGCTCGGTCTATCGAGTTTTGCAGAATTTTTAGTAAGGGCATTTTCGTCTTTTGGGTGTTAACCCTTACCCATAAGGGCTTGCCCGAGCCTTTAGGGCTTCATTCACCTCACTTAGAAGGTTTTGAGAGAGAAGAAGAGAAGAGAAGGGGGATTTACATCTAGGGTTTTCCACTTGAGAGAATCAAGGGTTTTAGAACCCTAGAACCGTTCCAAAGGCTTGGATTCTCCAAATCTAACCTCAAGCTCGTGTGGAGTACCTCTTCCAAGCTAGGGCAGCGTTTCTACATCATCCTCAAGGATTTGTCTTTCCCTTTTCAAGGTTAGTACACTCTTCCTAGTTACTTTGGTAATAACCTGGGATTTTCCTAAGTAAATATGTGTTAGATCTTCCCCATTGCTCCCTTGTGTTGGTATATGCTAAATCCCTGAAACATAAACAAGATAATACAAACAAAGGGTGGAATGTATGAATGGATGAGGAGTGAAGGCGATTGGATGCCATGTTGTGATGTATTGAATGATGGAAAAATGGTGGAAGGGCATATTACGCATAATGAACACACCCCAAGTGTTTGATGAAATGTTCGAATGAGAAAATATGAAATAACTAAAGGTAAAAAGGTTGAATACCACATGTTTGATAGAATGCATGAATAAATTAAGATTTGAAAGCATGAGTCACATAAATGTTCCCCATTTGGTAAGTTGTATACATGTGTTTATTTTGCTTCTTAAATTCTCATGTGAGTTGGGAATTGTTAAAATGCTATATGTCATCATGATTTCACGATTGCTATGCACGAGCACATATGTAGATGGAGGATATTGTCAAGGAGGTTGGTAGCCCCGGTTAAGGGTGCTAACCTCTGGCTCATAAGAAAAGAAATGGTATTGTCAAGGAGGTTAGTAGCCCAGGATTATGCGGGTGCTAACCTCTGGCTCATAAGAAAGGTATTGTACTGTCAAGGAGGTTAGTAGCCCAGGGATTATACGGGTGCTAGCCCCTGGCTCATAAGAAATATATTGTACTGTCAAGGAGGTTGGTAGCCCAGGGATATGCGGGTGCTAACCTCTGGCTCATAAGAAATATATTGTACTGTCAAGGGGGTTGGTAGCCCAGGGATTATACGGGTGCTAGCCCCTGGCTCATAAGAAATATATTGTACTGTCAAGGGGGTTGGTAGCCCAGGGATTATACGGGTGCTAGCCCCTGGCTCATAAGAAATATATTGTACTGTCAAAGGGGTTGGTAGCCCAGGGATATGCGGGTGCTAACCTCTGGCTCATAAGAAATATTGAAATGATAACTCAAAGAGGTTTCGTATGATTCATAGACGTGTTTTGGTTTCATAACAATTATACTTGATAAAACGTTTATGTATGATGTCGTTAGAAATTGATTATAAATTGTACTCCTTCTATTACTTGTATATGATGTTGTTCGTTATTACCATTGTTGGTTAGGAGTTTGTACTTGCTGAGTATTCCATGCTCAGCCGTACTTTTATGTCGGCAGGTACACGAGCTCCTCTTGACATATGTGATCCGGGTCCTTGGATAGAGGAGGACTACGGCAAGGAGGAACCTTATGAGGATCTGGTAGTCGAGCCTAAGGCTGAGGCTAGAGACTTAGACCACTGACCCCACGGGGGTGACTATTGAGCGAGATAGAGTCGTATTTTGTCTTTTGTATTTTGATAGGTGGGCCTGTCCACCTTAGACTTAGACATGTTTTGTATATAACTATGTCCACTTGGAATACTATAGTTTAAATCATTATAAAGAAAGGAAAAATTTGTTTGCGCTTCCGCATTTATATTTAGCTTCTGCGCTCTGATTATCATTTTTGTACTGTATTCTCTTGTTAATTACAGGAGGGTTTGGCAGGTACGAAGTATCACACCTAAAGTATCCCTTAACTCCTAGGGGGTATTTTGGGGCGTGACACTTATAGACCCTAGTAGAGATCTTAGAGAGTTGTTTAAAGACTTCTATAATTTCTTTTAGACTTAGGGTTGGTGAACCCTAATGTGCTAAAAATAATTCGTAGAGAATTAAAGGGTAATATAGTCCATTTTGACTTATGGGCTTTAGTGATGCACATGGACACTTTATAATTGTTATTTTGGGCCCATGGTGCTTGATATGACCAATGGTCCATCATATGAGTGAATGAACCATTTAAAGCCCACTGATGTTAAAAATGACCTTCGTACCCTTGGATTAGATCCATTAAGATTTCTGGGGCTAGTGGGAGTTCATTGGAATTAGTTTGATCTAATTAAAACTAAATTTGATTTATTATTATTTGATGATTTTGTATATTATTTTATACATGTGATACAATGATAAATATTGTGAATACTTTTGATATATGCATTAGATGTATAATTAGTTCATGATATTCTGTTTTCCCTCAAGAAAAATATTAAGTGAATTAAATGGGCTAATCTATCCTACGAGATAATATTGCCCTATGACCTTCCATTATCAATAAGACTAGGAATTAATTAGCCTGAGTCTTGTCTTGCCAAAAGATATTAACATAATTAAGTCTGAGTTAAACTCATAGAGCTTTATTTCTATAGTAGATAGGTTTGTGTATGGTTTGATAGAGAGTCTCAACTAAAATGGGGGCACAGCCCTACTTAATCATATGATGAACCAGAATGATGGGTTTCACTTAACCAAGAAACATGGCGGCTGAAACAGTGACAGTCATGTTGTCCTTGGAGGTCGCAAGAAAATTGGGAATCGCTGATTTACATAAGGAGTTATGCATGAGATGCTCAGTGATGGATAGTTAATATCCACCTTGTAGTACATGTGTGGTACTATCCTAAAATGGAAGATTGCATGTGTATTATAAGGCGCCCAATGCTCATCAGAAATATGAAGTAGCATATTTCCTAATTTTATAGATTGAGGGGTCTATGAAATTTGACTGAATGATGAGCAATATCATCAAAGATCGAAAGCCTCTAATGATATTATAATGTGTGAATTAATGATGTATGTTTTAATTGTCATGTCATTCTATAACCACCTTACCAAGACTTTAATGAGAATCTCTTGACCAATTCAAAGTGTTTGGAATGGAAAATGAATCTCAAGTTTGTGCTTACCATCTAAAGAATTGCCCAAGTTATCACTACTATTGGTAAATGTCATTTGAGATGTTTACAGAATACAATAGGGTTGCTAGGCAGCTTACTATATAAAAGGACAAGTGGACACTAAGTTGACTAGGGAAACCCAGTCACAAAGAATATGATAGAGATCATTGGAATCATAAATCTCAATTCTTGGTGCTGAGATAAATTGAGATAAATTTATGGGATTAGAGGATATGATCCTCGACAAACTCCCGGAGTCCTTTAATATGGTTATGTTGAACAAATAGGAAATCAGATTGTTTGAATTACTACATGTTGCATATGGCTAAGAACCTGTGAAGAGTTCAATGCTACTTGCAAAGATGTTCAAAAGAGTTGGGTTTTTCTAAATCCCGAGCATTTATGCAAAGGAAAGAAATCCAAGATTTTCCATTGAAAAGGTATTCTGGTAGTATGGACAAGGGCTCTTCTAAGAAGAAAGGAAAGTTTAAGGATTGTGCTTCATAGTGAAGCAATTGGTCATTGGATACAAGACAAACCTTTGGAAGGATTGTCCAATTTGTATACTCATTAAGTCCAACTTAATTGTTGGAACCTCCAGCTCCTAATGCTTGGTATGATCTTGCATAAGTGTAATAGTTGCATGTTTGTTAAGAAGAATGAGAAATCCGAGTAGATAAAACTTCTACTTGGGAATAGGACAAAAGTTGGATGATCGTAACCATATGAATCTTCTATTAAGAGATAGCTAACTTTATTTCACCATCTTTGAAAAGTTCAAGGAATTTCGCATTGAAATAAAGAAACAGCTAGGTAAGTCTTCCAAGATTGAGAAGAGTACCCCTTAATAGAAATTTCATAATTTACTCTCTTTACATTTTGTCTCAGATAATTCCCACAACAAACCATAGCATGATGGTGTTGTTAAATCGAATTATATTGGATATGATTTGATGGAAGATGAGCTTGGGATTCGCATTAGAGATACTTAGTCTCTATTCTTGGATAACAAAAGATATTTGTAAATATGAATACAAGTTTCCTAGTAGAGAAACTGAATCTAGAATTGTTCTAGAAGCGGAAGCCCAATAGACCAATAACTATGAGAATTGATAGAGATCAACTCTCTACTTTCACAATACCTAAATTGTCGCGCCCCAAAATACCCCCTAGGCGTTAAGGGATACTTTAGAGGTGACTACGTGTACCTGTCAAACCATCCTGTAATGCAAGAGGCTAAACATAATATAATACAATGATAATCAGAGCGCGGAAACTAAACATAAGTGCGGAAGCGTAAGCCAACTTTTTCTTTTCTTCTATAACTCCAAATAGTATTCCAAGTTAACATACACCAAATACAATCAAAGTAAAGGTGGACATGCCCACCTATCAAAATACAAAAAGGAACTCTCTAACCCTCTCCTCTCAACAGTAGTCGAGGTATGGCCACACATCCAAGTCCCTATCCTCCTGAGACTGCCATGGGATAGGTGGCTCCCTCTCCTCTACATACTCCTCCTCGACCCAAGGCTCGGGGTCGAGGACATCCACAGTACCTGCCGACATAAAAGTACGGTTGAGCATGGAATACTCAGCGAGTACAAACTACTAGCTAACCATAACAATAGCGAAAGCATAACAACAGTGAGCAATACAAGATATTAATTTAAAGCAATAGTGAAAGCATAAGATACATAGCCATATCATGACATGCGTGTATGAATGCAAAAACCTCGGTGAAACTCATGTCTCGGAAACCTTTTTCGTGTCTCGGTCAAATCATGTATGTGTGTCGTGTCTTGTCTTGATTTGTTCTTGACTTGTATACTTGTGAGCCAGAGGCTAGCACCCTTCCTTAGGCTACCAACCTCCTTGTCATGTTCTTGTTCCATTTCTCTTGTGAGCCAGAGGCTAGCACCCTTCCTTGGGCTACCAACCTCCTTGTCATGTTCTTGTTCCATTTCTCTTGCGAGCCAGAGGCTAGCACCCTTCCTTGGGCTACCAACCTCCTTGTCATGTTCCCTTTCCATTTCTTGATTCAACATGTATAATACAATCTTGGAAAACCCGGTTTCATGCATGCATGTGTGCTCGTGTGCGTGCCAATAGTGACAATCATGGGGACACGTGTAACAAGAGGGATATCACATCATATTTCAGTTCATAGTATAACATGTAAGCATTTAGGTGATCAACATGGCATTTGGTCAAGTCATCATTTACAAGAATAATTACATAAAGCTTACATCCATTTCCTTTATCAATTTCATTTATTCTTGGTTTAAGCATATTATCAAACATCCGGTGTGCAACATTTTAGTAGTTTTATTTCCCCTTTTTAGCGCATAAATTTCCAACACAACATCCAAGTATGTTCATTATTCATAAAGTGCCCTTCCACCATTTTCCATACCCACATTTCACCACGTCCAACGGCATCCAATCGCCTCTACATCCACCATTCATAAATACAACCCCACATTCACATTTATCTTGTTTAGGTTTAGGAAGTATAGCACATTTCAAGTAAGGGAAGATATAAGACCAACATCATAATGTCAAAGGGGAAAAACTAGGTTATTGCTAAAGAAAGTTAGTAGAGTGTACTAACCTTGAATCGAAGCTTGATCTTGGTGTAGACCTTGATTTAAACTCCAACTTGGAAGAAGAAAGCCCTTACTCAAACTATACTTGATTGGGTAGGAAACCCTCTTGAAAATACCGTAAAGAGTGCTGCCCTAGCTTGAGAAGGGAACCCCACATGAGCTTGAGCCTTGAACTTGAAGCAAAACGAGTTGGGTGAGCTAGGGTTCTTAAACCCCTTTGATTCCATCTCCAATGGAAAACCCTAGTTGCAAATCCCCTTCTCCTTTCTCTCTATCTCTCAAAATCCCTTAAGTGCAGTGTATGAAGCCCTAAAGGCTCGGGCAAGCCCTTATGGGCAAGGGTTTAAACCCCAAAAGACGAAAAAGCCCTTAATGAAAATTCTGAAAAACACGAAGACCGAGCGATCGGTGGTTATGACCGATCGATCGGTTGCCTACCGAGCGATCGGTGTTATTGACCGATCGACCGGTCAAAAACTCACTCTCTGGAAAATTTCCCCATACAAATGTTTTGACCGTGCGATAGCTACCGATCGATCGGTTTTGGACCGATCGATCGCTGACTGGACCGAGCGATCGGTTCTCTGTATGTCTGGATTGTTTTGACCATATCTTTTGACTCGCTCGTCGGATTTTGACGATTCAACTTGCGTTGGGTTCGTCTTTCGAAAACGCACATTTCTGACGTTTCGGAATTTCCGATCTCTCTCTTATTTATTAATTAGACTATGAGGAAGGCCAATTAGTTACGAAAACGGTATTCATTAAGTATAGAAAAATCCGGGGTGCTACATAAATAGTACACTAGAACCCACAGGTCCCAGAATCTATAGTTGGACTAACTTTTATTCTGATGAAATAATCAAACTATTTGATTTTCATCTAAGAATGAAAGTATCCTTTGTGTGTAAATTGGTTAGTGGAAGCATAATTACTTTCCTGGCTCTATGGAAAGATAATATTCTTTTCATTGTAAATGAAGTATGAATATTATTCTTCTCTTAGATTTGATCTAACAATTTTGCAATGAAGGAAAAAAAATTTGACAACATGTTTTCTTAGTCCTAAATGGTTTAGAGACAAAAGAAAAATGATATTGTTATTCTCCCAATAATAATAATGTTTTTGTGCAAGTAAGATTCCAAGAAAAGAGTTTCTACCTTTATGGAATTGAATCTGTTTCTCTTAGATATGTAATATCATGAGAAAGTATACTTGTACTAGACCGGATATTCATCACATGTTGATGTGATAAGATATTGGTCAGATTACTCCAAATCATTGCATAATGGTAAAACACAAGCATATTAACTTTTGAAAATGACTGTTGGACAGTATCATTTTTGTTTAGTCTTTTAAGACGGTGGTTATTGATAATAAATTTGCAAGAGTTGCAAGTGTTATTGCATCACTACAATAGTTGTGGTAAAGCAGACATGACAGACCCATGTATATTAAGTTATACTTCAGCTAGTGTTTGAGAAACATCACTGAGAAGATGGGCATTACATCTAATTGGCTTAGAGTGCAAGTGGAAGATTTTTGGACATATATACCCTCAAAAGCCAATAAGAGACTTTTCTATGTTGATTAGACAAGCATCATATTCACACAACCAACTATAAAGGGTATTTATATTAATTACTGTCTCATATGATGATAACATAAAGTTCAATAGGTAACATTGTAGGAAAATCATGCAAAGGTTGCGAGGAGATAAGATTTTCCTGTTCCTTGTAAACCTAATATTGTTCAAAGCCTCTAGAGTACTGGTTGGGAGCCGTACTTCATCATGGCTTGCACATGTGTAGTTCTATGAGATAGTGTGATGAATCTCATTCACAAAGAGTGGTGACTCTTGACTAACATGTAAGTATATGTAGCAAGTACATAATACTGAACGGGATCACTAGTGGTTACCCTATGGAATACACTGTCAAATTGTATTAGAGTTATCTATTTGACAAATTGTCCTTAGACCTGAGAGATTAACATCTTCTCAGACATTTGTCTATATGGCTTTGATGTGCCAATCGGCAATGTCCAATACACAGGACTAACTCCGGGTATGTTGGGTCATGTACACAATCTTTGGAGAAGTGTGTAAACACTCAATAAGGAATCCACAACTCCTTAATTGGAGATAATGATATAAAGGTGATACTTGTTGAACTGAACTATTAAATCCAGTACTGGTGCTTTTCGGTAAAATGGTCTTTCTCGAAGTTGATATTTTTAATATGGAAAAGTATATATAAATATATATGTCAGTTCTTTTCTAATGTTTCTTCAAAAGTGTTTTGGAGGTTCAGTTCAATGAAAAAGTAATCATGAGAAAGGGTTCTATTCATAATCTAGGGACTAAGATAGTGGAATTGTTCCAATCCCGGAAGCTTACAAGTGATATTGGAATGTGGACGGATTTATTTGTAAATATATTGTGAGATGGTACTTACAAGCAATTCTCTAATTTCTGGAGGTTAATCACATTGTGTTAATGGACATTAATTGTGATTGGTGGAAGTCCAGGGACTTAGATAACATTCTATGATCCTAATGGAGTTTTAGGAAAGGTGTTTCTTAGTAACAATGCTTTAACCAAAAAGGTTGAGTACTTGGTCCAACAACCGGAAATAGGAGATCCCACACACAAGGACCTTCTTAAAGTATTTAATTTAATTATTAATTAAATTAATTAATTTCTCTAAGTAATCACTATATGGTATAGTGAAGCTCTAAAAGGTGGAATCACATTGGATGTGAAAAACCAAATGGGTAGGACCTATTGGGGAATATGATAAAAGATCAAAAAATTGACCTAAGGGTTTGTGAAACCCATTGGGGGCGTGTCGAGTGGGGCCCACCTAGGGTGGGACGCCCACTTCATGCAGGAAGTTTTATTTTAATTAGTTTCTAATTAATTAACACCTTATTGGATAAGGTTAGTTAGTTAGTTACTAATTAAAGATTCCCTAATTGTTAGGGATTCCATTAGTTAGTTATTAATTGAAGATTCCTTATTGGATAAGGATAAGATTAGTTACTAATGGATAAGGTTAGTTTCTTTTAAGATTAATCCTAATTGGATTAGGAGAATAATCAATAAAGGACACTATTGAGGAATCCTAATTGGATTAAGATAAGGTTAATGAATTATAATTGGATTACAATTCAAGCAACCAAGAAGGAACTTATATAAAGGATTGGATGCCCAGCCCTTTAAGGAATATAATTCTCCAGAATTTTTTCTTCTCTCCCTCTCCTCAAGTTCACGCCTAGCCGTCTCCCCCTTTGAGGGTGTACGGTCACCCTTCCCCTTCTTCCTTTTTGTTTGTTTTTTGATCTTGATGATCAAGAACAAGTTCTTTGAAGATCAAGATTGGATCTTGTTTGATCAAGAAAGGTTCTTCGATCAAAGAAAAGAAGAAAAGTTAAAAGATCATGGAATTTGGAAGTGCCATTAGCTTCCATTAGAGAAAGCTTTAAAGGAAAAAGAAGGTTCGTGTGAATCGATAGGAGACTTGACACTTGTGATGTTTTGCGAGTACTATTCTTATGTGGATTTGACTTAACAATTTGAAAGTCGTAAAGGTGAATGTTATTCTAACCCTATTGAATAAAATCAATTAGAATCTTAGCAGATCTTGGGATTCGATGTATGCCCCCCAAGAACTGTGTTTCTAAATTTAAAAAGAGGCATACTTTGAGGGAGAGTACAAGAGGGTTTGCGTATTTTGATATTTTGATAGGTGGGCCTGTCCACCTTAGGCTTGGATGTTTTATGTATATTTTCACTAGGGACACAAACTTATAAAGAAAAGAAAAATTAGTTTACGCTTCCACAACCTATGTTTAGCTTCTGCGCTCTGATTTTCATTGTGTTAGTATCATATTCACCTTATTCATTACAGGATGGTTTGGCAGGTACGTATAGTCACACCTAAAGTATCCCTTAACTCCTAGGGGGTATTTTGGGGCGCGACACTACCCTTGAACGTGATTGCCCCATTATCGTTCGTGGTAAAATCCTCACTTCCTTTGCTAACCGCCTTGTCACGGAAACCGATCAACTTGGCATCTGTTACTTGCAACTCTCGGATCTGATCTATGATGCACGGCTTCACCGTGATATTTACCATCAATAGTCCGTGCATAGGTAAGCTAAACCAAATGTCAAGGTTGGAAACATCCTCTAACAACCTTTACTCCTTTACCATCATGTGCGTCAAAAGTCCAGTAGGCTTCCGGCTAAGAGCATCTGCTACAACATTCGTTTTGCCCAGATGGTATTGAATGGAGCACTCATAATCCTTCAAAAAATCTACCCATCTTCTCTACCTTAAATTTAACTCCTTCTGGGAAAACAGATACTTTAAACTCTTGTGATCGGTGAACATCTCAAACTATTCCCCGTAGAGATAATGTTGCCAAATTTTCAAGGCAAACACAACCGCGACGAGTTCTAAGTCGTGAGTGGGATAATTCTTCTCGTGCTCTTTCAATTGCCTTGAGGCGGAGGCAATGACCCTTCCATGCTGCATGAGCATGCATCCCAACCCTACGAGGGAGGCGTCACTATACACGACAAAACCTCTACTCCCGGAAGGCACTGTGAGTACGGGAGCCATGGTAAATTGTTTCTTCAACTCCTTGAAGCTCACTTCGCATTTGTCACTCCAACTGAACTTGGCATCTTTTCTCGTCAAATAAGTGAGAGGTGCAGCCAAATTGGAGAATCCCTCCTCCAATCTCCGGTAGTAGCCTACTAATCCAAGGAAAATCTGAATTTTGGTGACACTCTTGGGTCTCTCCCAGTTCATAACTGCCTCTATCTTCGCTGGGTCAATAGAAATGCCCTCAGCTGACACTACGTGTCTGAGAAATGCTACATTTTCTAACCAGAATTCGCACTTACTCAATTTGGCATATAGCCTATGCTCTCTCAACATCTCCAGAGCAAGGCGGAGATCTTGTGAGTGATCTTCCTGTGTTTGGGAATACACCAAAATGTCGTCAATGAACACAATCATGCATCAATCCAAGTATGATCGAAACACCCGGTTCATCAGATCTATGAATGCCACCGGTGCATTCGTTAGCCCAAAAGGCATAAAAAGGAACTCGTAGTACCATACCGAGTCCTGAAAAACCATCTTTGGAACATCTTCCGCCTTGATCTTTAATTGATGATACCCCGATCTAAGATCAATCTTGGAGAAGAATCTCACTCCCTTCTGTTAGTCAAATAGGTCATTTATTCATGGCAAGGGATATCGATTCTTGATCGTGACCTTATTTAATTGTCTGTAATCGATGCACATTGTCATCGACCCATCCTTCTTCTTCACAATGAGGACCGGAGCTCCCTATGGCAACACACTTGGTTGGATGAAACCAAGTTATTGTAGCTCTTCAATTTGCTTTTTCAATTCCTCCAATTCTATTGGGACCATCCTATACGGGCCTCTTGAAATTGGAGCTGTGCCTGGAGTAAGCTCTATAGCGAACTCGATCTCTCTATCAGGAGGCAACCCGGGAAGTTCTTCCGGATACACATCCAAGAACTCACCCATAACCGGAATGGCTGAGGAGTTCGGTGCCTCTGGGTTTGCTATGCTCAAAGCTGCGAGTTGAGCAACATCTCTTTCTCTCAGACCTCGAAAGTGAAATGGCTTAACTCCTTCCAGCCTGAAGTTCACCCTCTTCTCAAAGCATGCAACATGGCCGTGGTGAGTCGCTAGCCAATCCATACCAAGAATAATGTCAAAGTCTAAATCTTGGAATTCCAAAATGATAAGGTTGGCTAATAGTTCATTCTCCCCTACTTGCACCACACAATCTCTAAATGCTTTGTCCGTATCAACTGACTTGCCAAGTGGAGTTGCAATGGTCAACTCTCGCTCTAACAAAGTAGCCTCAATCAAAAAGCCTTTTGTAAACCTGGGTGAGACAAAGGAGTGAGTGGATCCTATGTCGATTAACACTCGGGCGAGACACTCGTTCACTAATAATGCACCTGTGCTATTAAACACTAACATCAATAGATTTCAGACAAGAATATACATCATACATAGGGTAATTAACAACATCACATCAAAAAAAGCATTTTCAACGTAAGACTTTCATGTTTTCACGTACCTTACATGACATCGTCGGATGCATATGCGTCTCTCTCTGATAGGGTAAAAACTCGGCCCTGGGTGGCTTGGCGAGGAGGCCGTGTAGATGGTGAGGCCCTTGAAGCCTGGGAAGAGCCCTGCTG
The DNA here is from genome assembly GCA_015143295.1 of Tetracentron sinense. Classification (NCBI taxonomy): domain Eukaryota; kingdom Viridiplantae; phylum Streptophyta; class Magnoliopsida; order Trochodendrales; family Trochodendraceae; genus Tetracentron; species Tetracentron sinense. The sequence goes on from CM026566.1 coordinate 11,646,928, forward strand.
AGATATCTGCCTAATAGGGGGGGCCTACTCCCCTGAGACTGAGTTGGTAGATGACGTCGGGGACAATCTCTAACAATGTGGCCTTGGTCACCACAATGGAAACAACTTCCTGTAACCCTCCGGCATTCCCCCACTGGATGCCTCTTTCCAAAAAGGGTACAGATATCATGCGAATAGGTGGGAGGAGCATAACCCGTAGCCTGAGTCACTGCGGGGCGAGGAGCCTGAGTGAGAGTCAGGCGGAAAGTCGGTGGAGAAAAAGGGCGAAGAGACTGAGGTGTATAATACATCCTCTGTGACTAAGCTGGCCCTACAGACTGATACGAGCTAGTCCTTGCTCTTTTCTTCCCTGAACTACTTGACTGTCCCTTCTCCATTCCTCTTCTCTTGAAAAATTCTTTGGAATTCGACTCTACCAAAAGTGCTTTATCTACGACTTCCCAGTATGTCTCATGTCTGAACATTGAGACTCAATCTTTTAGGTAGGCCTTCAACTCCCTCTCAAATTTATGGGCTTTCATGGCCTCAGTCGCTATCATGTGTGGAGCAAATCGAGATAGCTCCGAGAACTTGGCTTCATAAGCCGCTACGGACTATGGAAAGTACATCTTACAGAAGACATCCAAGAATTCTCCCCATTTCCATTCTTGGCCTTGCTAGGTCAACTCTCGGGTCCTGAGTGCGAACCTCCACCAATGGTCGGCCTCGCCTTCAAGCATAAAGGCGGCCCAAGTAACCCTTTCTGCCTCAGTAGGCACCAACACAGAGAATATCTTCTCTAATTGCCAAATCCATCCTTCGGCCACGAGTAGATCAATGCTTCCTCAAAAATTTGGAGGCCTCATCCTCCGAAAAGCCTCTATTCTAGCTTACGCTCGATTAGGAGGAGCCGTTATAAGTGCGGCATTAGGTGGGGTAGCCGGTTGCCTTACTGCCAATATAGCCAAGGTATCGGCTATTAAAGCAAAAGCTTGGGCAAAGTCGGGTTGATCATCACCCGATGGAGCATTACTTCTATTGCCCCTTGTGTTGTATCCGTGACCCCGCGTATTGCTTCTCATGATTACTCCTGAGAATGACAAAACAACATGAGTCTAACTTGGATACGCATTTAGTAACAATTTCGCAATTCACCCAATACATATTTACTAGGCATAGAATAAAGCACACATGGTTTGCATAACAATGTCATAACATACGATCCGTTTTTCTAGCATAGGACTCTACGTTTGGTTGAAGTTCAACCTATTTTGCCTAAGACTAACTTGTCAGTCAATACTTGGAATACGACTCTTTCATAACACCTAATGCCTTGTTCAATCATGGTATCGAGTACTAAGTGACCCTAGGGAGTCTAATGCCTAGAGCTCTGATTTAACTTCTATCATACTCCAAAGTACCCCCTAGGAGTTAAGGGATACTTTAGAGGTGACTATTCGTACTTGTCAAACCAACCTGTGATGAACAAGGTAAACATAATACAATAATGCCAATAATTAGAGTGCGGAAGCGTAATGGTGGACATGCCCAAGTGAAATTATACATAACATAATCAAAGTAATGGTGGACATGCCCACCTATCAAAATATAAAATGAGAAACCTCGCCACTCTCTCTTGCTCAATAATCACCCCCGTGGGGCCAATGGTCTAAATCCCTCGCCTCGGCCTGGGGCTCAACTACCGACTCCTCATACGGTTCTTCCTCACCATAGTCCTCCTCAACCCAAGGACCTGGAGTACAAATGTCAAAAGGGACCCGTGCACCTGCCGACATAAAAGTACGACTGAGTATGGAATACTCAGCGAGTACAGGCTACTAGCTAAACATAGCAATAACAAAGCACAATAGTAATAACAACAATACACAATAATCAATTTTAAGCAACACTAGCAACATATGACATTTAGCATTGAAAATGAAGCAATATAATATCTTGACATGTGTGCATGAATGCGAAAACTCCGATAAAACTCATGTTTGGAAACCTATTTCATGTCTTGATCTTGCTTGTGAAAATCATGCATGCGTGTCTGTCTTGTTTGGGATTTCATGTCTTGACTTGTATATTTGTGAGCCAGAGCCTAGCACTTGCACCTCCCTGGACTACTAACCTCCTTGATGTTTTATTTTCTTGTGAGCCAGAGGCTAGCACCCGCACATCCTTGGGCTACCAACCTCCTTGATATTTCATTTACTTGTGAGCCAGAGGCTAGCATCCTTCACTTGGGCTACCAACCTCCTTGATATGTTATTTACTTGTGAGCCAGAAGCTAGCACCCTTCACTTGGGCTACCAACCTCCTTGACATGTTTCTTGTTTGATTTATCATATACATATTCTCTGAAAAACCCGGTTCATGCATGCATGGGTGTGTGTGTCTAGCAATTGTAGTAGACATGATGACATGCTTGAGTAGGAGGATCACATGAGTGTAGCATTTCAATTCTTAACATCGTCACACGAGAATTTAGGCAGCATATAGCGCATTTGAACAATTTATCATTTATAAGAAAACTTACAACAATCTTGTTTAGGCATTTTATCAAACATACGACGTGCAATATTTCTTAATCATTTCTTTTTCCTCTTTTAGTGCATATTTTTCATCAAGACATCAAGGTATGTTCATTATTTGTAGAATGGCCTTCCACCATTTTTCATATCACACATCAGACAACACGACATCCAATCGCCTCAAACCCCTCCTCCATTTGGACTACAAGTTGAGTCAAATGGGGGATTTCTGAAAACTGGTCTGCTGAGATTTCTTGGAACTGTTTGGAGTAGTCCACTTGTGGGCTCATTTAGACCCTTTAAAACTCAGAATTGGGCTTTGTACAAAACATGAAAGTTGTTCCCCTTTAAATGTAGAATCCAACGCAGGTTGAATCGTCAAAATCCGATAACCAACTCAAAAGTTTTGGCCAAAACGCCAAAGCAGACAAACCGAGCAGCATGAGCGGGAGACCAGTGGTCGACCCCTCCACTAAGGGTCGACCGGTCAGACCAGGAGTCGACTGCTCTAGCCCATTTTTGTATGAGAATTTATTCCAAACCACCCCCCCCCAAACACCACCGGTCGACCCCTCCTTCCATTTTGTGCTGAAACCGACCTTGGGGAGATATTTTAAAGGTGTTAAGGTCTTTAGGCAACCTCTTGCCTATATGTACTCACCCAATTTCGTGGGTGAAGGGTTATTAAACCCTAAGGGAATGTTTTGGGAGAAATTTAGAAAGAGAAGAGAGGATAGTTTGGGTTTTGCTAGGGCTTGTGCTAGGATCAAAGAGGTGAACTCGGAATTGCTTCTCAAGCTCAGAGCTTGCCTCCACAAGCTTTCTAAAGCTTGGGTCTCACCTCTGAGGCTTTTCATCAAGCTTGGTTCTCATCCCACATGCCTTCTAAAGCTCTAAACCAAAAGGATTGAGTTTGTGAAGGGGGTTTTTGTAAAAGGTTGTTGTCAAGGCTTAGAGTGAAGCTTGTTTAGCTTCTTGAAGGGCAATCTTCACTTCCTCGAGCTTTCTCAAGTTGGAATGGATTCCATAAGCTTTCAAAAAAAACTTTCTCTCCCTTCTACGGAGTATTCTAAAGCGATTAAACCGTAGGGAATTGATTTTGTAAGGTAGAACAAGCTACTAACTACCTTGTTATGATATATTCATGCTTAGTATTAGTAAACCATGATTTTGGATGCAAATTTGTAGAAAGCTAAGCGTTAACTTTGAATGTATATACTATTAGCATGATTGAAATGAAATAGTAGGTATTAATGTATGTTTTTAAGAAGACTAAGGCATGTAGTCTTATATGCGTATGCTTGTCACGACCCAAAACCCACCCTAGGAGTTAGAGTGAACTTTGGACGACTAATCATGGCTTATATGACTTGCTTGACAAACCAACCTACAAAAACCCACAGAGCATATACAATAGAGGATATAAACAGCGGAAACATACTCTAACATAGCACAGCGGAAGTCTAAACAAACCTCTATGTATATACGAATCCAAGTTTACACAAAAGGAATCCAAAAGAAAGTGCGGACAGGGCTGCCAAAATACATGAATGTATATCTCTCATCTCACCCACAGCTATTCACTCAGAATCTAAAACCACCTAATGGTAACCCTCTACTGGAGGTTCCTCCAAAGGTTCCTCGACGTACTCCTCCTCCACCCAAGGGCTCGGAGCATAGACATCAAAAGGAGCAGCTGCTCCGCCATCACCTACCGACATAAGAAGTACGATTGAGCATGGAATACTCAGCGGGTACCAAGCACTAACCAACAGTCATAGCACACAGATAGCATACATAAACCAGGAAACAATTCACGCATATAAAGCAGGAATGATTCATATCATGACAATAAAGTAAAGCAATACAATTCATCATGTTTGCATTCATAAAAGCCGGTAAAACCCTTGAAATCTTGTGCACTTGACTTGACTGAAATTACCCTTTTTATGCTTGAAAACCTGTCTACCGTGTCATGCGTGTCATGCTTGTATCATGTCATGCCATGCGTGTATCATGCTTGCTTGTTCTGAAAAGTAATCTACTTGTGAGGGAAGGGAGACCCTTCTTCCTAGAATGCTCATGCTTGTTATGCTATGTCATGTCATGCTTACTCGGAAAAGTAAACTACTTGTGAGGGAAGGGAGACCCTTCTTCCTAGAATGCTCATGCTTGTCCTTCCACTTGTGAGATTCACTTGTGAGATGTCCTTGTGAGATGCACTTGCGAGGGAAGGGAGACCCTTCTTATGAAAATGAATGATTGTCTTGTCCTTGCCAAAAGCGAGGTAAAATATATCGCAGGATATGCCCTACCTCTAAATCTCATTCTCGAAAACCTCGGTAAATCATGTCATGTATGCGTGCTCGTGAGGTCGTGTGCATACTTGCATTTGGAATTAAATATGGCATTTGAGTAATTCATAACACATAACATCAATGATTTGGGCAATTTAATATTCATATCATTTAAGGAAAGCGAACAATCACACTATCACGACCCTAGCAATTTCCATAAACCTTAAACATGCATTTTCTTAATTTATTATTCATTTTATTCACTTTGGCATTTCATCAAACATGGTGCATTCATTATTTATTAACCCTACAACATGCTTTTCTAGGTGGGTTTTACTCACATCACATATGTATGTTCATTATGGGTACAATGCCCTCCCCGTTCATCCATCACATCAATACACACGGCATCCAATCGCCCACATTCATCTCCATTCACTATTCACCATTCACCATTCACCATTCACCATTCACAACCCATCTCATAATACATGGATGTATAAAGGAACACAAAGAAAATAAAGGAAAAGAAGAACTATAACTAGGAGGGTAGCAAGAAGTACTGACCTTGAAGAAATGAGGAAGAAACCCCTTCCAAAAACGACCGTGTAGTTGCTGCCCTAACTTGGATCACGAGTTCCTCGAATGCTTGAGCCTTGATCTTGAAGAAAACGGGCTTGGGGTTGATCTAGGGTCTTAACCCCTTTGATTTCTCCCCAAATGAAAACCTAGGTTTTGGAAACCCTTCTCCTTTCTCTCTATCTCTCAAAAGACTCTAAGGGTTGTGTATGAACCCTCAAATGATCGGGCAAAGCCTTTAAGGTATGAGTGAAACGCCCAAAAGATGAAAACACCCTTAATGAAATTTCTGCAAAAACACGAGGACCGAGCGATCGGTGTTTATGACCGATCGATCGGTTGCCTACCAAGCGATCGGTGTGTTGACCGAGCTCTCGACCAAAAATCAACTCTCTGGAAAATTTCCCCATACAAAAATCTTGACCAGTCGATAGCTACCGATCGATCGGTTTTGGACCGATCGATCGCTCTATGGACCGAGCGATCGGTTGCCTGCAGGTCCAGACTGTTTTGGCCATATCTTTTGACTCGCTCGTCGGATTTCGACGATTCAACTTGCGTTGGGTTCGTAATTCGAAAAGGAACATTTCTAACGTTTCAGAATTTCTAATTTCTTCCTTATTTATTAATTGCACTACTTTAAAGGCAAATGGGCAATGAAAGTACTATGTATTAAGCATGAAAAAGTCCGGGGCTCTACAATGCTATTGAAGGAATGAAATGAAATTGGGAATTTTACTATACTTAATGAGTCAACCTTGCTTACCCTATTGATCACAAATGATGTATATTATCACTATACTTTTATGATGAGTTTTAAGCATAAATATTAAAAGAATGGTTTTACTGTAACGTCAGCTTAGAATGATGATTTTTACAAAATAGGCTAAGTAGCCCATGTATATGCTATGATCACTCCATGAATGAAATCCCATGATATATTTTGATGTTTTCAATACTCACTATGAAGAATGATGCTCATAAGGTGACTCAATATTTACAAGCTTCCACGAATACTATTATGTTCACAAGCGCTCTAAGCACTCTATGCAATCTATGGTTTTCTAAGTACTCTACGGCTCATAAGTCTCGTATGTCACTATGATTTCTCATAAGAACGGTATATTGAAACATTCATAAGGATTTCTAAGAACTCATAAGCTACCAAGCTCATAAGCATTGATAAAGCCAAACATCGGGTTGGTCAAGGGTGGGGTATATCTAAGGATATATTATACCTTGCTCTAAGTAATCTCATAAGAAATCAAGGATCTTGGCAGCCCACTTCGATGTATTCAATGAAGGGTATTTATATAGCCGGCTCTAAGTCTTTTTACGGGTGCTAAGGTCTAGCTCTAAGTTAAGTGCTCATAAGAAATCTCATAAGAATCAAGGAGGTTGGTAGCCCAGGGTTGAGCGGGTACTAACCTCTGGCTCATAAGGAACTCATAAGAACCTTACAAGCTCATAAAAATCTCATAAGTCTCATAAGTGAATGCTCACAAGCTCATAAGTGCTCTAATAAGACTTCACTGCTCACAAGAATTCATAAGAACTCTAAGGAACTTAAAGAACTCACAAGACTCGATCCTCATACGCTCATAAGAACTCTATGGAACTCTAAGAACTCATAAGACTTGATTCTCATATGCTCATAAGACTCATATGGTTTTGAATCTCATAAGTTAAAGACTCATAAGAGACTCGTAAGACTCATAAGATATTGAAATATGGTTTTTGAAAGTAAGAACTCAAAGTATGATTTACAGTATGCTTTTTGCAAATATGAAATTGTTATATTGTTTTAAACTTCCGCACTCTGATTATGCAAATGTTTGATGAACTGTACTTAGTATTGCATGTGAATGTTTTATAATATTGTCTGTTAGTAGTTTGTATACGCTGAGTATTCAATGCTCAACCGAAGTTGTTATCTTCGGTAGGTCACAGGTTGGATGGTTGTGCTCCTGAACCAGGGGTCGAGGAGGAGTATGTTGAGAAGCCGATGGGTAGTCATCAGTGATGGTTGAACGATGAGAGGGAGAGACATGTATTTGGGTTGACCTTGTCGGAGTTTTTGTATTGAATTGAGTTGGTAACTCAAGTGATGGACCTTATGTACAAGTTTAGCTTATATTTCAGTATTTTGTTTATATTAGCACGTTGAAAATAATACAGTTAATTTATTACGAAATTTCCAAGTTCACCTTATGTGTCATGACAGGATGGTATGACACAACGGTCACGAGCCAAAAGTCTCTTAACTCCTAGGGGGGATTTTGGGCCGTGACAAGTGATCTGACTGTTTTGATTCTACCAACGTATTTTCTAAATTAGGGAATACAATAAAGTGACAGTTGGATAGTCAAAAAGTTGTTTGAGTCATGATGAATTTCAAACAAGAAATCCATGCTCATTAATTTGAGAGATTATCTAAGTTTTCGGGTAAGACAGTTGATTAAGTTCAAATCCTGCGCATGTGATTTTGAAAACCAAAAAAATTTTCAAATATACTTTTGTTAAAAGGTATTATACTTATAAAAGGATTTTTTAAAAATGTTTTTCATGAGAAATTGTTTCTCATGGCTTAATCATAAGTCTTGGAAACCCGGATGATTTGCAATGGGCTATAGGTTAGATAGTTTGTCAATCTCGAAGGTCCATTAGGGATAATGTATTTGGAAGGATAAAGCGAATTTTAAAGTTCATGTGGCGGGATCCGTAATAGTTAATGTTTATACACTGGGATTCAATTGCAACATGGATATCTCATGGCACTTGCAATTCCGATGTAATTCCCGTTTTAAGGTTAATGGGATAACATTGGGTAAGCCAGGGTAAGAATGTCCCAAAGCGCAATCTGTGGAGGTGCTCATATAAGAAATATAAGGTCAATAATTGATTAAAAGTTAATCAATTATTTAAGTGATTAAAAGTTAATCATTTAATTAAATAGATTAAAAGTTAATCTATGGTTTAAATTAATTGTTAATTTAAATCTAGGGATTATTTTAGTAATTATTTAATTAACATAATTAAAGGGAAAATGGGTTTGACCCATATCCGTAAACCCATTAAACATGGACCTTTAATATGGGCCAAAGCACATGGGTCTAAACCCTAGGGTGGGGCGGCCACTTGAGGAATCCTAATTGGATTAGGATTATGTTAATTGAATAATTGTTGAAATATAATTCCTTTAATTATGGAATTAATATCCAATGGTTGGATTGTAATTAGGATTAAGATGAAATTGTAATTGGATTACAAAAAGGAGTTTTAACTCCCCAAAGCTCATGTCCCTTAGAAGCTCACGCCCACCCTTGTGTAGGGTTTCCTAGTTTGACTAGGATTCCTTCTTTGAGTTGGACGTTGACTTATCCCATTAATTAAGGAACCCTCTTATTAGAAGGACTCCTTAATTAGTAGGTCTTTTATAACTAGAGTAGTTATAGATAAACTATGAAATTATTTATTAAATAATAAGAGTTATTATTGTTAAATAATTCCTGAAGAGATAAGATCAAGTTGGAGTAGGATTAGGATAGGATCCTAGTCTATAAATACCCCAACACCCTAGACCATTAAGCACTTTTTCCAGAATTTTTTCTCTCCTCTCCTCTCTCTCTCCAAACCGTGAGTCCTAGGGGATAGCCCTAGGGAATTTTCGTGAGCTTCTAAGGTGGTGCAAGTTGGGTTTTGTTTATTCTAGGGTTTTGAACCTTAGTACTTTTGGTGATAGAAGGTCTACACCATTGCTCCATCTTTTTCCTCTTGCCTCTATAATTCCAAAGGAGATTCTGAAGCTTCGTAGGGATAGCGAAGAACAAGGATCGTGCTTCTAGTATTTTTTCGGAGAAATCTTTACAAAGAGTTCTGACGGTTCGAGTGGATTAAGCTTCACCGGTGAACAACATTCACTAAGGTGATATGACTAAAACTCTTTGATAGTTTTGATGCTTTCTATGGTGTTAAGATCTAGGAGATCCAGTTTCCGCATAAATTTTTATCCGGATCCCCCTACAGATCTTGCATTCAAGAAAAGAATAAAATAGTATAGAGATTTAAGAAAATCCTATCTTATATTTTAAAAATAATTTTATGAAAATTGTTTAATGGAAAATATAATTGTTTTATTTTCTGGGGTTTGATCTATATAAGATATAGATTTTATTGAGCAAATTGATAATTGTTATCAATTTTTGAATCTTTTAAAATATTAGAAAAAGTATTCCATCACCATGTTGCATCTAATTGTATGAGATTACAGTTATGGGTTAATTTTAATCTATGATAAATTGTTTATCATGCATTCATATTAGAGGATAATAGGTAGTAGGATATTGGTAAATTTGTAAAGTGCCGATTCATTCACTTTCTCTGAAAAGGGCAAATGGAAATCTGGTTTTCCCAATGCCATTTCATTTCCATATCATGCATTGGTCGAGATGCTGCGAGGTGCGATGATGATTTCGATAAGATGATAAAGGAAGGGATCGCAAAGGAGTTTGCGAGTTGCCTTTATTCTTATCTCATTCTCTTGCATCCATGCTGTCGCAACCCAAAACCCACCCTAGGAGTTAGAGTGAACTTTGGACGACTAATCATGACTTGATTGACAAACCATCCTACAAAAACCCACAGAGCATATACAACAGAGGACGTAAATAGCGGAAACATAAACTATAAAGTACAGCGGAAGACTAACAACCTCTATGTATATATATATATATATGTGATTCAAGTTACACAAAAGAAGTCCAAAAGAAAGTGCGGACAGGCCCGCCAAAAATACATGGATATACATCTCTCAACTCACCCACAGCTCTTATCACTCAGAATCTACAACCACAACCAAATAGTGGCCCTCTACCGGAGGTTCCTCCAAAGGTTCCTCGACGTACTCCTCCTCCACCCATGGGCCAGGAGCACAGACATCAAAAGGAGCAGCCGCTCCGCCATCACCTGCCTACATAAGAAGTACGGCTGAGCATGGAATACTCAGCATGTACCATATGCTAACCAACAGTCATAGTACAACAATAATGATATATATATATAGGCAGGAAGCAGTTAATCTCATAACAGGAAAGTAAAGCAGTTTATAACCATGCTTGCATTTTCGTAAAAGCTGATAAAACCCTTGAAACCTTGTGCACTTGACTTGACTAAAAATACCCTTTCCGTGCTTGAAAACTTGTCATGTTCTCTTGTCTTGTCCTATCATGTGTGTCATGCATGTCATGCCGTGTCATGCTTGCTTGAAAAGTAAACTACTTGTGAGGGAAGGGAAACTCTTCTTCCTAAATGTTCATGCTTCCCATGTCATGTATCATACTTGCTTGAAAAGTAAACTACTTGTGAGGGAAGGGAGACCTTTCTTCCTAAATGTTCATGCTTGCCATGCCATGTATCTTGCTTGAAAAATAAACTACTTGTGAGGGAAGGGAGACCCTTCTTCCTAAATGCACTTGCGGGGGAAGGGAAACCCTTCTTTATGCATGGTAGTCTTGTTCTTGGCAAAAGTGAGGTAAAACATATCGTAGGATATGTCCCACCTCTAAATCTCGTTCTTGAAAATAACGATAATTCATGTCACGTATGCCGTACCCGTGGAATCGTGTGCATACTTGCATTAGAATTTAAATATGACATTTGGGGATTTCACAATATATAGCATGTCACAATTTAAACAATAAGCATTTATGACATTTTAAGGAAAACAAGAACTCACACTATCATAAGCCCTAACAAGTTCATAAGTAATTAAGCATGCATTTTCTTAATTTATCCTTCGTTTTATTAACCTTGGCATTTCATCAAGCATAGGGTGTGTCCATTATTTATTTAAACCGAAATCATGCTTTTCTAGGTGGTTTATACTCACATCATACATGTTTGTTCATTATGGATACAATGCCCTCCCCATTTCATTCATCACAACCATACATACGGCATCCAATCGCCTATTCACATCCACAACCATCCATTCATCCCATTAGGTTTATATATTATGAAAACAATAAAGGAGAAGGGAATAAAAGGGGCATGAACTAGGAGGGTAGCAAGAGATATTGACCTTGACAAATGAGGGAAAGAATCCCCTTCCAAAACGTCCGTGAGTCGCTGCCCTAGCTTGGAGAAACTGCTCCTCACGTGCTTGAACCGGAATCTTGAAGCAATCCAAGCTTGAGGTGATCTAGGTTTCACAAACCTTTTGATTTCTTCTCAAAAATCAAACCCTAGGTTTAGAAATCTCCTTCTCTTCTCTCTTCCTCTCTAATATCTTCTAAGTGTGGTAAATGAGCCCTAAAGGCTCGGGCAAACATCTTAAGGTATGAGTGAAACGTCCAAATGACGAAAACACCCTTACTGAAATTTCTGCAAAAACGAGAGGACCGAGCGATCGGTGGTTATGACCGATCGATCGGTCGCCTACTGAGCAATAGGTGTTCTTGACCGAGCGACCGGTCAAAAACATGCTCTCTGGAAAATTTCCCCATACAAAAAAGTGCACCAGTCGATAGCTACCGATCGATCGGTTGTGGACTGATCGATCGTTGTTGTGGACCAAGTGATCGGGGCTCTGCAGGTCCAAACTGTTTTGGCCATATCTTTTGACTCCTTTGTCAGATTTGGACGATTCAACATGCATTGGATTCCTACTTTGAAAAGGAACATTTCTGAAGTTTCGGAATTTTCAATTTCTTCCTTATTTATTAATTATACTACATTAAAGGCAAATTGGCTACAAAAGTGCCATGCATTAAGCATGAAAAAGTCTGGGGCTCTACATCCTCCCCCCTTACAAAAATTTCATCCTCAAAATTTAGACGATACTTGCATTACAAACCAAAACAAAATTACAAGTCATATACAAAACTTATACAAAAACTCATCCAAACAATTCCGGGTACTTCGCTTTGACTTCGGCCTGTCGCTCCCACGTAGACTCTTCTCGAGCATGATGTTGCCACTGCACGAGAACCAAATGAATTGTCTTGTTGCGAAGCACTTGATCTCTCCGATCCAAGATATGAACTGGCTTTTCAACTAATGTGAGATCCTCTTGAATTTCCAACGGTTCCAAGTCTATGACATGCGAAGGATCCGCAATGTACTTCCGAAGCATAGACACATGGAAAACGTTGTGAACCACGGCCATGTGAGGTGGAAGAGCTACCCTGTAAGCAACCTCACCAACTCGCGTGATGATCTCAAACGGGCCAACATATCGAGGACTGAGCTTGCCTCGCTTGCCAAATCTCATAATACCCTTGCTAGGAGATACCTTCTCAAAGACTTGATCCCCAACCTGGAATTCCAAGTCCCTACGGCGTGTGTCCGTATAGCTCTTTTGACGATCTTGAGCGGCTTTCAACCGATCCCGGATGATCTTGACTATACTCGCAGTTTGCTCGATCAACTCCGGACCTAACACCTTTCTTTCTCCTACCTCATCCCAGTAAAGAGGAGACCTGCAGCTTCACCCATATAAGGCCTCAAATGGTGCCATTTGGATGCTCGCATGATAGCTATTGTTATAGGCGAATTCAACCAAAGGCAAGTGTTCTTCCCAACTACCCTTGAAATCCAGCATACACGCTTGAAGCATGTCTTCGATAATTTGGTTCACCCTCTCGGTTTGTCCATCCGTTTGTGGATGAAATGCGGTGCTGAAGTCAATTCAGGAACCTATGGCATCCTGAAAACTCTTCCAGAACCTGGACGTGAATCTCGGATCCCGATCTGACACAATACTAACTGGCACCCCATGTAGCCTAACAACTTCCTTGATATATAGTGTGGCCAACTGACTAAAGTTGAAGGTGGTTCGATATGGCAAGAAATGCGCGGACTTTGTTAAACGATCCAACACAACCCATATCGTATCTGAGTTTTTTGCCGTCTTTAGCAACCCAACAATGAAGTCCATGGAGATGTGCTCCCATTTCCACTTGGGAATCGGGAGGACTGCAATAGACCGATGGGTCTCAAGTGCTCTGCCTTCACCTGTTGGCACATTAAGCACCGTGCTACATACTCCGCAACCTCCCTCTTCATATTCCGCCACCAATAGTGGTTCTTGAGATTCCGGTACATCTTTGTACCCCCAGGATACACTGTGTACTTCGAATGGTGTGCTTCATCCATAATCTTCATCCAAAGATCTGCATTGGCTGGGAAACATAGCCTTCCCTTAAATGTCATAGCACCACGGCTAGAGAGAGAGAAATCCTCACTACCCTTGGCAACTTCCTTGTCCCGGAAAGCCAACAATTCAGCATCCGTGGCTTGATATTCTCGGATCAAATCTATAATGTACGGCTGAATCGTGACATTTGCCAAAACAGTTTTGTGGACGAAATCATTCACACTGATGTCCAGATTTGCCAAATCTTCCAATAGCTTCCATTCTTATACTAAAATATGGGCCAACAAACCCAGAGGTCTTCTACTCAATGCGTCCGCTACAATGTTTGCTTTGCCCGGGTGGTATTGGATGGTGCAGTCATAGTCTTTCAAAAATTTCATCCAACGCCGTTGCCTTAGATTCAGCTCCTTTTAGGAAAAGAGATATTTGAGGCTCTTGTGATCCGTATACACATATAATTCTACCCCGTATAAGTAATGTCGCCAAATCTTAAGCGCAAACATGACTGCGGCAAGTTCCAAGTCCTACGTGGGGTAATTCTTTTTATGCTCCTTCAATTGCCTAGATGCATAGGCAATGACTTTCTTGTGTTGCATGAGCATACACCCAAGTTCGACATATAAAGCATCACTATACACCTCATACCCAATATGTCCGGATGGCACCCAAGTTCTTCAGTTCCGTGAAACTGATCTTGCACTTATCACTCCATACAAACTTGGCGTTCTTCCTTGTCAAAAAAGTGAGTGGTGCTACAAGACTGGAGAAACCCTCTATGAATCTCCTGTAGTAGCCTGTCAACCCAAGGAAACTACGTATCTCTGTAACACTCTTGGGCCTCGCCCAACTCATGACTGCCTCTAACTTCTTCGGATCCACCGATAGGCCTTCCGTAGAAACGACGTGGCCTAGGAATGTCACCTTTTCCAACAAAAACTCACACTTACTGAGTTTGGCTTATAGCTTGTGCTCTCTCAGCATTCCCAAAGCAAGACGAAGGTCTCGCATGTGATCTTCCAGTGTCTAGGAATATATCAAGATGTCATCGATAAACATGATCACACATCGATCAAGACATGGTTGGAACACCCGATTCATCAAATCCATAAAGGCTGCCGGCGCGTTCGTGAGACCAAAAGGCATCACCAAGAACTCGTACTGTCCGTATCGAGTCCGAAAAGCAGTTTTGGGCACATCCTCGACCTTGATCTTCAACTGGTGGTAACTGGACCGAAGATCGATCTTAGAGAAAAATTTTGCTCCCTTCAACTGATCAAACAAGTCATCAATCCTAGGCAATGGATACCTATTCTTTATAGTGACCTTGTTCAACTGTTGGTAATCGACGCAAATTCGCATCGAGCCATCCTTCTTCTTAAAAAATAACACCGGGGCACCCTATGGTGACACACTTGGTCGTATGAAACCAAGGCCTTGCAATTCCTCCAACTAGTCTTCAACTCCTTGAGTTCAATAGGGGCCATTCTATACGGAGCCCTGAAAATAGGAGCTGTGCCTGGTGCAAGCTCGATCACAAATTCAATTTCCCTGTCTGGAGGCAATCCTGGCAACTCCTCTGAAAATACATCCAGGAATTCACTCATGACTGGAATAGTCGAAGAGTCCTTTGCCTTGGGCTTCGCTAGGCTCAACGCCGTAAAACGGGCAATATCTCTACTTCTCAACCCCCGAAAATGAAATGGCTTGCCTTCCACTGGCTGGAAGAGTACCATCTTTTCAAAACAAGCCACATGCCCATGATGTGTTGCTAACCAATCCATTCCCAAGATGACATCGAAGTCTTGAAATCCGAGGACGATTAGATCAACCGCCAACTCGTGGCTCCCCACTTGAACCACACTGTTTCTATACACTTTATCTGCCAATACTGTTTTGCTAAGAGGAGTCGAAATGGCTAACTCCGGTTCTAGCTGAATAGGCTCCACAGAAAAGCCTTCTGAAAAACTTGGCGAGACAAACGAATGAGTAGACCTGGTATCAATGAACACTCGAGCCAAACACTCATTGACTAGTAAGGTTCCTTGCACTACATCATCAGATGCAAGTGCATCACCCTCTGTCAAGGTAAAAACTCACCCGGGTTCGCCTGGCGAGGCAGAGGTGTAGACCGGGTAGTCTGGGATGACGCCTAGTATGATCCTGCTGGGCGTGCTAGGGGCCTAATCCCCTGAGACTGGCCTAGTAAATGCCGAGTAGGGCAATCCCTAATCATATGGCCCTGGCGACCGCAATGATAACATCCACTCGATGCTCTTCGGCACTCGTCTGCCGGATGCCTTCGGCCGCATAAAGTGCAGACCTCATATAAGTAAGTGGAGGAACCGGAGCTGAAGCGTACCTCGCCACCTGAGGTGCAACTGGCCGTGGAGCTGGAAGAGCCTCAGGTCGAGGTGCCTGAGGCATGTACGACCGCTGAACTGGAGGCGCATAAGATGGCCTCATCAGTGGTGCTGGCCACGTGTACTGACAAGGGCTGGTAATAGCCCGCCTCTCTGGAGGTGTTGAACTACTGGCTTGGCCTCTCACCAACTCCCTCTTCTTGGACACGGCCTCAGAATTCACCTCGACCAATAAGGTTTTGTCCACTACCTCAGGGTAGGTAGCATGTCTGAAAACCGAGACCTTCTCCATGATAACATCCTTGAGCCCTTGCTCAAACCTTCTCGCCTTCATCGCCTCGGTGGCAACCATGTGAGTCGCGAAGTGTGATATCTCTGAGAACTTAGCCTCATAAGCAGCCATAGTCATCGAACCTTACTCTAGGTTGATGAACTCTCTTTCCTTCTTTTCCCATGCTCCAATCGAAAAATACTTCTTATAAAAAGTGTCCTTGAACTCCTCCCAAGTCCAAGGTTGACCCTGCATAGTCAAATCCCGTGTCCTCAATGCAGACAACCACCAATGGTGGGCCTCGCCCTCTAGCATGAAAACGGCCCATACTACTTTCTCTTCCTCTGTCGGAGAGAGAACCGTAAATATCTTCTCCACTTGGAGGATCTAAGCCTCCGCAGCAAGAGGGTCCACACTCCTATGGCAGTGGAGTAGGTGCTGCTGATGAAGGTATAGTCTGCCGAGCCGCCAGGACGGCGAGAGTCTCAGCAATAGAGCCTAAGACCTGTGAGAGGTCCGGCTGCTCAACCTCATCTTGAGAAGAAGACGAAACTCTGGTATGTGGTCCACGACCCCGTGTGCCCCCTCTCATGACTAAGGTCCTGAGAACAATAGCACCACATGAGTCTAACTTGAAACCACAATTTATCACAGTTCCAATTCATAATAATTCAATTTGTATTAGTTTTATAATACTAATATACATCGCATCACAACCATCGGTGTATTTAAAATACTATACCTTGGTGTTCTAGCGTTCCTAAGACTCGTACTTGGTTGAAGCAACCATTTTGACTACGACAAAAGTGTAGTCTTACACTTGGAACAAGACTCGCTTCCAACTTACTTCCTTCCTAACTTGTTTCCTAACATATGCTCATGGCAAGCCGTGGTATTAGATTCTAAGTGACCCTAAAGACCTAAAGCCTAAGCTCTGATACCACTTCTTGTCGCGACCCAAAACCCACCCTAGGAGTTAGAGTGAACTTTGGACGACTAATCATGACTTACATGACTTGCTTGACAAACCATCCTGCAAAAACCCACAGAACATATACAATAGAGGACGTAAATAGCGGAAACATAAACTATAAAGCACAGCGGAAGACTAACAACCTCTATGTATATATATATATATATATATATGTGATTCAAGTTACACAAAAGAAGTCCAAAAGAAAGTACGGACAGGCTCGCCAAAAATACATGGATATACATCTCTCAACTCACCCACAGCTCTTATCACTCAGAATCTACAACTACTACCTAATAGTAGCCCTCTACCGGAGGTTCCTCCAAAGGTTCCTCGACGTACTCCTCCTCCACCCATGGGCCAGGAGCACAGACATCAAAAGGAGCAGCCGCTCCGCCATCACCTGCCGACATAAGAAGTACGGCTGAGCATGGAATACTCAGCGTGTACCATATGCTAACCAACAGTCATAGTACAGCAACAATGATATATATATATATATAGGCAGGAAGCAGTTAATCTCATAACAGGACAGTAAAGCAGTTTATAACTATGCTTGCATTTTCGTAAAAGCCGATAAAACCCTTGAAACCTTGTGCACTTGACTTGACTGAAAATAGCCTTTCCGTGCTTGAAAACTTGTCATGTTGTCTTGTCTTGTCTTGTCGTATCATGCATGTCATGCCATGTCATGCTTGCTTGAAAAGTAAACTACTTGTGAGGGAAGGGAAACCCTTCTTACTAAATGTTCATGCTTGCCATGCCATGTATCATGCTTGCTCGAAAAGTAAACTACTTGTGAGGGAAGGGAGACCCTTCTTCCTAAATGCACTTGCAGGGGAAGGGAAACCCTTCTTTATGCATGGTAGTCTTGTTCTTGCCAAAAGCGAGGTAAAACATATCGTAGGATATGTCCCACCTCTAAATCTCGTACTTGAAAATAACGATAATTCATGTCATGCATGCCATGCGCGTGGAATCGTGTGCATACTTGCATTAGAATTTCAATATGACATTTGGAGATTTCACAATATAGAGCATGTCGCAATTTAAACAATAAGCATTTATGACATTTTAAGGAAAACAAGAACTCATACTATCATAAGCCCTAACAAGTTCATAAGTAATTAAGCATGCATTTTCTTAATTTATCCTTCGTTTTATTCACCTTGGCATTTCATCAAGCATAGGGTGTGTCCATTATTTATTTAAACCTAAATCATGCTTTTTTAGGTGGGTTATACTCACATCATACATGTTTGTTCATTATGGATACAATGCCCTCCCCATTTCATTCATCACAACCCTACATACGGCATCCAATCGCCCATTCACATCCACAACCATCCATTCATCCCATTAGGTTTACATATTACGAAAACAATAAAGAAGAAGGGAATAAAAGGGGTATGAACTAGGAGGGTAGCAAGAGATACCAACCTTGACAAATGAGGGAAAGAATCCCCTTCCAAAACGTCTGTGAGTCGCTGCACTAGCTTGGAGAAACTGCTCCTCGCGTGCTTGAACCGGAATCTTGAAGCAATCCAAGCTTGAGGTGATCTAGGGTTCACAACCTTTGATTTCTTCTCAAAAATCAAACCCTAGGTTTAGAAATTTCCTTCTCTTCTCTCTTCCTCTCTAATATCTTCTAAGTGTGGTAAATGAGCCCTAAAGGCTCGGGCAAACATCTTAAGGTATGTGTGAAACGCCCAAATGATGAAAACACCCTTACTAAATTTCTATAAAAACGCAAGGACTGAGCGATCGGTGGTTATGACCGATCAATCGGTTGCCTACCGAGTGATCGGTGTTCTTGACCGAGCGACCGGTCAAAAACATGCTCTCTGGAAAATTTCCTATACAAAAAAGTGCACCAGTCGATAGCTACCAATCGATCAGTTGTGGACCGATCGATCACTGTTGTGGACCGAGTGATCGGGGCTCTGCAGGTCCAAACTGTTTTGGCCATATCTTTTGACTTGTTCATCGGATTTTGACGATTCAACTTGCGTTGGGTTCGTACTTTGAAAAGGAACATTTCTTACATTTTGGAATTTTCAATTTCATCCTTATTTATTAATTATACTACATTAAATGAAAATTGGCTACGAAAGTGCCATGCATTAAGCATGAAAAATTCCGGGGCTCTACACATGCATTTTAATTTTTATCAACCCATATTGATTAATCTCATATGATGTTTATTATTGTTTATTATCATGAGATGATACTAGTTTATTTTATCATGAGATGATATCTGTTGCTTATTTATGTTTAATTATTCTGATGAAATAATTGTCATGGATATATCATGTGTATATAAACTGGGGACAAGTCCCTAAGTATTATGATCTTCTACCATACACTATGTGATCTTATAGTGGGGAGTGTGAGTAAGCTGATAAGCCAAAGTCGGGCCCTCTCACCTATGTGAAAACATGGTGAGAACTTTATAAGTAAATAGTGGGAGCAACAACACCAAAGCGTGAGCTTTCACTAAGTGTTTATTAGGCTCATGGTAGGTGGGCACATGAATAAGAGATGTCATACAATAATGCCAAAGCATGAGTATAACATCCCTTATAGATCAGACAGTAGATCAAATGCTCCAAGATTCACAAGATGAGATCTGTGAAAATGGAGAAGATAGTTTCATCTGCCTATTCAAGGCAATGTGATATTGCACCCAAAGGCGGGATTACATTAAGCCAGTGTCTAGGTATTCGATGTCAATTGAAACTTCCTAAATTGGTAATACTATTAGAAACAGACACATAATCTAATAGTAATTAATGCATTCAATAGATCCCTAATTCTATCTTTATTTGTCATTTTATTAGATCATGACAGGCCTTCACCCATTAACTGATATTCTTTACGATGAAAAGTTAGTCGAAACTAACTATATTGATTAGGAATTTAGAATATACCTGATGCTCTTTGCTAAAAAAACTTACCCTATGTCTTACAACTCCCAAACTTACTGTTCTTCTGCATTCATCACCAGATCTGTTGGCTGAACAGATTCATGGAATCGTTCTAATCAGACAGCAAGAGATTGGGTGTTAGCATCATTATCCACTATTTTGTATAACCATCATATGCATATAGATAATACTTCTGACATTTTGCAACACCTACATGAGATGCTTGGTGAAGAGAATAAGTTTGCCAAACAAGCAACATTAAGATCTCTTCTCACCACCAAAATGAGAGAGGGAACTTCAGTTAGAGAACACGTTATGAAAATGATGGGTTTTATTAAAGAACTTGAGATGTATGGTGGAGAGATGGACATTTCACCAAAATCAATACAATTCTACAGTCACTCCCTTGGCCATTCAACTTGTTTGTAGTGAATTACAGTATAAACAAGTATGAGATGACTCTTAGTGGGTTATTAGACTCACTATTGGCTGTGGAAGATGAGATCAGAAAGGATATTGATAGTGAAATTATGTTTGTTGAAAGACCTATACCTCTGATAGTGTTTGAAAAGAAAAGGAAGAGAAATAAGGGTAAAAGGAAAAGACAACTGGGGTAAGGCAAAAGTTGCCAAAGGTTCTTCAAAAGATGCTGGCAAGGATAATAAAGGCAAGGGAAAGTGTTTCCACTATGGTAAAATAGGCCACTGGAAGAAGAACTATAAGACTTACCTTGCAACTCTTCAGAGGGGTGGCGTTAATACTCAATGTATGAAATGTTTTGAAGTATTAATTATTGTTAAGTCAAACTTTCTGGATGGTCCTCCTAACTCATAGTGCATAGATTCTGGATCCACTGTACATGTTTGCAATGTTTGCAGGGTTTCAAGGAAACCAGAAAGCCAACCAAATAGGAGCAGAAGCTTAAAGTTGGCTCAAGTGCAAATGTTGCAGTCAAGTTAATTGGCGTATTTACTCTTTATTTACCTAATGGAAAGACATTAATTTTAGAAGACTATTTTTATGTTTCTTTTACACTAGAAATTTGATTTTAGTATCTAGACTTTTACTTTGTGGATTCTCTATCAATTTTAATTCAATAGTTGAAATTAAGAAATATGGAATGGTCCTGATTACTGGTAATCTTATTAATGGTCTTTATTTAATATTTCCTTTGGTAAATAATGAAAGTCTGCAAAGTGACAATGCCTCATCATCTAGAATGTTTGGAATGAAGAGACATTACATAGAGTCTACTTATCTTTGGCATAAGAGACTTGGTCACATAAATCTTGATAGGATTAAGAGTTTGGTAAAAGATGGTCCCCTTGAATTTCTCAAGATAGAACCACTCCCTACTTGCAAGTCATGTCTCGAAGGCAAGATGACCAAGAAGCCTTACCCTAAAAAGGTATGAAGAGCTGAAGAAAAATTGAGACTTATGCATAGTGATGTATGTAGTCCATTTAACATTGTTGCACGAGGGCAATACTGGTATTTTGTTACATTTACCGATGACTATTCTAGATATGGATATGTCTATTTGATTCAACATAAATCTGACACTTTTGAAAAGTTCAAAGAATTCAGTTTAGAAGTTGAGAATCAAATAGACAAATCCATAAAAACACTTCGATCAGATCGAGGTAGTGAATACCTCACCAACGATTTTATGGATTACTTAAGGGATAATGAGATTATCTCACAATGGTCAAGTCCTACCTCACCTCAACAAAATGGTGCTTCTAAAAGAAGAAACCGAATCTTATTAGATGTGGTTTGATCTATGATGAGCCATGCCGATGTACCTTCCTATCTTTGGGGTATGCCTTACAAAGCGTCATTTACATTCTGAATCGGGTTCCTTCTAAGTCTATACCAGTTACACCCTATGAATTGTGGACTGGGCGAAAAACCTAGTTTCCAATATCTAAGGGTATGGGGTTGTCTTACGCATGTTTGTAAACTCGAACCCACTAAGTTAGAATCTAGAATAGAAAAATGGAATTTTATAGGGTATCCAAAGAAAACTAAGGGTTTCTATTTCTAATCCATGGTAGACCAAACAATAGTTGTTAGGAATCATGCCACCTTCTTGGAGGAAGAAATGGATCTTCTTAAGAAGGTTGAATTTCATGAGATGAAAGACAAGTCAGCCAGTGTCCAAGAGGAACCTAATCCTTCCACTATTGATTCTTCTAATTCTATTCCACTTAGAAGGTCTGAAAGAGTATCTAGACCACCAGATAGACTTTAGTATTATAATAATGAGGTTTGTCTAGTTACCCCTGATGATGAGGATACAGATCCTAATACTTATCAGGAAGCTACACTAGATGTAGATGCATCTCAATGGAATAAATGTTAGACATATATGCCCTCGAAAGCCAATAAAAGACTTTTCTATGTTGATTAGACAAGCATCATATTCACATAACCAATTATAAAGGGTATTTATATTAATTACTGTCTCATATGATGTAGACATAAAGTTCCATAGGTAACATTGTAGGAAAATCATGCAAAGGTTGCGAGGAGATATGATTTTCCGGTTCCTTGTAAACCTAATATTGTTCGAAGCCTCTAGAGTACTGGTTAGGCGCCGTACTTCATCATGGCTAGCACATGTGTAGTTCTATGAGATAATGTGATGAATCTCATTCACAGAGAGTGGTGACTCTTGACTAACATGTGAGTATATGTAGCAAGTACATAATACTGAACGGGGTCACTAGTGGATACCCTATGGAATACACTGTCAGATTGTATTAGGGTTATCCATTTGACAAATTGTCCTTAGACCTGAGAGGTTAACATTTTCTCAAACATCTGTCTATATGGCTTTGATGTGCCAATCGGCAATGTCCAATTCACAGGACTAACTCCGGGTACGTTGGATCATGTACACTATGTTTGGAGAAGTGTGTAAACACTCAATTTAGGAATCCACAACTCCTTAATTTGAGATAATGATATCAAGGTGATACTTGTTGAACTGAACTGTTAAATCCAGTACTGGTGTTTTTCGGTAAAATGGTCTTTATCGAAGTTGATATTTTTAATATGGAAAAGTATATATAAATATATATGCCAGTTCTTTTCTAATGTTTCTTCAAAAGTGTTTTGGAGCTTCAGTTCATTGAAAAAGTAATCATGAGAAAGGGTTCTATTCATAAGCTAGAGACTAGGACAGTGGAATTGTTCCAATCCCGGAAGCTTACAAGCGATATCGGAATGTGGAAGGATTTATTTGTAAATATATTGTGAGTGAAAGTATGCCTCTTTTTAATTTTAGAAACACAGTTCTTGGGGGGCATACATCAAATCCCAAGATCTGACTAAGATTCTAATTGATTTTATTCAATGAATGTAGGAATAACATTCACCTTTGCGACTTTGAAATTGTTAAGTCAAATCCACGTTAGAATAGTACTCACAAAACTTCACAAGTATCAAGTCTCCTGTCGATTCACACGAACCTTCTTTTTCCTTTAAAGCTTTCTCTAATGGAAGCTAATGGCCCTTCCAGATTTCCAGCTCTAGGAATCTTGAATAAAAGATTTAATCTTTATTGATCAAGAACCTTTCTTGATGAACAAGATGAATTCTTTCTTTTCCTCAAGATCCAATCAAGAAGACAAAAGAAGAGAGAGATGGGTGTGACCGTACACCTCAAGGAGAGAGAGGGGAGGGCGTGAGGTTTGAGGAGAGGGGAGAAGTTTCCAAATCTAGAAAATTCGGGAAAATTTTCTTATATCCAAAGCCTTGGACGTCCACCCCTTTGATAGGCTTCATTGGTTGTTTGAAACCAAAGTTTCCTAATCCTTATCCAATAAGGATTCCCCAATTAGTTTCCTATTTGGTTTCTCCATAATTAATTAGGAATAATCAAAATAGAAACTAATCTCATCCATTAGTGTCCAACTAATCTTATCCTTATCCTAATCCAATTAGGATTCCTTGATTAGTAAGAAACTAATAGAATCCTTGTCCAATAAGGAATCTTTAATTAGTAACTAACTCTAACTAACTAACTAACCTTATCCAACAAGGATATTAGTTATTAGAAACTAATTAAATAAATAATAACAATTATTATTTCCTCCTTGAAGTGGGCGTCCCACCCTAGGTGGGTCCCACTCCATACGCCCAAAGGGTTTCCAAAACCCTCTTGGTCACTTGAATTATTCTTTTATAATAATTTCCAATGGGTCCTACCCATTTGGTTTTTCACATCTAATGTGATTCCACCTTTTAGAGCTTCACTATACCATATAGTGATTACTTAGAGAAATTAATTAATTTAATTATAAATTAAATTAAATACTTTAAGAAGGTCCTTGTATGTGGGATCTAAATGGATCTCCTATTTCCGATTGTGGGACCAAGTACTTCACCTCTTTGGTTGAAGCGTTGTTTCTAGGAAACACCTTTCTTATACTCCATTAGGATTATAGAATTTTTTCTATATCCAAGGACTTCCACCAATCACAATTAATGTCCATTAACACAATGTGATTAACCTCCAGAAATTAGAGAATTGCTTGTATGTACCATCTCACAATATATTTAAAAATAAATCATTCCACATTCCGATATCACTTGTAAGCTTCTGGGATTAGAACAATTCCACTGTCTTAGTCCCTAGCTTATGAATAGAACTCTTTCTCATGATTACTTTTCATTGAACTGAACCTCCAAAACACTTTTGAAGAAACATTTGAAACGAACTGACATATATATATTTATATATACATTTCCATATTGAAAATATCAACTTCGATAAAGACCATTTTACCGAAAAGCACCAGTATTGGATTTAATAGTTCAGTTCAAAAAGTATCACCTTGATATCATTATCTCCAATTAAGGAGTTGTGGATTCCTTATTGAGTGTTTACACACTTCTCCAAACATTATGTACAAGACCCAACGTACCCGGAGTTAGTCCTGTGTAATGGACATTGCCGATTGGCACATCAAAGCCATATAGACAGATGTCTGAGAAGATGTTAACCTCTCAGGTCTAAAGAAAATTTATCAAATGGATAACCCTAATACAATCTGACAGTGTATTCCATAGGGTATCTACTAGTGACCTCGTTCAGTATTATGTACTTGCTACATATACTCACATGTTAGTCAAGAGTCACCACTCTCTGTGAATGAGATTCATCACACTATCTCATAGAACTACACATGTGCAAGCCATGATGAAGTACGGCGCCCAACCAGTACTCTAGAAGCTTCGAACAATATTAGGTTTACAAGGAACCGGAAAATCATATCTCCTCGCAACTTTTACATGATTTTCCTACAATGTTACCTATGGAACTTTATGTCTTCATCATATGAGACAGTAATTAATATAAATACTCTTTATAGTTGGTTGTGTGAATATGATGCTTATCTAATCAACATAGAAAAGTCTCTTATTGGCTTTCGAGGGCATATATGTCCAACAATCTCCTACTTGCACTCTAAGCCAATTAGATGTAATACCCATCTTCTCAGTGATGTTTCTCAAACACCAATTGAGACATAACTTAATATGTATGGGTCTTTCACGTCTGCTTTACCACAACTATTGTAGTGATGCAATAACACTTGCAACTCTTGCATATTTATTATCAATAATCATAGTCTTAAAAGACTAAACAAAAATGATACTGTCCGACAGTCATTTTCAGAAGTTAACATGCTTGTGCTTTACCATTATGCAATGCTCCGAACTACTCTGACCAATATCTTATCACATCAACATGTGATGAATATCCGGTCTAGTACAAGTATATTTTCTCATGATATCATATATCTAAAAGAAACAGATTCCATCCTATAAAGGTAGAAACTCTTTTCTTGGAATCTTACTTGCACAAAAACATGATTGTTATTGGGAGAATAACAATATCATTTTTCTTTTGTCTCTAAACCATTTAAGACTAAGAAAACATGATGTCAAAGTTTTTGTCATTCATTACAAAATTGCTAGATCAAATCTAAGAGAAGAATAATATTCATACTTCATTCGCAATGAGAGGAATATTATCTTTGCATAGAGCCAGGAAAGTAATTATACTCCCACTAACCAATTTGTACACAAAGGATACTTTCATTCTTAGATGAAAATCAAACAGTTTGATTACTTCATCAGAATAAAAGTTAGTCCAACTACAGATTCTGGGACCTGTGGGTTCTAGTGTACTATTTAGGCATAGTGAGAGTAGAGAGTTGATCTCTATCAATTCTCATAGTTATTGGTCTATTGGGCTTCCGCTTCTAGAACAATTCTAGATTCAGTGTCTCTACTAGGAAACTTATATTCCTGTTTACAAATATCTTTTGTTATCCAGGAATAGAGACTAAATGTCTCTAATGCGAATCCCAAGCTCATCTTCTATCAAATCATATCCAATAAAATTCGATTTAACAACACCATCATGCTATGGTTTGTTCTGGAAATTATCTGAGACAAGATGTAATGAGAGTAAATTATGAAATTTCTATTAAGAGGTACTCTTCTCAATCATGGAAGACTTACCTAGCTGTTTATTTATTTCAATGCGTAATTCCTTGAACTTTTCAAAGAATGTGAAATAAAGTTAGCTACCTCTTAATGGAAGATTCATATGGTTACGATCATCAAATTTTTTTTTTGTCCCATTCCCAAGTAGAAGTTTTATCCACTCAGATTTCTCCTTCTCCTTAACAAACATGCAACTATTGCACTTATGCAAGATCATACCAAACATTAGGAGCTAGAGGTTCCAACAATTAAGTTGGACTTGATGAGTATACAATCTGGAGAATCCTTCCAATGGTTTGTCCTGTATCCAATGACCAATTGCTTCACCATGAAGCACAATCTTTATACTTTCATTTCTTCTCAAAAGAGCCTTTGTCCATACCACTAGAATACCTTTCGAATAGAAAATCTTGGATTTCTTTCCTTTGCATAACTGTTCGGGATTTTGAAAATCCAATTCTTTTGAACACCTTTGCAAGTAGCATTGAACACTTCAAAAGTTCTTAGCCATATGCAACATGTGGGATTTCAGACAATCTGATTTCCTACTTGTTCAACATAACCATATTAAAGAACTCCGGGAGTTTGTCGAGGATCATATCCTCTAATCCCATAAATTTATCTCAATTAATCTCAGCACCAAGAATTGGGATTTATGAATCCAATGATCTCTATCATATTCTTTGTGACTGGGTTTCCCTAGTCAACTTGGTGTCCACTTGTCCTTTTATATAGTAAGCTGTCTAGTAGCCCTATTGTATTTTGTAAACATCTCATATGAGATTTAACAATAATAGTAATAACTTGGGCAATTCTTTAGATGGTAAGCACAAACTTGAGAGTCATTTTCTATTCCAAACACTTTGAATTGGTCAAGAGATTCTCATTAAAGTCTTGGTAAGGTGGTTATAGAATGACATGACAATAAAACATATATCATAATATTTCACACATAATAATATCATTAGATCAGGGCTTTCGATCTTTGATGATATTGCTCATCATTCAGTCAAATTTCATAGACCCCTCAATCTATAAAATTAGGAAATATGTTACTTCATATATCTAATGAGCATTGGGTGCCTTATAATACACATGCAATCTTCCATGCTAG
The DNA here is from genome assembly GCA_015143295.1 of Tetracentron sinense. Classification (NCBI taxonomy): domain Eukaryota; kingdom Viridiplantae; phylum Streptophyta; class Magnoliopsida; order Trochodendrales; family Trochodendraceae; genus Tetracentron; species Tetracentron sinense. The sequence goes on from CM026566.1 coordinate 11,674,642, forward strand.
GATAGTACCAGACATGCACTACAAGGTGGATAGTAACTGTCGCGACCCAAAACCCACCCTAGGAGTTAGAGTGAACTTTGGACGACTAATCATGGATTACATGACTTGCTTGACAAACCAACCTGCAAGAACCGACAGAGCATATACAATAGAGGAATAAACAGCGGAAACATACTCTAACATTGCACAGCGGAAGACTAACAAACCTCTATGTATATACATACTTAAATTCAAGTTTACACAAAAGGAATCCATAAGAAAGTGCGGACATGCCCGCCAAAATACATAAATCTAACTCTCATCACACCCACAGCTATTCACTCAGAATCTAACACCACCTACTGATAACCCTCTACGGGAGGTTCCTCCAAAGGCTCCTCAACGTACTCCTCTTCCACCCATGGACCAGGAGCACAAACATCAAATGGAGCAGCAGCTCCCTCAGAACCTGCCGACATAAGAAGTACGGCTGAGCATGGAATACTCAGCGGGTACTAAATACTAACCAACAATTATAGCATAAAAATGGCAATACATGAATCAGGAGCAATACATATATGTTAGATGGAAACAAATCATATCATACAAGGAAGCAAAGCAATTTATAATCATGCTTGTATTTCGTAGAAAGCCGATAAAACCTCTTGAAAACATCGTGCACTTGACTTGACTTAAGTACCATTTTCGTGCTTGAAAACTCATCTTGTCTATTTTGCTTGATTCTTGTATGTCGTGTCATGTCATGCATGTCATGCGTGCTTGCTTGTGATCATGTAACTTGTGAGATACACTTGTGAGGTGTCCTTGTGAGATGCACTTGAGAGATGCCTTGAGAGGGAAGGGAGACCCTTCTTTATGCAATGCACTTGAGAGAGAAGGGAGACCCTTCTTCATGATATGTATGTACTTGCGAGGGAAGGGAGGCCCTTCTTCATGATATGCACTTGTGAGTGAGGGGAGACCCCTCGTGGAATGTTGGTTCTTGTCTTCTTGTGAAAAGTGAGGTAAAACATATCGTAGGATATGTCCCACCTCTAACCATGTTCTTGAAAACCCCGATAAATCATGTCATGCATGCCGTGCTCGTGGGAACCGTGTACATACTTGCATTTAAATTTAAAGATGACATTTGGGTAATTTCACAACACATGTAGCATCAATAATTGAGCAATGTAATATTCATATCATTTAGGGAAAACAGGAAACACACTATCATAGGCCCTAGCAATATTCAGAATTTATTAGGCATGCATTTACTAATTTACAGCTCACTTTATTCACCTTGGCATTTCATCAAACATGGTGTGTTCATTATGGATTTACCCTACAACATGCTTTTCTAGATGGGTTTTACTCAGATCATACATGTATGTTCATTATTGGAACAATGCCCTCCCCATTTTAATCATCACCATACAACCATTGGCATCCAATCGCCCATTCCATCTCCATTCACCATTCACAACCATCCATCTCATAGCACAAGTGTAAATGAAGAAAACCAAAAGAAAAAGAGGGAGAGGAGGAACTATAACTAGGAGGGTAGCAAGAAGTACCGACCTTGAAGAGATAAGGAAGAAATTCCTCTTCCAAACGACTGTGTAGCTGCTGCCCTAGCTTGGATCGCGAGCTCCACGAATGTTTGAACCGAAATCTTGAAGAAAACGGGCTTGAGGTTGATCTAGGGTTTCAAAACCCTTTGATTTCTCTCCAAAATAGAAACCCTAGGTTGGAATCGCCTTCTTCCCTTTCTCCTATTCTCTCAAACTCTCTAAGTGTCGAATGATGCCCTAAAGGCTCGGGTTAAACTCTTAAGGTAAGAGTGAACCGACCAAAAGACCGTAATACCCTTACTGAAATTTCTGCAAAGACGCGAGGACCGTGAACAGTGCCAACTCGTTGTGCTGTGAACAGTGCCAACTCGTTGTGCTGTGAACAGTGCCAACTCGTTGTGCTGTGAATAGTGCCAACTCGTTGTGCTGTGAATAGTGCCAACTCATTGTGCTGTGAATAGTTCCAACTCGTTGTCACGTCGTGACGTGCACAGTGCTGAGCTCGTAGTCCGTTGTCTTATGCACAACGTGCCCGTTGTGCGGTACAACGTACACGTTGTCTGCTGCACAACGTACCGTTGTCTGTTGCACAACGGATACGTTATCTGCTGCGCGACGGATGCACAACGAATACATTATCAGAGTACGCCTTTAGCGCCTTCCGAGCTACGTCCTTAGCGCCTTCTGAGCTACGATTTCCTACAGGTCCAGACTGTTTTTGGCCATATCTTTTGACTCGTTCGTCCGATTTTGACGATTCAACTTGCGTTGTGTTCGTACTTCGGAAAGAAACATTTCTGACGTTTCAAAATTTTTAATTTCTTCCTTATTTATTAATTATACCTCTTTAAAGGCAAAATGACAATGAAAGTGTCATGCATTAACTGTGAAAAGGTCCGGGGCTCTACATCCTCCCCCCCTTACAAAAATTTCATCCTCGAAATTTAGACGAGACATGCATTAAAGAATCAACAAATTACAAGCTACATATACAACACCTATACCAAATTCATTCCAATAATTCCGGGTACTTTGCTTTGACTTCGGCTTCACGCTCCCAAGTAGCTTCTTCCCGAGCATGGTGTTGCCATTGCACAAGAACTAAAGGGATTGTCTTGTTGCGAAGTACCTGATCTCTTCGATCCAAAATCTGAACCGGCTTTTCAATCAAGGTGAGGTCCTCTCGAATATCCAACGGTTCTAAGTCTATGACATGCGAAGGATCCGCAATGTACTTCCTTCCGAAGCATAGACACATGGAAGACGTTGTGAACTGCGGCCATGTGAGGTGGGAGAGCTACCCTGTAAGCAACCTCACCAACTCGTGTGATAATCTCAAAAGGCCCAACATACTGAGGACTGAGCTTGCCTCGCTTTCCAAATCTCATGATCCCTTTGCTAGGAGATACTTTCACAAAAACTTGATCCCCTACTTGAAATTCCAAGTCCCTACGGCGCGTGTCCGCATAACTTTTCTGGCGATCGTGAGCGGCTTTCAATCGATCCCGAATGATCTTAACTGTGTTTGCAGTTTGCTCAATCAACTCCGGACCAAGTACTTTCCTTTCTCCTACCTCATCCCAATAGAGAGGAGGCCTACAACTTCGCCCATACAAGGCCTCAAATGGTGCCATTTGGATACTTGCCTGATAGCTGTTATTATAGGCAAATTCAACCAAAGGCAAGTGCTCTTCCCAACTGCCTTTGAAATCCAACATACAATCCCGAAGCATGTCTTTAATGACTTGGTTCACTCTCTCGGTTTGTCCATCCGTCTGTGGATGAAAGCGGTGCTGAAATCAAGTCGGGAACCCATAGCCTCTTGGAAACTTTTCCAAAATCTTGACGTGAATCTTGGATCCCGATCCGATACAATTCTGACGGGCACTCCGTGCAACCTCACCACTTCCTTGATGTATAGAGTAGCCAATTGGCTAGAGTTGAAAGTAGTTCGGTAAGGTAAGAAGTGAGCGGACTTCGTCAAACGGTCTACTACAACCCAAATTGCATCTGAGCTCTTTGCCGTTTTTGGCAAGCCAACTATGAAATCCATGGATATGTTCTCCCATTTCCATTCGGGAATCGGAAGCGACTGTAATAGACCTGCGGGTCGCATGTGTTCTGCTTTCACCTGTTGGCACACTAAGCACCGTGACACATATTCTGTAACATCTCTCTTCATATTCCGCCACCAAAAGTGACTCTTGAGGTAGCTTTGTACCCCCTGGATGCACTGTGTACTTCGAACGGTGTGCTTCATCCAAAATCTCTCTTCGAAGACCTACATTGGCTGGGACGCACAGCCTTCCCTTGAATGTGATAGCACCTCGACTAGTGAGAGAGAAGTCCTCACTACCCTTAGCAACTTCCTTGTCCCGATAAGCCAACAATTCAGCATCCGTGGCTTGGTATTCTTGGATTAAATCTATGATGTATGGCCGAACCGTGACATTTGCCAAGATAGGACCACGGACAGAGTCATTCACACTAATGTCCAGATTTTCCAAGTCTTCAAGTAGCTTCCATTCTTGCACCAACATGTGTGCTAACAACCCTTGAGGTCTTCTACTCAAAGCATCAGCCACTACATTTGCTTTACCCGGGTGGTATTGAATTGTACAATCATAGTCTTTCAAAAATTTCATCCAACGCCGTTGCCTTAGATTCAGCTCCTTTTGGGAAAAGAGATACTTGAGACTCTTGTGATCAGTGAACACATAGAACTCCACCCCATAAAGGTAATGACGCCAAATCTTAAGTGCAAACACGACCGCCGCAAGCTCCAAGTCGTGCGTGGGATAATTCTTCTCATGCTCCTTCAACTGCCTTGATGCATAGGCAATGACTTTCTTGTGCTGCATGAGTACACACCCAAGTCCAACGTGTGAGGCATCACTATACACCTCATACCCATAAGGTCCGGATGGCAAAGTAAGGACAGGGACTGTAGTAAGCCTCTTCTTCAGTTCTGTGAAACTAATCTCGCACTTATCACTCCATACAAACTTGGCGTTCTTCCTTGTCAGGTAAGTGAGCGGTGCTGCAAGGCTAGAGAAACCCTCTACGAATCTCCTGTAGTAGCCTGCCAACCCAAGAAAGCTGCGTATCTTCGTGACACTCTTGGGCCTCGCCCAACTCATGACTACCTCTATCTTCTTTGGATCCACCGAAATGCCTTCCGCTGATACAACGTGGCCTAGGAATGCCACCTCTTCCAACCAAAACTCACACTTGCTCAGTTTGGCGTAGAGCTTGTGCTCTCTTAGCATTTCCAAAGCAAGGCATAGGTCGCGTGTGTGATCTTCCCGTGTCTGGGAATAGACCAAAATGTCATCAACAAATATAATCACGCACCTATCAAGATATGGCCGGAACACCCGGTTCATCAAATCCATATAGGCTGCCGGCGCGTTCGTGAGTCCAAAAGGCATCACCAAGAACTCGTAGTGTCCATACCGAGTCCTGAAAGCAGTTTTGGGAACATCTTCCGCCTTAATCTTCAACTGGTGATAACCCGATCGAAGATCTATCTTTCAGAAAAATCTCGCTCCCTTCAACTGATCGAACAAATCATCAATCCTAGGTAAGGGATACCTATTCTTTATAGTGACTTTGTTCAATTGCCGGTAATCGACACACATCCGCATCGAGCCATCTTTCTTCTTAACAAACAACACCGGGGCACCCCACGGTGAGACACTTGGTCGAATGAAGCCAAGGCCTTGCAATTCCTCCAACTGAGCCTTCAACTCCTTGAGTTCAATAGGGGCCATTCTATATGGAGCTCTGAAAACAGGAGCCGTGCCTGGTGCAAGCTCGATCACAAACTCAATCTCCCTGTCTGGAGGCAATCCTGGCAACTCCTCTGGAAATACATCCAGGAACTCACTCACAACCGGAACATTCGATGAGTCCTTTGCCTCGGGGTTAGCTAAGCTCAACGCCGCAAAACAAGCAATAGATCTACTTTTCAACCCACGAAAGTGGAATGGTTTTCCTTCTACTGGCTTGAAAAGTACCATTTTCTCAAAGCAAGCTACATGCCCATGATGTGCTGCTAACCAATCCATTCCCAATATAACATCAAAGTCTTGGAATCCAAGGACGATGAGATCAACCGCCAACTTGTGGCTTCCAACTTGGACCACACTATTTCTATACACTTTATCTGCCAATACTGTTTTGCCGAGAGGAGTCGAAATGACTAACTCCGGTTCTAACTGACTTGGCTCTACAGGAAAAGCCTTCTGAAAAACTCGGCGAGACAAATGAATGAGTAGACCCGGTATCAATCAACACTCGAGCCAAATACTCATTTACTAGTAGGGTTCCTGAAATTTTAACTAGTTACGTCAATTCAAGCATCAACAGTGTATACACATAGGTACATACATATAGCATACCAAGTACGTACACAAGGAATAAACATAACATAACAATCACGAATAAGGAAAATAACTCCAACGCGTACCTTGCACCACATCGTCAGATGCAAGTGCATCACCCTCTGTCAAGGCAAAAACTCGCCCCTGGTTCGCCTGGCGAGACTGAGGTGTAGACCGGGTAGTCTGAGATGACGCCTGGTATGATCGTGCTGGGTGTGCTGGGGGCCTAATCCGCTGAGACTGGCCTGGTAAATGCCGACTGGGGCAATCCCTGATCATATGGCCCTGGCGACCACAATGAAAACATCCACCCGATGCCCTTCGGCAATCTCCTGCCGGGTGCCTTCGGCCGCATGAAGTGCAGACCTCGTGTGTAAAAGTCGGAGGTGGAGCATACCTCACCGTCTGAGGTGCAACTGGCCGTGGAGCTGGAAGAGCCTGAGGTAGCGGTGCCTGGGGCACATACTACCGTGGAGCTGGAGGCGCATAAGATGGCCTCATCGGTGGTGCTGGCCACGCATACTGATAAGGGCCGGTACGAGCCCGCCTCTCTGGAGGTGCTGAACTACTAGCTTGGCCTCTCGCCAACTCCCTCTTCTTGGACACTGTCTCTGAATTTGCCTCGACCAATAAGGCCTTGTCTACTACGTCAGGGTAGGTAGCATGTCTGAAGACCAAAACCTTCTCCATGATAACATCTTTGAGCCCTTGCTCAAACCTTCTTGCCTTCATTGCCTCGGTGGCAATCATATGTGTCGCGAAGCGTGATAGCTCCGAGAACTTGGCCTCGTATTGTGCCACCGACATCAAACCTTGCTCGAGGTTGATGAATTCACTCTCTTTCTTTTCCCGTGCTCCAATCGAAAATACTTCTTGTAAAAGGCGTCCTTGAACTCAACCCAAGTCCAAGGTTGACCCTGCATGGTCAAATCTCGCGTCCTCAATGCGGACAACCACCAATGGTGGGCTTCACCCTCTAGCATGAAAAATGCCCATGCTACTCTATCCTCCTCTGTAGGCGAGAGGACCGCAAAGATCTTCTCCATCTGGAGGATCCATGCCTCCGCAGCAAGATGGTCTACACTCCCATGGAAGGGTGGAGGCCTCAATCTCCTGAATGCCTCAACTCCAGCTGTACGATGTACTGGAGCTGCGGGAGGTGGAGTAGGTGCCGCCGATGATGGTATAGCCTGCCGAGCCGCCAGTATGGCGAGAGTCTCAACAATAGAGCCTAAGACCTGAGAGAGGTCCGGCTGCTCATCCTCATCCCGTGAGGAAGAGGAAGCTCTGGTATGTGGTCCACGACCCCGTGTGTTCCGTCTCACGACTAAAGTCCTGAGAATAATAACACCACATGAGTCTAACTTGAAACCACAGTTTATTTCAATGTCATTTCACAATAATTCAATTTGTATTAGTTGTATAATACTAATACGCATCACATCAAGTCATCAGAGTATTCATCACATTATACTTATACTTTAGCGTTCTAGCGTACCTAGGACCCGTACTTGGTTAAAGCAACCATTTTAGACTAAGACTAAAGTCTAGTCTTACACTTGGATCAAGACTCTCTTCCGACTTACTTTCTTCCTAACTTGTTTCCTGACATATGCTCTTGTCAAGCCGTGGTATAAGATTCTAAGTGACCCTAGAGACCTAAAGCCTAAGCTCTGATACCACTTCTGTCGCGACCCAAAACCCACCCTAGGAGTTAGAGTGAACTTTGGACGACAAATCATGGATTACATGACTTGCTTGACAAACCAACCTGCAAGAACCCACAGAGCATATACAATAGAGGAATAAACAGCGGAAACATACTCTAACATAGCACAGCGGAAGACTTACAAACCTCTATGTATATATACATACTTAAATTCAAGTTTACACAAAAGGAATCCATAAGAAAGTGCGGACATGCCCGCCAAAATACATAAATCTAACTCTCATCACACCCACAACTATTCACTCAGAATCTAACACCACCTACTGATAACCCTCTACGGGAGGTTCCTCCAAAGGCTCCTCAACGTACTCCTCTTCCACCCATGGACCAGGAGCACAAACATCAAATGGAGCAGCAGCTCCCTCAGAACCTGCCGACATAAGAAGTACGGCTGAGCATAGAATACTCAACGGGTACTAAATACTAACCAACAATTATAGCATAAAAATGGCAATACATGAATCAGGAGCAATACATATATGTTAGAAGGAAACAAATCATATCATACAAGGAAGCAAAGCAATTTATAATCATGCTTGTATTTCGTAGAAAGCCGATAAAACCTCTTGAAAACATCGTGCACTTGACTTGACTTAAGTACCATTTTCGTGCTTGAAAACTCATCTTGTCTATCTTGCTTGATTCTTGTATGTCGTGTCATGTCATGCATGTCTTGCGTGCTTGCTTGTGATCATGTAACTTGTGAGATACACTTGTGAGGTGTCCTTGTGAGATGCACTTGAGAGATGCCTTGAGAGGGAAGGGAGACCCTTCTTTATGCAATGCACTTGAGAGGGAAGGGAGACCCTTCTTCATGATATGTATGTACTTGCGAGGGAAGGGAGGCCCTTCTTCATGATATGCACTTGTGAGTGAGGGGAGACCCCTCGTGGAATGTTGGTTCTTGTCTTCTTGTAAAAAGCGAGGTAAAACATATCGTAGGATATGTCCCACCTCTAACCATGTTCTTGAAAACCCCGATAAATCATGTCATGCATGCCGTGCTCGTGGGAACCGTGTACATACTTGCATTTAAATTTAAAGATGACATTTGGGTAATTTCACAACACATGTAGCATCAATAATTGAGCAATGTAACATTCATATCATTTAGGGAAAACAGGAAACACACTATCATAGGCCCTAGCAATATTCAGAATTTATTAGGCATGCATTTACTAATTTACAGCTCACTTTATTCACCTTGACATTTCATCAAACATGGTGTGTTCATTATGGATTTACCCTACAACATGCTTTTCTAGATGGGTTTTACTCAGATCATACATGTATGTTCATTATTGGAACAATGCCCTCCCCATTTTAATCATCACCATACAACCATTGGCATCCAATCGCCCATTCCATCTCCATTCACCATTCACAACCATCCATCTCATAGCACAAGTGTAAATGAAGAAAACCAAAAGAAAAAGAGGGAGATGAGGAATTATAACTAGGAGGGTAGCAAGAAGTACCGACCTTGAAGAGATGAGGAAGAAATCCCTCTTCCAAACGACTGTGTAGCTGCTGCCCTAGCTTGGATCGCAAGCTCCATGTCGCGCCCCGATGACCCACCCTAGGAGTTAGAGTGAACTTTGGACGACTAATCATGACTTGCTTGACAACAAACCTGCAAAACCCACAGAGCATATACGATAGAGGACAAAACAGCGGAAACATGTTCTAACATGGTATAGTGGAAGTCTACCAAACCTCTATGTATATACATAATCAATCCAATTTTATACAAAAAGAATCCAAAAGAAAGTGCGGACATGCCCGCCAAAATACATAAATCTTACTCTCGTCTCACCCACAGCTAAACCACTCAGAATCTAATCACCACCTACTAATAACCCTCTACGGGGGGTTCCTCCAAAGGCTCCTCGACATACTCCTCTTCCACCCATGGACCAGGAGCACAAACATCAAATGGAGCAGCAGCTCCCTCAGAACCTGCCGACATAAGAAGTACGGCTGAGCATGGAATACTCAGCGGGTACTAAACACTAACCAACAATTATAGCATAGAAATGACAATACATAATCAGGAGCAATTTATATATGTCAAACGGAAACAATTGATATCATACAAGGAAGTAAAGCAGTTTATAATCATGCTTGTAATTCGTAGAAAACCGATAAATCCTCTTGAAAACATCGTACACTTGACTTGACTTGAAATATCTTTTCGTACTTGAAAGCTTGTCTTGTCTATCTTGCTTGATTCTTGTATGCCGTGTCATGTCATGCATGCTTGCTTGTGATCATGTAACTTGTGAGATGCACTTGTGAGGGAAGGGAGACCCTTCTTTATGCAATGCACTTGCGAGGGAAGGGAGACCTTTCTTTATGATATGTATGTACTTGCGAGGGAAGGGAGACCCTTCCTCATGATATGCACTTGTGAGTGAGGGGAGACCCCTCGTGGAATGTTGATTCTTGTCTTCTTGTGAAAAGCGAGGTAAAACATATCGTGGGATATGTCCCACCTCTAACCATGTTCTTGAAAACCTCGATAAATCATGCCATGCATGCCGTGCTCGTGGGAACCGTGTACATACTTGCATTCAAATTTAAAGATGACATTTGGGTAATTTCACAACACATATAGCATCAAAGATTGAGTAATGTAATATTCATAGCATTATGGGAAAGCAGGAAACACACTATCATAGTCCCTAGCAATATTCATAATTTATTAGGCATGCATTTCCAGATTTCCAGCTCACTGTGTTCACCTTGGCATTTCATCAAACTTGGTGTGTTCATTATGGATTTGCCCTACAACATGCTTTTCTAGATGGGTTTTACTCAAATCATACATGTACGTTCATTATTGGAACAATGCCCTTCCCCATTTGTTCATCACACACAACCATTGGCATCCAATCGCCCCTTTCCATCTCCAATCACCATTCACCATTTACCATTTACCATATACCATTCATCCATCTCATAGCACATGTGTAAATGAAAGAAATGAAAAGAAAAGAAGGGGAAAGAGGAACTATAACTAGGAGGGTAGTAAGAAGCACCGACCTTGAAGAAATGAGGAAGAAACCCCTTTCCAAAACGACTGTGTAGCTGCTGCCCTAGTTTGAGGAGATGCTCCTCACGAGTTTGTGCCTTGATCTTGAAGAAAAACGGGCTGGAGGTTGATCTAGGGTTTCAAACCCTTTGATTTCTCTCCCAAATGGAAACCCTAGGTTGGAATCGCCTTCTCCTCTTTCTTCTATTCTCTCAAACTCTCTAAGTGTCGAATGATGCCCTAAAGGCTCAGATTAAACTCTTAAGGTAAGAGTGAACTGACCAAAAGACCGAAATACCCTTATTGGGATTTCTGTGAATAGTGCTGTGAATAGTGCCAACTCGTTGTGCTGTGAATAGTGCCAACTCGTTGTACTGTGAATAGTGCCAACTCGTTGTGCTGTGAATAGTGCCAACTCGTTGTACTATGAATAGTGCCAACTCGTTGTGCTGTGAATAGTGCCAACTCGTTGTGCTGTGAATAGTGCCAACTCGTTGTGCTGTGAATAGTGCCAACTCGTTGTACTGTGAATAGTGCCAACTCGTTGTGCTGTGAATAGTGCCAACTCGTTGTGCTGTGAATAGTGCCAACTCGTTGTACTATGAATAGTGCCAACTCGTTGTACTATGAATAGTGCCAACTCGTTGTGCTGTGAATAGTGCCAACTCGTTGTACTGTGCCAACTCGTTGTGCTGTGAATAGTGCCAACTCGTTGTGCTGTGAATAGTGCCAACTCGTTGTGCTGTGAATAGTGCCAACTCGTTGTACTGTGAATAGTGCCAACTCGTTGTGCTGTGAATAGTGCCAACTCGTTGTGCTGTGAATAGTGCCAACTCGTTGTACTGTGAATAGTGCCAACTCGTTGTGCTGTGAATAGTGCCAACTCGTTGTGCTGTGAATAGTGCCAACTCGTTGTACTGTGAATAGTGCCAACTCGTTGTGCTGTGAATAGTGCCAACTCGTTGTGCTGTGAATAGTGCCAACTCGTTGTGCTGTGAATAGTGCCAACTCGTTGTGCTGTGAATAGTGCCAACTCGTTGTGCTGTGAATAGTGCCAACTCGTTGTACTGTGAATAGTGCCAACTCGTTGTGCTGTGAATAGTGCCAACTCGTTGTGCTGTGAATAGTGCCAACTCGTTGTACTATGAATAGTGCCAACTCGTTGTGCTGTGAATAGTGCCAACTCGTTGTACTGTGCCAACTCGTTGTGCTGTGAATAGTGCCAACTCGTTGTGCTGTGAATAGTGCCAACTCGTTGTGCTGTGAATAGTGCCAACTCGTTGTGCTGTGAATAGTGCCAACTCGTTGTGCTGTGAATAGTGCCAACTCGTTGTACTATGAATAGTGCCAACTCGTTGTGCTGTGAATAGTGCCAACTCGTTGTACTATGAATAGTGCCAATTCGTTGTGCTGTGAATAGTGCCAACTCGTTGTGCTGTGAATAGTGCCAACTCGTTGTACTATGAATAGTGCCAACTCGTTGTGCTGTGAATAGTGCCAACTCGTTGTACTATGAATAGTGCCAACTCGTTGTGCTGTGAATAGTGCCAACTCGTTGTACTATGAATAGTGCCAACTCGTTGTGCTGTACAAACGTGCCCGTGGTGAGTTGTACAACGTGCCCGTGGTGAGTTGTACAACGTGCCCGTGGTGAGTTGTACAACGGATGCACACAGTATACGTTATCAGAGTACGTTGTCTGTGCTACGATTTCCTACAGGTACAGACTGTTTTGGCCATATCTTTTGACTCGTTCGTCCGATTTTGACGATTCAACTTGCGTTGTGTTCGTACTTCGAAGAGGAACAATTCTGACATTTCGAAATTTCCAAATTCTTCCTCATTTATTAATCATACCTCTTAAAAAGGGAAGATGACAACGAAAGTGTCATGTATTAAGCATGAAAAAGTCTGGGGCTCTACATCCTCCCCCCCTTACAAAAATTTCGTCCTCGAAATTCAGACACTACTTACATTACAAATCAAAAAGAACATTACAAGTCATATACAAACTTCACACAGAAACTCATTCAAGTAATTCTGGGTACTTTGCTTTGACTTCGGCTTCACGCTCCCATGTAGCTTCTTCCCGAGCATGGTGTTGCCATTGCACAAGAACCAAAGGGATTGTCTTGTTGCGAAGCACCTGATTCCTTCGATCTAAAATCCGGACTGGCATTTCAATCAAGGTGAGGTCCTCTCGAATCTCCAACTGTTCCAAGTCTATGACATGCGAAGGATCCGCAAGATACTTCCGAAGCCTGGACACATGGAAGACGTTATGAACTGCAGCCATGTGAGGTGGAAGAGCTACTCGATAAGCAACTTCACCAACCTGTGTGATAATCTCAAAAGGCCCAACATACCGAGGACTGAGCTTGCCTCGCTTCCCAAATCTCATGATCCCTTTGCTAGGAGATACTTTCACAAAAACTTGATCCCCTACTTGAAATTCTAAGTCCCTACGGCATGTGTCCGCATAACTTTTCTGGCGATCTTGAGCGGCTTTCAATCGATCCCGGATGATCTTAACTGTGTTTGCAGTTTGCTCAATCAACTTCGGACCAAGTATTTTCCTTTCTCCTACCTCATCCCAATAGAGAGGAGACCTACAACTTCGCCCATACAAGGCCTCAAATGGTGCCATTTGGATACTTGCCTGATAGCTGTTATTGTAGGCAAATCAACCAAAGGCAAGTGCTCTTCCCAACTGCCTCTGAAATCCAACATACAAGCTCGAAGCATGTCTTCAATGACTTGGTTCACTCTCTCGGTTTGTCCATCCGTTTGTGGATGAAAGGCGGTGCTGAAATCAAGTTGGGAACCCATAGCCTCTTGGAAACTTTTCCAAAATCTTGACGTGAATCTTGGATCCCGATCTGACACAATACTGACTGGCACCCCATGTAGTCTAACTACTTCCTTGATGTATTGTGCAGCCAACTGACTAGAGTTGAAGGTAGTACGGTAGGGTAAGAAATGAGCGGACTTTGTCAAACGATCCACTACTACCCATATCGCATCTGAGCCCCTTGCTGTCTTTGGCAAGCCAACTATGAAATCCATGGATATGTTCTCCCATTTCCACTCGGGAATAGGAAGAGAATGCAATAGACCGGCGGGCCGCCTGTGTTCTGCTTTTACCTGTTGACACACCAAGCATCGTGCTACATATTCCGCAACCTCCCTCTTCATATTCCGCCACCAAAAGTGACTCTTGAGGTTCCGGTACATCTTTGTGCCCCCTGGATGCACTGTGTACTTCGAACGATGTGCCTCATCCATGATCTCTCATCGAAGATCTGCGTTGGCCGGAACACACAACCTCCCTTTGAATGTGATAGCACCCCGACTAGTGAGAGAGAAGTCCTCACTACCCTTAGCAACTTCCTTGTCCCGATAAGCCAACAATTCCGCATCCATGGCTTGATATTCTTGGATCAAATCTATAATGTACGGCCGAACAGTAACATTTGCCAAGATAGGACCACGGAAAGAGTTATTCACACTGATGTCTAGATTTGCCAAATCTTCTAGTAGCTTCCATTCTTGAACTAACATGTGTGCTAACAACCCTTGAGGTTTTCTACTCAAAGCATCAGCCACTACATTTGCTTTGCCCGGGTGGTATTGAATGGTACAATCATAGTCCTTCAGAAATTCCATCCAACGCCGTTGCCTTAGATTCAGCTCCTTTTGGGAAAAGAGATACTTGAGACTCTTGTGATCAGTGAACACATAGAACTCCACCCCATAAAGGTAATGACGCCAAAACTTAAGTGCAAACACGACCGCCGCAAGCTCCAAGTCGTGCGTGGGATAATTCTTCTCATGCTCCTTCAATTGCCTTGATGCATAGGCAATGACTTTCTTATGCTGCATGAGTACACACCCAAGTCCAACGTGTGAGGCATCACTATACACCTCATACCCATAAGGTCCAGATGGCACAGTAAGGACAGGGGCTGTAGTAAGCCTCTTCTTCAGTTCCGTGAAACTGATCTCGCACTTATCACTCCATACAAACTTGGCGTTCTTCCTTGTCAGGTAAGTGAGTGGTGCTGCAAGGCTAGAGAAACCCTCTACGAATCTCCTGTAGTAGCCTGCCAATCCAAGAAAACTACGTATCTCAGTAACACTCTTGGGCCTCGCCCAACTCATAACTGCTTCGATCTTCTTCGGATCCACCGAGATACCTTCTGCAGAAACCACGTGGCCTAGGAATGCCACCTCTTCCAACCAAAACTCACACTTGCTAAGTTTGGCGTATAGCTTGTGTTCTCTTAACATTTCCAAAGCAAGGCATAGGTCGCGTGTGTGATCTTCCCGTGTCTGGGAATAGACCAAGATGTCATCCACAAATACAATCACGCACCTATCAAGGTGTGGCCGGAACACCCGGTTCATCAAATCCATAAAGGCTGCCGGCGCGTTCGTGAGTCCAAAAGGCATTACCAAGAACTCGTAGTGTCCATACCGAGTCCTGAATGCAGTTTTGGGAACATCTTCCGCCTTAATCTTCAACTGGTGATAACCCGATCGAAGGTCTATCTTTGAGAAAAACCTCGCTCCCTTCAACTGATCGAACAAGTCGTCAATCCTAGGCAAGGGATACCTATTCTTTATAGTGACTTTGTTCAATTGCCTGTAATCGACACACATTCGCATCGAGCCATCTTTCTTCTTAACAAACAACACCGGGGCACCCCACGGTGAGACACTTGGTCGAATGAAACCAAGGCCTTGTAATTCCTCCAACTGAGTCTTTAACTCCTTGAGTTCAATAGAGGCCATTCTATATGGAGCTCTGAAAACAGGAGCTGTGCCTGGTGCAAGCTCGATCGCAAACTCAATCTCCCTATCTGGAGGCAATCCTGGCAACTCTTCTAGAAATACATCCAGGAATTTACTCACAACCGGAATAGTCGATGAGTCCTTTGCTTCAGGGTTAGCTAAGCTCAACGCCGCAAAGCGGGCAATGTCTCTACTTCTCAACCCTCGAAAGTGAAATGGTTTTCCTTCTACCGGCTTGAAGAGTACCATTTTCTCAAAGCAAGCTACATGCCCATGATGTGTTGCTAACCAATCCATTCCCAATATAACATCAAAGTCTTGGAATCCAAGGACGATGAGATCAACCGCCAACTTGTGGCTCCCAACTTGGACCACACTATCTCCATACACTTTATCTGCCAATACTGTTTTGCCGAGAGGAGTCGAAATGGCTAAGTCCAGTTCTAGCTGACTTGGCTCTACAGAAAAGCCTTCTGAAAAACTCGGCGAGACAAATGAATGAGTAGACCCGGTATCAATCAACACTCGAGCCAAACACTCATTGACTAGTAGGGCTCCTGAAATTTTAGCTAGTTACGTCAATTCAAGCATCAACAGTGTATACACATAGGTATATACATATATAGCATACCAAGTACGTACACATGGAATAAAACATAACATAACCATCACGAATAAAGAAAATAGCTCCAAACGCGTACCTTGCACCACATCGTCAGATGCAAGTGCATCACCCTCTGTCAAGGCAAAAACTCGCCCCTGGTTCGCCTGGCGAGACTGTGGTGTAGACCGGGTAGTCTGAGATGACGCCTGGTATGATCCTGCTGGGCGTGCTGGGGGCCTACTACCCTGAGACTGGCCTGGTAAATGCCGGCTAGGGCAATCCCTGATCATGTGGCCCTGGCGACCGCAATGATAACATCCACCAGATGCTCTTCGACAATCTCCTGCTGGATGCCTTTTGCCGCATGATGTGCAGACCTCGTGTGTATAAGTCGGAGGGGCCGGAAGTGGAGCATACCTCATCGTCTGAGGTGCAACAGGCCGTGGGGCTGGAAGAGCCTGAGGTCTCGGCACCTGAGGCACATACTGCCGGGGAGCTGGAGGCGCATAAGATGGCCTCATCGGTGGTGCTGGCCACGCATACTGATAAGGACCGGCACGAGTCCGCCTCTCTAGAGGTGCTGAACTACTAGCTTGGCCTCTCGCCAACTCCCTCTTCTTGGACACTGTCTCTGAATTGGCCTCGACCAATAAGGCCTTGTCCACTACCTCAGAGTAGGTAGCATGTCTGAAGACTGAAACCTTCTCCATGATGACATCCTTGAGCCCTTGCTCAAACCTTCTTGCCTTCATTGCCTCGGTGGCAACCATGTGAGTCGCGAAGCGTGATAGCTCCGAGAACTTGGCCTCATAAGCGGCCACAAACATCGAACCTTGCTCAAGGTTGATGAATTCCCTCTCTTTCCTTTCATGTGCTCCAATCGGAAAATACTTCTTGTAAAAAGTATCTCTGAACTCCTCCCAAGTCCAAGGTAGACCCTGCATGGTCGAGTCTCTCGTCCTCAATGCGGACAACCACCAATGGTGGGCTTCACCCTCTAGCATGAAAGCTGCCCATGCTACTCTCTCCTCCTCTGTAGGTGAGAGGACCGTAAAGATCTTCTCCATCTGGAGGATCCATGCCTCCGCAGCAAGAGAGTCCACACTCCCATGGAAGGGTGGAGGCCTCAATCTCCTGAATGCCTCAACTCCAGCGGTACGATGTACTGGAGCTGCGGGCGGTGGAGTAGGTGCCGCCGATGATGGTATAGCTTGCCGAGCCGCCAGTATGGCGAGTGTCTCTGCAATAGAGCCTAAGCCCTGAGAGAGGTCCGGCTGCTCATCCTCATCCCGTGAAGAAGAGGAAGCTCTGGTATGTGGTCCACGACCCCGTGTGCCCCGCCTCATGACTAAAGTCCTGAGAACAATAGCACCACATGAGTCTCACTTGAAACTACAGTTTATCGCATTTCCATTTCACAATAATTCAATTTGTATTAGTTATATAATACTAATACACATCACATCAAGTCATCAGAGTATTCATCACATTATACTTATACTTTAGTGTTCTAGCGTACTTAAGACCCGTACTTGGTTAAAGCAACCATTTTCGACTAAGACTAAGGTTTTAGTCTTACACTTGGATCAAGACTCTCTTCCGACTTACTTTCTTCCTAACTTGTTTCCCAACATATGCTCTTGTCAAGCCGTGGTATAAGATTCTAAGTGACCATAGAGACCTAAAGCCTAAGCTCTGATACCACTTCTGTCGCGACCCAAAACCCACCCTAGGAGTTAGAGTGAACTTTGGACGACAAATCATGGATTACATGACTTGCTTGACAAACCAACCTGCAAGAACCCACAGAGCATATACGATAGAGGACAAAACAGCGGAAACATGTTCTAACATGGTATAGCGGAAGTCTACCAAACCTCTATGTATATACATAATCAATCCAAGTTTATACAAAAAGAATCCAAAAGAAAGTGCGGACATGCCCGCCAAAATACATAAATCTTACTCTCGTCTCACCCACAGCTAAACCACTCAGAATCTAATCACCACCTACTAATAACCCTCTACGGGGGGTTCCTCCAAAGGCTCCTCGACATACTCCTCTTCCACCCATGGACCAGGAGCACAAACATCAAATGGAGCAGCAGCTCCCTCAGAACCTGCCGACATAAGAAGTACGGCTGAGCATGGAATACTCAGCGGGTACTAAACACTAACCAACAATTATAGCATAGAAATGACAATACATAATCAGGAGCAATTTATATATGTCAAACGGAAACAATTGATATCATACAAGGAAGTAAAGCAGTTTATAATCATGCTTGTAATTCGTAGAAAACCGATAAATCCTCTTGAAAACATCGTACACTTGACTTGACTTGAAATATCTTTTCGTACTTGAAAGCTTGTCTTGTCTATCTTGCTTGATTCTTGTATGCCGTGTCATGTCATGCATGCTTGCTTGTGATCATGTAACTTGTGAGATGCACTTGTGAGGGAAGGGAGACCCTTCTTTATGCAATGCACTTGCGAGGGAAGGGAGACCCTTCTTTATGATATGTATGTACTTGCGAGGGAAGGGAGACCCTTCCTCATGATATGCACTTGTGAGTGAGGGGAGACCCCTCGTGGAATGTTGGTTCTTGTCTTCTTGTGAAAAGCGAGGTAAAACATATCGTGGGATATGTCCCACCTCTAACCATGTTCTTGAAAACCTCGATAAATCATGCCATGCATGCCGTGCTCGTGGGAACCGTGTACATACTTGCATTCAAATTTAAAGATGACATTTGGGTAATTTCACCACACATATAGCATCAAAGATTGAGTAATGTAATATTCATAGCATTATGGGAAAGCAGGAAACACACTATCATAGTCCCTAGCAATATTCATAATTTATTAGGCATGCATTTCCAGATTTGCAGCTCACTGTGTTCACCTTGGCATTTCATCAAACTTGGTGTGTTCATTATGGATTTGCCCTACAACATGCTTTTCTAGATGGGTTTTACTCAAATCATACATGTACGTTCATTATTGGAACAATGCCCTTCCCCATTTGTTCATCACACACAACCATTGGCATCCAATCGCCCCTTTCCATCTCCAATCACCATTCACCATTTACCATTTACCATATACCATTCATCCATCTCATAGCACATGTGTAAATGAAAGAAATGAAAAGAAAAGAAGGGGAAAGAGGAACTATAACTAGGAGGGTAGTAAGAAGCACCGACCTTGAAGAAATGAGGAAGAAACCCCTTTCCAAAACGACTGTGTAGCTGCTGCCCTAGTTTGAGGAGATGCTCCTCACGAGTTTGTGCCTTGATCTTGAAGAAAAACGGGCTGGAGGTTGATCTAGGGTTTCAAACCCTTTGATTTCTCTCCCAAATGGAAACCCTAGGTTGGAATCGCCTTCTCCTCTTTCTTCTATTCTCTCAAACTCTCTAAGTGTCGAATGATGCCCTAAAGGCTCAGATTAAACTCTTAAGGTAAGAGTGAACTGACCAAAAGACCGAAATACCCTTATTGGGATTTCTGTGAATAGTGCCAACTCGTTGTGCTGTGAATAGTGCCAACTCGTTGTACTGTGAATAGTGCCAACTCGTTGTGCTGTGAATAGTGCCAACTCGTTGTACTGTGAATAGTGCCAACTCGTTGTGCTGTGAATAGTGCCAACTCGTTGTACTATGAATAGTGCCAACTCGTTGTGCTGTGAATAGTGCCAACTCGTTGTGCTGTGAATAGTGCCAACTCGTTGTACTATGAATAGTGCCAACTCGTTGTGCTGTGAATAGTGCCAACTCGTTGTGCTGTGAATAGTGCCAACTCGTTGTACTATGAATAGTGCCAACTCGTTGTGCTGTGAATAGTGCCAACTCGTTGTGCTGTGAATAGTGCCAACTCGTTGTACTGTGCCAACTCGTTGTGCTGTGAATAGTGCCAACTCGTTGTGCTGTGAATAGTGCCAACTCGTTGTGCTGTGAATAGTGCCAACTCGTTGTGCTGTGAATAGTGCCAACTCGTTGTACTGTGAATAGTGCCAACTCGTTGTACTATGAATAGTGCCAACTCGTTGTGCTGTGAATAGTGCCAACTCGTTGTACTATGAATAGTGCCAACTCGTTGTGCTGTGAATAGTGCCAACTCGTTGTACTATGAATAGTGCCAACTCGTTGTGCTGTGAATAGTGCCAACTCGTTGTGCTGTGAATAGTGCCAACTCGTTGTACTATGAATAGTGCCAACTCGTTGTGCTGTGAATAGTGCTAACTCGTTGTACTATGAATAGTGCCAACTCGTTGTGCTGTACAAACGTGCCCGTGGTGAGTTGTACAACGTGCCCGTGGTGAGTTGTACAACGTGCCCGTGGTGAGTTGTACAACGGATGCACACAGTATACGTTATCAGAGTACGTTGTCTGTGCTACGATTTCCTACAGGTACAGACTGTTTTGGCCATATCTTTTGACTCGTTCGTCCGATTTTGACGATTCAACTTGCGTTGTGTTCGTACTTCGAAGAGGAACAATTCTGACATTTCAAAATTTCGAAATTCTTCCTCATTTATTAATCATACCTCTTAAAAAGGGAAGATGACAACGAAAGTGTCATGTATTAAGCATGAAAAAGTCTGGGGCTCTACACTCCACGAATGTTTGAACCGAAATCTTGAAGAAAACGGGCTTGAGGTTGATCTAGGGTTTCAAAACCCTTTGATTTCTCTCCAAAATGGAAACCCTAGGTTGGAATCGCCTTCTTCCCTTTCTCCTATTCTCTCAAACTCTCTAAGTGTCGAATGATGCCCTAAAGGCTCGGGTTAAACTCTTAAGGTAAGAGTGAACCGACCAAAAGACCGTAATACCCTTACTAAAATTTCTGCAAAGACGCGAGGACCGTGAATAGTGCTGGACACGTTGTGCTGTGAACAGTGCCAACTCGTTGTGCTGTGAATAGTGCCAACTCGTTGTCACGTCGTGACGTGCACAGTGCTGAGCTCGTAGTCCGTTGTCTTATGCACAACGTGCCCATTGTGCGGTACAACGTACACGTTGTCTGCTGCACAATGTACCGTTGTCTGTTGCACAACGGATACGTTATCTGCTGCGCGACGGATGCACAACGAATACGTTATCAGAGTACGCCTTCTGAGCTACGTCCTTAGCGCCTTCCGAGCTACGATTTCCTACAGGTCCAGACTGTTTTTGGCCATATCTTTTGACTCGTTCGTCTGATTTTGACAATTCAACTTGCGTTGTGTTCGTACTTCGAAAAGGAACATTTCTGACGTTTCGAAATTTCCAATTTCTTCCTTATTTATTAATTATACCTCTTTAAAGGCAAAATGACAACGAAAGTGTCATGCATTAACTGTGAAAAGGTCCGGGGCTCTACAGTAACTATCCATCACTGAACATCTCATGCATAACTCCTTATGTTAATCAGTGATTCCCAATTTTCTTGTGACCTCCAAGGACAACATGACTGTCACTGTGTCAGCCGTCATGTTCCTTGGTTAAGTGAAACCTATTATTCTCGGTTGTCATATGATCAAGTAGGAATATGCCCCCATGCTAGTTGACACTCCTTATCAGGCCATACACATTCCTATCTACTATAGAAATAAAACACTAGGAGTTTAATTTAGACTAAATTATGTCCGATTCCTGTCAGAGAGACAAGACTCAGGCTAATTAATTCCTAGTCTTATTGATAATGGAAGGTCATAGGGCAACATTATCTCATATGATAAATTAGCCCATTTAATTCACTTAATATTTTTCTTAAGGGAAAACAGAATATTATGAACAAATTATACATCTAATGCATATATCAAAAGTATTCACAATATTTCATTGCATCACATGCGTAGAATAATATACAAATATCATCACATGATAATAAATCAAATTTCGTTTTAATTAGATCAAACTAATTCCAATGAACTCCCACTAGCCCTAGAAATCTTAATGGATCTAATCCAAGGGTACAAAGGTTATTTTTTAAAATCAGTGGGCTTTAGATGGTTCATTCATCCATATGATGGACCATTGGTCATACCAAGCACCATGGGCCCAGAATAATAATTATAAAGTGTCCATGTGCATCACTAAAGCTCATAAGTCAAAATGGACTATATTACCCTTTAATTCTCTAAGAATTATTTTTAGCACATTAGGGTTCACCAACCCTAAGTTTAAAAGAAATTATGGGAGTCTTTAAACAACTCTTTAAGACCTCTACTAGGGTCTATAAGTGTTACTTAAGCACTTCCCATAATCGTGAATATTGTTAGCATACATCTATGCCAATTAAGGCACAATTATCTCATAATCATGTAAGTAACATATTCCACGTAAAAATTTCAACATGGACTAGATGCATCACGTCCAAAAGGGCTATAATAATGTGTTTTATTTAAACACAAACTTTTTATGTTTGAACAAAATACATATTGTGGGGTTTGATCCAATTATCCAAAATTTGCACAAAAACGATAATCACATTATCACAAGGGTTATAGACTTTTCTAAGCAACTAAAAGCTATAATATGTAGAGCCCCTGACCTTTTCACAGTTAATGCATGACACTTTCGTTGTCATTTTCCCTTTAAAGAGGTATAATTAATAAATAAGGAAGAAATTGGAAATTGCAAACCGTCAAAAATGTTCCTTTTCGAAGTACGAGCCCAACGCAAGTTGAATCGTCAAAATCGGACGAACGAGTCAAAAGATATGGCCAAAATAGTCTGGACCTGTAGGAAATCGTAGCTCGGAAGGCGCTAAGGACGTAGCTCGGAAGGCGCTAAGGACGTAGCCCGGAAGGCGCTAAGGACGTACTCTGATAACATCTACATTGTGCAATTTTCGTACAGCAGATAACGTATTCGTTGTGCATCCGTTGTGAAACAGACAACGGTACGTTGTACAGCAGACAACGTGTACGTTGTACAGCACAACGGGCACGTTGTACATAAGACAACGGACTACGGGTTCAGCACTATGCACGACACGACGTGACAACGGGCTCGGCACCCTTTACACCGGACAACGTGTTTGGTACTGTTCACAGCACAACGAGTTGGCACTATTCACAGCACAACGAGTTGGCACTGTTCACAGCACAACGAGTTGGCACTGTTCACAGCACAACGTGTTCAGCACTGTTCACAGCTCAACGTGTTCAGCACTCGTGTTTTTACAGAAATTTGAGTAAGGGTATTAGGGTCTTTTGGTCGGTCCACTCTTACCTTAAGAGTTTACCCCGAGCCTTTAGGGCATCATTCGACACTTAGAGAGTTTGAGAGAATAGGAGAAAGGGGAGAAGGCGATTCCAACCTAGGGTTTCCATTTTGGAGAGAAATCAAAGGTTTTGAAACCCTAGATCAACCTCAAGCCCGTTTTCTTTAAGATTTCGGTTCAAGCATTCGTGGAACTCGCGATCCAAGCTAGGGCAGCACCTCACGGTCGTTTTTGGAAGGGGTTTCTTCCTCATTTCTTCAAGGTCGCTATTTCTTACTACCCTCCTAGTTATAGTTCCTCCTTTCCCTCTTTTCTTTTGATTTTCTTTCCTTTACACTTGTGCTATGAGATGGATGGTTGTGAATGGTGAATGGAGATGGAATGGGCGAATGGATGCCGTGTGGACGATGTGATGAATGAATGGGAAAGGGCATTATACTAATAATGAACATACAAGTGTGTTGTGAGCATAACCCACCTAGAAAAGCATGATTTAGGCTTAAATAAATAATGAATAATGAACACACCATGTTCGATGAAATGCCAAGGTGAATACAGTGAGTTGGAAATTGGGAAATGCATGCCTAATAGATTATGAATATTGCTAGGGCCTATGATAGTGTGGTTTCTTGCTTTCCCTAAATGATATGAATATTACATTGCTCAATCATTGATATTATATGTGTTGTGAAATTATCCAAATGTCATGTTTAAATTTAAATGCAAGTATGTACATGTTTCCCACGAGCACAGCATGCATGACATGATTTATTGAGGTTTTCAAGAACATGGTTAGAGGTGGGACATATCATACGATATGTTTTACCTCGCTCTTCACAAGAGGACAAGAACCAACATTCCACGAGGGGTCTCCCCTCACTCACAAGTGCATATCATGAAGAAGGGCCTCCCTTCCCTCTCAAGTACATACATATCATGAAGAAGGGTCTCCCTTCCCTCTCAAGTGCATTGCATAAAGAAGGGTTTCCCTTCCCTCTCAAGGCATCTTACAAGTACATCTTACAAGGGTATCTCACAAGTTACATGATCACAAGCAAGCACGCATGACATGCATGACATGACACGACATACAAGAATCAAGCAAGATAGACAAGACAAGTTTTCATGTACGAAAAGATATTTCACGCCAAGTCAAGTGTCGATGTTTTCAAGAGGTTTTATCGGCTTTCTACGAAATACAAGCATGATTATAAATTGCTCTGCTTCCTTGTATGATATGAATTGGTTCCGTCTGACATATATGAATTGCTACTGATTATGTATTGTCATTTTTATGCTATAATTGTTGGTTAGTATTTAGTACCCGCTGAGTATTCCATGCTCAGTCGTACTTCTTATGTCGGCAGGTTCTGAGGGAGCTGCTGCTCCATTTGATGTTTGTGCTCTTGTTCCATGGATGGAAGAGGAGTACGTCGAGGAGCCTTTGGAGGAACCTCCCGTAGAGGGTTATCAGTAGGTGGTGTTAGATTCTGAGTGGGTTAGCTGTGGGTGAGACGAGAGATTATATCCATGTATTTTGGTGGGCCTGTCCGCACTTTCTATGGTTACTTTTTGTATAAACTTGGAATTTCGTATGTGTATACATAGAGGTTGGTAGACTTCCGCTGTGCTATGTTAGAGTATGTTTCCACTATTTATGTCCTCTATTGTATATGCTCTGTGGGTTTTGTAGATTGGTTGTCAAGCAAGTCATGATTAGTCGTCCAAAGTTCACTCTAATTCCTAGGGTGGGTTTTGGGTCGCGACAGAAGTGGTATCAAAGCTTAGGCTTTAGGTCTCTAGGGTCACTTAGAATCTTATACCACGGCTTGACAATAGCATATGTCAGGAAACAAGTTAGGAAGAAAGTAAGTCGGAAGAGAGTCTTGATCCAAGTGTAAGACTAAACTTAGTCTTAGTCAAAATGGTTGTTTCAACCAAGTAGGAGTCTTAGGTACGCCAGAACACTAAAGTATAAGTATAATGTGATGAATACTCTGATGACTTGAAGTGATGTATATTAGTATTATACAACTAATACAAATTGAATTATTGTGAAATGACATTGAAATAAACTGTGGTTTCAAGTGAGACTCACGTGGTGCTATTGTTCTCAGGACTTTAGTCATGAAGCGGGGCACACGGGGTCGTGGACCACATACCAGAGCTTCCTCTTCTTCACGGGATGAGGATGAGCAGCCGGACCTCTCTCAGGTCTTAGGCTCTATTGCTGAGACACTCGCCATACTGGCGGCTCGGCAGGCTATACCATCATCGACGGCACCTACTCCACCACCCGCAGCTCCAGTACATCATACCGCTGGAGTTGAGGCATCCAGGAGATTGAGGCCTCCACCATTCCATGGGAGTGTGGACCCTCTTGCTGCGGAGGCATGGATCCTCCCGATGGAGAAGATCTTTGCGGTCCTCTCGCCTACAGAGGAGGATAGAGTAGCATGGGCAGTTTTCATGCTAGAGAGCGAAGCCCACCATTGGTGGTTGTCCGCATTGAGGATGCGAGATTTGACCATGCAGGGTCAACCTTGGACTTGGGAGGAGTTCAAGGATACTTTTTACAAGAAGTATTTTCCGATTGGAGCACGGGAAAAGAAAGAGAGAGAATTCATCAACCTCGAACAAGGTTTGATGTCAGTGGCACAATACGAGGCCAAGTTCTCGGAGCTATCACGCTTCGCGACACATATGATTGCCACCGAGGCAATGAAGGCAAGAAGGTTTGAGCAAGGGCTCAAGGATGTTATCATGGAGAAGGTTTCGGTTTTCAGACATGCTACCTACCCTGAAGTAGTAGACAAGGCCTTATTGGTCGAGGCCAATTCAGAGACAGTGTCCAAGAAGAGGGAGTTGGCAAGAGGCCAAGCTAGTAGTTCAGCACCTCCAGAGAGGCGGGTTCGTACCAGCCCTTATCAGTATGCGTGGCCAACACCACCGATGAGGCCATCTTATGCGCCTCCAGCTCCCCGGCAGTATGTGCCGCAGGCACCGCGACCTCAGGCTCTTCCAGCCCCTCCGACTTATACACACGAGGTCTGCACTTCATGCGGCCGAAGGCACCCGGCAGGAGATTGCCGAAGGGCATCGGGTGGATGCTTTCATTGTGGTCACCAGGGCCATATGATCAGGGATTGCCCCAGTCGGCATTTACCAGGCCAGTCTCAGGGGATTAGGCCACCAGCACGCCCAGCAGGATCATATCAGGCGTCATCTCAGACTACCCGGTCTACACCTCAGTCTCGCCAGGCGAACCAGGGGCGTGTATTTGCTTTGACAGAGGGTGATGCACTTGCATCTAATGATGTGGTGCAAGGTACGCGTTTGGAGTTATTTTCATTATTCGTGATTGTTATGTTATGCTATATTCCTTGTGTACGTACTCGTCATTTTCTATATGTATATATACCTATGTGTATACACTGTTGATGCATGGATTAACTCCGCTAGTTAAAATTTCAAGAACCCTACTAGTCAATGAGTATTTGGCTCGAGTGTTGATTGATACCGGGTCTACTCATTCATTTGTCTCGCTGAATTTTTCAGAAGGTTTTTCTGTAGAGCCAAGTCTACTAGAACCGGAGTTAGCCATTTCGACTCCTCTCAGTAAAACAGTATT
The DNA here is from genome assembly GCA_015143295.1 of Tetracentron sinense. Taxonomy (NCBI): domain Eukaryota; kingdom Viridiplantae; phylum Streptophyta; class Magnoliopsida; order Trochodendrales; family Trochodendraceae; genus Tetracentron; species Tetracentron sinense. Next base: position 11,701,582 of record CM026566.1, read on the forward strand.
GGTAGATAAAGTGTATAGAAATAGTGTGGTCCAAGTTGGAAGCCACGAGTTGGCGGTTGATCTCATCGTCCTTGGATTCCAAGACTTTGATGTCATATTGGGAATGGATTGGTTAGCAGCACATCATGGGCATGTAGCTTGCTTTGAGAAAATGGTACTCTTCAAGCCAGTAGAAGGAAAACCATTCCACTTTCGCGGGTTGAAAAGTAGATATATTGCTCGTTTTGCGGCGTTGAGCTTAGCTAACCCTGAAGCAAGGGACTCAGCGACTATTCCGGTTGTGAGTGAGTTCCTGGATGTATTTCCAGAGGAGTTGCCAGGATTGCCTCCAGACAGGGAGATTGAGTTTGTGATCGAGCTTGCACCAGGCACAGCTCCTGTTTTCAGGGCTCCGTATAGAATGGCCCCTATTGAACTCAAGGAGTTGAAGACCCAGTTGGAAGAATTACAAAGTCTTGGTTTCATTCGACCAAGTGTCTCACCGTGGGGTGCCCCGGTGTTGTTTGTTAAGAAGAAAGATGGCTCGATGCGGATGTGCGTCGATTACAGGCAATTGAACAAAGTCACTATAAAGAATAGGTATCCCTTGCCTAGGATTGATGACTTGTTCGATCAGTTGAAGGGAGCGAAATTTTTCTCAAAGATAGACCTTCGATCGGGTTATCACCAGTTGAAGATTAAGGTGGAAGATGTTCCCAAAACTGCTTTCAGGACTCGGTATGGACACTACGAGTTCTTGGTGATGCCTTTTGGACTCACGAACGCGCCGGCAGCCTTTATGGATTTGATGAACCGGGTGTTCCGGCCATGTCTTGATAGGTGCGTGATTGTATTTGTTGATGACATTTTGGTCTATTCCCAGACACGGGAAGATCACACACGCGACCTATGCCTTGCTTTGGAAATGCTAAGAGAGCACAAGCTATACGCCAAACTTAGCAAGTGTGAGTTTTGGTTGGAAGAGGTGGCATTCCTAGGCCACGTTGTTTCTGCAGAAGGTATCTCGGTAGATCCGAAGAAGATCGAAGCAGTTATGAGTTGGGCGAGGCCCAAGAGTGTTAATGAGATACGCAGCTTTCTTGGATTGGCAGGCTACTACAGGAGATTCGTAGAGGGTTTCTCTAGCCTTGCAGCACCGCTCACTTACCTGACAAGGAAGAACGCCAAGTTTGTATGGAGTGATAAGTGCGAGATCAGTTTCACGGAACTGAAGAAGAGGCTTACTACAGCCCCTGTCCTTACTGTGCCATCCGGACCTTATGGGTATGAGGTGTATAGTGATGCCTCACACGTTGGACTTGGGTGTGTACTCATGCAGCACAAGAAAGTCATTGCCTATGCATCAAGGCAGTTGAAGGAGCATGAGAAGAATTATCCCACGCACGACTTGGAGCTTGTGGTGGTCGTGTTTGCACTTAAGATTTGGCGTCATTACCTTTATGGGGTGGAGTTCTATGTGTTCACTGATCACAAGAGTCTCAAGTATCTCTTTTCCCAAAAGGAGCTGAATCTAAGGCAATGGCGTTGGATGGAATTTTTGAAAGACTATGATTGTACCATTCAAGACCACCCGGGTAAGGCAAATGTGGTGGCTGATGCTTTGAGTAGAAGACCTCCGGGGTTATTAGCATGCATGTTAGTGCAAGAATGGAAGCTACTTGAAGACTTGGCAAATCTGGACATTAGTGTGAATGACTCTGTCCGTAGTCCTATCTTGGCAAATGTCACGGTTCGGCCATACATTATAGATTTGATCCAAGAATACCAAGCCACGGATGCTGAATTGTTGGCTTATCGAGACAAGGAAGTTGCTAAGGGTAATGAGGACTTCTCTCTCACTAGTCGGGGTGCTATCACATTCAAGGGAAGGCTGTGCGTCCCAGCCAATGCAGATCTTCGAAGAGAGATTTTGGATGAAGCACACCGTTCGAAGTACACAGTGCATCCAGGGGGTACAAAGATGTACTGGAACCTCAAGAGTCACTTTTGGTGGCGGAATATGAAGAGGGATGTTGCAGAATATGTGGCACGGTGCTTAGTGTGCCAATAGGTGAAAGCAGAACACATGCGACCTGCCGGTCTATTGCATTCTCTTCCTATTCCCGAGTGGAAATGGGAGAACATATCCATGGATTTCATAGTTGGCTTGCCAAAAACGGCAAAGGGCTCAGATGCAATTTGGGTTGTAGTAGACCATCTGACAAAGTCTGCGCACTTCTTACCTTACCGAACTACTTTCAACTCTAGTCAGTTAACCACTTTGTACATCAAGGAAGTTGTGAGGTTGCACAGAGTGCCCGTCAGTATTGTGTCGGATCGGGATCCAAGATTCACGTCAAGATTTTGGAAAAGTTTCCAAGAGGCTATGGGTTCCCGACTTGATTTCAGCACCGCTTTTCATCCACAGACGGATGGACAAACCGAGAGAGTGAACCAAGTCATTGAAGACATGCTTCGGGCTTGTATGTTGGATTTCAGAGGCAGTTGGGAAGAACACTTGCCTTTGGTTGAATTTGCCTATAATAACAGCTATCAGGCAAGTATCCAAATGGCACCATTTGAGGCCTTGTATGGGCGAAGTTGTAGGTCTCCTCTCTATTGGGATGAGGTAGGAGAAAGGAAAATACTTAGTCCGGAGTTGATTGAGCAAACTGCAAACACAGTTAAGATCATTCGGGATCGATTGAAAACTGCTCAAGATCGCCAGAAAAGTTATGCGGACACACGCCGTAGGGACTTGGAATTTCAAGTAGGGGATCAAGTTTTTGTGAAAGTATCTCCTAGCAAAGGGATCATGAGATTTGGCAAGCGAGGCAAACTCAGTCCTCGGTATGTTGGGCCTTTTGAGATTATCACACGAGTTGGAGAGGTTGCTTACAGGGTAGCTCTCCCACCTCACATGGCCGCAGTTCACAACGTCTTCCATGTGTCTATGCTTCGGAAGTACATTGCGGATCCTTCGCATGTCATAGACTTAGAACCGTTGGAGATTCGAGAGGACCTCACCTTGATTGAAAAGCCGGTTCAGATTTTGGATCGAAGAGATCAGGTGCTTCGCAACAAGACAATCCCTTTGGTTCTTGTGCAATGGCAACACCATGCGCGGGAAGAAGCTACATGGGAGCGTGAAGCAGAAGCAGAAGTCAAAGCAAAGTACCAAGAATTAATTGAATGAGTTTTGTATAAGTTTGTATATGACTGGTAATTTTCTTTTCGTTTGTAATGCAAGTAGAGTCTGAATTTCGAGGACGAAATTTTTGTAAGGGGGGGAGGATGTAGAGCCCCTGACCTTTTCACAATTAATGCATGACACTTTCGTTGTCATTTTGCCTTTAAAGAGGTATAATTAATAAATAAGGAAGAAATTGGAAATTTCAAAACGTCAGAAATGTTCCTTTTCGAAGTACGAGCCCAACGCAAGTTAAATCGTCAAAATCGGACTAACGAGTCAAAAGATATGGCCAAAACAGTCTGGACCTGTAGAAAATCGTAGCTCGGAAGGCGCTAAGGACGTAGCTCGGAAGGCGCTAAGGACGTAGCCCGAAAGGCACTAAGGACGTACTCTGATAACGTATACGTTGTGCAATCGTCGTATAGCAGATAACGTATTCGTTGTGCATCCGTTGTGCAACAGACAATGGTACGTTGTACAGCAGACAACGTGTACGTTGTACAGCACAACGGGCACGTTGTACATAAGACAACGGACTACGGGTTCAGCACTATGCACGACACGACGTGACAACGGGCTCGGCACCCTTTACAACGGACAACGTGTTTGGTACTGTTCACAGCACAACGAGTTGGCACTATTCACAGCACAACCAGTTGGCACTGTTCACAGCACAACGAGTTGGCACTGTTCATAGCACAACGAGTTGGCACTGTTCACAGCACAACATGTTCAGCACTGTTCACAGCTCAACGTGTTCAGCACTCGTGTTTTTACAGAAATTTGAGTAAGGGTATTAGGGTCTTTTGGTCGGTCCACTCTTACCTTAAGAGTTTACCCCGAGCCTTTAGGGCATCATTCGACACTTAGAGAGTTTGAGAGAATAGGAGAAAGGGGAGAAGGCGATTCCAACCTAGGGTTTCCATTTTGGAGAGAAATCAAAGGGTTTTGAAACCCTAGATCAACCTCAAGCCCGTTTTCTTCAAGATTTCGGTTCAAGCATTCGTGGAACTCGCGATCCAAGCTAGGGCAGCACCTCACGGTCGTTTTTGGAAGGGGTTTCTTCCTCATTTCTTCGAGGTCGGTACTTCTTACTACCCTCCTAGTTATAGTTCCTCCTTTCCCTCTTTTCTTTTGATTTTCTTTCCTTTACACTTGTGCTATGAGATGGATGGTTGTGAATGGTGAATGGAGATGGAATGGGCGAATGGATGCCGTGTGGACGATGTGATGAATGAATGGGAAAGGACATTGTACTAATAATGAACATACAAGTGTGATGTGAGCATAACCCACCTAGAAAAGCATGATTTAGGCTTAAATGAATAATGAATAATGAACACACCATGTTCGATGAAATGCCAAGGTGAATACAGTGAGTTGGAAATTGGGAAATGCATGCCTAATAGATTATGAATATTGCTAGGGCCTATGATAGTGTGGTTTCTTGCTTTCCCTAAATGATATGAATATTACATTGCTCAATCATTGATATTATATGTGTTGTGAAATTATCCAAATGTCATGTTTAAATTTAAATGCAAGTATGTACATGTTTCCCACGAGCACAGCATGCATGACATGATTTATCGAGGTTTTCAAGAACATGGTTAGAGGTGGGACATATCATACGATATTTTACCTCGCTCTTCACAAGAGGACAAGAACCAACATTCCACGAGGGGTCTCCCCTCACTCACAAGTGCATATCATGAAGAAGGGCCTCCCTTCCCTCGCAAGTACATACATATCATGAAGAAGGGTCTCCCTTCCCTCTCAAGTGCATTGCATAAAGAAGGGTCTCCCTTCCCTCTCAAGGCATCTCACAAGTACATCTTACAAGGGTAACTCACAAGTTACATGATCACAAGCAAGCACGCATGACATGCATGACATGACACGACATACAAGAATCAAGCAAGATAGACAAGACAAGTTTTCAAGTACGAAAAGATATTTCACGCCAAGTCAAGTGCACGATGTTTTCAAGAGGTTTTATCGGCTTTCTACGAAATACAAGCATGATTATAAATTGCTCTACTTCCTTGTATGATATGAATTGGTTCCGTTTGACATATATGAATTGCTACTGATTATGTGTTTTCATTTTTATGCTATAATTGTTAGTTAGTATTTAGTACCCGCTGAGTATTCCATGCTCAGCCGTACTTCTTATATCGGCAAATTCTGAGGGAGCTGCTGCTCCATTTGATGTTTGTGCTCCTGGTCCATGGATGGAAGAGGAGTACGTCGAGGAGCCTTTGGAGGAACCTCCCGTAGAGGGTTATCAGTAGGTGGTGTTAGATTCTGAGTGGATTAGCTGTGGGTGAGACGAGAGATTATATCCATGTATTTTGGCGGGCCTGTCCGCACTTTCTGTGGTTACTTTTTGTATAAACTTGGAATTTCGTATGTGTATACATAGAGGTTGGTAGACTTCCGCTGTGCTATGTTAGAGTATGTTTCCGCTATTTATGTCCTCTATTGTATATGCTCTGTGGGTTTTGCAGGTTGGTTGTCAAGCAAGTCATGATTAGTCGTCCAAAGTTCACTCTAACTCCTAGGGTGGGTTTTAAGTCGCGACATAATAAATCATCACATGAAATACATAATATAGCCGCACAATGGGTCCACATGATCATGCTACTTAGAAATCCTATAACTACTCTTGTAGAACGTCTTCTAAGATTTATTCTCCATATGATCACCATCATCTTCGATCTTCAATATGATTTCTCCACAGAGAAAAACCAGCAACTCTTAATACTAAGATTACATTATATTCAAAATAAGAAACCTTGAGAAACCACCCAAAATAGGGTGCTCAAGGGGAGTACAACTCATAAGAAAAAAGAGAAGAGAATAGAGAGAGAAGAAGAAGGCATGATCATGGAACCCATCCACCATTCAACAAGAATATATATTAACAATTCATCAATTATGAATAATAACATGACATGACAAATTACTTAGAAAGTCCATAACCTCAACAAAGGTTTTGTTAACCTTAGGGAAACTCTTTCCCATATGGATAAGGCCTCTATTAACATTTAATAGAAAAACCCTAGAGCAAAGAAAGCAAGCATGTCTAGAATGAATTCTTAGGGTTTTTAGATCATCATTAAAAGAAAACAATTTTTCTTTAATGCTTAAAAATCATTAAGAGAAACAATTTCTCTGAGATTTAATCTAACCCTAAAATTCATCCTCACATTCCTCAATTGATAAACAAATAGAAAACACCATATTAAATTCGGCTAGGCTAGGGATCTAATCTCTTCTATATTATTTTGATCTAATAACTATTAAAAGACTAAAATAAAAATCAGCAAATTGCTAATTTTTAATATCACTTTATATTGATTCAAAATCAATAATAGGTGAATTCAAAATTTTCCATAATGGCCAACTGCTTTAGGGATTATTTGATTTAACAATTAAATAAAATAATACCCTAAACACTAGTATTAAATATCTATAAAATAATTGATCTCTATCAATTAAAATTCACTTGAGATAAAACCCTGTATCTCAACCAATGGCATCGATGTAATTACTTGATTAACTATTAATCAAATAAAAACTTATAAATACTATGTAGCCGAAAATTTTGAGCACATGTAATTGATCCAAATCAACTACAATAATTATGGTATTATTCCCATAAAATTTTTAGGGAACCATAAAAGATATCATAATTAACATTTAATTAAATGATAGCTCGTGGACTCGAAGCAGATAATTAAACAATTTAATTAAATCTCAGCCCGTGCTCTCGAATCAAATAATTAAACTATTTAATTAATTGATAACCCATTAAACGATTTAATAGCATCCCATGCTCTCAAATCAAATAATGGAATTTAGGAAAAATTTGAAAGCCTCTTGGAAAATTTAATTTAGAAAACTCCTTTTCCCGCTTTAGATTTTCGACTCAAGTTTTGACCCTCAAAACGATTGATTCTGGGAAAACTTTCTTCACAAAAGTTGTAGATCTTCTCGACAGCTTCGAAACGATACACTGACGGACCTAAATCGGACTTAAGGTCACAAAGTTATAGCCGAAATACCGAAACTGTATCGATTCTTCTAATCAAATACAAATCCGAAAATCCATGAATCAATTTTAATCGAAATAAGCTTTAATCTCCAAGAATGTTTAAGAAAGGGTGTCTAACACCATGAGATTTATTAATTAACATTTAATAAATAAAATCTCATCTATATATGCTAGCCAAAATATCATTGGGTATCTAAGTGGTATATATCAAAGGGAAAACTTGCTCTGGGCTCTCTAAAATAAATTAAACAATTTAATTTAATATACTAAAAGGATCTCTAAATCCTTAAAGGGCTTTAACCAAATTTATATCTCTATATAACTATCCCAAATAGAATTAAGAGAAGTTTTGAAATCATCGAAAAATGAAATTAGTATCACACTAATTTCTAAGGGCTCGATTACTCCCTCAATAACTAGAGGGGGATCCCTTAAGCCTAATAATGATTATCCAATAATCAAGAATCTAGAAGATTGATTCATTAGGGCTACCAAAATTCATAGGGGAGGCAATCTTGATATAAATCTTGATTAAACTCAAAAATCAAAGAGAAGCATAGCCAAGGCTCTGATACCACTGAAAGTATGCCTCTTTTTAATTTTAGAAACACAGTTCTTGGGGGGCATACATCGAATTCCAAGATCTGACTAAGATTCTAATTGATTTTATTCAATGAAGGTAGGAATAACATCCACCTTTGCGACTTTGAAATTGTTAAGTCAAATCAATGTTAGAATAGTCCTCGCAAAACTTCACAAGTGTCAAGTCTCCTATCGATTCACACGAACCTTCTTTTTCCTTTAAAGCTTTCTCTAATGGAAGCTAATGGCCCTTCCAAATTTTCAGCTCTAGGAATCTTGAATAAAAGATCTAATCTTTACTGATCAAGAACCTTTCTTGATGAACAAGATTTCTTTCTTTTCCTCAAGATCCAATCAAGAAGACAAAAGAAGAGAGAGATGGGTGTGACCGTACACCTCAAGGAGAGAGAGGGGAGGGCGTGAGGTTTGAGGAGAGGGGAGAAGTTTCCAAATCTGGAAAATTCTGAAAAATTTTCTTATATCCAAAGCCTTGGACGTCCACCCCTTTTATAGGCTTCATTGGTTGCTTGAAACCAAAGTTTCCTAATCCTTATCCAATAAGGATTCCTCAATTAGTTTCCTATTTGGTTTCTCCATAATTAATTAGGAATAATCAAAATAGAAACTAATCTCATCCATTAGTGTCCAACTAATCTTATCCTTATCCTAATCCAATTAGGATTCCTTGATTAGTAAGAAAATAATAGAATCCTTGTCCAACAAGGAATCTTTAATTAGTAACTAACTCTAACTAACTAACTAACCCTATCCAATAAGGATATTAGTTATTAGAAACTAATTAAATAAATAATAACAATTATTATTTCCTCCTTGAAGTGGGCGTCCCACCCTAGGTGGGTCCCACTCCACATGCCCAAAGGGTTTCCAAAACCCTCTTGGTCACTTGAATTATTCTTTTATAATAATTCCCAATGGGTCCTACCCATTTGGTTTTTCACATCTAATGTGATTCCACCTTTTAGAGCTTCACTATACCATATAGTGATTACTTAGAGAAATTAATTAATTTAATTATAAATTAAATTAAATACTTTAAGAAGGTCCTTGTGTGTGGGATCTAAAGGGATCTCCTATTTCCGGTTGTGGGACCAAGTACTTCACCTTTTTGGTTGAAGCATTGTTACTAGGAAACACCTTTCCTATACTCCATTAGGAATATAGAATTTTATCTATATCCCTGAACTTCCACCAATCACAATTAATGTCCATTAACACAATGTGATTAACCTCCAGAAATTAGAGAATTGCTTGTAAGTACCATCTCACAATATATTTACAAATAAATCCTTCCATATTCCGATATCACTTGTAAGCTTCCGGGATTGGAACAATTCCACTGTCTTAGTCCCTAGCTTATGAATAGAACTCTTTCTCATGATTACTTTTCATTGAACTGAACCTCCAAAACACTTTTGAAGAAACATTAGCAAAGAACTGACAAATATATATTTATATATACATTTTCATATTGAAAATATCAACTTCGATAAAGACCATTTTACCGAAAAGCACCAGTACTGGATTTAACAGTCCAGTTCAACAAGTATCACCTTGATATCATTATCTCCAATTAAGGAATTGTGGATTCCTTATTGAGTGTTTACACACTTCTCTAAACATTATGTACATGACCTAACGTACCCGGAGGTAGTCCTGTGTATTGGATATTGCCGATTAACACATCAAAGCCATATAGACAGATGTCTGAGAAGATGTTAACCTCTCAGGTCTAAGGACAATTTGTCAAATGGATAGCCCTAATACAATCTGACAGTGTATTCCATAGGGTATCCACTAGTGACCCCGTTCAGTATTATGTACTTGCTATATATACTCACATGTTAGTCAAGAGTCACCACTCTCTGTGAATGAGATTCATCACACTATCTCATAGAACTACACATGTGCAAGCCATGATGAAGTACGGCGCCCAACCAGTACTATAGAGGCTTCAAACAATATTAGGTTTACAAGGAACCGGAACATCATATCTCCTCGCAACCTTTGCATGATTTTCCTACAATGTTACCTATGGAACTTTATGTCTTCATCATATGAGACAGTAATTAATATAAATACCCTTTATAGTTGGTTGTGTGAATATGATGCTTATCTAATCAACATAGAAAAATCTCTTATTGGCTTTCGAGGGCATATATGTCCGACAGTGAGATGGTACTTACAAGCAATTCTCTAATTTCTGGAGGTTAATCACATTGTGTTAATGAACATTAATTGTGATTGATGGAAGTCCAGGGACTTAGATAACATTCTATGATCCTAATGGAGTTTTAGGAAAGGTGTTTCCTAGTAACAATGCTTCAACCAAAAAAGTGAAGTACTTGATCCCACAACCGGAAATAGGAGATCCCTTTAGATCCCACACACAAGGACCTTCTTAAAGTATTTAATTTAATTATTAATTAAATTAATTAATTTCTCTAAGTAATCACTATATGGTATAGTGAAGCTCTAAAAGGTAGAATCACATTGGATGTGAAAAACCAAATGGGTAGGACCCATTGGGAATTATTATAAAAGAATAATTCAAGTGACCAAGAGGGTTTTGGAAACCCTTTAGGCGTGTGGGCTGGGACCCACCTAGGGAGGGACGCCCACTTCATGGAAGAAGTTTTATTTTAATTAGTTTCTAATTAATTAACACCTTATTGGATAAGATTAGTTAGTTTGTTAGTTACTAATTAAAGATTTCCTAATTGTTAGGGATTCCATTAGTTAGTTACTAATTCAAGATTCCTTATTGGATAAGGATAAGATTAGTTACTAATGGATAAGGTTGGTTTCTTTTAAGATTAATCCAAATTAGATTAGGAGAATAATCAATAAAGGAAACTATTGAGGAATCCTAATTGGATTAGGATAAGGTTAATGAATTATAATTGGATGCCCAGCCCTTTAAATAATATAATTCTCCAGAATTTTTTCTTCTCTCCCTCTCCTCAAGTTCACGCCCAGCCCTCTCCTCCTTTGAGGGTGTACGGTCACCCTTCCCCTTCTTCCTTTTGTTTGGTTTTTGATCTTGATGATCAACAACAAGTTCTTTGAAGATCAAGATTGGATCTTGTTTGATCAAGAAAGGTTCTTGAATCAAAGAAAAGAAGAGAAGATAAAAGAGCATGGAATTTGGAAGGGCCATTAGCTTCCGTTAGAGAAAGCTTTAAAGGAAAAAGAAGGTTCGTATGAATCGACAGGAGACTTGACACTTGTGAAGTTTTGCGAGTACTATTCTAATGTGCATTTGACTTAACAATTTCAAACTCGCAAAGGTGAATGTTATTCTAACCTTCATTGAATAAAATCAATTAGAATCTTAGTCAGATCTTGGGATTCGATGTATGCGCCCCAAGAACTGTTTTTCTAAAATTAAAAAGAGGCATACTTTCAGTGGTATCAGAGCCTTGGCTATGCTTCTCTTTGATTTTAGGGTATAATCAAATTTTAATTGTATCAAGAATGCCTCCCCTATGAATTTTGGTTACCCTAATGAATCAATCTTTTAGATTCTTGATTATTGGATAATCATTTATTAGGGATAAGGGATCCCTCTTGTTATTGATGGAAAGATCAAACCCTTATAAATTAGTGTGATACTAATTTTGGTTTTGGGTTTTTTCAAAACATCTTTTTATAAGGGATAGGTATTTAGAGATATCTAAATCTTGATTATAGCCTTCAAGGATTTGGAAATCCATTTAGAATATTAAATTAAATTGTTTAATTTATTTTAGAGAGCCCAGGACAAGTTTTCCCTTTCATTTAGACCACTTAGATACCCATTGATATTTGGCTAGCATATATAGATGAGATTTTATTTATTAAATGTTAATTAATAAATCTCATGGTGTTAGACACCCTTGCTTAAGTGTTCTTGGAGATTAAAGCTTATTTCGATTAAAATTGATTCATGGATTTTCGGATTTGTATTTGATTAGAAGAATCGATACAGTTTTGGTATTTTGGCCATAACTTTGTGACCATAAGTCCGATTTAGGTCCATCAGTACATCGTTTCGAAGCCGTCGAAAAGATCTACAACTTTTGTAAAGAAAGTTTTTCCAGAATCAATCGTTTAGAGGGTCAAAACTTGAGTCAAAAATCTAAAGCGGGAAAAGGAGTTTTCTAAATTAATTTTTCAAGAGGCTTTCAAATTTTTCCTAAATTCCATTATTTGATTTGAGAGCATGGGATGCTATTAAATCGTTTAATGGGCTATCAATTAATTAAATAGTTTAATTATTTGATTCAAGAGCATGGGCTAAGATTTAATTAAATTGTTTAATTATCTGCTTCGAGTCCACGGGCTATCATTTAATTAAATCTTAATTATGATATCATTTATAGTTCCCTAAAAAGTTTATGGGAATAATACCATAATTATTGTAGTTGATTTGGATCAATTACATGTGCTCAGAATGACTGCCTACATAGTATTTATAAGTTTTTATTTGATTAATAGTTAATCAAGTAATTACATAAATGCCATTGGTTGAGATACAGGATTTTATCTCAAGTGAATTTTAATTGATAGAGATCAATTATTTTATGGACATTTAATACTATTGTTTAGGGTATTATTTTATTTAATTGTTAAATCAAATAATCCCTAAAGCAGTTGGCACTTATGGAAAATTTTGAATTCACCTATTATTGATTTTGAATTTATTTTTGGAATCAATATAAAGTGGTATTAAAAATTAGCAATTTGCTGATTTTTATTTTGGTCTTTTAATTGTTATGAGATCGAAATAATATGAAAAATATTAGATCCCTAGCCTAGCCAAATTTAATATGATTTTTTCTATTTGTTTATCAATTGAGGAATGTGAGGATAAATTTTAGGGTTAGATTAAATTTTAGAGAAATTGTTTCTCTTAATGATTTTCCAAGCATTAATGCTATGTTTGGTTGCCGAGAAAATAAGTGAAAACATGGAAAATAAAAGAAAATTTCAGATTTCTAATACAATTCTTAGTTGTGTTTTGTCCAATTTTCTTTTCTTTTCCATGTTTTCACTTATTTTCTCGGCAACCAAACATAGGGTAAAGGAAAAGTTTTTTCTTTTAATGATGATCTAAAAACCCTAAGAATTCATTCTTGTCATGCTTGTTTTCTTTGCTCTAAGGTTTTTCTATTAAATGTTAATAGAGGCTTTAACCATATGGGAAAGAGTTTCCCTAAGGTTAACAAAACCCTTGTTGAGGTTATGGACTTTCTAAGTAATTTGTCATGCCATGTTATTATTGATAGTTGATGAATTGTTAATAGATATTCTTGTTGAATGGTGGATGGGTTCCATGATCATGCCTTCTTTTCTCTCTATTCTCTTCTCTTTCTTCTTATGGGTTGTACTTCCCTTGAGCACCCTATTTTGGGTGGTTTCTCAAGGTTTCTTATTTTGAATATGATGTAATCTTAGTATTAGGAGTTGCTGATTTTTCTCTATGGAGAAATCATAATGATGATAGAAGATGATGGTGATCGCATCAAGAATAAATCTTGGAAGACGTTCTACAAGAGTAGTTGTAGGATTTCTAAGAAAGCATGATCAAGTGGACCCATTATGCGGCTATGTTATGTATTTCATGTGATGATTTGTTATAGCTTTTAGTTGCATAGAAAAGTCCATAACCCTTATGATAATGTGATTATCGTTTTTGTGCAAATTTGAGATAATTGGATCAAACCCCACAATATGTGTTTTGCTTAAACATAAAAAGTTTGTGTTTAAATAAAACACATTATTATAGCCCTTTTGGACGTGATTCATGTAGTCCATGTTGAAATTTTTACGTGGAATATGTTACTTACATGATTATGAGATAATTGTGCCTTAATTGGCATAAATGTAAGCTAACAATATTCACGATTATGGGAAGTGCTTGAGTAACACTTATAGACCCTAGTAGAGGTCTTAAAGAGTTGTTTAAAAACTCCCATAATTTCTTTTAAACTTAGGGTTGGTGAACCCTAATGTGCTAAAAATAATTCTAGAGAATTATAGGGTAATATAATCCATTTTGACTTATGAGCTTTATTGATGCACATGGACACTTTATAATTGTTATTCTGGGCCCATGGTGCTTGGTATGACCAATGGTCCATCATATGGATGAATGAACCATGTAAAGCCCACTGATGTTAAAAAATAACCTTTTTACCCTTGGATTAGATCCATTAAGATTTCTAGTGCTAGTGGGAGTTCATTGGAATTAGTTTGATCTAATTAAAACGAAATTTGATTTATTATCATGTGATGATATTTGTATATTATTCTATGCATGTGATGCAATGATAAATATTGTGAATACTTTTGATATATGCATTAGATGTATAATTTGTTCATAATATTCTGTTTTCCCTTAAGAAAAATATTAAGTGAATTAAATGGGCTAATCTATCCTACGGGATAATGTTGCCCTATGACCTTCCATTATCAATAAGACTAGGAATTAATTAGCCTGAGTCTTGTCTCTCTGACAGGAATTGGACATAATTCAGTCTAAATTAAACTCCTAGTGTTTTATTTCTATAGTAGATAGGAATGTGTATGGCCTGATAGGGAGTGTCAACTAGCATGGGGGCATATTCCTGCTTGATCATATGACAACCGAGAATAATGGGTTTCACTTAACCAAGGACCATGACGGCTGACAGGTGACAGTCATGTTATCCTTGGAGGTCACAAGAAAATTGAGAATCACTGATTTACATAAGGAGTTATGCATGAGATGTTCAGTGATGGATAGTTACTATCCACCTTGTAGTGCATGTGTGGTACTATCCTAGCATGGAAGATTGCATGTATATTATAAGGCACCCAATGCTCATCAGAAACATGAAATAGCATATTTGCTAATTTTATAGATTGAGGGGTCTATGAAATTTGACTGAATGATGAGCAATATCATCAAAGATCAAAAGCCCTGATCTAATGATATAATTATGTGTGAAATATTATGATGTATGTTTTATTGTCATGTCATTCTATAACCACCTTACCAAGACTTTAATGAGAATCTTTTGACCAATTCAATGTGTTTGGAATGGAAAAGGACTCTCAAGTTTGTGCTTACCATCTAAAGAATTGCCCAAGTTATTACTATTAATGTTAAATCTCATATGAGATGTTTACAGAATACAATAGGGCTGCTAGACAGCTTACTATATAAAAGGACAAATGGACACCAAGTTGACTAGGAAAACCCAGTCACAAAGAATATGATAGAGATCATTGGATTCATAAATACCAATTCTTGGTGCTGAGATAAATTGAGATAAATTTATGGGATTAGAGGATATGATCCTCGACAAACTCCCGGAGTCCTTTAATATGGTTATGTTGAACAAGTAGGAAATCAGATTGTCTGTAATCCCACATGGTGCATATGGCTAAGAACTTTTGAAGAGTTTAATGCTACTTGCAAAGATGTTCAAAAGAATTGGATTTTCAAAATCCCGAGCATTTATGCAAAGGAAAGAATCCAAGATTTTCCATTGGAAAGGTATTCTAGTAGTATGGACAAAGGCTCTTCTGAGAAGAAATGAAAGTATAAGGATTGTGCTTCATGGTGAAGCAATTGGTCATTGGATACAGGACAAACCTTTGGAAGGATTGTCCAGATTGTATACTCATCAAGTCCAGCTTAATTGTTGGAACCTCCAACTCCTAATGCTTGGTATGATCTTGCATAAGTGCAATAGTTGCATGTTTGTTAAGGAGAAGGAGAAATCTGAGTGGATAAAACTTCTACTTAGGAATGGGACAAAAAAAAAAAAATTTGATGATCGTAACCATATGAATCTTCCATTAAGAGGTAGCTAACTTTATTTCACATTCTTTGAAAAGTTCAAGGAATTCCGCATTGAAATAAATAAATAGTTAGGTAAGTCTTCCATGATTGAGAAGAGTACCTCTTAATATAAATTTCATAATTTACTCTCATTACATCTTGTCTCAGATAATTCCCACAACAAACCATAGCATGATGGTGTTGTTAAATCGAATTATATTGGATATGATTTGATAGAAGATGAGCTTGGGATTCGCATTAGAGATACTTAATCTCTATTCTTGGATAACAAAAGATATTTGTAAACAGGAATACAAGTTTCCTAGTAGAGAAACTGAATCTAGAATTGTTCTAGAAGCGGAAGCCCAATAGACCGATAATTATGAGAATTGATAAAGTCAACTCTCTACTCTCACTATACCTGAATAGTACACTAGAACCCACAGGTCCCAGAATCTATAGTTGGACTAACTTTTATTCTGATGAAGTAATCAAACTGTTTGATTTTCATCTAAAAATGAAAGTATCCTTTGTGTACAAATTGGTTAGTGGGAGCATAATTACTTTCCTGGCTCTATGCAGAGATAATAATCTTTTCATTGTGAATGAAGTACGAATATTATTCTTCTCTTAGATTTGATCTAGCAATTATGCAATGAAGGACAATAACTTTGACAACATATTTTCTTAGTTCTAAATGGTTTAGAGACAAAAGAAAAATGGTATTGTTATTCTCCCAATAACAATCATGTTTTTGTGCAAGTAAGATTCCAAGAAAAGAGTTTCTACCTTTATGGGATGGAATCTGTTTCTCTTAGATATATGATATCATGAGAAAGTATACTTGTACTAGACCGGATATTCATCACATATTGACGTGATAAGATATTGATCAGATTAGTCCGGAGCATTGTACAATGGTAAAGCACAAGCAAGTTAACTTCAGAAAATGACTGTTGGACAGTATCATTTTTGTTTAGTCTTTTAAGACTATGGTTATTGATAATAAATTTGCAAGAGTTGCAAGTGTTATTGCATCACTACAATAGTTGTGCTAAAGCAGACATGACAAACTGATATATATTAATTTATGCTTTAGCTGGTGTTTGAGAAACATCACTGAGAAGATGGGCATTACATCTACTTGGCTTGGAGTGCAAGTGGGAGATTGTTGGACATATATGCCCTCGAAAGCCAATAAAAGACTTTTCTATGTTGATTAGACAAGCATCATATTCACACAACCAATTATAAAGCGTATTTATTTTAATTACTGTCTCATATGATGTAGACATAAAGTTTCATAGGTAACATTGTAGAAAATCATGCAAAGGTTGCGAGGAGATATGATTTTCTGGTTCCTTGTAAACCTAATATTGTTCGAAGCCTCTAGAGTACTGGTTTGGCGCCTTACTTCATCATGGCTTGCACATGTATAGTTCTATGAGATAGTGTGATGAATCTCATTCACAGAGAGTGGTGACTCTTGACTAACATGTGAGTATATGTAGCAAGTACATAATACTGAACGGGGTCACTAGTGGATATCCTATGGAATACACTGTCAGCTTGTATTAGGGTTATCCATTTGACAAATTGTCCTTAGACCTGAGAGGTTAACATCTTCTCAGACATCTGTCTATATGGCTTTGATGTGCCAATCGGCAATGTCCAATACACAGGACTAACTCCGGGTACGTTGGGTCATATACACTATGTTTGGAGAAGTGTGTAAACACTCAATAAGGAATCCACAACTCCTTAATTGGAGATAATGATATCAAGGTGATACTTGTTGAACTGAACTGTTAAATCCAGTACTGGTGTTTTTTGGTGAAATGGTCTTTATCGAAGTTGATATTCTTAATATGGAAAAGTATATATAAATATATATGTCAGTTCTTTTCTAATGTTTCTTCAAAAGTGTTTTGGAGGTTCAGTTCATTGAAAAAGTAATCATGAGAAAAGGTTCTATTCATAAGCTAGGGACTAAGATAGTGGAATTGTTCCAATCCCAGAAGCTTACAAGTGATATCGAAATGTGGAAGGATTTATTTGTAAATATATTGTGAGATGGTACTTACAAGCAATTCTCTAATTTCTGGAGGTTAATCACATTGTGTTAATGGACATTAATTGTGATTGGTGGAAGTCCAGGGACTTAGATAACATTCTATGATCCTAATGGAGTTTTAGCAAAGGTGTTTCCTAGTAACAATGCTTCAACCAAAAAGGTGAAGTACTTGGTCCCACAACCGGAAATAGGAGATCCCTTTTGTCACGCCTCAAAATACCCCCTAGGAGTTAAGGGATACTTTAGGTGTGATACTTCGTACCTGCCAAACCCTCCTGTAATTAACAAGAGAATACAGTACAAAAATGATAATCAGAGCGCAGAAGCTAAATATAAATGCGGAAGCGCAAACAAATTTTTCCTTTCTTTATAATGATCCAAACTATAGTATTCCAAGTGGACATAGTTATATACAAAACATGTCTAAGTCTAAGGTGGACAGGCCCACCTATCAAAATACAAAAGACAAAATACGACTCTATCTCGCTCAATAGTCACCCCCGTGGGGCCAGTGGTCTAAGTCTCTAGCCTCAGCCTGAGGCTCGACTACCAGATCCTCATAAGGTACCTCATCGCCGTAGTCCTCATCTATCCAAGGACCCGGATCACATATGTCAAGAGGAGCTCGTGTACCTGCCGACATGAAAGTACGGCTGAGCATGGAATACTCAGCGAGTACAAACTCCTAACCAACAATGGTAATAACGAACAACATCATATACAAGTAATAGAAGGAGTACAATTTATAATCAATTTCTAACGACATCATACACAAACGTTTTATCAAGTATAATTGTTATGAAACCAAAACACGTCTATGAATCATACGAAACCTCTTTGAGTTATCCTTTCAATATTTCTTATGAGCCAGAGGTTAGCACCCGCATATCCCTGGGCTACCAACCCCCTTGACAGTACAATATATTTCTTATGAGCCAGGGGCTAGCACCCGTATAATCCCTGGGCTACCAACCCCCTTGACAGTACAATATATTTCTTATAAGCCAGGGGCTAGCACCCGTATAATCCCTGGGCTACCAACCCCCTTGACAGTACAATATATTTCTTATGAGCCAAAGGCTAGCACCCGCATATCCCTGGGCTACCAACCTCCTTGACAGTACAATATATTTCTTATGAGCCAGGGGCTAGCACCCGTATAATCCCTGGGCTACTAACCTCCTTGACAGTACAATACCTTTCTTATGAGCCAGAGGTTAGCACCCGCATAATCCTGGGCTACTAACCTCCTTGACAATACCATTTCTTTTCTTATGAGCCAGAGGTTACAACCCTTAACCGAGGCTACCAACCTCCTTGACAGTACAATACCTTTCTTATGAGCCAGAGGTTAGCACCCGCATAATCCTGGGCTACTAACCTCCTTGACAATATCATTTCTTTTCTTATGAGCCAGAGGTTAGCACCCTTAACCGGGGCTACCAACCTCCTTGACAATATCCTCCATCTACATATGTGCTCGTGCATAACAATCGTGAAATCATGATGACATATAGCATTTTAACAATTCCCAACTCACATGAGAATTAAGAAGTGAAATAAACACATGTATACAACTTACCAAATGGGGAACATTTATGTGACTCATGCTTTCAAATCTTAATTTATTCATGCATTCTATCAAACATGTGGTATTCAACCTTTTTACCTTTAGTTATTTCATATTTTCTCATTCGAACATTTCATCAAACACTTGGGGTGTGTTCATTATGCGTAATATGCCCTTCCACCATTTTTCCATCATTCAATACATCACAACATGGCATCCAATCGCCTCCACTCCTCATCCATTCATACATTCCACCCTTTGTTTGTATTATCTTGTTTATGTTTTAGGGATTTAGCATATACCAACACAAGGGAGCAATGGGGAAGATCTAACACATATTTACTTAGGAAAATCCTAGGTTATTACCAAAGTAACTAGGAAGAGTGTACTAACCTTGAAAAGGGAAAGAAAAATCCTTGAGGATGATGTAGAAACGCTGCCCTAGCTTGGAAGAGGTACTCCACACGAGCTTGAGGTTAGATTTGGAGAATCCAAGCCTTTAGAACGGTTCTAGGGTTCTAAAACCCTTGATTCTCTCAAGTGGAAAACCCTAGATGTAAATCCCCCTTCTCTTCTCTTCTTCTCTCTCAAAACCTTCTAAGTGAGGTGAATGAAGCCCTAAAGGCTCGGGCAAGCCCTTATGGGTAAGGGTTAACACCCAAAAGACGAAAACGCCCTTACTAAAAATTCTGCAAAACTCGATAGACCGAGCGATCTGTGCTTATGACCGATCGATCGGTTGCCGACCGAGCGATCAGTGTTATTGACCGATCGACCAGTCAAAAACATGCTCTCTGGAAAATTTCCCCATATAAAATTTCTGACCAGTCGATAGCCACCGATCGATCGGTTTTGGACCGATCGATCGCTGATGAGGACCGATCGATCGGTGCTCTGCAGGTTCCACTATTTTGACCATATCTTTTGACTCGTTCGTCCGATTTTGACGATTCAAATTGCGTTGGATTCGTCTTTCAAAAACGGACATTTTTGACGTTTTGGAATTTCCGATTTCTCCCTTAATTATTAATTATACTATGAGGAAGGCCAATTGGTAACGAAAATGCTATTCATTAAAGTTGGAAAAGTCCGGGGTGCTACACCTTTAGATCCCGCACACAAGGACCTTCTTAAAGTATTTAATTTAATTATTAATTAAATTAATTAATTTCTCTAAGTAATCACTATATGGTATAGTGAAGCTCTAAAAGGTGGAATCACATTGGCTGTGAAAAACCAAATGGGTAAGACCCATTGGGAATTATTATAAAAGAATAATTCAAGTGACCAAGAGGGTTTTGGAAACCCTTTAGGCGTGTGGGCTGGGACCCACCTAGGGTGGGACGCCCACTTCATGGAGGAAGTTTTATTTTAATTAGTTTCTAATTAATTAACACCTTATTGGATAAGGTTAGTTAGTTTGTTAGTTACTAATTAAAGATTCCCTAATTGTTAGGGATTCCATTAGTTAGTTACTAATTCAAGATTCCTTATTGGATAAGGATAAGATTAGTTACTAATGGATAAGGTTGGTTTCTTTTAAGATTAATCCAAATTAGATTAGGAGAATAATCAATAAAGGAAACTATTGAGGAATCCTAATTGGATTAGGATAAGGTTAATGAATTATAATTGGATTACAATTCAAGCAACCAAGAGGGAACTTATATAAAGGATTGGATGCCCAGCTCTTTAAATAATATAATTCTCCAGAATTTTTTCTTCTCTCCCTCTCCTCAAGTTCACGCCCAGCCCTCTCCCCCTTTGAGGGTGTACGGTCACCTTTCCCCTTCTTCCTTTTGTTTGGTTTTTGATCTTGATGATCAAGAACAAGTTATTTGAAGATCAAGATTGGATCTTGTTTGATAAAGAAAGGTTCTTGGATCAAAGAAAAGATAAAAGAGCATGGAATTTGAAAGGGCCATTAGTTTCCATTAGAGAAAGCTTTAAAGGAAAAAGAAGGTTCGTGTGAATCGACAGGAGACTTGACACTTGTGAAGTTTTGCGAGTACTATTCTAACTTGGATTTGACTTAACAATTTTAACGTCGCAAAGGTGAATGTTATTCTAACCTTCATTGAATAAAATCAATTAGAATCTTAGTCAGATCTTGGGATTCGATGTATGCCCCCTAAGAATTGTTTTGCTAAAATTAAAAAGAGGCATACTTTCAATAAAGGCATGAATGCTAAAATAGATTCCATGTATGACAATGGCATCTGGACTTTAGTAGATCCACCAGATGGTATAAGGCCAATTGGATGCAAATGGATTTACAAAAGGAAGAAGGGTGTCGATGTAGAGCCCCGGAACTTTTTGCCATGTGTTGGGACCCGTGCTAAGGCATGAAGTCTTTGTCATCTTCCATTTCTATGGAATGAGAGATTTTGAACAACTCTAAGTGTTAAGAAGTAGTATTCCTAAGTCGAATATATCGAAAACCCGAGTTACTGAAACCCATTTAGGGATAAGTTAACTTCAGGGGCAATTTAGTTAATAAATAAAGAATAAATTGGAAATTCTAAAATGCTAAAAATGTCCCCCTTGGAAACACGAATCCAATGCAAGTTGAATCGTCAAAATCGGGCAACCGAGTCAAAAGTTATGGCCGAATTACCAAAGTGTAGAAAAATAGGAGAAAAACAACAAAATCTGAATGGTGCGATCGATCGCAAGTCAGGTGCGATCGATCGCATACAGGAAAAATGGGTCCCAAACTCTCGGGGCCATATGCGATAGAAGGATCCCCAGGTGCGATAGATCGCAGGGATTTGCGATCGTTCACAAGAGTGTGCGATCGATAGCATGCAGGGGGAAATCAGACCAGAAATGTTCGGGTTCATGTGCGATAGATCGCATCCAAGTGCGATCGATCGCAAGGACCTGCGATCGATCGTAGATAAGTGTACGATCAATCGCATGTGGTAGCAGATTCCGGATTTGAGGGTCTTAAACCCTTTTCTTATTAGGGATCCTCATTTTGGGGCATTTCTAACCTAGAGGAGAGAAAAGGGGAGAAAGGGGAAGAGAGGATTTTGGGGAAATCCTTCAAAGAAGGCTTGGATTGGAGATCAAGGAAAGCTCATCTTGAATATTTTCAAGGAAAGGACCTTCCTCAAGCAACTAGAATTCCTCAAACTCAAGGAGGGATTCTTCCTCAAGTTGGAACTACACACCAAGGGTGTTATGCAACCCCAAATCAAGGTCGGTACCCTATACTATTCTCCTTGTTTTTCTTTCATTTGATGATTTTCCCTAAATTTCTAAACAAGATAAGGAGAATGGATGGATGTTGGATGTGAATGGGCGATTGGATGCCGTGTGTTTATTGAAATGAATGAAATGGGAAGGGCATTGGACCAATAACAAATGTACGTGTATGCTATGAGCTTAACCCACCTAGAAATTCAAGATTTAGGTATTAACCATAATGCGCATACCAAGTGTTTGATGAAATGACTCATTGAAGAAGATGAGGCTTTATTTTAGAAAATGTGTGTGTGAACTTCTTGATAGATTAACTGCTTATTGGTTTGATTTAATTATTGATCAATTGAAATGTTCTCGATACAATTGTCATACTTAATTGTACACGGTCCCACGAGCACGGCATGCATGACATGTTTTATCGGTATTCTTAAGAACGAGACTTATAGGTGGGGCATATCCTACAATATGTTTCACTTCGTTTTTGACAAGGACAAGACATGCATCTCATAAAGAAGGGTCTCCCTTCCCTCGCAAGTGCATTTAGGAAGAAGGGTCTCTCCCTTCCCTCACAAGTAGTTTACTTTTTCGAGCAAGCAAGCATGACACGACATGAGCATTTAGGAAGAAGGGTCTCCCTTCCCTCGCAAGTAGTTTAAATTCCAAGCAAGCACGCATGACATGACAAGTTCAACAAGAAGCAAGAAAGACAGACAAGACAAGCTTTCAAGCACGAAAATGGTATTTTAAGTCAAGTCAAGTGCACAGTGTTTTCAAGGGTTTTATCAGATTTTATGAAATGCAAGCATGATTATAAATTGCTTATTTCCTTGTTATGATATTAATTGTTCCCACTTTACACATGTGAACTGCTTCCTGTTTTCTACACTGCTATGGTTTTGCTATGACTGTTGGTTAGCATTTGGTACACACTGAGTATTCTATGCTCAGCCGTATGTTTATATCGGTAGGTTCTGAGGGAGCTGCTGCCCCATTCGATGTCTGTGCTCCTGGCCCATGGGTAGAGGAGGAGTACATTAAGGAGCCTGTGGAGGATCCTCAGGGCGAGGGCCACTATTAGGTTGTGGTAGATTCTGAGTGAATAGCTGTGGGTGAGATGAGAGTATATCCATGTATTTTGGCGGGCATGTCTGCACTTTCTTTTGTGTATTTTCTTTTTATATAAACTTGGATCATGTATATGTATATACTCATAGAGGTTTTTGGTTAAGTCTTCCGCTGTGCTTTATAGTTTACGTTTCCGCTATTATTGTCCTCTATTGTGTATGCTCTGTGGGTCTTTTGCAGGTTATTTTGGTCAAGCAAGTCATGAAAGTCATGATTGGTCGTCAAAGATTCACTCTAACTCATAGGGTGGGTTTTGGGTCGCGACAGTCGATGGTAACGTGGAGACCTATAAAGCAAGACTTATTGCAAAAGGTTATACTCAAATTCAAGGAGTTGATTATGAGGATACCATTTCACCTATAGCTATGCTCAAATCCATCAGGATATTGTTAGCTATAGTTGCACACTATGACTATGAGATATGGCAAATGGATGTCAAAACTACTTTCTTTAATGGAATGTTAGATGAAGACATCTATATGAAGCAACCTGAAGGCTTCATTACTCCTAACCAGGAGAACATGGTATGCAAGCTCAACAAGTCGATATATGGTTTGAACCAAGCTTCTAGAAGCTAAAACCAAAGATTTGATCTTTCGATCAAAGAATTTGGATTCCAAAAGAATTTAGAGGAATCATTATACATACAAGAAGGACAGTGGGAG
This sequence comes from Tetracentron sinense, assembly GCA_015143295.1. NCBI lineage: Eukaryota > Viridiplantae > Streptophyta > Magnoliopsida > Trochodendrales > Trochodendraceae > Tetracentron > Tetracentron sinense. The sequence goes on from CM026566.1 coordinate 11,725,871, forward strand.
TGCGATTGTATACCTAATTCTTTATGTAGATGACATCCTACTCATTGGGAATGATATAATGATGTTGTCATTAGTCAAGATTTGGCTTTCTCAGCATTTCTCCATGAAAGATTTGGGAGAGACATCCTATATTCTCGGAATAAAGATTCTGAGAGATAGAAAATGCCAAATACTGGTATTGAGCCAAACTTCCTACATAGACAAGATTTTGTCTAGGTACAATATGAGTGATTGTAAGGCAACTCTCATTCTTTTTAGACATGGTGTTACTTTATCTAAAAAGATGGCCTCTACATCAGCTGATGAGATCGAGCAAATGAAGAGGTGCCCTTATGCTTCGGCAGCTAGAAGCCTAATGTATGCCATGCTATGTACTAGACTGGATATCTGTCATGTAATGGGAGTTGTTAGTCGGTTCCAAAGCAATCCAGGTGTTAATCATTGGATTGCTGTGAAGCACATCATGAAGTACCTAAAAAGGACTAGGGATTATGTGCTTACTTTTCAATCAGAAGATCCAGTTGGATTGGGTTATGCTGATTTCGATTTCCAATTTGATCTGGACAATAGAGCTTCCACATCTGGGCATGTGTTCACACTGGGTGGTGTTGCTGTCAGTTGGCACCGCATAAAGCAGAAGAGTATTGTACACTCCACCACAGAAGCAGAATATATTACAGCTTCTGAAGCAGGAAAAGAAGCAGTCTGGTTCAGAAGGTTTAGCAAGAGATAGGAAATGTTCCTTCAACACTTAAACCTATCACTCTCTTTTGTGATAGTAATGGTGCAGTAGCTCATAGCAAAGAACCTATGAGCCATAAAAAGATGAAACATGTGGAGCGGAAGTATCAAGTCATTCGTGAGATAATAGAAAGACAAGATATTACTGTTACAAAGATTAGGTCTCAACTTAATGTTGCTGACCCGATGACTAAAGCTTTATGAAATAAAGTATTTGTAACACACTTAGATTGTATGGGATTAAAAATCTATGACACAGTGACTTTTAGGACAAGTGGGAGATTGTTAGACATGATGCCCAAAAAAGTCATTTAGATTGTAAGATTCTTATTAATTAGATTAATAGAGACATCTTCTTTATTTATTGGGAATTCATTATGGGTTGTAAATCCAGAAATAGGTGTTGGCAAATTCCGTGATCATTAGATATGTCATGAGTGTTGTGTCTTGTTCAACTTGTCGGAAGAGTTAAAGTTTCAAGAAGATTGAAGATATTGAAGAAAAAGCTTCTACTCCGGATCTAGACAGGTAATGGACTTAGAGACCCCTACCTAGGTTGGATTTGACTTAGATAACTCTAAACATACCTAGGAGAATAGTTTTAAGCCTACCAAAGAGGTTTGATCTAATTTCAATCAAACAAAAACAAAAGAAAAATGTTTAGGCTGAAATTTTGTCTCAACCGATCGCTTGGTGTTGCTACCGATCGATCGGTGGCCTACCGAGCGATCGGTGGCTATCAACTGGTCAAAAACTTTTTATGGGGTATTTTTCCAGAGAGACTATTTTTAACCGATCTCTCGGTGAAAGTAGCGATCGATCGGTTTTGGACCGAGCCATCGGTCATAAGCACCGATCGATCGGTCCTCGTAAACATAATTTTATTTTTTCTGGACTCTTTTCTAAACCCTATATAAACAACTTTTTGGAGACCTAATTTGTATCTTTGTTTATTTTTGAAAGAGTAGAGGTCTGAGAAACCCTTCTAGGGCTTTTTCCATTGTTCCTCATAGATCTTTAGTGATCCCTCCTTTTTCAATCATCCTAGAGAATGCAAGTATAGATCTATTCTTTTGATCTTGCATTGTGTGATCTCAGATCTGTATGAGATCCCTCTAGGGTTTGAAGCTTTCTAAATTGATTCACAATCCTACACTTTGTGTGTGTGTCCGGTGTATGATCCGGAGCCTTCGTGGAAGGAGATCGATCGTGTGTGATCGTGGTATTGAAGTAGCTTGAGAAGATTTGGTCGGTTAGGAACCGAAGCTGCTACAGTGGAGATCGAACCTGCTGGTTCGTGGAAATCAAGAGTAAGATTCTGTACCTAGGAACGTCGAGTCCAGTTTGGGTAAGGTCTTGTCTTGTACTTGAATTCTTCTTATAGTGAAGTTTGTTGCTGGACGAGGTCATGTGGTTTTTTCCCGTAAGGGTTTTGTAACGGCTCGAAATACCCCCTAGGAGTTTAGGGATATTTTAGGTGTCACACTACGTACCTATCAAACCATCCTGTAATGCACAAGATAAAATACAGTACTAACAACGATAATCAGAGCGCGGAAGCTAACATATATGCGGAAGCGTAAACAAATTTTCATTTCTTCTAATGATCCAAAATAGTATTCCAAGTTAACATAAATACAAGACATGTCTAAGTCTAAGGTGGACAGGCACACCTATCAAAATATCAAAATACACAAGACCCTCTTATACTCTCCCCTCAACAGTAGTCGAGGTATGGCCACACATTGAGGTCTCGGTCCGCCTGAGACTGTAATGGAATAGCCGGCTCTCTCTCCTCTATATACTCTTCCTCGACACAAGGCTCTGGGTCAAGGGCTCCCTCAGTACCTGCCGACATGAAAGTACGGCTGAGCATGGAATACTCAACGAGTACAAGCTACTAGCAGACCATAACAATAATAAAAACACACAATAGTAATATCATACAAGCAGTAATAGAAACATCACAAAAGAAACAGTATAAGGCATGATACAATACAAGCATCCTGACATGCGTACATGAATGCGAAAACGCCGATAAAACTCATGCTTGAAAACCCCTGTCATGTCCCGGTATGCCTCGTAGAAATCATGTATGCGTGCATGCATGAATGCATGATCATCATCTTGTAAACCTCCATCTTGTAACTTGTAGCGACCCGATACCCACCCTAGGAGTTAGAGTGAACTTTGGACGACTAATCATGACTTGCTTGACAACTAACCTGCAAAACCCACAGAGCATATACGATAGAGGACAAAACAGCGGAAACATGCTCTAACATGGTATAGCGGAAGTCTACCAAACCTCTATGTATATACATAATCAATCCAAGTTTATACAAAAAGAATCCAAAAGAAAGTGCGGACGTGCCCGCCAAAATACATAAATCTGACTCTCGTCTCACCCACAGCTAATCTACTCAGAATCTACAACCACCTATTGGTAACCCTCTACTGGAGGTTCCTCCAAAGGCTCCTCGACATACTCCTCCTCCACCCATGGACCAGGAGCACAAACATCAAATGGAGTAGCAGCTCCCTCAGAACCTGCCGACATAAGAAGTACGGCTGAGCATGGAATACTCAGCGGATACCGAATAGTATCAACAATTATAGCATAAACATGGCAATACATAATCAGGAGAAATTCATATTTGTCACACGGAAACAACTTATATCATACAAGGAAGTAAAGCAGTTTATAATCATGCTTGAAACTCGTAGAAAACCGATAAATCCTCTTGAAAACATCGTGCACTTGACTTGACTTGAAATATCTTTTCGTACGTGAAAGCTTGTCTTGTCTATCTTGCTTGATTCTTGTATGTCATGTCATGTCATGCATGCTTACTTGTGATCATGTAACTTGTGAGATGCACTTGTGAGATGCACTTGTGAGATGCCTTGAGAGGGAAGGGAGACCCTTCTTTATGATATGTATGTACTTGCGAGGGAAGGGAGACCCTTCTTCATGATATGCACTTGTGAGTGAGGGGAGACCCCTCGTGGAATGTTGGTTCTTGTCTTCTTGTGAAAAGCGAGGTAAAACATATCGTAGGATATGTCCCACCTCTAACCATGTTCTTGAAAACCTCGATAAATCATGCCATGCATGCCGTGCTCGTGGGAACCGTGTACATACTTGCATTCAAATTTAAAGATGACATTTGGGTAATTTCACAACACCTATAGCATCAAAGATTGAGTAATGTAATATTCATAGCATTATGGGAAAGCAGGAAACACACTATCATAGTCCCTAGCAATATTCATAATTTATTAGGCATGCATTTCCAAATTTTCAGCTCACTGTGTTCACCTTGGCATTTCATCAAACATGGTGTGTTCATTATGGATTTATCCTACAACATGCTTTTCTAGATGAGTTTTACTCAAATCATACATGTACGTTCATTATTGGAACAATGCCCTTCCCCATTTGTTCATCACACACAACCATTGGCATCCAATCGCCCATCCCATCTCCATTCACCATTCACCATTCACCCTTTACACATGTGTAAATGAAAGAAAATGAAGAGAAAAGAAGGGGAAAGAGGAACTATAACTAGGAGGGTAGTAAAAAGTACCGACCTTGAAGAAATGAGGAAGAAACCCTCTTTCCAAATGACTGTGAGTTGCTGCCCTAGCTTGATTCGTGAGCTCCACGAATGCTTGCACCGAAATCTTGAAGAAAACGGGCTTGAGGTTGATCTAGGGTTTCAAACCCTTTGATTTCTCTCCCAAATGGAAACCCTAGGTTGGAATCGCCTTCTCCTCTTTCTTCTATTCTCTCAAACTCTCTAAGTGTCGAATGATGCCCAAAAGGCTCAGGTTAAACTCTTAAGGTAAGAGTGAACTGACCAAAAGACCGAAATACCCTTACTGAGATTTCTGTGAATAGTGCTGTGAATAGTGCCAACTCGTGGTGCTGTGAATAGTGTCAACTCGTGGTCTGTGAATAGTGCCACTCGTGGTGCTTGTGAATAGTGCCACTCGTGGTCCGTGAATAGTGCCACTCGTGGTGCTTGTGAATAGTGCCACTCGTGGTCCGTGAATAGTGCCACTCGTGGTGCTTGTGAATAGTGCCAACTCGTGGTGCTTGTGAATAGTACCACTCGTGGTCCGTGAATAGTGCAAACTCGTGGTGCTTGTGAATAGTGTCAACTCGTGGTCCGTGAATAGTGCCACTCGTGGTGCTTGTGAATAGTGCCACTCGTGGTCCGTGAATAGTGCCACTCGTGGTGCTTGTGAATAGTGCCACTCGTGGTGCTTGTGAATAGTGCCACTCGTGGTCCGTGAATAGTGCCACTCGTGGTGCTTGTGAATAGTGCCAACTCGTGGTGCTTGTGAATAGTGCCACTCGTGGTCCGTGAATAGTGCAAACTCGTGGTGCTTGTGAATAGTGTCAACTCGTGGTCTGTGAATAGTGCCACTCGTGGTGCTTGTGAATAGTGCCACTCGTGGTGCTTGTGAATAGTGCCACTCGTGGTCCGTGAATAGTGCCACTCGTGGTGCTTGTGAATAGTGCCACTCGTGGTCCGTGAATAGTGCCACTCGTGGTGTTTGTGAATAGTGCCAACTCGTGGTGCTTGTGAATAGTGCCACTCGTGGTCCGTGAATAGTGCAAACTCGTGGTGCTTGTGAATAGTGCCACTCGTGGTCCGTGAATAGTGCCACTCGTGGTGCTTGTGAAACGTACCCGTGGTGAGCTGCACAACGTGCCCGTGGTGAGTTGTACCACGGATGCACACAGTATACGTTATCAGAGTACGTTGTCTGTGCTACGATTTCCTACAGGTACAGACTGTTTTGGCCATATCTTTTGACTCGTTCGTCCGATTTTGACGATTCAACTTGCGTTGTGTTCGTACTTCGAAGAGGAACAATTCTGACATTTCGAAATTTCCAAATTCTTCTTCATTTATTAATCATACCTCTTAAAAAGGTAAGATGACAACGAAAGTGTCATGTATTAAGCATGAAAAAGTCTGGGGCTCTACATAACTTGTGAGCCAGAGGCTAGCACCCGAATGTCCCTGGGCTGCCAACCTCCTTGATATGCAATGCACTTGTGAGCCAGAGGCTAGCACCCGAATGTCCCTGGGCTGCCAACCTCCTTGATATGCAATGCACTTGTGAGCCAGAGGCTAGCACCCGAATTGTAGAGCCCCGGACCTTTTCACATTTTATGCATGGCACTTTCGTTGCCATTTTGCCTTTAAAGAGATATGATTAATAAATAAGGAAGAAATTGGAAATTTCGAAACGTTAGAAATGTTCATTTTCGAAGTACGAGCCCAACGCAAGTTGAATCGTCAAAATCAGACGAACGAGTCAAAAGATATGGCCAAAACAGTCTGGAGCTGCAGGCAATCGTAGCTCGGAAGGCACTAAGGACGTAGCTCGGTTATGCACTAAAGACGTAGCTCGGTTATGCACTAAGGACGTAGCTCGGTTATGCACTAAGGATGTAGCTCGGAAGGCACTAAGGACGTAGCTCGGAAGGCACTAAGGACGTAGCTCTGATAACGTGCTCTGACAACGTGCTCTGATAAGGCACAGACAACGTATACGGTGTGCATCCGTTGTGCAACAGACAACGGGTACGTTGTGCAGCAAACAACGTGTACGTTGTACATAAGACAACGGACAACGAGCTCAGCACAACGTGTTCAGCACTATTCACAGCACAACGTGTTCGGCACTGTTCACAGCACAACGTGTTCGGCACTGTTCACAGCACAACGTGTTCGGCACTGTTCACAGCACAACGTGTTCGGCACTGTTCAAGCACAACGTGTTTGGTACTATTCACAGCACAACATGTTTGGTACTATTCACAGCACAACGTGTTTGGTACTATTCACAGCTCAACGTGCTCGGTACTCGCGTTTTTGCAAAAATGTTAGTAAGGGTATTACGGTCTTTTGGTCGTTCACTCTTACCTTAAGAGTTTAACCCGAGCCTTTAGGGCTTCATTTCGACACTTAGAGAGATTGGGAGATAAGAAGAGAGGAGAGGGCGATTCCTAAACCTAGGGTTTCCATTTTGAACCCTAGATCACTTCAAGTCCGGTTTTTCTTCAAGATCAAGGCACAAGCTCGTGAGGAGCATCTCCTCAAGCTAGGGCAGCACCTCACGGTCATTTTTGGAAGGGGTTTCTTCCTCATTTCTTCAAGGTCGGTACTTCTTACTACCCTCCTAGTTATAGTTCCTCTTTTCCTTTTATTTCTTTTGATTTTCTTTCATTTACACATGTGCTAAGAGATGGATGGTTGTGAATGGTGAATGGAGATGGAATGGGCGATTGGATGCCAATGGTTGTGTTGTGATGATTAAAATGGGGAGGGCATTGTTCCAATAATGAACATACATGCATGATCTGAGTAAAACCCATCTAGAAAAGCATGTTGTAGGGTAAATGAATAATGAACACACCATGTTTGATGAAATGCCAAGGTGAATAAAGTGAGCTGTAAATTAGGAAATGCATGCCTAATAAATTATGAATATTGCTAGGGCCTATGATAGTGTGTTTTCTTGCTTTCCCTAAATGATATGAATATTACATTGCTCAATCATTGATGTTATATGTGTTGTGAAATTACCCAAATGTCATATTTAAATTTAAATGCAAGTATGTACACGGTTCCCACGAGCACGGCATGCATGACATGATTTATCGAGGTTTTCAAGAATATGGTTGGAGGTGGGACATATCCTACGATATGTTTTACCTCGCTTTTCACAAGAAAACAAGAACCAACATTCCATGAGAGGTCTCCCCTCACTCACAAGTGCATATCATGAAGAAGGGCCTCCCTTCCCTCGCAAGTACAAACATATCATGAAGAAGGGTCTCCCTTCCCTCGCAAGTGCATTGCATAAAGAAGGGTCTCCCTTCCCTCTCAAGGCATCTCTCAAGTTCATCTCACAAGGATATCTCACAAGTGTATCTCACAAGTTACATGATCACAAGCAAGCACGCATGACATGCATGACATGACACGTATGACACGCTCGACAAGATCAAGTAAGACAAACACGACAAGCTTTCAAGTACGGAAAGATATTTCAAGTCAAGTCAAGTGCACATTGTTTTCAAGAGGTTTTATCGGCTTTCTACGAAATACAAGCATGATTATAAATTGCTTTACTTCCTTGTATGATATGAATTGTTTCCGTCTAACATATATGAATTGCTCCTGATTTATGTATTGCCATTTTTATGCTATAATTGTTGGTTAGTATTTAGTACCCGCTGAGTATTCCATGCTCAGCCGTACTTCTTATGTCGGCAGGTTCTGAGGGAGCTGCTGCTCCATTTGATGTTTGTGCTCCTGGTCCATGGGTGGAAGAGGAGTACGTCGAGGAACCTTTGGAGGAACCTCCAGTAGAGGGTTACCATTAGGTGGTTGTAGATTCTGAGTGGATTAGCTGTGGGTGAGATGAGAGATATACCTTCATGTATTTTGGCGGGTCTGTCCGCACTTTCTTTTGGATTTCTTTTGTGTAAACTTGGATTCGTAAATACATAGAGGTTTGTTTAGACTTCCGCTGTGTTATGTTAGAGTATGTTTCCTGTTTATATCCTCTATTGTATATGCTCTATGGATTTTGCAGGTTGGTTGTCAAGCAAGTCATGATTAGTCGTCCAAAGTTCACTCTAACTCCTAGGGTGGGTTTTGGGTCGCGACACGAATCTCCCTGGGCTGCCAACCTCCTTGATATGCAATGCACTTGTGAGCCAGAGGTTAGTACCCGAATGTCCCTGGGCTACCAACCTCCTTGTTATGAAATGCACTTGTGAGCCAGAGGTTAGTACCCGAATGTCCCTGGGCTACCAACCTCCTTGTTATTGTTGGATATATATGCCCTCGATAGCCAATAAGAGACTTTTCTATGTTGATTAAATAAGCATCATATTCACACAACCAATTATAAAAGGTATTTATATTAATTACTGTCTCATATGATGATAACATAAAGTTCCATAGGTAACATTGTAGGAAAATAATGCAAAGGTTGCGATGAGATATGATTTTCCGGTTCCTTGTAAACCTAATATTGTTCGAAGCCTCTAGAGTACTGGTTGGGCGCCGTACTTCATCATGGCTTGCACATGTGTAGTTCTATAAGATAGTGTGATGAATCTCATTCACAGAGAGTGGTGACTCTTGATTAACATGTGAGTATATGTAGCAAGTACATAATACTGAACGGGGTCACTAATGGATACCCTATGGAATACACTGTCAGATTGTATTAGGGTTATCCATTTGACAAATTGTCCTTAGACCTGAGAGGTTAACATCTTCTCAGACATCTGTCTATATGGCTTTGATATGCCAATCGGTAATGTCCAATACACAGGACTAACTCCGGGTACATTGGGTCATGTACACAATGTTTGGAGAAGTGTGTAAACACTCAATAAGGAATCCACAACTCCTTAATTGGAGATAATGATATGAAGGTGATACTTGTTGAACTGAACTGTTAAATCCAGTACTGGTGTTTTTCGGTAAAATGGTCTTTATCGAAGTTGATATTTTTAATATGGAAAAGTATATATAAATATATATGTCAGTTCTTTTCTAATGTTTCTTCAAAAGTGTTTTGGAGGTTCAGTTCATTAAAAAAGTAATCATGAGAAAGGGTTCTATTCATAAGCTAGGGACTAAGACAGTGGAATTGTTCCAATCCCGGAAGCTTACAAGTGATATCGGAATGTGGAAGGATTTATTTGTAAATATATTGTGAGATGGTACTTACAAGCAATTCTCTAATTTCTAGAGGTTAATCACATTGTGTTAATGGACATTAATTGTGATTGGTGGAAGTCCAGGGATATAGATAAAATTCTATAATCCTAATGGAGTGTAGGAAAGGTGTTTCCTAGTAACAATGCTTTAACAAAAAGGTTGAGTACCTGGTCCCACAACCGAAAATAGGAGATCCCTTTAGATCCCACACACAAGGACCTTCTTAAAGTATTTAATTTAATTATTAATTAAATTAATTAATTTCTCTAAGTAATCACTATATGGTATAGTGAAGCTCTAAAAGGTGGAATCACATTAGATGTGAAAAACCAAATGGGTAGGACCCATTGGGAATTATTATAAAAGAATAATTCAAGTGACCAAGAGGGTTTTGGAAACCCTTTAGGCGTGTGGAGTGGGACCCACCTAGGGTGGAACACCCACTTCAAGGAGGAATAATAATTGTTATTATTTTAATTAGTTTCTAATAACTAATATCCTTAATCGATAAGATTAGTTAGTTAGTTAGTTACTAATTAAAGATTCCCTAATTGCTAGGGATTCCATTAGTTAGTTACTAATTCAAGATTCCTTATTGGATAAGGATAAGATTAGTTACTAATGGATAAGGTTGGTTTCTTTTAAGATTAATCCTAATTGGATTAGGAGAATAATCAATAAAGAAAACTATTGAGGAATCCTAATTGGATTAGGATAAGGTTAATGAATTATAATTGGATTACAATTCAAGCAACCAAGAGGGAACTTATATAAAGGATTGGATGCCCATCCCTTTAAAGTATATAATTCTCCAGAATTTTTTTTTTCTCTCCCTCTCCTCAGGTTTAGGCCCAGCCCTCTCCCCCTTTGAGGGTGTACGGTCACCCTTCCCCTTCTTCCTTTTTGTTTGGTTTTTGATCTTGATGATCAAGAACAAGTTCTTTGAAGATCAAGATTGGATCTTGTTTGATCAAGAAAGGTTCTTGGATCAAAGAAAAGAAGAAAAGAAGAAAAGATAAAAGAGCATGAAATTTGGAAGGGCCATTAGTTTCCATTAAAGAAAGCTTTAAAGGAAAAAGAAGGTTCGTGTGAATCGACAGGAGACTTGACACTTGTGAAGTTTTGCGAGTACTATGCTAACGTGGATTTGACTTAACAATTTCAAAGTCGCAAAGGTGAATGTTATTCTAACCTTCATTGAATAAAATCAATTAGAATCTTAGTCAGATCTTGGGATTCGATGTATGCCCCCCAAGAACTGTGTTTCTAAAATTAAAAAGAGGCATACTTTCATTGGTATCAGAGCCTTGGCTATGCTTCTCTTTGATTTTTGATTTTAATCAAGATTTATATCAAGATTGCCTCCCCTATGAATTTTGGTAGCCCTAATGAATCAATCTTCTAGATTCTTGATTATTGGATAATCATTATTAGACTTAAGGGATCCCCCTTTAGTTATTGAGGGAGTAATCAAGCCCTTAGAAATTAGTGTGATGCTAATTTCAGTTTTGGATGATTTCAAAACCTCTCTTAATTCTATTAGGGATAGGTATATAGAGATATAAATTTGGTTAAAGCCCTTTAAGGATTCAGAGATCCTTTTTATATTAAATTAAATTGTTTAATTTATTCTTGTGAGCCCCGGGCAAGTTTTTCCTTTGATATATACCACTTAGATACCCATTGATATTTTGGCTAGCATATATAGATGAGATTTTATTTATTAAATGTTAATTAATAAATCTCATGGTGTTAGACACCCTTTCTTAAACATTCTTGGAGATTAAAGCTTATTTCGATTAAAATTGATTCATGGATTTTCGGATTTGTATTTGATTAGAAGAATCGATACAGTTTCGGTATTTCGGCCATAACTTTGTGACCGTAAGTCCGATTTAGGTCCGTCAGTACATCGTTTCGAAGCCGTTGAAAAGATCTACAACTTTTGTGAAAATATTTTTTCCAGAATCAATCGTTTTAAGGGTCAAAATTTGAGTTGAAAATCTAAAACGGGAAAAGAAGTTTTCTAAATTAATTTTCCAAGAGACTTTCAAATTTTTCCTAAATTCCATTATTTGATTTGAGAGCATGGGATGCTATTAAATCATTTAATAGGATATCAATTAATTAAATAGTTTAATTATTTGATTCGAGAGCACGGGCTGAGATTTAATTAAATTGTTTAATTATCTGCTTCGAGTCCACGGGCTATCATTTAATTAAATGTTAATTATGATATCTTTTATGGTTCCCTAAAAAGTTTATGGGAATAATACCATAATTATTGTAGTTAATTTGGATCAATTACATGTACTCAAAATTTTCAGCTACATAGTATTTATAAATTTTTATTTGATTAATAGTTAATCAAGTAATTACATAAATGCCATTGGTTGAGATACAGGGTTTTATCTCAAGTGAATTTTAATTGATAGAGAACACTTATTTTATGGACATTTAATACTAGTGTTTAGGGTATTATTTTATTTAATTGTTAAATCAAATAATCCCTAAAGCAGTTGGCCATTATGGAAAATTTTGAATTCACCTATTATTGATTTTGAATCAATATAAAGTGATATTAAAAATTAGCAATTTGCTTATTTTTATTTTGGTCTTTTAATAGTTATTAGATCAAAATAATATAGAAGGGATTAGATCCCTAGCCTAGTCGAATTTAATATGGTGTTTTCTATTTGTTTATCAATTGAGGAATGTGAGGATGAATTTTAGGGTTAGATTAAATTTTAGAGAAATTGTTTCTCTAAATGATTTTCTAAGCATTAAAGGAAAATTGTTTTCTTTTAATGATGATCTAAAAGCCCTAAGAATTCATTCTTGTCATGCTTGTTTTCTTTGCTCTACGTTTTTTCTATTAAATGTTAATAGAGACCTTAACCATATGGGAAAGAGTTTCCCTAAGGTTAACAAAACCCTTGTTGAGGTTATGGACTTTCTAAGTAATTTGTCATGCCATGTTATTATTCATAGTTGATGAATTGTTAATATATGTTCTTGTTGAATGGTGGATGGGTTCCATAATCCTGCCTTCTTCTCTCTCTATTCTCTTCTCTTTCTTCTTATGAGTTGTACTCCCCTTGAGCACCCTATTTTGGGTGGTTTCTCAAGGTTTCTTATTTTGAATATGATGTAATCTTAGTATTAGGAGTTGCTGATTTTTCTATGGAGAAATCAAATTGAAGATCAAAGATGATGGTGATCGCATGGAGAATAAATCTTGGAAGGCATTCTACAAGAGTAGTTGTAGGATTTCTAAGATAGCATGATCATGTGGACCCATTGTGTGGCTATATTATCTATTTCATGTGATGATTTGCTATAGCTTTTAGTTGCTTAGAAAAGTCCATTACCCTTGTGACAATGTGATTATCGTTTTTTGTGCAAATTTTGGATAATTGGATCAAACCCCACAATATGTGTTTTGTTAAAACATAAAAAGTTTGTGTTTAAATAAAACACATTATTATAGCCCTTTTAGAGATGATTTATGCAGTCCATGTTGAAATTTTTACGTGGAATATGTTACTTGCATGATTATGAGATAATTATGTCTTAATTAGCATAGATGTAAGCTAACAATATTCACGATTATGGGAAGTGCTTGAGTGACACTTATAGACCCTAGTAGAGGTCTTAGAGAGTTATTTAAAGACTTCCATAATTTCTTTTAGACTTAGGGTTGTTGAACCTTAATGTACTAAAAAATTCGTAGAGAATTAAAGGGTAATATAGTCCATTTTGACTTATGGGCTTTAGTGATGCACATGAACACTTTATAATTGTTATCTTGAACCCATGGTGCTTGGTATGACCAATGGTCCATCATATGGATGAATGAACCATCTAAAGTCCACTGATGTTAAAAATGACCTTTGTACCCTTGGATTAGATCCATTAAGATTTCTGGGGCTAGTGGGAGTTCATTGGAATTAGTTTGATCAAATTAAACAGAAATTTGATTTATTATCATGTGATGATTTTGTATATTATTTTATACATGTGATACAATTATAAATATTGTGAATGTTTTTGATATATGCATTAGATGTATAATTATTTATGATATTTTTTTTTCCCTCAAGAAAAATATTAAGTGAATTAAATGGGCTAATTTATCCTACGGGACAGTATTGCCCTTGACCTTCTATTATCAATAAGACTAGGAATTAATTAGCCTGAGTCTTGTCTTGCCAAAAGGTATTGACATAATTCAGTCTGAGTTAAACTCCTAGAGCTTTATTTCTATAGTAGATAGGTTTGTGTATGGCCTGATAGGGAGTGTCAACTAAAATGGGGGCACAGCCCTACTTGATCATATGACGAACTAGAATGATGGGTTTCACTTAACCAAGGAACATGGCGGCTGAAACAGTGACAGTCATGTTGTCCTTGGAGGTCGTAAGAAAATTGGGAATCACTGATTTACATAAGGAGTTATGCATGAGATGCTCAGTGATGGATAGTTACTATCCACCTTGTAGTGCATGTGTGGTACTATCCTAAAATGGAAGATTGCATGTGTATTATAAGGCACCCAATGCTCAGAACCACTTTATCAAGACTTTAATGAGAATCTCTTGACCAATTCAAAGTGTTTGAAATGGAAAAGAAATCTCAAGTTTGTGCTTACTATCTATAGAATTGCCCAAGTTCTTACTACTAATGGTAAATGTCATTTAAGATGTTTACAGAATACAATAGGGCTGCTAGGCAGTTTACTATATAAAAGGACAAGTAGACACCAAGTTGACTAGGGAAACCCAGTCACAAAGAATATGATAGAGATTATTGGATTCATAAATCCCAATTCTTGGTGCTGAGATAAATTGAAATAAATTTATCGGATAAGAGGATATGATCCTCGACAAACTCCTGGAGTCCTTTAATATGGTTATGTTGAACAAGTAGGAAATCAGATTGTCTGAAATCCCACATGTTGCATATGGCTAAGAACCTTTGAAGAGTTCAATGCTACTTGCAAAGATGTTCAAAAGAATTGGATTTTCAAAATCCCAAGCATTTATGCAAAGGAAAGAAATCCAAGATTTTCCATTGGAAAGGTATTCTAGTAGTATGGACAAAGGCTGTTCTGAGAAGAAAGGAAAGTATAAGGATTGTGCTTCATAGTGAAGCAATTGGTCATTGGATACAGGACAAACCTTTGGAAGGATTGTTCAGCTTGTATACTCATCAAGTCCAACTTAATTGTTGGAACCTCTAGCTCCTAATGCTTGGTATGATCTTGCATAAATGCAATAGTTGCATGTTTGTTAAGGAGAATGAGAAATTTAAGTAGATAAAACTTCTACTTGGGAATGGAACAAAAGTTGGATGATCGTGACCATATGAATCTTCCATTAAGAGGTAGCTAACTTTATTTCACATTCTTTGAAAAGTTCAAGGAATTCCGCATTGAAATAAAGAAACAGCTAGGTAAGTCTTCCATGATTGAGAAGAGTACCTCTCAATAGAAATTTCATAATTTACTCTCATTACATCTGTCTCAGATAATTCTCATAACAAACCATAGCATAATGGTGTTGTTAAATCGAATTATATTGGATATGATTTGATAGAAGATGAGCTTGGGATTCGCATTAGAGATCCTTAATCTCTATTCCTGGATAACAAAAGATATTTGTAAACAGGAATATAAGTTTCCTCATAGAGAAACTGAATCTAGAATTGTTCTAAAAGCGGAAGCCCAATAGACCAATAACTATGAGAATTGATAGAGATCAACTCTCTACTTTCACTATACCTAAATAGTACACTAGAACCCACAGTTCCCAGAATCTGTAGATGGACTAACTTTTATTTTGATGAAGTAATCAAACTGTTTGATTTTCATCTAAGAATGAAAGTATCCTTTGTGTGCAAATTGGTTAGTGAAAGCATAATTACTTTCCTGGCTCTATGCAAAGATAATATTCTTTTCATTATGAATGAAGTATGAATATTATTCTTCTCTTAGATTTGATCTAGCAATTATGCAATGAAGGACAATAACTTTGACAACATGTTTTCTTAGTCCTACATGGTTTAGAGACAAAAGAAAAATGGTATTATTATTCTCCCAATAACAATCATGTTTCTCTTAAATAAATGATATCATGAGAAAGTATACTTGTACTAAACCGGATATTTATCACATGTTGATGTGATAAGATATTGGTTAGATTAGTCCGGAGCATTGTACAATGATAAAGTACAAGCATGTTAACTTCTGAAAATGACTATTGGACAGTATCATTTTTGTTTAGTCTTTTAAGACTATGGTTATTAATAATAAATTTGCAAGAGTTGCAAGTGTTATTGCATCACTACAATAGTTGTGGTAAAGCAGACATGACAGACTCATACATATTAAGTTATGTCTCAATTGGTGTTTGAGAAACATCACTGAGAAGATGGGTATTACATCTAATTGGCTTAGAGTGCAAGTGGGAGATTGTTGGACATATATGCCCTCGAAAGCCAATAAGAGACTTTTCTATGTTGATTAAATAAGCATCATATTCACACAACCAACTATAAAGGGTATTTATATTAATTACTGTCTCATATGATGATGACAAAAGTTCCATAGGTAACATTGTAGGAAAATAATGCAAAGGTTGCGAGGGGATATGATTTTCCGGTTCCTTGTAAACCTAATATTGTTCGAAGCCTCTAGAGTACTGGTTGGGCATCGTACTTTATCATGGCTTGCACATGTGTAGTTCTATGAGATAGTGTGATGAATCTCATTCACAGAGAGTGGTGACTCTTGACTAACATAGAGTATATATAGCAAGTATATAATACTGAACGGGGTCACTAGTGGATACCCTATGGAATACACTGTCAAATTGTATTAGGGTTATCCATTTGACAAATTGTCCTTAGACTGAGAGGTTAACATCTTCTCAGGCATCTGTCTATATGGCTTTGATGTGCCAATCGGCAATGTCCAATACACAGGACTAACTCCGGGTATGTTGGGACATGTACACAATGTTTAGAGAAGTGTGTAAGCACTCAATATGGAATCCACAACTCCTTAATTGGAGATAATGATATCAAGGTGATACTTGTTGAACTGAACTGTTAAATCCAGTACTGGTGTTTTTCGGTAAAATGGTCCTTATCGAAGTTGATATTTTTAATATGGAAAAGTGTATATAAATATATATGTCAGTTCTTTTCTAATGTTTCTTCAAAAGTGTTTTGGAGGTTCAGTTCATTGAAAAAGTAATCATGAGAAAGGGTTCTATTCATAAGCTAGGGACTAAGACAGTGGAATTGTTCCAATCCCGGAAGCTTACAAGTGATATCGGAATGTGGAAGGATTTATTTGTAAATATATTGTGAGATGGTACTTACAAGCAATTCTCTAATTTCTGAAGGTTAATCACATTGTGTTAATGGACATTAATTGTGATTGGTGGAAGTCCAGGGATATAGATAAAATTCTATAATCCTAATGGAGTGTAGGAAAGGTGTTTCCTAGTAACAATGCTTTAACCAAAAGGTTGAGTACTTGGTCCCACAACCAGAAATAGGAGATCCCTTTAGATCCCACACACAAGGACCTTCTTAATGTATTTAATTTAATTATTAATTAAATTAATTAATTTCTCTAAGTAATCACTATATGGTATAGTGAAGCTCTAAAAGGTGGAATCACATTAGATGTGAAAAACTAAATGGGTAGGACCCATTGGGAATTATTATAAAAGAATAATTCAAGTGACCAAGAGGGTTTTGGAAACCCTTTAGGCGTGTGGAGTGGGACCCACCTAGGGTGGGACACCCACTTCTAGGAAGAATAATAATTTTTATTATTTTAATTAGTTTCTAATGACTAATATCCTTATTAGATAAGGTTAGTTAGTTAGTTAGTTACTAATTAAAGATTCCCTAATTGTTAGGGATTCCATTAGTTAGTTACTAATTCAAGATTCCTTATTGGATAAGGATAAGATTAGTTACTAATGAATAAGGTTGGTTTCTTTTAAGATTAATCCTAATTGGATTAGGAGAATAATCAATAAAGGAAACTATTGAGGAATCCTAATTGGATTAGGATAAGGTTAATGAATTAAAATTGGATTACAATTCAAGCAACCAAGAGGGAACTTATATAAAGGATTGGATGCCCAGCCCTTTAAAATATATAATTCTCCGGATTTTTTTTTTCTCTCCCTCTCCTCAGGTTTACGCCCAACCCTCTCCCCCTTTGAGGGTGTACAGTCACCCTTCCCCTTCTTCCTTGTTGTTTGGTTTTTGATCTTGATGATCAAGAACAAGTTCTTTGAAGATCAAGATTGGATCTTGTTTGACCAAGAAAGGTTCTTGGATCAAAGAAAAGAAGAAAAGATAAAAGAGCATGAAATTTGGAAGGGCCATTAGCTTCCATTAGAGAAAGCTTTAAAGGAAAAAGAAGGTTCGTGTGAATCGACAGAAGACTTGACACTTGTGAAGTTTTGCGAGTACTATGCTAACGTGGATTTGACTTAACAATTTCAAAGTCGCAAAGGTGAATGTTATTCTAACCTTCATTGAATAAAATCAATTAGAATCTTAGTCAGATCTTGGGATTCGATGTATGCCCCCCAAGAACTGTGTTTCTAAAATTAAAAAGAGGCATACTTTCAGTTATATTGCTTCATTTCAATGCTATTTTTCTTATGTTGCTAATATTGCCTTAAATCGATATTGTGTGTTGTGTTCCTTGTTGTTGTGTTTTACAATTGCTATTGTTAACTAGTAGCTTGTACTCGCTAAGTATTCTATACTCAGTCGTACTTTTAAGTCGGTAGGTACCGAGGAAGCCCTTAACCATGAGCCTTGGATTGAGGAAGAGTATGTAGAGGAGAGAGAGCCTCCTATCCCCATGCAAATGCAGGAGGATAGGGACCGTGATGTCTGGCCATACCTAGATTACTGTTGATAGGAGGGGCAGTGAGACTTGGCTTATTTTGTATTTTGATAGGAAAGCATGTCCACCTTTACCTTGATATGTTTTGTATATATACACTTGGAATACAGACCACCTTATATAGAAAGAAAAAATTTGATTTACGCTTCCGAACTTATGTTATACCTTCCGCACTCTGATTATTATTGCTATTGCATTATGTTAGCCTTGTTCATTACAGGATAGTTTGGCAGGTACGCATAGTCACCTCTAAAGTATCCTTTAAATCGTAGGGGGTATTTTGGGGTGCGACATGTAGGGAGTTGGTTGGATCCCTACAATTTAGGAGTTAGTTACATCCCTTTAATTTTCGGAATTCTTTTAGGAAAAGGAATCCCAAATTAGATATTTTATAACAACTAATTAATTATGAAATAATTAGGAGTCTATTAAATTAGAAACTCCCAGGGATAGGTATCTTTATTGGATAATGATTAGGAAATCTAGATGTGGATAAGATCCATATCTATATAACCCCAACACTAAACCATGAGCCAAAGAAGAATTATTATTATTGAAAAAAAAAATTTGAAAAATTCTTCTCCAAGCAAACCGTGTGGGGTGGGGGAGATATTATTAATTCCCCAGAATTTTTGTGAGCTTATAGAGGGGAGAATAGAAAAACCCAAAGGGTAATTTTTGTGTGAGTCAAGGGTGTAGAGCCCCGGAACCCAAGTTCACTGTTCTAGGAATAGTGTCAGTGAATAGTGCCTTGTGTGTGTGTGAAAAAGCTTAAGGTCTTCCATTTTGCTCTTGGTAGTGTGGTGAGCTAAGTGAAGATTATAGGTGAGTGTATTGAGTCTCAAGAGAGAGTATAAAGATACTCTAAGTGGGTAAAAGAAAAGGGTATAAAATACTTTAAGTGGTTAATGGGTTGTAAGTGAAGAGTGCTAGTGCATGAGGCATAAAGAGGCTAGGTGTGACGCCCCGAACCCGCGCCTAGGGAATCAAGTTCCGAGATGCGTGTCCGTTCGTCAAATCATGCAAGCGGAAGACTTTACCCGCGAAAATACGGGAAATTTAAACATTTATCAAATGCTTCCAAAAAGCAAATAACACCTGTCATCACAATAATCATCATACAAACCATATACCTGTATTATTTACATCAAGTTTGTTTTACAAAAGTAGGCGTATCTATCACGCCAGGTACAACTTGTACAAGCTTCCAAAATATCCAGATAGATTTTTCACTTACTGGTCAGCAGCTCCAAGATCTGCTGACACAAAAAGTCAGTGAGCTATGAAGCCCAATAAAACCACAATCCTTCTAAACTATTTTCCACATAATAACACACATCAATAATGATATAATAAGCAGTTCAATTTGCATGTTACAATAAAATAGAACAGTATATAATAAATTGTGACCCAAGGTCACTTAGGGTTACGTCACCCTAACAGAGGTTCCCGACCTCACATTACTTTTTAATTATGAGGTTCAGTTATGAATGTATTATATTACCAAATTATTGTTTTGATCATCAATCATGTTTCATTTCGAGTCCTAAGACTCTATTAATTGGCCACAGCCCACAAATGTTTAGCTTAAAGTCTCTAAATCATAACCATAATACATTGAGTCATTTAGACTCACACACGCTGTTCCGGCTTTCACCCGAACATGACAAAACCTTGGGTATACCAACCCAACTCACCTGGAATCCGATGATTCCATACCGAACTATGAGTCCACCAACTCAAACAAATACACCAACTCTGAGTATACCAACTCAGACCACTTCGTATCCGAAGCTTACATACACAACGTGGGCATTCACCCAATAAGAACATTTTTCCATTCAATTGACTGGCCACATCTACCGTGTATTCGCCGCCATCGCCCTAGGTATCAGTTATAAAGGAACCCCGACCAACCTGCCTACCGTCATCTTCTGGCTAGTCTACGGAGGAACCCCGACATCTATACCAATGCCGACATCTCCTGACGTTCCACCAAGAAGGGACCACGATAGACACGGTGCTGACATCTTCTAACCCACCCAGAAAGGAACCCTGGACTATACACTATCTGATGTTTAGCCACTTTAAACTCCCTAGGACACCGACATCTCCTGACTACCAGTCACGGAGGAACCACGGGCCATGCAGGACACCGCCACTCCTGACCTAGTCCAAGAGGCACCACGGACGACCTAGACAAATAGACCGACATCTCCCGACTATCAGTCACGGAGGAACCTCGGGCCTTACTGAGCACCGTCTCTCCTGACTTAGTCAAAGAGGAACCACGGACTATACTGAACCCTGGTTAGATTTTCTAACCACAGGTTAACCCAGTTAACCCAAGCCTCGCTTGATTAACTGAAATACTTGGGCCTCGCGCCCGTGAACCAACTCCGGTAACACACCGTCCCGTTAGGGAGCGTTTCCAGACTAATGGATGTCTCCATAGCCTTACAAGACATGCAAAACAACTTTTCGTCACCCTAGGGTGGCGATACAATTTACCCGGGACCCGACCTGGGCTCCTGAGGGACCACATAAAATCACAACATCACATAGGGGTCTCCGCCCCTTTTTCATTCATGTTAAAAGACATGCATATACATCACATGAAATAATATAGCAAAATAAGCAGAAAAAGTGAAGAAAAGAGAGGGGTTTTACTGTTTCACGCGTTTCGAGGCCTCGTAGGCAAAAACAGATGTCACCAACGTGTTCCCAACGACGATCAACCCCAGGGTAGAGCGCATGCAACTTTCTCTCTCCACTTTCTCTCTCTACCTTTTTTTTTCTCTCTCTACACGCAAAACGAGACGCCGGAGAGAAAATCGGACGCCGCCAACGCGTCGGGGACGTCGAAAAACCTCAAGGACCCACTTCTCTCTTCTTTTTCTCTCCTCTTTCTCTCTCTTCCTTTCTCTCTCCTCACTCTCTCTCTAAAATCTGCTGTGGCAGAATCTCCCCCTCTGTTTACAGAACGTAAATAATGGAAAAGGCTGGCCTCCTTATATATAGATAAGGTCATGTGCTATGCACATGACCATATTTAATGGTCCCGTTGACCAAGTCAACGGTTGACCCATTTGACTATTTTTTTTTCTCTTATGTACATGACCATAAAATCTGCTATGCAATAGACCCATCGAGATACATACTCTGCAATTTCTCTCTTCATGCCGTTCCACCAGTAGTTATTCTTCATATCCGGATACATCTTTGTACTTCCGGGGTGCACCGCAAAACAAGATCGATGTGCCTCATTGAGCAGTTCATTCTTCAACTCAGGATTTCTAGACACACAGATTCGACCTTTGAATCGAAGTATTCCATCTTCAAATTCTTCAAAATCACCCATTTTTCCTTGAAGAATCTTATCTCTGATAACTTTGATCTCCTGATCTTCCAACTGTGCTTCTTGAATCTTTTGTAATAACACTGGCTTGGCCTGAATACTAGCCAACTTGGCACTATTACCCTGGAATCCTAGACTCAGATTCCAACTCTTGAATTCTTCAATCATCTTCCATCGCTCGGCCCTCATATATGCTACAGATCCAACTGTCTTTCTACTCAGGGCATCAGCAACCACGTTACCCTTACCAGGATGATACTGGATTACATAATCATAATCCTTCAAGAATTCCATCCATCTACGCTGTCGCATATTGAGTTCCTTTTGGAAGAATAGATACTTTAAACTCTTGTGATCACTATAGATCACCAACTTCTCTCCATACAGATAATGTCTCCAAATTTTTAGTGCGAATACTACCGCAGCTAACTCCAGGTCATGCGTGGGATAATTCCGTTCGTGAATCTTGAGTTGTCTCGAACCATAAGCAATGACCTTTTTATTTTGCATTAAGACACAACCGAGTCCCTTACTGGAAGCATCGCAATACACCTCAAATCCTCCAGATCCTGAGGGAGTTGTCAATACTGGAGCGGTTGTTAATCTCTTCTTTAATTCTTGAAAGCTTTGCTCCCGAGATGCCGTCCATTCGAACTTCACATCTTTCTTAGTCAATTCCGTTAATGGAGCTGCTATCTTCGAGAAACCTTCTACAAATCTGCGGTAGTACCCAGCCAATCCCAGAAAACTTCGAACTTCAGTAACAGTGGATGGCCTTGCCCAATCGGTTACTGCCTGAATCTTGGAAGGATCAACAGATATTCCATTTCTTGACACAATATGTCCAAGAAAGGCTACTTCTTCCATCCAAAACTCGCACTTGGAGAACTTAGCATATAGCAGATTATCTCTTAATGTCTGTAGCGTAATCCTCAAGTGCTCAGCGTGCTTCTCATGACTAGGTGAGTACACCAAGATATCATCAATAAATACCACAATAAACTGATCCAAGTACGGCCTGAAAAGAGGATTCATCAACTCCATAAAGGCCGCAGGCGCATTTTTCAGTCCAAAAGGCATCACCAAGAACTCGTAGTGACCATACCGAGTTCGGAATGCTGTCTTCTGAATATCTTCTTCTTTGACCCTCAATTGGTGATATCCGGACCGTAAATCAATCTTTGAAAACACTTGGGCGCCTTGCAACTGATCAAATAGATCATTGATCCTGGGGAGAGGATGTAGAGCCCCGGACCTTTTTACAGTTAATGAATGACACTCTCGTTGTCATTTTGCCCATAAAGAGGTATAATCAATAAATAAGGAAGAAATTAGAAATTTCTGAAATGTCAGGAATGTTCCTTTTCGAATTACGAGCCCAACGCAAGTTGAATCATCAAAATCGGACAAACGGGTCAAAAGATATGGCCAAAACAGTCTGGGCTTGCAGGCAATCGTAGCTCGGTTTTGCGCTGAGGACGTGGCTCGGTTATGCCCTGAGGACGTAGCTCGGTTATGGGCTAAGGACGTAGCTCGGAATGCACTAAGGACGTGCTCAGACAACGTACTCCGATAACGTATACGCTGTGCGTCCGTTGTACAGCTCACAAAGAGTACGTTGTGCAGCTCACAACGGTACGTTGTACAGCTCACAACGGGTACGTTGTACAGCACCACGGGCACGCTGTACATAAGACAACGAACAACGTGTTCAGCACTGTCCACAACGGACAACGTGTTTGGCACTGTTCACAGCTCAACGAGCTCAGCACTATGCACAACACAACGGACAAGGTGTTCGGCACTATCCACAACGAACAATGAGCTCAGCACAACGAGTTAGCACTGTTCACAGCACAACGTGTTTGGCACTGTTCACAGCACAACGTGTTTAGCACTGTTCACAGCTCAACGTGCTCGGTTCTCGCGTTTTGCAGAATATTCAGTAAGGGCATTAGGGTCTTTTGGTCGGTTCACTCTTACCTTAAGAGTTTAACCCGAGCCTTTAGGGCTTCATTTTCGACACTTAGAGAGATTGGGAGATAAGAAGAGAGGAGAGGGCGATTCCTAAACCTAGGGTTTCCATTTTGGAGAGAAATCAAGGGTTTCGAGACCCTAGATCACTTCAAGTCTGGTTTTTCTCCAAGATCTCGGCTCAAGCACTCTTGGAGAGCGTTCTCCAAGCTAGGGCAGCAGCTACACAGTCGTTTTGGAAAGGGGTTTCTTCCTCATTTCTTCAAGGTCGGTACTTCTTGTTACCCTCCTAGTTATAGTTCCTTCTTTTACTTCATTTCTCTTTATTTTCTTTTACTTACACATGTGTTATGAGATGGATGGTTGTGAATGGTGAATGGAGATGGAATGGGCGATTGGATGCCAATGGTTGTGTGTGATGAACAAATGGGGAAGGGCATTGTTCCAAATAATGAACATACATGTATGATTTGAGTAAAACCCACCTAGAAAAGCATGTTGTAGGGTAAATCCATAATGAACACACCATGTTTGATGAAATGCCAAAGTGAATAAAGTGAGTTGTAAATTAGTAAATGCATGCCTAATAAATTCTGAATATTACTAGGGCCCATGATAGTGTGTTTCCTGCTTTCCCTAAATGATATGAATATTACATTGCTCAATCATTGATGCTATGTGTTGTGAAATTACCCAAATGTCACATTTAAATTTAAATGCAAGTATGTACACGGTTTCCACGAGCACGGCATGCATGACATGATTTATCGAGGTTTCCAAGAACATGGTTAGAGGTGGGACATATCCTACGATATGTTTTGCCTCGTTTTTCACAAGAAGACAAGAACCAACATTCCACGAGGGGTCTCCCCTCACTCACAAGTGCATATCATGAAGAAGGACCTCCCTTCCCTCGCAAGTACATACATATCATGAAGAAGGGTCTCCCTTCCCTCGCAAGTGCATTGCATAAGAAGGGTCTCCCTTCCCTCTCAAGGCATCTCACAAGTGTATCTCACAAGTTACATGATTACAAGCAAGCATGCATGACATGACACGACATACAAGAATCAAGCAAGATAGACAAGACAAGCTTTCAAGTACGAAAAGATATTTCAAGTCAAGTCAAGTGCACGATGTTTTCAAGAGGTTTTATCGGTTTTCTACGAAATACAAGCATGATTATAAATTGCTTTACTTCCTTGTATGATATAAATTGTTCCTGTTCAATATATGCAATTTGTTTCCTACTTTATGTATGTTATCCGTATGCTATGACTGTTGGTTAGTGCTTAGTACCCGCTGAGTATTCCATGCTCAGCCGTACTTCTTATGTCGGCAGGTTCTGAGGGAGCTGCTGCTCCATTTGATGTTTGTGCTCCTGGTCCATGGGTGGAAGAGGAGTACATCGATGAGCCTTTGGAGGAACCTCCCGTAGAGGGTTATCAGTAGGTGGTGTTAGATTCTGAGTGGATTAGCTGTGGGTGAGATGAGAGTTAGATTTATGTATTTTGGCGGGCATGTCCGCACTTTCTTATGGTTACCTTTTGTATAAACTTGGATTTGCGTATGTATATACATAGGGGTTTGGTAGACTTCCGCTGTGCTATGTTAGAGTATGTTTCCGTTGTTTATATCCTCTATTGTATATGCTCTGTGGGTTTTGCAGGTTAGTTGTCAAGCAAGTCATGATTAGTCGTCCAAAGTTCACTCTAACTCCTACGGTGGGTTTTGGGTCGCGACAGAGGATACTTATTTTTGATCATCGCTTGATTCAGCAGACGATAATCTATACACAGGTGCAGACTCCCGTCTTTCTTTCGGACAAATAACACCGGTGCTCCCCATGGTGAAACACTAGGACGGATCAAGCCCTTATCTAATAGGTCTTGCAACTGAATCTTCAGTTCTTGCAACTCAGCCGGAGCCATCCGATACGGTGTTTTAGATATCGAGTCTACACCCGGAGTAACATCGATTGTAAAATCGATTTCTCTAGTAGGAGGGAGTCCTGGTAATTCATCAGGAAACACATCTCGAAACTCTCTGACCACCGGGGTATTCCCTAAAGTGTCATCTTCATCTTTATCGACCACCACTGCAGCTAAATACCCAGTACACCCCTTGTCTAGAAGGTGACATGCTTTAATTGCTGATATTAGCTTGAGTGCTTGACCTCGGATAATCCCCTGCATTTCGAACTCTGGGATGTCCGGAATTCGAAATATCACTTTCTTGGCATTACAATCTACCACTGTATGGTAATTAGCCAACCAATCCATCCCTAGGATAACATCATAATCCTTCATGTCTAACACGATCAGATCTACTAACATCCGTACACTATTGACAAGTATGGGACACCTATCATAGACTGTTTTTGTGCACAGAACTTTCCCTGATGGTGTAGATACAGACATCATGCTTTTGAGTGTATCAGGCTTGTAACTTATGTATTTAGAAAAACGAGTAGAGACAAACGAATGTGTAGCACCAGTGTCAATCAAAGCATAAGCAGGTACTTGAAATACTAAAAGTTTACCTTCGATGACACCTTCGGTCTACTGTGCCTCTTCCTGGGTAATTGCAAACACTCTTCCTTTTCCGCCTTCCAACGCTAGTGGTTGAGCCTTAGGGCAATCCTTCTTGAAGTGTCCAGGCTTTCCGCACTGGAAGCAAACCTTCGCTCTACAGTCCTTGGTCAAATGGCCCTGACCACATTTCTCCCCAATCTTCCTGTAGACCCTTGGTTTTTCATGTCCTCGAACTTTCTTTTTCCAGTAAACTGCAGGTTATTCTCCTTTGTCCAGGGCTTCCCAACTGTCCCTTTGCCTTTGCCAACACTAGACTGTGCCAGTTCTTCATACACTCGCTCTACTCTGAGTGCTCTATCTAATATCTCTGAGAAGGAGGTCAATCATTGAGCTGCCAATTTCCCTCTGATAGCCGGCTTCAATCCTTCTTCAAATTTCTCAACCCTCCACTGCTCATCCTCGACAAATCTCGTAGCGAACCTCGAGAGTTGATTAAACTTTTGTTCATACTCGCTATGTCGCGACCCGAAACCCACCCTAGGAGTTAGAGTGAACTTTGGACGACTAATCATGACTTGCTTGACAACTAACCTGCAAAACCCACAGAGCATATACGATAGAGGACAAAACAACGGAAACATGCTCTAACATGGTATAGCGGAAGTCTACCAAACCTCTATGTATATACATAATCAATCCAAGTTTATACAAAAAGAATCCAAAGAAAGTGCGGACATGCCCGCCAAAATACATAAATCTGACTCTCGTCTCACCCACAGCTAAACCACTCAGAATCTAATCACCACCTACTAATAACCCTCTACGGGAGGTTCCTCCAAAGGCTCCTCGACATACTCCTCTTCCACCCATGGACCAGGAGCACAAACATCAAATGGAACAGCAGCTCCCTCAGAACCTGCCGACATAAGAAGTACGGCTGAGCATGGAATACTCAGCGGGTACTAAATACTAACCAACAATTATAGCATAGAAATGACAACACATGATCAGGAGTAATTCATATATGTCAAATGGAAACAATTCATATCATACAAGGAAGTAAAGCAGTTTATAATCATGCTTGAAATTCGTAGAAAGCCGATAAATCCTCTTGAAAACATCGTGCACTTGACTTGACTTGAAATCTCTTTTCGTACTTGAAATCTTGTCTTGTCTATCTTGCTTGATTCTTGTATGCCGTGTCATGTCATGCATGCTTGCTTGTGATCATGTAACTTGTGAGATGCACTTGTGAGGGAAGGGAGACCCTTCTTTATGCAATGCACTTGCGAGGGAAGGGAGACCCTTCTTTATGATATGTATGTACTTGCGAGGGAAGGGAGACCCTTCTTCATGATATGTACTTGTGAGTGAGGGGAGACCCCTCGTGGAATGTTGGTTCTTGTCTTCTTGTGAAAAGCGAGGTAAAACATATCGTAGGATATGTCCCACCTCTAACCATGTTCTTGTCAACCTCGATAAATCATGCCATGCATGCCGTGCTCGTGGGAACCGTGTACATACTTGCATTTAAATTTAAACATGACCATTGGGTAATTTCACAACACATATAGCGTCAAAGATTTAAGCAATTCAATATTCATAGCATTTAGGGAAAACAGGAAACACACTATCATAGGCCCTAGCAATATTCAGAATTTATTAGGCATGCATTTCTTAATTTACAGCTCACTGTATTCACCTTGGCATTTCATCAAACATGGTGTGTTCATTATGGATTTACCCTACACATGCTTTTCTAGATGGGTTTTTCTCAAATCATACATGTACATTCATTATTGGAACAATGCCCTTCCCCATTTGTTCATCACACACAACCATTGGCATCCAATCGCCCATTCCATCTCCATTCACCATTCACCATTTACCATTCTCCATTCACCATTCATCCATCTCATAGCATATGTGTAAATGAAAGGAAATCAAAAGAAAAGAAGGGGAAAGAGGAACTATAACTAGGAGGGTAGTAAGAAGCACCGACCTTGAAGAAATGAGGAAGAAACCCTCTTTCCAAATGACTGTGAGTTGCTGCCCTAGCTTGATTCGTGAGCTCCACGAATGCTTGCACCGAAATCTGGAAGAAAACGGGCTTGAGGTTGATCTAGGGTTTCAAACCCTTTGATTTCTCTCCCAAATGGAAACCCTAGGTTGGAATCGCCTTCTCCTCTTTCTTCTATACTCTCAAACTCTCTAAGTGTCGAATGATGCCCTAAAGGCTCAGGTTAAACTCTTAAGGTAAGAGTGAACTGACCAAAAGACCGAAATACCCTTACTGGGATTTCTGTGAATAGTACTGTGAATAGTGCCAACTCGTGGTGCTATGAATAGTGTCAACTCGTGGTCCGTGAATAGTGCCAACTCGTGGTGCTGTGAATAGTGTCAACTCGTGGTCCGTGAATAGTGCCAACTCGTGGTGCTTGTGAATAGTGCCACTCGTGGTCCGTGAATAGTGCCAACTCGTGGTGCTTGTGAATAGTGCCACTCGTGGTGCTTGTGAATAGTGCCACTCGTGGTCCGTGAATAGTGCCACTCGTGGTGCTTGTGAATAGTGCCACTCGTGGTGCTTGTGAATAGTGCCACTCGTGGTCCGTGAATAGTGCCACTCGTGGTGCTTGTGAATAGTGCAAACTCGTGGTGCTTGTGAATAGTGCCACTCGTGGTGCTTGTGAATAGTGTCACTCGTGGTGCCGTGAATAGTGCCACTCGTGGTCCGTGAATAGTGCCAACTCGTGGTGCTTGTGAGTAGTGCCACTCGTGGTCCGTGAATAGTGCCAACTCGTGGTGCTTGTCAAGGGTGACGAACCCGTTGTCACGGCGTCTCATGTACAGCGTGCCCGTGGTGAGTTGTACAACGTGCCCGTGGTGAGTTGTACAACGTACCCGTGGTGAGCTGTACAACGGATGCACACAGTATACGTTTTCCTACAGGTACAGACTGTTTTGGCCATATCTTTTGACTCGTTCGTCCGATTTTGACGATTCAACTTGCGTTGTGTTCGTACTTCGAAGAGGAACAATTCTGACATTTCGAAATTTCCAAATTCTTCCTCATTTATTAATCATACCTCTTAGAAGGCAAGATGACAACGAAAGTGTCATGTATTAAGCATGAAAAAGTCTGGGGCTCTACATCCTCCCCCCCTTACAAAAATTTCGTCCTCGAAATTCGGACACTACTTGCATTACAAATCAAAAAGAACATTACATGTCATATACAGACTTCACACAGAAACTCATTCAAGTAATTCTGGGTACTTTGCTTTGACTTCGGCTTCACGCTCCCATGTAGCTTCTTCCCGAGCATGGTGTTGCCATTGCACAAGAACCAAAGGGATTGTCTTGTTGCGAAGCACTTGATTCCTTCGATCTAAAATCTGGACTGGCTTTTCAATCAAGGTGAGGTCCTCTCGAATCTCCAACTGTTCCAAGTCTATGACATGCGAAGGATCCGCAAGATACTTCCGAAGCATGGACACATGGAAGACGTTATGAACTGCAGCCATGTGAGGTGGAAGAGCTACTCGATAAGCAACTTCACCAACCCGTGTGATAATCTCAAAAGGCCCAACATACCGAGGACTGAGCTTGCCTCGCTTCCCAAATCTCATGATCCCTTTGCTAGGAGATACTTTCACAAAAACTTGATCCCCTACTTGAAATTCCAAGTCCCTACGGCGTGTGTCCGCATAACTTTTCTGGCGATCTTGAGCGGCTTTCAATCGATCCCGGATGATCTTAACTGTGTTTGCAGTTTGCTCAATCAACTCCGGACCAAGCACTTTCCTTTCTCCTACCTCATCCCAATAGAGAGGAGACCTACAACTTCGCCCATACAAGGCCTCAAATGGTGCCATTTGAATACTTGCCTGATAGCTGTTATTATAAGCGAATTCAACCAAAGGCAAGTGCTCTTCCCAACTGCCTTTGAAATCTAACATACAAGCTCGAAGCATGTCTTCAATGACTTGGTTCACTCTCTCGGTTTTTCCATCCGTTTGTGGATGAAAGGCGGTGCTGAAATCAAGTTGGAAACCCATAGCCTCTTGGAAACTTTTCCAAAATCTTGACGTGAATCTTGGATCCCGATCTGACACAATACTGACTGGCACCCCATGTAGTCTAACTACTTCCTTGATGTATAGTGCAGCCAACTGACTAGAGTTGAAGGTAGTACGGTAGGGTAAGAAATGAGCGGACTTTGTCAAACGATCCACTACTACCCATATCGCATCTGAGCCCCTTGCCGTCTTTGGCAAGCCAACTATGAAATCCATGGATATGTTCTCCCATTTCCACTCGGGAATAGGAAGGGAATGCAATAGACCGGCGGGTCGCATGTGTTCTGCTTTCACTTGTTGACACACCAAGCACCGTGCTACATATTCCGCAACATCCCTCTTCATATTCCGCCACCAAAAGTGACTCTTGAGGTTTCGGTACATCTTTGTACCCCCTGGATGCACTGTGTACTTCGAACGATGTGCCTCATCCATGATCTCTCGTCGAAGATCTGCGTTGGCCGGAACACACAACCTTCCTTTGAATGTGATAGCACCCCGACTAGTGAGAGAGAAGTCCTCACTACCCTTAGCAACTTCCTTGTCCCGATAAGCCGACAATTCAGCATCCATGTCTTGATATTCTTGGATCAAATCTATAATGTACGGCCGAACCGTAACATTTGCCAAGGTAGGACCACGAACAGAGTCATTCACACTGATGTCCAGATTTGCCAAATCTTCTAGTAGCTTCCATTCTTGAACCAACATATGTGCTAACAACCCTTGAGGTCTTCTACTCAAAGCATCTGCCACTACATTTGCTTTACCCGGGTGGTATTGAATGGTACAATCATAGTCTTTCAAAAATTCCATCCAACGCCGTTGCCTTAGATTCAGCTCCTTTTGGGAAAAGAGATACTTGAAACTCTTGTGATCAGTGAACACATAGAACTCCACCCCATAAAGGTAATGACGCCAAATCTTAAGTGCAAACACGACCGCCGCAAGCTCCAAGTCGTGCGTGGGATAATTCTTCTCATGCTCCTTCAACTGCCTTGATGCATAGGCAATGACTTTCTTGTGTTGCATAAGCACACATCCAAGTCCAACGTGTGAGGCATCACTGTACACCTCATACCCAAGAGGTCCGGATGTCACTGTAAGGACAGGAGCTGTAGTAAGCCTCTTCTTCAGTTCCGTGAAACTGATCTCGCACTTATCACTCCATACAAACTTGGCATTCTTCCTTGTCAGGTAAGTGAGCGGTGCTGCAAGGCTAGATAAACCCTCTACGAATCTCCTGTAGTAGCCTGCCAACCCAAGAAAGCTGCGTATCTCGGTAACACTCTTGGGCCTCGCCCAACTCATAACTGCTTCGATCTTCTTCGGATCCACCGAGATACCTTCTGCAGAAACCACGTGGCCTAGGAATGCCACCTCTTCCAACCAAAACCTCACACTTGCTAAGTTTGGCGTATAGCTTGTGTTCTCTTAGCATTTCCAAAGCAAGGCATAGGTCGCGTGTGTGATCTTCCCGTGTCTGGGAATAGACCAAGATGTCATCAACAAATACAATCACGCACCTATCAAGGTATGGCCGGAACACCCGATTCATCAAATCCATAAAGGCTGTCGGCGCGTTCGTGAGTCCAAAAGGCATCACCAAGAACTCGTAGTGCCCATACCGAGTCCTGAAAGCAGTTTTGGGAACATCTTCCACCTTAATCTTCAACTGGTGATAACCCGATCGAAGATCTATCTTCGAGAAAAATCTCGCTCCCTTCAACTGATCGAACAAGTCATCAATCCTAGGCAAGGGATACCTATTCTTTATGGTGACTTTGTTCAATTGTCGGTAATCGACACACATCCGCATCGAGCCATCTTTCTTCTTAACAAACAACACCGGGGCACCCCACGGTGAGACACTTGGTCGAATGAAACCAAGGCCTTGTAATTCCTCCAACTGAGTCTTCAACTCCTTGAGTTCAATAGGGGCCATTCTATATGGAACTCTGAAAACAGGAGCTGTGCCTGGTGCAAGCTCGATCACAAACTCAATCTCCCTATCTGGAGGCAATCCTGGCAACTCTTCTAGAAATACATCCAGGAATTCACTCACAACCGGAATAGTCGATGAGTCCTTTGCTTCAGGGTTAGCTAAGCTCAACGCCGCAAAGCGGGCAATGTCTCTACTTCTCAACCCTCGAAAGTGGAATGGTTTTCCTTCTACCGGCTTGAAGAGTACCATTTTCTCAAAGCAAGCTACATGCCCATGATGTGCTGCTAACCAATCCATTCCCAATATAACATCAAAGTTTTGGAATCCAAGGACGATGAGATCAACCGCCAACTCGTGGCTCCCAACTTGGACCACACTATCTCCATACACTTTAACTGCCAATACTGTTTTGCCGAGAGGAGTCGAAATGGCTAACTCCAGTTCTAGCTGACTTGGCTCTACAGAAAAGCCTTCTGAAAAACTCGGCGAGACAAATGAATGAGTAGACCCGGTATCAATCAACACTCGAGCCAAACACTCATTGACTAGTAGGGCTCCTGAAATTTTAGCTAGTTACGTCAATTCAAGCATCAACAGTGTATACACATAGGTATATACATATATAGCATACCAAGTACGTACACATGGGATAAAACATAACATAACCATCACGAATAAGGAAAATAACTCCAAACGCGTACCTTGCACCACATCGTCAGATGCAAGTGCATCACCCTCTGTCAAGGCAAAAACTCGCCCCTGGTTCGCCTGGCGAGACTGTGGTGTAGACCGGGTAGTCTGAGATGACGCCTGATATGATCCTGCTGGGCGTGCTGGTGGACTAATCCCCTGAGACTGGCCTGATAAATGCCGATTAGGGCAATCCCTGATCATGTGGCCCTGGCGACCGCAATGATAACATCCACCAGATGCTCTTCGACAATCTCCTGCCGGATGCCTTTTGCCGCATGAAGTGCAGACTCGTGTGTATAAGTCGGAGGGGCTGGAAGCGGAGCATACCTCATCGTCTGAGGTGCAACAGGCCGTGGGGCTGGAAGAGCCTGAGGTCTCGGTGCCTGAGGCACATACTGCCGTGGAGTTGGAGGCGCATAAGAAGGCCTCATCGATGGTGCTGGCCATGCATACTGATAACGAGTCCGCCTCTCTGGAGGTGCTGAACTACTAGCTTGGCCTCTCGCCCACTCCCTCTTCTTGGACACTGTCTCCGAATTGGCCTCGACCAATAAGGCCTTGTCTACTACCTCAGGGTAGGTAGTATGCCTGAAAACGGACACCTTCTCCATAATCACATCCTTGAGCCCTTGCTCAAATCTCCTCGCCTTCATTGCCTCAGTAGCAACCATATGAGGCGCAAATCTCGACAACTCCGAGAACTTGGCCTCGTATTGTGCCACTGACATCAAACCTTGCTCAAGGTTGATGAATTCTCTCTCTTTCTTTTCCCGTGCTCCAATCGGAAAATACTTGTTGTAAAAAGTATCCTTGAACTCATCCCAAGTCCAAAGTAGACCCTGCATGGTCAAATCTCTCGTCCTCAGTGCGGACAACCACCAATGGTGGGCTTCGCCTTCTAGCATGAAAGCTGCCCATGCTACCCTCTCCTCCTCTGTAGGTGAGAGGACCGTAAGGATCTTCTCCATCTGGAGGATCCATGCCTCCGCAGCAAGAGGGTCCACACTCCCATGGAAGGGTGGAGGCCTCAATCTCCTGAATGCCTCAACTCCAGCGGTACGATGTACTGGAGCTGCGGGCGGTGGAGTAGGTGCCGCCGATGATGGTATAGCTTGCCGAGCCGCCAGTATGGCGAGTGTCTCAGCAATAGAGCCTAAGACTCGAGAGAGGTCCGGTTGCTCATCCTCATCCCGTGAAGAAGAGGAAGCTCTGGTATGTGGTCCACGACCCCGTGTGTTCCGTCTCATGACTCAAGTCCTGAGAATAATAACACCACATGAGTCTAACTTTAAACCACAGTTTACTTCAATGCCATTTCACAATAATCCAATTTGTATTAGTTGTATAATACTAATATACATCGCATTAAGTCATCAGGGTATTTATAATATTATACTTTGGTGTTCTAGCGTTCCTGAGGCTCGTACTTGGTTGAAACAACCATTTTGACTAAGACTAAAGTTTAGTCTTACACTTGGATCAAGACTCTCTTCCGACTTACTTCTTCCTAACTTGTCTCCTGACATATGCTCTTGTCAAGCCGTGGTATAAGATTCTAAGTGACCCTAGAGACCTAAAGCCTAAGCTCTGATACCACTTCTGTCGCGACCCGAAACCCACCCTAGGAGTTAGAGTGAACTTTGGACGACTAATCATGACTTGCTTGACAACTAACCTGCAAAACCCACAGAGCATATACGATAGAGGACAAAACAACGGAAACATGCTCTAACATGGTATAGCGGAAGTCTACCAAACCTCTATGTATATACATAATCAATCCAAGTTTATACAAAAAGAATCCAAAGAAAGTGCGGACATGCCCGCCAAAATACATAAATCTGACTCTCGTCTCACCCACAGCTAAACCACTCAGAATCTAATCACCACCTACTAATAACCCTCTACGGGAGGTTCCTCCAAAGGCTCCTCGACATACTCCTCTTCCACCCATGGACCAGGAGCACAAACATCAAATGGAACAGCAGCTCCCTCAGAACCTGCCGACATAAGAAGTACGGCTGAGCATGGAATACTCAGCGGGTACTAAATACTAACCAACAATTATAGCATAGAAATGACAACACATGATCAGGAGTAATTCATATATGTCAAATGGAAACAATTCATATCATACAAGGAAGTAAAGCAGTTTATAATCATGCTTGAAATTCGTAGAAAGCCGATAAATCCTCTTGAAAACATCGTGCACTTGACTTGACTTGAAATCTCTTTTCGTACTTGAAATCTTGTCTTGTCTATCTTGCTTGATTCTTGTATGCCGTGTCATGTCATGCATGCTTGCTTGTGATCATGTAACTTGTGAGATGCACTTGTGAGGGAAGGGAGACCCTTCTTTATGCAATGCACTTGCGAGGGAAGGGAGACCCTTCTTTATGATATGTATGTACTTGCGAGGGAAGGGAGACCCTTCTTCATGATATGTACTTGTGAGTGAGGGGAGACCCCTCGTGGAATGTTGGTTCTTGTCTTCTTGTGAAAAGCGAGGTAAAACATATCGTAGGATATGTCCCACCTCTAACCATGTTCTTGTCAACCTCGATAAATCATGCCATGCATGCCGTGCTCGTGGGAACCGTGTACATACTTGCATTTAAATTTAAACATGACCATTGGGTAATTTCACAACACATATAGCGTCAAAGATTTAAGCAATTCAATATTCATAGCATTTAGGGAAAACAGGAAACACACTATCATAGGCCCTAGCAATATTCAGAATTTATTAGGCATGCATTTCTTAATTTACAGCTCACTGTATTCACCTTGGCATTTCATCAAACATGGTGTGTTCATTATGGATTTACCCTACACATGCTTTTCTAGATGGGTTTTTCTCAAATCATACATGTACATTCATTATTGGAACAATGCCCTTCCCCATTTGTTCATCACACACAACCATTGGCATCCAATCGCCCATTCCATCTCCATTCACCATTCACCATTTACCATTCTCCATTCACCATTCATCCATCTCATAGCACATGTGTAAATGAAAGGAAATCAAAAGAAAAGAAGGGGAAAGAGGAACTATAACTAGGAGGGTAGTAAGAAGCACCGACCTTGAAGAAATGAGGAAGAAACCCTCTTTCCAAATGACTGTGAGTTGCTGCCCTAGCTTGATTCGTGAGCTCCACGAATGCTTGCACCGAAATCTTGAAGAAAACGGGCTTGAGGTTGATCTAGGGTTTCAAACCCTTTGATTTCTCTCCCAAATGGAAACCCTAGGTTGGAATCGCCTTCTCCTCTTTCTTCTATACTCTCAAACTCTCTAAGTGTCGAATGATGCCCTAAAGGCTCAGGTTAAACTCTTAAGGTAAGAGTGAACTGACCAAAAGACCGAAATACCCTTACTGGGATTTCTGTGAATAGTGCTGTGAATAGTGCCAACTCGTGGTGCTGTGAATAGTGTCAACTCGTGGTCCGTGAATAGTGCCAACTCGTGGTGCTTGTGAATAGTGCCACTCGTGGTCCGTGAATAGTGCCAACTCGTGGTCCGTGAATAGTGCCAACTCGTGGTCCGTGAATAGTGCCAACTCGTGGTGCTTGTGAATGTGCCACTCGTGGTCCGTGAATAGTGCCAACTCGTGGTGCTTGTGAATAGTGCCACTCGTGGTGCTTGTGAATAGTGCCACTCGTGGTCCGTGAATAGTGCCACTCGTGGTGCTTGTGAATAGTGCCACTCGTGGTGCTTGTGAATAGTGCCACTCGTGGTCCGTGAATAGTGCCACTCGTGGTGCTTGTGAATAGTGCAAACTCGTGGTGCTTGTGAATAGTGCCACTCGTGGTGCTTGTAAATAGTGTCACTCGTGGTGCCGTGAATAGTGCCACTCGTGGTCCGTGAATAGTGCCAACTCGTGGTGCTTGTGAATAGTGCCACTCGTGGTCCGTGAATAGTGCCAACTCGTGGTGCTTGTCAAGGGTGACGAACCCGTTGTCACGTCGTCTCATGTACAGCGTGCCCGTGGTGAGTTGTACAACGTGCCCGTGGTGAGTTGTACAACGTACCCGTGGTGAGCTGTACAACGGATGCACACAGTATACGTTTTCCTACAGGTACAGACTGTTTTGGCCATATCTTTTGACTCGTTCGTCCGATTTTGAGGATTCAACTTGCGTTGTGTTCGTACTTCGAAGAGGAACAATTTTGACATTTCGAAATTTCCAAATTCTTCCTCATTTATTAATCATACCTCTTAAAAGGCAAGATGACAACGAAAGTGTCATGTATTAAGCATGAAAAAGTCTGGGGCTCTACACGCTAACTGACATATTTCCTTGGGTCAGCTGAAGAAACTCCATCTCCTTCCTCTTTTTCATTGACGCTGAAAAATAGCGCTCATAAAACAATTCAGTAAATTTTGCCCAAGTCACGGGCCTCTGATGCGGTGGAACTGTCCTTTCCGCTGTGGTCCACCAATGTTCCGCTTCTCCTTCAAGTAGAAAGATAGCGAACTCGGGCTTGTCATTTTCTGGCAAAGACATAGCCCTAAAAACTTTCTCTAGACTTCTGATCCAGTTCTCCGCCTTTAGCGGATCAGTCGTGCCCGAAAAGGCTGACGGTCCAAGCCTTTTAAACTTTTCCAATCGGGTCACATTCCCATGCTCTGGCATGGTAGCAATGGGGATACGACTACCATTCCCATTTCCATTCATATTCTGGGCCTGTTGTTGCTGAATTAGGTTGGCTAGGGCCGTGATAGCCTCGAATGCCCCAGCCAAGGTATTTTCGGGTGCTCGTCGAGGTGGCATGATTCACCTATAATTATAAAGTAACGAACTTTTAATAATAAAATAAAACTAAAATGCACTGAGAATTCGATATCCAAAAAGAGACATTTCATTTACTTCATCTTTAATATATACAAAGCAACACTGTACAGTATATAGTACACCAACGTATACAAAACATCATGTAGCTGTACACATACAAAAAGTGATCTAAGGATGGAAAGATCAAATAGGGCATCTATTATATTCCAAAACGCCAAAACCTCCTTTATATATAGATGCACCACGCTCTCCCACCATGATCCTATACTTCGTACGTCTCAACCTCTATCGGTGCGACTGCTACACTACCCTCCAACGGTGCCTGATCCTCTGTCTCAGGTTTAGCCTCTCTCAAAATCCAATCAATCTCGCTCTTTCTTAGGGATTCGCGCACTGCTTTTGCGGTCAATCCCTTACGGAGTGGTTTTACCGCCTTTAGGTGTATAGTGCGGTAACACGACCATCCGGCGTGACGTCTTCTCTGCATAGTCACCGCCCATTCAAACAGAGCAATCTCCCTCTTTGTGGGAATTCGGTGCGTCCTTGCCATTCTTGCACATGTACATATTCCAAATCAATGTCTGATTTCGAAACATGACATGTACAACAATCACTCAACTAGGAATATCGAATAAATCTCTAAGGGATCGCCTATCCAACAGTTCTTAGGTGTATTATGCTCAAGTATGATTTGTGTGATGGTTATTGCTATTTGGCTCTGATACCAATTGTGACGCCCTGAACCCGCGCCTAGGGAATCAAGTTCCGAGATGCGTGTCCGTTCGTCAAATCATGCAAGCGGAAGACTTTACCTGCAAAAGTACGGGAAATTTAAACATTTATCAAATGCTTCCAAAAAGCAAATAACACCTGTCATCACAATAATCATCATACAAACCATATACCTGTATTATTTACATCAAGTTTGTTTTACAAAAGTAGGCGTCTCAATCACGCCAGGTACAACTTGTACAAGCTTCCAAAATATCCAGATAGATTTTTCACTTACTGGTCAGCAGCTCCAAGATCTGCTGACACAAAAAGTCAGTGAGCTATGAAGCCCAATAAAACCACAATCCTTCTAAACTATTTTCCACATAATAACACACATCAATAATGATATAATAAGCAGTTCAATTTGCATGTTACAGTAAAATAGAACAGTATATAATAAATTGTGACCCAAGGTCACTTAGGGTTACGACACCCTAACAGAGGTTCCCGACCTCACATTACTTTCTAATTATGAGGATCAGTTATGAATGTATTATATTACCAAATTATTGTTTCGATCATCAATCATGTTTCATTTCGAGTCCTAAGACTCTATTAATTGGCCACAGCCCGTAAATGTTTAGCTTAAAGTCTCTAAATCATAACCATAATACATTGAGTCATTTAGACTCACACACGTTGTTCCGGCTTTCACCCGAACATGACAAAACCTTGGGTATACCAACCCAACTCACCTGAAATCCGATGATTCCATACCGAACTATGAGTCCACCAACTCAAACAAATACACCAACTTTGAGTATACCAACTCAGACCACTTCGTATCCGAAGCTTACATACACAACGTGGGCATTCACCCAATAAAAACATTTTTCCATTCAATTGACTGGCCACATCTACCGTGTATTCGCCGCCATCGCCCTGGGTATCAGTTATGAAGGAACCCCGACCAACCTGCCTACCGTCATCTTCTGGCAGTCTACGGAGGAACCCCGACATCTATACCAATGCCGACATCTCCTGACGTTCTACCAAGAAGGGACCACGATAGACACGGTGCCGACATCTTCTAACCCACCAAGAGAGGAACCCCGGACTATACACTATCTGATGTTTAGCCACTTTAAACTCCCTAGGACTCCGACATCTCCTGACTACCAGTCACGGAGGAACCACAGGCCATGTAGGACACCACCACTCCTGACCTAGTCCAAGAGGCACCACGGACGACCTAGACAAACAGACCGACATCTCCCGACTATCAGTCACGGAGGAACCCTGGGCCTTACTGGGCACCGTCTCTCCTGACCTAGTCAAAGAGGAACCACGGACTATACTGAACCCTGGTTAAATTTTCTAACCACAGGTTAACCCCAGTTAACCCAAGCCTCGCTTGATTAACTGAAATACTTGGACCTCGCGCCCGTGAACCAACTCCGGTAACACACCGTCCCGTTAGGGAGCGTTTCCAGACTAATGGATGTCTCCATAGCCTTACAAGACATGCAAAACAACTTTTCGTCACCCTAGGGTGGCGATACAATTTACCCGGGACCCGACCTGGGCTCCCTGAGGGACCACATAAAATCACAACATCACATAGCGGTCTCCGCCCCTTTTTCATTCATGTTAAAGACATGCATATACATCACATGAAATAATATAGCAAAATAAGCGGAAAAAGTAAAGAAAAGAGAGGGGTTTTACTGTTTCACGCGTTTCGAGGCCTCGTAGGCAAAAACAGATGTCACCAACGCGTTCGCAACGACGATCAACCCCGGGTAGAGCGCATGCAACTTTCTCTCTCCACTTTCTCTCTCTACCTTTTTCTCTCTCTCTCTCTCTACACGCAAAACGAGACGCCAGAGAGAAAATCGGACGCCGCCAACGCGTCGGGGACGTCGAAAAACCTCAAGGACCCACTTCTCTCTTCTTTCTCTCTCTTCTTTCTCTCTCCTCACTCTCTCTCTAAAATCTGTTGTGGCAGAATCTCCCCCTCTGTTTACAGAACGTAAATAATGGGAAAGGCTGGCCTCCTTATATATAGATAAGGTCATGTGCTATGCACATGACCATATTTAATGGTCCCGTTACCAAGTCAACGGTTGACCCATTTGACTATTTTTTTTTCTCTTATGTATACGGCCTCCGTGGTCCTACTTAAAGACATCTGATTTTGACGAAACTTTAGGTGACCGAACTTGGGGCAGTCCGACACCTACTGTAAAAATTTCGGGGAAAAATACTGAGTTTTGACAGCTACACTTTAGTCCGGAAGAAAATTGCAAAACCCACTAATTTCCTGATTTCGAACACAAAACAGGCCGCCGTTTCTTCGTTTGAGATAACTAACTGTCGTGACGACAGACATTAGTCCCCACGGCCGACCGACATGCATTAGTGCTAATCGCACGGATTTCTATTAGGATCTCCAACAGATATTGGGTCCCACTTAATTTCTGGAAATATGAAAATTTCCCGTTTTTCTCAATTTTATCACACATAACGGCCCCGCGGTCCCGCGAAATGATATTTGACGGAACCGATACGGTAGGGGTGTGTCCCGGCAATCGACCAGCACACTGTGTGCGATTTTTGCCAAATGATACTGAGATTTCCTCGGTGCACTTCAACCCTGAGCAAAATCCTCTTCTTATTAATTTAACAAATAATTAACTAATTAACCTTCATTAAGGGACCATAAACACATAATTTTATTATATTAAAATTTCGGGTCGTTACACTAGGGCCTCTCATGCTTATGGGTGTGAATTCAATGATCACCTAGGTTGGATAAAAACCTATGGGAAACGATTCATAAGGTGTGAGTGGGATGTTGGAACTAAGGAAGAAGAGTGTGAAGCACTTGAATATTCTAAGTGTCTACAAGGGTTATGCCTTAGCATTACCCTTAACTTTAAGAAGCCTTAGTTCAATCAGCGTTGATTGAAATCAAGTGATTCTTTAATTTTTGGAAAGGTATTGGAACCCTTTTTGAGTTTCATGTTTATCATTTTTCACGATTTTGAGTCGGGGTTAGGTTAAAAGTGGGATTTCCAAAATCGGGTCGGCTGCAAATCTGGGCTATCCCAACCCAGTGCAGACTAGTCAGCTTTAGGGGAATTTTGTTCTATGAATAAAGAAGAATTAGAATTTTTGCAAAACATCAAAGTTGTTCCTCTTCGAATGAAAAATCTAACGCAAGTTGAATCATCAAAATCTGACAAACGAGTCAAAAGTTATGGCTGAAATACGGAAGTGTGTTTTTGCAGAGCACCGTTCACTACCGATCGCTCGGTCCACTACCGGTAGATCGGTCATAAGCACCAATCGATCGGTCCACTACCGGTAGATCGGTCATAAGCACCGATCGATCGGTCCACTACCGGTAGATCAGTCATCTATCGGTCCTTCTCATTTTGTAGAAATTTTATTAAGGGTTTTTTGGTCGTTTGGCCACTCCAGCCTAACTTTTAAAGGTTGGCTCGAGCCAAGAGTGTTCATAAACACCCTTAGCAATATTTTGAGAGAGAGGAAGAGAAACCTAGGATTTCCAAAGGGGATTTTCCATTCGAGAAGAGTTTGAGCGATTGTGAGCCCAAAATCCGTTCCAAAGGTTTGGATTCACCCAAATCCAAGTCACGAATCTCCAAGATCGCTTCCACCAAGCTTGTGCAAGCTGTAGACGCATGGATTTTCGACCTTGGAGTTTGGGAAAGCTTCCACAAGCTTGGATCTCGCTCCGATGGCCTCCTAAGGCATTTTCCCCCAATCTTTCAAGGTAGAACAAGCTACTAACTCTTTGTTAGGATTCTATTAAGGTTTCCTTGATTCTTTTCCTCAAAACTTGTCATGATATGAGATGGAATATTGTGTATGGAGGTTGGTTGGGTGATGGATGCCAATGGATGGTGTGTGGTGTGATGAACAAATGGGGAGGGGCATTGTTGCATAATGTACACACTTAGTGTTTGGTGAAATGTCTCAAAAAAAAAAAATGAATGAAATGACACAAAGAAGGGGGTTTTATGTGAAAGTGTAATGCATTCTCCAATTTGAAAAATGAATATTTATGAACATTTACTAAGAATTGAGGGTAAGGGTTGATGAAAAGAGTATGGGATACTCTAAGGAATTAAATGATGTGGCTTATTTA
The DNA here is from genome assembly GCA_015143295.1 of Tetracentron sinense. Lineage (NCBI taxonomy): Eukaryota > Viridiplantae > Streptophyta > Magnoliopsida > Trochodendrales > Trochodendraceae > Tetracentron > Tetracentron sinense. The sequence continues at coordinate 11,768,598 of CM026566.1, forward strand.
TAAACTATAGCATGTTCAGGTTAAAATATTAAAGAAATGAAAAAGGAAATATGGTAGTAGTGTGAACATGAAATAGCATGTAAATGGAATGGAATGAAGGAACTTGTTAGGAATCATCATTTATTTTAAAAATGCATGTAATTTGAATAAGTGTGAATTTCCAAGACTTGTTATGATGTGTTATTAGAGGTTATAAGATGCACAAATTATTGAATGAATGAAACGAATTGCCCTAAATCACTCATTGTGTATTATTTACAAATGCCATGAATGTTTACATTTCAAATACACATGTGCATTGGTAAAACCATCACAAGTAGCACGCTAGGAAAATGCATGCATATGACAAGTTAGTGAAAAAAAGAACATAGATGCTAATGTGTGCCGTCCAGTACATAGTTCGGGCATTAGTAATCTAGCTAATGTGTGCCATCTAGGACATAGTTTGGGCATTAGCAAAAATAAAACAAATGAGATGCTAATGTGTGTCATCCAGTACATAGTTCGGGCATTAGTCATCTCCAAGCAAGCAAGCAAGATAACAAGATGCTAATGTATGCCGTCCCGTGCATAGTTCGGGCATTAGTTAAACAAGTGATAATATGCTAATGTGTGTCGTCCAGTGCATAGTTCGGGCATTAGTTAAACAAGTAAGTCAAGATAACAAGTCAAGTGAACAAGTGTGTGTGGAATGCATGTGTGAGGTGCATGTGAACTAAACAAGTTAATTAAACAAGACCAGTGAACAAGTGTATGTGAAACGCATGTGTGATGTGTGTCGGGACTAACTGAACAAGCAAGACAAGAAACAAGACGCGTATGATGTATAAGGAACAAGACAAGCAAGAATGACAAGATCCTAATACGTCCGTCCATTTCATAGTTTGGGTACTAGCTAAATAAGACAAGTGAAATGAAGAATCTGATAAGCTGTGTACAGTAACCACAAGACGCGTATGACGTATAAGGAACTCACGAGGTGATTGAAACAAGATTGGTTAAAGCATGAACATAAGGCATGATTTACTAGAATATATTCAAGGTTTTACAATCGTTGTTTTGTCTTAGCTTCTGCACTCTGATTATGTTGATATGATGATGAATTGTACCACGCATGACTTATTATTGTTATTACTATTGTTAGCTAGTAGCTTGTACTCGCTGAGTATTTCATACTCAGCCGTATATATTAATGTTGGTAGGTTCCCAGTTCGTTACATATGCTCCAGGTCCTTGGATCAAGGCGTTTCATGGAGAGTAGGAGGTTGCTTAGGATTGTCATCCGGATGTTAGGAGTCTTGGCATGTGGCCAATGGTTGGGTTGAGTGAGAGAGACATGTATTTTGAGTTTATTTTTTTTGGATATGTGTATACTTTGAGTTGGTAACTCGAGTTAAGGATTTTATGTACATGTCTTAGTTTATTTTCAAGTATTGTAATCAATTTCACTTGGAATACAATTAAGTCATTAAAGAAATTTTCAGTCCACTATTTAGCTTGCCTTGTATACTCTTGCAGGATGGTTTGTAGGATAAGTCACATCGCCAAGTATCCTAAATCCTAGGGGGTATTTTGTGGCGCATCACAAAATCTTGTCTATATAGGAAGTTTGGCTCAATCCCAGCATTCAAAATTTTCTATCTCTCAGAATCTTTATTCCGAGAATATAGTATGCTTCTCCCAAATCTTTCATTGAGAAATGCTAAGAAAACCATATCTTGACTGATGACAACATTCCTACATAATTCTCAATGAGTAAGATGTCATCTACATAAAGAATTAGGATTACTACCGCTCTCCCACTGTCTTTCTTGTATATAAAAGATTCTTATAAATTCATTTGGAATCCAAATTCTTTGATCGAAAGATCAAATCTTTGGTTCCAGCTTCTGGAAGCTTGTTTTAAACCATATATCGACTTGTTGAGCTTGCATACCATGTTCTCCTAGTTAGGAGCAATGAAGCCCTCAGGTTGCTTCATATAGATGTCTTCATCTAACATTCCACTAAGGAAAGTAGTTTTGACATCCTGATAACATTCTATGATCCTAATGGAGTTTTAGGAAAGGTGTTTCCTAGTAACAATGCTTTAACCAAAAGGTTGAGTACTTGGTCCCACAACCGGAAATAGGAGACCCCTTTAGATCCCACACACAAAGACCTTCTTAAAGTATTTAATTAAATTATTAGTTAAATTAATTAATTTCTCTGAGTAATCACTATATCGTATAGTGAAGCTCGAAAAGGTGGAATCACATTAGATATGAAAAACCAAATGGGTAGGACCCATTGGGAATTATTATAAAAGAATAATTCAAGTGACCAATAGGGGTTTAGAACCCTAGGAGCTTGTGGAGTGGGGTCCACCTAGGGTGGGATGCCCACTTCAAGGAATAATAATAATTGTTATTATTATTTAATTAGTATCTAATAACTACTCTCCTTATTGGATAAGGTTAGTTAGTTAGTTAGAGTTAGTTACTAATTAAAGATTCCTTGTTGGACAAGAATTTTATTAGTTTCTTACTAATGAAAGAATCCTAATTGGATTAGGATAAGGATATGATTAGTTGGATACTAATGGATAAGGTTAGTTTCTATTGATGATTATTCCTAATTGGATTAGGAGAAATCAAGAATTAGAAACAAATTGAGGAATTCTAATTGGATTAGAAAGTAGACTTTTGAGTTGCGAACAACCCAAGGAATATAAAGAGGTGGATGTCCAAGGCTTGGGACACAATAAAATTTCCAGAATTTTATTTTCTCCTCTCCTCGATCTCACGCCCTCCCACTCTTCTCTCTTTGAGGTGTACGGCTAGCCCTCTTCTCTCATTTTCTATTCTCTTGAGTTCTAAGTTTTGAATAATCAAGAAGAAGAAGATTAAGGATCTTGTTAAACAAGAAAGGTTCTTGATCAATAAAGATTGGATCTTTATTTCAAGATCCTAGAGCTGGAAATTTGGAAGGGCCATTAGCTTCCATTAGAAAAAGCTTTAAATGAAAAAGAAGGTTCGTGTGAATCGATAGGAGACTTGACACTTGTGAAGTTTTGCGAGTACTATTCTAACGTGGATTTGACTTAACAATTTCAAAGTCGCAAAGGTGAATGTTATTCCTACCTTCATTGAATTAAATTAATTAGAATCTTAGTTAGATCTTAGGATTCGATATATGCCCCCCAGGAATTATTTTTCTAAAATTAAAAAGAGGCATACTTTCAGTGGTATTAGAGCCTTGGCTATGCTTCTCTTTGATTTTAGGGTATAATCAAATTTTAATTATATCAAGAATGTCTCCCCTATGAATTTTAGTTACCCTAATGAATCAATCTTCTAGATTCTTGATTATTGGATAATCATTTATTAGGGATAAGGGATCCCTCTAGTTATTGAGGGAGAGATCAAACCCTTATAAATTAGTGTGGTACTAATTTTGGTTTTGGATTTTTTCAAAACATCTTTTCATAAGGGATAGGTATTTAGAGATATCTAAATCTTGATTATAGCCTTTAAGGATTTAGAGATCCTTTTTAGAATATTAAATTAAATTGTTTAACTTATTCTTGTGAGCCCCGGGCAAGTTTTCCCTTTGATTTAGACCACTTAGATACCCATTGAAATTTTGGCTAGCATATATAGATGAGATTTTATTTATTAAATATTAATTAATAAATCCCATGGTGTTTGAAACCCTTGCTTAAGCGTTCTTGGAGATTAAAGCTTATTTTGATTAAAATTGATTCATGATTTTCGGATTTGTATTTGATTAGAAGAATCAATACAGTTTCGGTATTTCAGCCACAACTTTGTGACCGTAAGTCCGATTCAGGTCTGTCAGTACATTGTTTCGAAGCCGTCGAAAAGATCTACAACTTTCGTGAACAAATATTTTTCAGAATTAGTCGTTTTAAGGGTCAAAACTTGAGTCGAAAATCTAAAACGGGAAAAGAGTTTTCTAAATTAATTTTCCAAGAGGCTTTGAAATTTTTCCTAAATTCCATTATTTGATTCGAAAGCATGGGATGCTATTAAATCATTTAATGGGCTATCAATTAATTAAATAGTTGAATTATTTGATTCGAGAGCAAGGGCTGAGATTTAATTAAATTTTTTAATTATCTGCTTCGAGTCCACAGGCTATCATTTAATTAAATGTTAATTATGATATTCTTTATGGTTTCCTAAAAAGTTTATGGGAATAATACCGACGCCCGGAATCCATACATAGAAATTATACTTCGGCTTAAGCATACAAATGCGCACCAAATCAAAACCAGGGTTGGATTTCGATGCCGTTTCTTTTAACGCGTGTATTTTGACCCAACTTAAGTGTGAGAATTCGTTTTAATGCAATCCGAGGTCATTTGCCCGATTTGAGCACCGAGATGCCCGAAATCCATACTTAGAAAGTACACTTGAGCCTAAACCTACAAACGCACAACAAATCCAAATCGAGGGTCAAATTTCGATTCCAATTCTTCTAACGCTTGTATTTCGACCCATCCTAAGTGTGCGAATTTGTTCTGATGGAATCCGAGGTTGGATGCCCGATCCGGGTGCCGAGAGGTCCGAAATCTATACTTAGAAATTTTATTTCAGCCTAAACTTACTACCGCGCACTAAATGCAAACCGGGGTCGGATTTCGTTGTTGTTTCCTCTAACGCGAGTATTTCGACCCAACTTAAGTGTGAGAATTCGTTTTGCTGGAATCCGAGGTCGTTAACTCGATTTGGGCACCGAGAGGCCAAAATCGATACTTAGAAAGTATACTTCAGCATAAACATACAAATGCGCACAAAATCCAACCCGGGGGTCAGATTTTGATGTCTTTTGCTTCTAACGAGTGTATTACAACCCAACGTAAGTGTGGAAATTTGTTTTGATGGAATCCGAGGTCGTTTGCCCTATTTGGGCATCAAGAAGCCCAAACTCCGTACTTAGAAAGTATAGTTTGGCCTAAACCAACAAACGCACACCAAATCCAAACCGGGGTCGGAGAATTCATTTCGATGGAATCCGAGGTCATTTGCCTGATTTGAGCACCGAGTGGCCTGAAAATCCATACTTAGAAATATACTTCGGCCTAAACTTACAAAGTATACTAAATCCAAACCGGGGGTCGGATTTCGATGTTGTTTCCTCTAATGCGTGTATTACGACCCAACCTAAGTGTGAAAATGTTTTTCGATGGAATCCGAGGTCGTTTGCCCAATTTGAGCACCAAGACGCCTGTAATCCTTACTTAGAAAGTATATTTCGATCTAAACCTACAAGCGCGCACCAAATCCGGGGGTCAGATTTTGATGTCGTTTCTTCTAACACTTGTATTTCGATCCATCCGAAGTGTGAGAATTTATTCCGCTTGAATCCGAGGTTGTTTGCCCAATTTTGCAACCGAGAGGTCTGAAATCCGGTACTTAGAAAGTTATCTTCGGCCTAAACCTACTACCACGCACTAAATGCAAATCCGGGTCAGATTTTGATGTATTTTCCTCTGATGCATGTATTTCGACCCAACTTAAGTTTGAGAATTCGTTTTAATGGAATCCAAGGTTATTTGCCCGATTTGAGCACCAAGAGGCTCAAAATCCACACTTAAAAGTATACTTCGGCCTAAACAGACAAATGCTCACCATATCTAAACCAAGGGTTGGATTTCGATGTCGTTTCTTTTAACTCGAGTATTTCGACCCAGCCTAAGTGTGAGAATTCGTTTCGATGCAATTAGAGGTCTTTTGCACGATTTGAACCACGAGACGACCGAAATCCATACTTTGAAAGTATACTTCGGGTTTGATGTTTTTGGTTTTTACCTTCCAAAAAAAAGCGCGCACCAAATCCTACCCGGGGGTTGAATTTTGATGTTGTTGCTTCTCACGAGTGTATTACGTTCCAACCTCAGTGTGGAAATTTGTTTCGATGGATTCCGAGGTCGTTTGCCTGATTTGAGGACCGAGACAACTGAAATCCATACTTAGAAATTATACTTCGGCCTAAGCATACAAACGTGCACCAAATCCAACCCGGAGGTCGGATATTGGAGTCATTTCTTCTAACGAGTGTATTACGACCCAACCTAAGTGTGGAAATTTGTTTTGATAGAATCCGATATCGTTTGCCCAATTTGAGCACCGAGACGCCTGAAATCCATACTTAGAAAGTATACTTCGGCCTAAACCTACAAGCGCGCACCAAATCCAAACCGGGGGTCAGATTTTGATGCTGTTTCTTCTAACGCTTGTATTTCAACCCATCCAAAGTTTGAGAATTTGTTCCACTCGAATCTGAGGTTGTTTGCTCGATTTTGCTACCAAGAGGTTTAAAATCCATACTTAGAAAGTTTACTTCGGCCTAAACCTACAACCACGCACTAAATGCAAATCGGGGTCTTATTTCGATGTCGTTTCCTCTAACACATGTATTTCGACCCAACTTAAGTTTGAGAATTCATTTTGATGGAATCCGAGGTCATTTGCCTGATTTGAGCACTAAGAGGCCCGAAATCCGTACTTAGAAATTTATTTTTTTTTTCGAAAAGGAAAGCTGGGGTTAGGCAGACCCCGACCAGATAAAATAAATTAGAAACCAATTACATCCTTAAGTATTTACAACCTCTAGCATCAGCTAGAGCTAGACTAGAGATGCGAAGAGGGAACAAGTCAAAATCTATCAAGATTTCATTACTAGTCGTACACATTTTTGATAGCGCATAATAGGCACCACACTAAGGCGAGCCCTCAATGAGTCAATGTCAGTCAGTAAAGTCAATAGCTTCCATGGCCGTGAACAAGCCTTGGTGACACATTTGACTGCCATAGGGAATTTGATTCAATCTGCATGTGGAGAAATCCAAGACAAAGAGCTTCTTCGAGACCTCTCTTGATAGCCAACAACTCCATTTCGAGCACCGATCCTTCCCGCCTAGCTCCCGCACAAGCATGTAGAACCACACCCTCAGAGTTTCAGAATAGAAAAACCGTACCCCACATGGGATCCTCCAACTGCACCGTCTGTATTGAGCTTAATGAAACCAGGATCTGGGGGGATCCATGAGACCCATTTGATCAAGGGAGAAGCCCATCTCACACCTATGCTCCAATTGGAGCTAATCAAACGGTTCCTAATGCAATCTTGAATAGCATTCGGAAGGCCATCAAGCTTTGTAGTGACGTCTGCAATAATAGATTTCAGCAATATGCTTGGTAGGGTCTTGGCATTGGAGGTCCATCTATTATGCTCCTTCCATAGGTGATAGACAAAAGCCCCAAAAACTACACGTCTGACTTGATTTGCAAAATTAGTAGCCTTCGATTTGCGGCCATACCATCTGACCATATCCAACCAAGAAATGAATTGTTTGAGCGGGATTTGATTGAGCTGGGCTAAAGCTTGCGAAATATACTCAGAGTAGCTACACTGAGTAAAAAGGTGATCATGAGTCTCGACATTATTAGTACAAAGCAAGCATCTGTTGTCCAAAATAGTACCCTAACGGAAAAGCTTATCACGATTCATCAAAGCTTCTCTAGCAGCCATCCAAAGAATGAACGCGTGCCTAGGAACATTACCTTCAAACCAAACTAGCTGATGCCATCCAATGGGAGATTGTCTCACTCGTATGGAATCCCAAGCAGACTTCAAGTTAAAAGATCCATGAACAGAAGGGGTCCATATAATTTTATCATTTTCATCATGGTTTAAATTTTGAATGCTTTCAATCTCCTCCCAAGCATCAAAAAGAGCAGTGTCTGAAGGAGGGTCAATAATCCAGTTGTCTTCATCATGAATGCAGTCTATAGTGGCAATCCTGTCTAGGCCGATCATAGGGAGCCTAACTTGCCTTCCTTGATTTAAAAGGACGCCAGTAGGATGCCAAGGATCAAGCGAAATCCGAGTCCTATTACCATTACCTATAATATGCTTCACTCTCGACTCTGCCAGACCTCGAACCTTAAGGACACTTCTGGTGCTCCAAGATGGCGAAGAAGGTATGGGCATAGTCCATATGGACTCTTTCTTAAGGTATTTGTGGAAAAACCTTTCAACCCGCACACCATATTTAAACCGGAGGTCAGATTTCGATGTCGTTTCTTTTAACACGAGTATTTCGACCCAGCCTAAGTGTGAGAATTCGTTTCGATGGAATTCGTGGTCGTTTGCCCAATTTGAGCCACGAGATGGCCAAAATCCATACTTTGAAAGTATACTTCGGCCTAAATCTATAAACGCACACCAAATCCACACCAAGGGTCGGATTTCAATGTGGTTTCTTCTAATGCGTCTATTTCAACCCAAGCTAAGTGTGAGAATTCATTACGATGGAATCTGTGGTTGTTTCCACAATTTGGGCACCGAGAGGCGACATCCATACTTAGAAAATATAGATTGGCCTGAACATAGAAATGAGTAGCAAATCCAAACTGGGGGTCGGATTTTGATGTCGTTTCTTCTAACGCGTCTATGTCGACCCAACCAAAGTGCGAGAATTCGTTACGATGGAATCCAAGTTCGTTTGCCCGATTAGAGCACCGAGACGCCCGTAATCCATAATTATATAGTATACTTTGGCTTAAACAAACAATGCAGACTAATTCCAAACCAGGGTCGGATTTTGATGCCATTTCTTTTAACGAGTGTATTTTGACTCAATCTAAGTTTGGGAATTCTTTTTGATGGAATCCGAGGTTGTTTCCCCGATTTGAGCACCAAGAGGCCTGAAATCTATACTTAGAAAGTATACGTCGGCCTAAACCTACAAAAGTGCACCAAATCCAAACCGGGGGTCGGATTTCGATGTTTTATTTTTGGAAGGTAAGCTGGGGTTAGGTGGACCCTGACCAGATATATATATATAGAAAGAAAAAGAGTTACAATCTAAGGTATTTACAACCAAATCTATCCTCTTCCAGAATAGAGGAGAGAGCTACAGGAAAATCCTTTGGATGAAGAACAAAAGCATTCGGAAAATTACAAAATTTGGCTAAGAAGTCAGCTCCCCAATTGCTTTCACGCCAAATGTGGTGGATAGCAAAAGAATGAAAACCAGCTAGTAAGTTTTTACAAAAGGATATAAGGTTACTGAGGTGCCATGGGGGTTCACTCAAAGATTTCAAATAACTGGTAGCTAGGGGAGAGTCTGAGTCAATAGCAATATCTTGGACACCCTTTTCAATAGCGAGCTCAATCCCATGCACAATGGCCAAAAGTTCCACTTTAAGAATATCTATTTCAGCCATGCCTACTGCAAATGCTATGAGGGGAGCCCAATGTTTGTCTCTCAAAATGCCACCCAAGCCCCCTCCACCATTTCGAACCGAGCCATCAGTGTTTAAAACCCAGTGATTGAGAGGCTGGGCTGACCATATGTACCACTGTTCGGGCTTGGAAAAAAACCGACAATTGATATGCCACTTGTTCATGAATTCACGGGTGGAGGCTGATTCAAGAACTTATGCATTTACAGATTCAATTTTGAGCCAAGTGTCGGAAGTAATGTTGTTGATAATAATCTCGACAGGTCGAGAAGAAATGGTGAAGATCCGATTATTTCTTTCGCCCCATAGATGGTAGATGGTTCCACAAAAAAATACCTGTTTAGTAATTTCAGTCAGGTGCATACCATGAAATTCCTTTGCTGCCCATTCAACTTCATCGATTCAGGGTAGGATTGGACTTTTTGGGTACTAGCTAAGAACCCAGTGACCCTAGACTTGCCTAGAGTAGGAACATTCAAAGAATAGGTGGTGTATGCTTTCAGTGCTAGCCCAGCATAGAACACATCGAGATTGAGGAATGATGTTAAGACTAAGCAGACGGTCCTGGGTTTGTAGGCTGTTGGAGATTGCGAGCCAAGCAATAAAGGATTGTCTCGGAATACAATGAGAGCCCCAGACCAGGTTCCACTGAGAAGAAGAGGGAGGATGGGGACGAATTATGTCCCATGCAGACATGAGATCAGCGAAAATAGCTGGAGGAGGAATCCAAGATGAACCAGACATAATATCAGCAACTTTTGCCTCTCTTGGGAGACCTAAATCGTATTGAATACGTTCGCCAAAGTGTTCAGAGAGAATACCCAAAGGATGCCACAGGTCATACCAGAGAGAAGTTTGAGAGCCATTAGCAATTGAGCTGGTGATATATAAGATATCTAACTTGAAGAATCTTTCTCCAAACCCAAGAGCAATCAGAGAGGATCTTGAGAGTCCAAAAATGTTTATGGATAATCAATTTGTTGTGGCATCATTTGACCCATAATAAGCTTTCAGCATGTGTAACAATAGACCAGAGTTGGCGAATGATGCCAGCTTTGTTCCAATCTATAACCCTCCGGAATCCTAAGCCACCTTCATCCTTTGGCCTGCATATAGATGTCCACGCAATTGGATGGATTTTCCTCTGCATATCAGGCCCAGACCAAAGAAAATTACAGCATATTTATTCGATCTTATTGGTGATGGATTTAGGAAGAATAAGAAGCTTAGTCCAAAAGATATGAAGACTATTCAGAATAGACTTGATGAGTTCAGCACGTCCAGCAGATGAGAGGAATCTTGCTTTCCAACTTGCACTTGAGACAAAATCCTATCAATCAAAGGTTGGCAAGTTGCCGCCGAAAGCATGCCGGAAATTAAAGGCATCCCAAAGATTCCCGATCCGAAAGTTCAAAAAGCTCTTGTAGGCTGATTGGGTACTAAAAGCTGCAAACAACATTTGGCTCTTAAGAGGATTTGGTTTTAATCCCGAGATAGATGAGAATTTTGATAGCACCTTGCCGAGCTCGAGAGCTGAGGGGGATCTGCTTTTAAGAAAACAAAGAGATCATCAGTGAAACTAACATGTGAGATTAGTTGGTTGTTGCATCTGGGGTGGGGAAGTAAAAGGCCTGAGGTCATGGCATTTATGAGGCCAGAGAAACCTTCCATGGCAATGACAAACAGGAAAGGGGATAGAGGGTCACCTTGCCGTAATCCCCAAGAGCTTTGGAATCCATGAGGAGAGCCATTTATAACCACCGAGAATCTAGATGTGGTAAAGCATGGAATTAACCATCGAATAAATGTTGAAGGGAATCCCATGATTTGAAGTATTTTGATTAGATAATCCCAGCGAACCGTATCAAAGTCTTTTTGAAGATCAATCTTGATAGCGCTACGCAGAACCCCTTTGTTGTGATGGTAATTGCATAATTCATGAGTGAGGAGAACACTGTCAGAGATATTTTGACAGAGGCATCCACACCAGGGAGTAGGTTTCATATATAAGCGAGCAGATCTCAGACTAGGCTTGTCGGATTTCGATGTTGTTACCTCAAATGCATCTATTTTGACCCAACTAAACTGTGAGAATTCGTTTTGATGCAATCTGAGGTCATTTACTCGATTAGAGGACTGAGACACCCGAAATCCATACTTAGAAAGTATACTTCGGCTTAGAAATACAAATGTGCACCAAATCCATACCGGGGTCGGATTTCGATGCCGTTTCTTTTAACGCGTATATTTAGACTCAATCTAAGTTTGGCAATTCTTTTTTATGGAATCCGAGGTCGTTTGCCCGATTTGAGCACCGAGAGGCCAGAAATCCATACTTAGAAAGTATACTTCGGCCTAAACCTACAAAAACGCACCAAATCAAAACTGAGGGTCAGATTTTGATGTTTTTTCCTCTAATGCGTCTATTTTGATCCAACTTAAGTGTGAGAATTTGTTTTGATGCAATCTGAGGTCATTTACCTGATTAGAGCACCGAGACACCCGAAATCCATACTTAGAAAGTATACTTCATCATAAACCTACAAACCCGCACAAAATCCAAACCAGGGGTCAGATTTCGATTCCGTTTCGTCTAACACTTGCATTTAGACCCATCCTAAGTGTTAAAATTTGTTCCAATGGAATCCGAGGTTGTTTGCCCGATCTGGGCACCGAGAGGTCCGGAATCCATACTTAGATAGTTTACTTCTGCCTAAACCTACTACCGCGCACTAAATGCACCGAGACGTCCGAAATCCATCCTTAATCCTAAACCTATAAACGCGAACCAAATCCAAAACGGGGGTCAGATTTTGATGTTGCTTCTTCTAAAGCTTGTATTTCGAGCCATCCTAAGATTGAGAATTCGTTTCGATGGAATCCAAGGTTGTTTGCCCAATTATGGCACCGAGAGGCGTGAAATCCATAACTAGAAATATACTTCAGCCTAAACATACAAACGCGCACCAAATCCAAACCGGGGGTCAGATTTTGATGTCGTTTCCTTTAACGAGTGTATTACGACCAAACCTAAGTGTGTAAATTTGTTTCGATGAAATCGAAGGTTGTTTGCCCAATCTGGGCATTGAGAGGCCCGAAATCCATACTTAGAAAATATACTTCGGCCTGAATCTACAAACGTGGACAAAATCCAAACCGGGGTCGGATTTCGATAGCGTTTCATCTAACGAGTTTATTTCGACACAACCTAAGTGTGGAAATTTATTTCGATGAAATCCGAGGTTGTTTCCCGAGTTGAGTACCAAAGGCCCGAAATCCATACTTCGAAAGCATACTTCGGCCAAAACCTACAAACGCACAACGAATCCAAACTGTGGGTCGGATTTCGATGCCATTTCTTCTAACTCGTGTATTGCGTCCCAACCTAAGTTTGAGAATTTGTTTCTATAGAATTCAAGGTCGTTTACCCAATTTGGGCCCTAAGAGGACGACATCCATACTTTGAAAGTATACTTCGGCCTAAATCGACAAGCGCACACCATATCCAAACTGGGGGTCGGATTTCGATGTTGTTTCCTCCAACGCGTGTATATCGACCCAACTTAAGTATAAGAATTCGTTTTGATGGAATCTGAGGTCGTTTGCCCAATTTGAGCACCGAGAGGCCCGAAATCCATACTTAGAAAGTATACTTTGGCATAAACCTACAAACGTGCACCGAATCCAAACCGGGGTCGGATTTCAATGTTGTTTCCTCCGACACGTGTATTTTGACCCAACTTAAGGTTGAAATTCATTTTGATGCAATCTGAGGTCGTTAACCAGATTTGGGCACCAAGAGGCCAAAATCCATACTTAGAAAGTATATATGGCCTAAATATACAAACGCGCATCGATTCCAAGCTAGGGGTCAGATTTTGATATTTTCTTCTAATGAGTGTATTACGACCCTACCTAAGTGTGGAAATTCGTTTCAATGGAATTTGAGGTCGTTTGCCCTATTTGGGCATCGAGAGGCCCGAAATCCATACTAAGAAAGTATGCATAGGCCTAAACCTGCAAACGCGCACGAAATCCAAACCGGGAGTCGGATTTTGATGTCGTTTCTTTTAACAAGTGTATTATGACCCAACCTAAGTGTAGAAATTTGTTTCGATGGAATCCGCCGTCATTTACACTATTTGGGAACCGAGAGGCCCGAAATCCATTTTTAGAAAGTATACTTCGGCCTAAACCTACAAACGCGCAACAAATCCAAACCGGGGTCGGATTTCAATGCCGTTTCTTTTAACACGTGTATTTCGACTCAATCTAAGTGTGGGAATTAGTTTCGATGGAATCCGAGGTCGTTTGCCCTATTTGAGCATCGAGAGGCCCGAAATCCATACTTAGAAAGTATACATCGGCCTAATCCTACAAAAGCGCACCAAATCCAAACCGGGGGTCAGATTTCGTTGTTGTTTCCTCTAACGCGTCTATTTTAACCCAACTTAAATATGAGAATTCGTTTTGAAGCAATCTGAGGTCATTTGCCCGATTAGAGCACCGAGAAGCCCGAAATCCATACTTAGAAAGTATACTTCTGCCTAAATCTACAAACGCACACCAAATGCAAACCAGGGTCGGATTTGGATGTTGTTTCCTCTAACGCTTGTATTTCGACCCAACTTAACTATGAGGATTTCTTTTGATGGAATCCGAGGTCGGTAGCCCGATTTGGGTACCAATAGCCTAAAATCTATACTTAGAAAGTATACTTCGGCCTAAATATACAAAAGCGCACCAAATACAACCTGGGGTCAAATTTTGATATCATTTCTTCTAACAAGTGTATTACGACCTAATCTAAGTTTGTAAATTTGTTTTGATGGAATCCGAGGTCGTTTACCCTATTTGGGCTTCGAGAGGCCTGAAATCCATACTTAGAAAGTATAATTAGGCCTAAACCTACAAACGCACACCAAATCCAAACCGGGGTTAGATTTCGAAGCCGTTTCTTTTAACGTATGTATTTTGACTCAAACTAAGTGTAAATTCGTTTCGATGTAATCCGAGGTGGTTTGGCCAATTTGAGCATCGAGACGCCCGAAATCTATACTTAGAAAGTATACTTCAGCCTAAACCTACAAAAGCGCACCAAATCCAAACCGGGGGTCGGATTTCGATGTTGTTTCCTTTAACGTGTGTATTTTGACCCAACCTAAGTGTGAGAATTTATTTTGGTGCAATCTGTGGTCATTTGCTCGATTAGAGCACCGACACGCCCGAAATCCTTACTTAGAATGTATACTTCAGCATAAACCTACAAGCGCACACCAAATCAAAACCGAGGGTCTGATTTCGATGCCGTTTCTTCTACTGCTTGTATTTCGACCCATCTTAAGTGTTAGAAATTAAATTCCGATGGAATCCGAGGTTGTTTCCCGATTTGGGCACCGAGAGGTCCGAAATCCATACTTAGAAAGTTTACTTCGGCCTAAACCAACTACTACGCACTAAATGCACACCGGGGGTCAGATTTCGATGTTGTTTCCTCTAACACGTGTATTTCGACCCAATTTAAGTTTGAGAATTCGTTTTGCTGGAATTCGAGGTCATTTGCCCGATTTGAGCACCGAGAGGCCCGATATCCATAGTTAGAAAGTAGACTTGGGCCTAAACATACAAACACACACCATATGTAAGCCGGGGGTCGGATTTCGAAGTCTTTTTTTTAACGCGTGTATTTCGGCCCAACCTAAGTGTGGAATTTCGTTTCGATGGAATTGGAGCCCAACCTGATTTGGGTACCGAGAAGCCCAAAATCCATACTTAGAAAGTATACTTCGGTCTAAACATATAAATGCGCACTAAACCCAAACCAGGGTCGGATTTCGATGTTGTTTCCTCTAACGCGTGTATTTTGACCCAAGTTAAGCGTGACAATTCGTTTTAATGGAATCTGAGGTTGTTCGCTCAATTTGACCACGAGAAGCTTGAAATCCTTATTTAGAAAGTGTACTGCGGCCTAAACATACAAACGCGCACAAAATCTAAACCGAGGGTCAGATTTTGAGGACGTTTGTTTTAACACGAGTTTTTCAACCCAGCCTAAGTGTGAGAATTCATTTCGATGGAATCCGAAGTTGTTTGCCCGATTTGAGCCCCGAGACGCCCAAAATCCATACTTTGAAAGTATACTTCGGCCTAAACCTACAAATGCACATCAAATCCAAACCAAGGGTCGGATTTCGATGTGGTTTGTTCTAATCTGTGTATTTCGACCCAACCTAAGCGTGAGAATTCGTTACGAGGGAATCCTTGGTCATTTCCACAATTTGGGCACCGAGAGGCCGACATCCATACTTAAAAAATATACTTTAGACGATATTACAAAGAGATGTAGGCCGATAATCTGAAAAGTTGTTTGGCCTTGCCACCTTTTGGATTAGAGTAATCAAAGTTGAGTTCATCTTAGTCAACAGTTGAGAGGACCGAAAAAATCTGAAGTGCTCGATCACATCGTGCTCAATTATTCCCCAAGATATCTTGAAAAAGTGGGCTGTAAATCCATCTGGCCCTGGGGATTTATCATCGTTACAGTCAAAAAAGGCCCATTTGATTTCAGTAGGAGTGATAGGAGCTGAGAGCATGGGAAGATCTTGAGGGTCCACTGTTCTAAGTCTTCGGAAGTCAGTTAGATCAAGATCAGAGTCGGCATCAGTTTGAGGATTTGTTAACAGGTTCTCAAAAAAAGTAACCCCGGCTTCAGAGATATCCTTTTGCTGGGTCAGATTCACCCCATCAACCAGAATTTCAGAGATTCTATTGAAGCCCCGCCGAGATGAGAGGCTACTATCATAGAATTTGGTGTTGTTGTAGCCCAACGAAATCCAGAGAAGTCGTGCGTGGGATAATTCTTTTCATGCTCTTTCAATTGCCTCGATGCATAGGCAATGACTTTCTTGTGCTGCATGAGTACACACCCAAGTCCAACGTGCGAGGCATCACTATACACCTCATACTCATAAGGTCCGGATGGCACAGTAAGGACGGGGGCTGTAGTAAGCCTCTTCTTCAGTTCTGTGAAACTGATCTCACACTTGTCGCTCTATACAAACTTCGCATTCTTCCTTGTCAGGTAAGTGAGAGGTGCCGCGAGGCTGGAGAAACCCTCTACGAATCTCCTGTAGTAGCCTGCCAACCCAAGAGAACTGCGTATCTCCGTGACACTCTTGGGCCTCGCCCAGCTCATAACAGCCTCTATTTTCTTCGGATCAACGGAGATGTCTTCCACAGAAACAACGTGGCCTAGGAATGCCACCTCTTCCAACCAAAACTCACACTTACTGAGTTTGGCCTATAGCTTGTGCTCTCTCAGCATTTCCAAAGCAAGGCGAAGGTCTCGCATGTGATCTTCCCGTGTCTGGGAATACACCAAGATATCGTCGACAAACACTATCACGCATCGATCTAGGTATGGCCGGAACACCCGGTTCATTAAATCCATAAAAGCTGCCGGCGCGTTTGTGTGACCAAAAGGCATTACCAAGAACTCGTAGTGTCCGTATTGAGTCCGGAAAGCCGTTTTGGGAATATCTTCCGCCTTAATCTTCAACTGGTGGTAGCCCGATCGAAGATCTATCTTTGAGAAAAATCTCGCTCCTTTCAACTGATCGAACAAGTCATCAATTCTAGGCAATGGATACCTATTCTTTATAGTGACTTTGTTCAATTGCCGATAATCGATGCACATCCGCATCGAGCCATCCTTCTTCTTAACAAATAACACCGGGGCACCCCACGGTGAGACACTTGGTCGAATGAAACCAAGACCTTGTAATTCCTCCAACTGAGTCTTTAACTCCTTGAGTTCAATCGGAGCCATTCTATACGGAGCCCTGAATATAGGAGTTGTGCCTGGTGCAAGCTCAATCACAAACTCAATCTCCCTGTTTGGAGGCAATCCTGGCAACTCCTCTGGAAATACATCCTGGAATTCACTCACAACCGGAATAGTCGATGAGTCCTTTGCCTCGGGGTTAGCTAAGCTCAATGCCGCAAAACGAGCAATGTCTCTACTTTTCAACCCGCGAAAGTGGAATGGTTTTCCTTCTACTGGCTTGAAGAGTACCATTTTCTCAAAGCAAGCTACATGCCCGTGATGTGCCGCTAACCAATCCATTCCCAATATCACGTCAAAGTCTTGGAATCCAAGAACTATTAGATCGACCGCCAACTCGTGGCTTCCCACTTGAACCACACTATTTCTATACACTTTATCTGCCAATACTGTTTTGCCGAGAGGAGTCGAAATGGCTAACTCCGGTTTTAGCTGACTAGGCTCCACAGAAAAGCCTTCTGAAAAACTCGGCGAGACAAATGAATGAGTAGACCCGGTATCAATCAATACTCGAGCCAAATACTCATTGACTAGTAGGGTTCCTGAAATTTTAACTAGTTACGTCAACAGTGTATACACATAGGTATATATATAGCATACCAAGTAGGTACACAAGGAATAAAACATAACATAACAATCACGAATAAAGAAAATAACTCCAAACGCGTACCTTGCACCACATCATCAGATGCAAGTGCATCACCTTCTGTCAAAGCAAATACACGCCCCTGGTTCGCCTGGCGAGACTAAGGTGTAGACTGGGTAGTCTGAGATGACCCCTGATATGATCCTGCTGGGCGTGCTGGTGGCCTAATCCCCTGAGACTGGTCTGGAAAATGCCGGGTAGGGCAATCCCTGATCACGTGGCCCTAGCGACCACAGTGAAAACATCCACCTGATGCTCTTAGGAAATCCCCTGCTGGGTGCCTTCGGCCGCATGAAGTGCAGACCTCGTGTGTGCGGGTAGGAGGGGCCTGAGGTCGAGGTGCCTGTGGTACATACTGCCGTGGTGCTGGAGGCGCATAAGTCAGCCTCATCGGTGGTGCTGACCATGTATACTGATAAGGGCCAGTACGAGCCTGCCTCTCTAGAGGTGCTGAACTACTGGATTGGCCTCTCGTCAATTCCCTCTTCTTGGACACCGCTTCAGAGTTGGTCTCAACCAACAAGGCTTTAGCCACCACTTCAGCGTAAGTGGCGTGCCTAAAGACCGATACTTTCTCCATGATGACATCCTTGAGTCCTTGCTCAAACCTCCTCGCCTTCATTGCCTCGGTGGCAATCATATGTGTCGCGAAGCGTGATAGCTCCGAGAACTTGGCCTCCTAAGCGGCCACAGACATCGAACCTTGCTCAAGGTTGATGAATTCTCTCTCTTTCTTTTCCTAAGCTCCAATCGGGAAATACTTCTTATAGAACGTATCCTTAAACTCCTCCCAAGTCCACGGTTGACCTTGCATGGTCAAGTCCCGTGTCCTCAATGCGGACAACCACCAATGGTGGGCTTCACCTTCTAGCATGAAAATTGCCCATGCTACTTTCTCTTCCTCTGTAGGAGAGAGCACCGCAAATATCTTCTCAACCTGGAGGATCCAAGCCTCCGCAGCAAGAGGGTCCACACTCGCATGGAAGGATGGAGGCCTCAATCTCCGGAATGCCTCAACTCCAGCTGTACGATGTACTGGAGCTCCAGGCGGTGGAGTAGGTGCCGCTGATGCCGGTATAGTTTGCCGAGCTGCCAGGATGGCGAGCGTCTCAGCAATAGAGCCTAAGACCTGAGAGAGGTCCGGCTGCTCATCCTCATCCCGTGAAGAAGAGGAAGCTCTAGTATGTGGCCCACGACCTCGTGTGTTCCGTCTCATGACTAAAGTCCTGAGAATAATAACACCACATGAGTCTAACTTGAAACCACAGTTTATTTCAATGCCATTTCACAGTAATTCAATTTGTATTAGTTGTGTAATATTAATATACATCACATCAAGTCATCAGAGTATTCATCACATTATACTTATACTTTAGTGTTCTAGCGTACCTAGGACCCGTACTTGGTTAAAGCAACCATTTTAGACTAAGACTAAAGTTTAGTCTTACACTTGGAACCAAACTCGCTCCCGACTTACTTCATTCCTAACTTGTTTCCTAACATATGCTCTTGTCAAGCCGTGGTATAAGATTCTAAGTGACCCTAGAGACCTAAAGCCTAAGCTCTGATACCACTTCTGTCGCGACCCAAAACCCACCCTAGGAGTTAGAGTGAATCGTGGACGACTAAATCATGGCTTACATGACTTGCTTGACAAACCACCTGCAATACACCCACAGAGCATATACAATAGAGAATAACAGTGGAAGCATAACTATAAGACACATCGGAAGTCTAACAAACCTCTAAGTATATACACATAGTCCAAGTTTTAATACAAAGAAATCAAAACAAAGAAAGTGCGGACATGCCCGCCAAAATACATGGATATAATCACTCATGCTCACCCACAGCTAATGTCGCGACCCAAAACCCACCCTAGGAGTTAGAGTGAACTTCGGACGACTAATCATGACTTGCTTGACAACCAACCTGCACAAACCCACAAAGCATATACAATAGAGGATATAAACAGCGGAAACATACCCTAACATAACACAGCGGAAGTCTAAACAAACCTCTATGTATATACGAATCCAAGTTTACACAAAAGGGATCCAAAAGAAAGTGCGGACAGACCCGCCAAAATACATGAATGTAAATCTCTCATCTCACCCACAGCTAATCCACTAAGAATCTAACACCACCTACAGATAATCCTCTACGGGAGGTTCCTCCAAAGGCTCCTCGACGTACTCCTCTTCCACCCATGGGCCAGGAGCACAAACATCAAATGGAGCAGCAGCTCCCTCAGAACCTGCCGACATAAGAAGTACGGCTGAGCATGGAATACTCAGCGGGTACTAAATACTAACCAACAATTATAGCATAAAAATGGCAATACATAATCAGGAGCAATTCATATATGTCAGAAGGAAACAATTCATATCATACAAGGAAGTAAAGCAATTTATAATCATGCTTGTATTTCGTAGAAAGCCAATGAAACCTCTTGAAAACATCGTGCACTTGACTTGGCTTGAAATATCTTTTCGTACTTGAAAGCTTGTCTTGTCTATCTTGCTTGATTCTTGTATGTCGTGTCATGTCATGCATGTCATGCGTGCTTGCTTGTGATCATGTAACTTGTGAGATACACTTGTGAGATGCCTTGAGAGATGCCTTGAGAGGGAAGGGAGACCCTTCTTTATGCAATGCACTTGCGAGGGAAGGGAGACCCTTCTTCATGATATGTATGTACTTGCGAGGGAATGGAGGCCCTTCTTCATGATATGCACTTGTGAGTGAGGAGACCCCTCGTGGAATGTTGGTTCTTGCCTTCTTGTGAAAAGCGAGGTAAAACATATCGTAGGATATGTCCCACCTCTAACCATGTTCTTGAAAACCTCGATAAATCATGCCATGCATGCCGTGCTCGTGGGAACCGTGTACATACTTGCATTTAAATTTAAAGATGACATTTGGGTAATTTCACAACACATATAGCATCAATGATTGAGCAATGTAATATTCATATCATTTAGGGAAAGCAGGAAATACACTATCATGGACCCTAGCAATATTCAGAATTTATTAGGCATGCATTTACTAATTTACAACTCACTTTATTCACTTTGGCATTTCATCAAACATGGTGTGTTCATCATGGATTTACCCTACAACATGCTTTTCTAGGTGGGTTTTACTCAAATCATACATGTATGTTCATTATTTGGAACAATGCCCTTCCCCATTTGTTCATCACACACAACCATTGGCATCCAATCGCCCATTCCATCTCCATTCACCATTCACAACCATCCATCTCATAGCACATGTGTAAGTGAAAGAAAATAAAGAGAAATGAGGGAAAAAGAAGATCTATAACTAGGAGGGTAGTAAGAAGTACCGACCTTGAAGAAATGAGGAAGAAACCCCTTTCCAAAACGATTGTGTAGCTGCTGCCCTAGCTTGGAGAACGCTCTCCAAGAGTGCTTGAGCTGAGATCTTGGAAAAAAAACCAAACTTGAAGTGATCTAGGGTCTCGAAACCCTTGATTTCTCTCCAAAATGGAAATCCTAGGTTTAGGAATCGCCCTCTCCTCTCTTCTTATCTCTCAATCTCTCTAAGTGTCGAAAATGAAGCCCTAAAGGCTCGGGTTAAACTCTTAAAGCAAGAGTGAACCGACCAAAAGACCCTAATGCCCTTACTGAATATTCTGCAAAACGCGAGAACCGAGCACGTTGAGCTGTGAACAATGCTAAACACGTTGTGCTATGAACAGTACCAACTCGTTGTACTGTGAATAGTGCCAACTCGTTGTGCTGTGAATAGTACCAACTCGTTGTGCTGTGAATAGTGCCAACTCGTTGTGCTGTGAATAGTGCCAACTCGTTGTGCCGTGAATAGTGCTAACTTGTTGTGCTGAGCTCGTTGTCCGTTGTGGATAGTGCCGAACACGTTGTCCGTTGTGTTGTGCATAGTGCTGAGCTCGTTGAGCTGTGAACAGTGCCAAACACGTTGTCCGTTGTGGACAGTGCTGAACACGTTGTCCGTTGTCTTATGTACAGAGTGCCGGTGGTGCTGTACAACGTACCCGTTGTGAGCTGTACAACGTACCCGTTGTTTGTCGCACAACGCACCCGTTGTCTGTGCATTGTCTGTGCCTTATCAGAGCACGTTGCCCGAGCTACGTCCTTAGTGCCTAACCGAACTATGATTGCCTGTAGGTCCATACTGTTTTGGCCATATCTTTTGACCCGTTCATCCGATTTCGACGATTCAACTTGCGTTGTGTTCGTACTTCGAAAAGGAACATTTCTGACGTTTCAAAATTTCCAATGTCTTCCTTATTTATTAATTATACCTCTTAAAAAGGCAAAATGACAACGAGAGTGTCATGTATTAAGCATGAAAAAGTCTGGGGCTCTACAGCTAATCCACTCAGAATCTAACACCACCTACTGATAACCCTCTACGGGAGGTTCCTCCAAAGGCTCCTTGACGTACTCCTCCTCCACCCATGGACCAGGAGCACAAACATCAAATGGCGCAGCAGCTCCCTCAGAACCTGCCGACATAAGAAGTACAGCTGAGCATGGAATACTCAGCGGGTACTAACTACTAACCAACAGTTATAGCAAGAGATAGCAATGCATACCCAGGAAACAATATAGATATATATGAAGCAGGAACAGTTAATATCATACGAGATAAGGAAATTCATAATCATGCTTGCAGTTCATGAAAAGCCGATAAAATCCTTGAAAAACTTCATGCACTTGACCTGACTTAAAATATCCTTCGCGTAATTGGGAACTTATTTGCTGTGTCATGCTTGTATCATGCGTGCCATGTCATGCTATGCGTGTCATGCGTGTATCATGCTTGCTCATTCGGAATTTAAACATGTTCACATGCCTAGTTGCCCTTCATAGCCCATCGTAACTAGTATCCTATATGCTGAATGATATGCCTAGTTGTCGTTCATAGTCCGTCGCAACTAGTACCTTATATGCGGAATGACATGCCTAGTTGCCGTTCATAGCCCGTCGCAACTAGCATTCATGCAGAATGTGTATGACTAGTTGCCGTTCATAGCCCGTCGCAATTAGCATCCATGCGGAATGATATGCCTAGTTGCCGTTCATAGTCTGTCGCAACCAGTACCCTATATGCAGATGGGTATGCCTAGTTTCCGTTCATAGTCCATCACAACTAGCATCCATGCGTGTCATGTCATGCCATGAGTGTCATGAAATGCTATGCTATGCGTGTCATGCGATGCTATGCCATGGGTGTAATGCGATGGGATGGGAGACCCTTCCCTATGCAATGCATGATCATCTTGTCCTTGACAAAAGTGAAGTGAAACATATCGTAGGATATGCCCCACCTCTACATCTCGTCCTTGAAAACATCGGTAAATCACGTCGCTTCATGCCGTGCTCGTGTAATTGTGTACACACTTGCAATGGAAATTAAATATGACATTTTGGGGAATTCACAATACATTGTACATCACCATATATACAAGTAATAAATTAAACAATTTAGGGAAAGCGCGAAAACACACTACCATAACCCTAGCAATTTCCATGAATGTTTAAGCATGCGATTTCTTTATTTATTATTCATTTCATTCATCTTGGCATTTCATCAAACATGGTGTGTTCATTATTGATTTACCCTACAACATGCTTTTTTAGATGGGTTTTACTCAAATCATGCATGTATGTTCATTATTGGAACAATGCCCTCCCCATTTTAATCATCACAACACAACCATTGGCATCCAATCGCCCATTCCATCTCCATTCACCATTCACAACCATCCATCTCATAGCACATGTGTAAATAAAGGAAAATAAGAGAAATAAAGGGAAAGGAGGAACTATAACTAGGAGGGTAGCAAGAAGTACCGACCTTGATCAAGTGAGGAAGAAATCCCCTTCCAAAAACGACCGTGAGTTGCTGCCCTAGCTTGAGGAGATGCTCCTCACGAGCTTATGCCTTGATCTTGAAGAAAAATGGGCTTGAGTTGAGTGTGGGTTCACAAACCCCTTGATTTCTCTCCAAAATGGAAACCCTAGGTTTAGGAATCGCCCTCTCCTCTCTTCTTATCTCCCAATCTCTCTAAGTGTCGAAATGAAGCCCTAAAGGCTCGGGTTAAACTCTTAAGGTAAGAGTGCACCGACCAAAAGACCATAATACACCCTTACTGAAATTTCTGCAAAAAAGCGAGTACCGATCGATCGGTTGCCTACCGATCGATCGGTTTCATAACCGAGCGATCGGTTAAAATTTCACTCTCTGGAAAATTTTCCCATACAAAAATCTTGACCAGTCGATAGCCTCCGAGCGATCGGTTTTGGACCGATCGATCGCTCCATGGACCGAGCAGTCAGTGGTCTGCAGGTCCAAACTGTTTTGGCCATAACTTTTGACTCGTTCGTCCGATTTTGACGATTCAACTTGCGTTGGGTTTGTACTTCGAAAATGAACATTTCTGACATTTCGGAATTTCCAATTTCTTCCTTATTTATTAATTATATCTTTTTAAAGGCAAAATGGCAACGAAAGTGTCATGCATTAAATGTGAAAAAGTCCGGGGCTCTACATTAAATCTAGAGATAGCCCATTAGATTCAACTCTATTTGAAGCGAACAGAGAAGACCAAGGGCGATCACCTTCCCGCTTAGCATGCAGGCCATCCAAGTCCCCTGCCGGAGTTCGGCAGAGGCATCCATGTCGGGGAGCAGGATTCAGATATCAGCGAGCAGATCTCAGACTAGGATTGTCGGATTTCGATGTTGTTACTTCAAACGCATCTATTTTGACCCAACTTAAGTGTGAGAATTCGTTTTGATGCAATCTGAGGTCATTTACCCAATTAGAAGATCGAGACACCCGAAATCCATGCTTAGAAAGTATACTTCGGCTTAAAAATACAAATGCGCACCAAATCCAAACTGGGGTCAGATTTTGATGCCGTTTCTTTTGACGCATGTATTTAGACTCAATCTAAGTTTGAGAATTCTTTTTGATGGAATCCGAGGTCATTTGCCCTATTTGAGCACCGAGAGGCTAGAAGTCCATACTTAGAAAGTATACTTCGGCCTAAACCTACAAAAGCGCACAAAATCCAAACCGGGGGTCAGATTCCAATGTTATTTCCTCTAATGCGTCTATTTTGACCCAACTTAAGTGTGACAATTCGTTTTGATGCAATCCGAAGTCATTTACCCGATTAGAGCACCGACACGCCCAAAATCCATACTTAGAAAGTACACTTCAGCCTAAACCTACAAACTCGCACCAAATCCAAACTGGGGGTCAGATTTCGATGTCGTTTCGTCTAACGCTTGTATTTCGACCCATCCTAAGAGTGAGAATTTGTTCCGATGGAATCCGAGGTTGTTTGCCCAATTTAGGCACCGAGAGGTCCGGAATCCATACTTAGAAAGTTTACTTTGGCCTAAACCTATTACCGCACACTAAATGCAAACCGGGGTCGGATTTCGATGTTGTTTCCTCTAACGCGTGTATTTCTACCTAACTTAAGTGTGAGAATTTGTTTTCATGGAATCGGAGGTTGTTTCCCCGATTTGGGAAACGAGAGGCCCAAAATCCTAACAAATGCGGCATCTCTGTGTTTACGTTTATACCGAAGTAACACTCCCGTTTTGAGGAGCTGCATCTCTGTGTTTGCGCGGTCATGGCGTCTGCTGCTGGGGATTAGCTGGCAGTAGTCTCCCCTTCCGTAAAAGACCCTGATCCTTTGGTCCCTGCTTCCAATTGGTCTTCACTGTTTGCATCGAATCGTGATAAATCCAATGGACTAACCCCCTAGAATATATTCCCCCTCAAAAGATCCAGGGCAAGAATCTTGTTTCTTATCCCCAGATTGAAGTAGATAACGATATTGCTCGATGGTCTTGTGCTCTTGTGGGTTTTGTCCTTGGACCAAAACCCTTTTTTCAGCATTTGAAGAATTTTGTCCTCAAAGCTTGGGCTCCAAAAGGTCATTTGGAAATCTCTTCTTTAGATAATGGCCTTTTCGTCTTCGATTTCAGTTGTGATGAAGACAAGATTCGAACTCTAGATTCCGGGCTATGGTTCCTCAACCAGAAACCCCTAATCCTTCGCCCTTGGTCCCGATCGATGAAACTTGAAAAACCCCAGGTTTCCTCTCTTCCTATCTGGATCAAACTCCCTGGACTTCAGCTTCACCTATGGGGAGAACGTTTGTTGAGTCGTTTGGCTAGTGCCGTCGATATACCCCTTTTCTCAGACAAAGTCACGGCTGAAAGAGGTAGACTCTCTTACGCCCGTTTGTGTGTGGAGATTTCCGCGACGGATGAGCTTCCAGATCTGATTGATGTGCAAAGACCAGATGGCTCCATTTTTCACCAGAAAGTCCAATATGATTGGAAACCTCTGCGATGCCCTAGATGTGTGTTGTTTGGACACTCTGAAGCTAAATGTGAAACCAAACAGGTTTTCGTCCCAAAAGCTGTGACAAATACTCTGGGGAATCGAGATGCTGAACCACCTATTTTTGCCAGCACTCCTCCTGCTGGGGCTGCTGACCTGCTTGATGCTCGAATGACAGAGTCTCCCACCTTGTTGGAGAAGGGAGAATATGGTAGTCATTCTTCTCATACTGAGTTGCTGAGGGAAGTGAGCCCCAGTGTTCACAATGTTACAGAAGATAGTGATGGGGACAAAGATGATTCTTCTGTTGCAGTTGGGTTCACTTCATATCGCCCATCACCTGTTCGACAATTTGCTTCTTTGAAAGCCCGAAATGAAGCTCTCCACAGTAACCCTCTCATTGATTGGGAACTCCAGGACAACTTAGCTCATGAGGAAGACATGGACCTTCTACAATCTCTCAGCCCTGCTCAACCAAAATTCATTCCTGATCATAACGTGGGAACTGCGAATGCCTATCTTGGACCCATCGTTGCTCCCCAGGATGGTGATACAATGCTCAGTCCAAATAGGTTTGATGCTCTTGCATCTCTCGATGAAGATTCTTGCTCTGTTTTGCACACCCCCTCTGCAGCTCGATCAAGTCGCGGGGCATTCAAGAAATCTTCCCAGGCTAGAGGAACCCCGCCTTCTACCCAGGCCAGTTGGCGTGCAGAGTTAGCTAGTAAGGCTTGTGATAATTTATCTGTTGGGGACCAACCAAATCTCTAAATATTTTAAATGAATAAGATTGCTGCCTGGAACATTCGCGGTCTCAATGATCCCCTCAAGCAAGCGGAGATCAGAAAACTTATTGCTGTTCACAAGCTATCCATGCTTGCGATTTTGGAAACCAGAGTTCGTAAAGCCAATTTCCTGAAAACTTTCAAGCATATTGCCCGTGGTTGGAGTTATGCCAATAATTATGATCACTCTACTCTTGGCAGGATCTAGGTGTTATGGGATCCTAACTACTATCATGTCCAAGTTCTCAAAGCCACTGACCAATTTATACATTGTAAAGTATCTGAATGCAACTCTTCGGTGACTTTGCTCTCTTCCTTCATTTATGCTTCAAACAGTGAGTCGGATCGTCGCTATCTCTGGCAAGATCTCGTTTCCATAGATAGTCCTCTGGAACCGTGGATTATGCTTGGAGACTTTAATGTTATTCGCTTTCAAGGGGAAAAGGTTGGAGGAGCTACTTTTCAACCACACAACTCTAGTTCATTTAATGATTGTCTCCATCACTTGGGCATGTTCGATAGCAAAGGTCTATTTTGTACTTGGAGCAATTCTTCAACCTACGGCACTCGTCGTATTCAATGCAAACTGGACAGAGTCCTCATTAACACTAACTGGTGCACTCGCTTTGTTGGATCAGAGGCTGATTTCCTTTCTCCAGGTATTTCTGATCACTCCCCCATGATTGTCCTGCTCAGACCTCCACCGCCAAAAGGGCAAAGACCTTTTAAAATTTTCAATTTCTGGACGGATCATCCTGATTTCAAGGCCATAGTTTATGAGGTTTGGCAGTCTCCAGTGGTGGGCAACCCAATGTTTCAACTAATTCAGAAACTTAAGGCCCTCAAAGTTCGACTCAGGGGATGGAGCAAAGAGAACTTCAGCAATCGCAACTCTCGAGTGGCCCATTCTAAACAAGTTCTGGAGGTGGCCCAAATGCAGCTTCATTCTAATCCTCATGACGAATCTCTTATTGCAGTGGAAAAGAGTTTTCTTCGGGATTACTGCCTTCTAGCAAGATCAGAAGAAGCCTCTATCAGACAAAAATCCAGACTCTTGTGGCTATCCTTGGGGGATAATAATACTAAATTCTTTCATAAGAGTCTTGCATCTCGACGAGGCTTCAATCGAATCTCTTCAATTATTGATAATGATATTCTCCTCAACCAAGAAGATGAGATTAGTTCAGCAGGCGTCAAATACTTTGAAAACCTCTTATCCAGACCTTCGGCTGAGAGAGATTTAGCCCCAGAGGATATCCCCTGTTTTGCTACTGTTGACTCTCAAGACTATCCTCTCCTTACCAGTTCCATTACACCCTCTGAAATCAAATGGGCTTTTTTTGACTGTCATGATGAAAAGTCCCCTGGTCCTGATGGATATACTGCTCTTTTCTTCAAAGTTTCTTGGGACATTGTTGAACGAGATGTTGTCAAGGCAGTTCAGAATTTTTTCAGATCCTCCAGAATGCTGTCTGAGCTGAACTCAACTCTAATATCCTTAATACCAAAAGTGCCCAGACCGAACTCTTTTTCAGATTATCGCCCTATCTCCTTATGCAACACTGTATACAAATGTATCTAAAAAATCCTTGCAGCTCGCCTCAGTTTGGTTCTTCCTTCTATTATAAGTGGAAATCAATCGGCTTTTTTAAAGGGGCGCAATATTTCTGACAGTATTCTTCTCACCCATGAGCTTGTGAGGAACTATCATCGCGACAAAGGTAGTCCACGATGTGCTATCAAGATTGATCTGATGAAGGCTTTTGACACGGTGCGTTGGGATTATCTGATTTTAGTTCTGCAGAAGATACAATTCCTTGACATCTTTATTCAATGGCTAATTCCTTGTTTCACCATGTCTCGCTTCTCTGTGGTCATAAATGGATCTCCCCAAGGTTATTTTAGTAGCTCTCGTGGCCTTTGCCAGGGGGACCCTCTATCGCCCTTTCTATTTGTCATTGCTATGGAAGGCTTCTCATCCCTGCTCAATCAGGCTGCCAGAGTTGGTCTTATATCTTTGCATCCAAGGTGTGATAATCCCCTCCTTACTCACATTAGTTTCGCTGATGACTTATTTGTTTTTCTTAAAGCAGACCAACGAACAGCCTCGGAACTTGGAGCAGTTCTAGTCAAATTTTCATCAATCTCAGGCCTCCATCCCAATTCTGATAAAAGCCAGATGTTTTTTGCGGGGACAGCTCCCTCTACTCAATCCCTTTTCAAACGCATTTTGAAATTTCGAATTGGAAGTTTGCCTGTCAAATAGGCATGCCCCTTATTTCTGG
Source organism: Tetracentron sinense (assembly GCA_015143295.1). NCBI lineage: Eukaryota > Viridiplantae > Streptophyta > Magnoliopsida > Trochodendrales > Trochodendraceae > Tetracentron > Tetracentron sinense. The sequence continues at coordinate 11,797,790 of CM026566.1, forward strand.
TCGTCTATCTGCTGCTGTTTGTCAACCGCTGCTCGATAGGATTCTCAACAAGATTCAAAACTGGAAAGCTAACTTCCTCTCCTATGCAGGGCGACTGGAGCTCATTAAATCTACCTTGAACAGCATGCATATCTACTGGACCAAGTTGCTCATTCTCCCCAAATCTGTAGCCAAGAAAATTGAACAAATCTGCTGCAAATTTCTTTGGTCTGGCTGTGATCTTCGACACAAAATTCATCCTATCTCCTGGTCTACTATCTGCAGGCCAAAGAATGAAGGTGGCCTAGGCATTCGTAAACTTACAGACTGGAATCAAGCAGGTATTATTCGCCAAGTATGGGCTATTGCTTCCCACACCGATAGCATATGGGTGCAGTGGTGTTACAAGAAACTCATCAGATTTTGATGTTGTTTCTGCTAACAATTGTATTACGACAAACCTCTAAGTGTGGAAAGTTGTTTCGATGAAAACGGAAGTCGTTTGCCCAATTTGGGCACCGAGAGGCCCGAAATCCATACTTAGAAAATATACTTCGGCCTAAATCTACAAACGGGCACCAAATCCAAACTGAGGTCGGATTTCGATACGTTTCATCTAACGAGTTTATTTCGACGCAACCTAACTGTGGAAATTCATTTCGATGAAATCCGAGGTCGTTTCCCGAGTTGAGTACCGAGAGGCCCGAAATTCATACATCAACAGTATACTTCGGCCAAAACCTACAAACGTGCATCAAATCCAAACCGTGGGTCGGATTTCGATGTCGTTTCTTCTAATGCGTGTATTTCGTCCCAACCTAAGTGTGAGAAATCTTTTCAATGGAATCCGAGGTCATTTCCCCAATTTGGGCATTGAGAGGCTGACATCCATACTTAGAAAGTATACTTCGGCCTAAATCGACAAGCGCGCACCATATCCAAACTGGGGGTCGGATTTCGATGTTTTTTCCTCCAACACGTGTATATCGACCCAACTTAAGTATAACAATTCGTTTTGATTGTATCCTAGGTCATTTACCCAATTTGAGCACCGAGAGTCCCGAAATCCATACTTAGAAAATAAACTTTGGCCTAAACGCAAACATGCATCAAATCCAAACCGGGTTTCGATTTCTATGTTGTTTCCTCCAACACGTGTATTTTGACCCAACTTAAGTGTGAGAATTCATTTTAATGCAATCCAAGGTCGTTAACCTGATTTGGGCATCGAGAGGCGAAAATCCACGCTTAGAAAGTATATATGGCCTAAACATACGAACACGCACAAATTCAAAACTGGGGGTCATATTTTGATGTCGTTTCTTCTAACGAGTGTATTACGACCCAACCTAAGTGTGGAAATTTGTTTCAATAGAATCTGAGTTTGTTTGCCCTATTTGGGCATGAGAGGCCCGAAATCCATACTAAGAATGTATACATAGACCTAAACCTATAAACGCGAACGAAATCCAAACCGGGGGTCGGATTTTGATGTCGTTTCTTCTAACAAGTGTATTATGACCCAACCTTAGTGTGGAAATTTCTTTCGATGGATCCGACGTCGTTTGCATTATTTGGGCACTAAGAGGCCCGAAATCCTTGCTTAGAAAGTATACTTCAGCTTAAACATACAAACACGCACCAAATTTAAACCGGGGTCTGATTTCAATGCCATTTCTTTTAACGCGTGTATTTCGACTCAATCTAAGTGTGGGAATTCGTTTCGATGGAATCCGAGGTCGTTTGCCCGATTTGAGCACCGAGAGGCCCGAAATCCATACTTAGAAAGTGTACTTCGCCTAAACCTACAAACGCGCACCAAAAGCAAACCGGAGTTGGATTTCGATGTTATTTCCTCTAACGCGTGTATTTCGACCCAACTTAACTGTGAGAATTCATTTTGATGGAATCCGAGGTCGGTAGCCCGATTTGGGTACCGAAAGGCCAAAATCTATATTTAGAAAGTATACTTTGGCCTAAATAAACAAACACGTACCAAATCCAACCCCGGGGTTAGATTTTGATGTCGGTTCTTCTAACGAGTGTATAAGACCTAATCTAAGTGTTTAAATTTGTTTCGATGGAATCCGAAGTTGTTTGCCCTACTTGGGCATTGAGAGGCCCGAAATCCATACTTAGAAAGTATAGACACACACCAAATCCATACCGGGGTCAGATTTCGATTCCGTTTCTTTTAAAACGTGTATTTCGACGGAATCTAAGTTTGTGAATTCGTTTCGATGCAATCCGAGGTCGTTTGCCCGATTCGAGCACCGAGACGCCTGAAATCCATACTTAGAAGGTATACTTCGGCCTAAACCTACAAAAGCGCACTAAATCCAAATCGGGGGTCGGATTTCGATGTTGTTTCTTTTAAAGTGTGCATTTTGACCCAACTTAAGTGTGAGAATTTATTTTGATGCAATCCGAGGTCATTTTTGCCCGATTAGAGCACCGAGACGCCCAAAATCCATACTTGGAAAGTGTACTTTAGCCTAAACCTACAAACCTGCACTAAATCCGAACCGGGGGGTCTGATTTCAATGCCATTTCTTCTAACACTTGTATTTCGACTCATCCTAAAGTGCGAGATTTTGTTTTAATGGAATCTAAGGCCATTTGCCCGATTTCTGCACCGAGAGGCCCGAAATCCATACTTGGAAAGTTTTTTTTTTTTTTGGAGGGTAAGCTAGGGTTAGGCTGACCCCTACCAGAAATAAAAACCACGAAAAATTACATTCGCAGATATTTGAATCCCGACTTGTCTTTATCAACAAGGGTGACAGTATCCAAAGGGAAGTTTGGAGGAAAAAAAACATAAGAAGAAACAAATGTACGAAATTTTGGTAAAAAGTCTGCTGGCATGTTAGATTCTCGCCAAAGATGCTGCACTGAGGAGATTGCTAATTCATCCATCTTTCTTGTAGTTTTAGCCACCTGATTCCGAAGATGCCAGGGGGGGCCTTCTTGGAGAGGCAAAGGGAAGCATTAAGTGAGTCAGAGGCTAAAGAAATGTTGGAGAAGCCATGCTCTTTGACTAAGTCCAGCCTATGGTTTATGGCCATGATTTCCATCTTCAAGATGTCAGAGTCCTCTAATCATTTAGCAAAGGCGAATAGGGGATTCCCTTGATGGTCACGCAAAATACCTCCGATGCCCTCTGAGGTAGGGCGCACAGAGCCATCAGAGTTCAAAAGCAATTTGTCTATTAGAGGAGGAGTCCAGGAGCACCAGATCGATGGCTTCAAGAAGAATTGACCTTTGATCTACCATTTTTCAAAAAATTCTCTATTTTCAGCTGAATCTTCAACAAGAATAGGATGGTCAAGAAAATTCATTCTAGTATCCCGCAAAATTTTATAAATAATGTGATCTTGGGGCTTGAAGGTGTTGGTGAATATTCAGTTATTCCTTTCCACCAAATATAGTAGATTGAAGCGCAGAGAGCAATCCGTTTGATGTTATTAATAAGATTTTGTCCACTGAAAGTTGAAGAAGCCCATGCTATTTCATCATCAAAGGCCTCAATGGATCTACTGGAGTGACGACACTGCTCTAGGATAGAGCCCCAAATCTGCTTGGTGAAAGAGCACTCGAAAAATAGATGCTAGGTATTTTCTGGATGAGCCCGGCAGAATATGCAGGTGGATTGCTGTAAAATGTTGAGATTCCGAAGCCTATCTTAGGTGAGAAGCCGATTAGAAACAGCCAGCCATGAGATAAAGGAGTGGCTGGGGATGTTGTTTTTGCCCATACTAAGGAGTGCTAGGTTTTAGGAGGAGCTGAGGAGTGAATGCAAGACCATGCTGATTTAAAGGAGTACTTGCCTGAGCTATGAGGTTTCCAAATGTACAGTCAGTTTCGATCTCTGAGTTTATGCTGAGTTTGTGAAGATCATTCCAGACTGTCAATAAATCGATGGAAATGGAGGGAGGAGGGTCCCAAGCTGAATTAGAAATGATCTCTAAGATAGCTGCATCAAGAGATAAACCGGAATCATATTGAAGTCGTGGCCCGAAAACCTCGAAAAGAATGCCCAATGGATGCCAAGGATCATACCAAATAGAAATGTTTCTGCCATTAGCTATAGAATGGGAGATGAGATCTGTGGCTAACGCCCTTAACTTGAGAATATTTCTCCAGACCAAGAGCAATGAGCTGGGATTTTCATTGTCCAAAAGTGTTGGTGTTTAATGAGTTTGGAATGGCACCATTTGGCCCATAGTCCAGTAGAGTGAGACGCAATTTCCCAAATCAGACGGATAATTCCAGCTTTGTTCCAATCCGAGAGTTTACGTAGCCCCAGACCTCCTTCTTCTTTAGTGCTGCAAAATTGTACTCCAAGCAATGGGATGAATTTTGTTTCTCATATCTTCTCCAGCCCAGAGGAACTTGCTGCAAATCTTCTCAGCAAGTTTTAAAATATTTTTTGGGATGAGAAAGATCTTGGCCCAGTAAATATGGAGGCTGTTGAGCACTGATTTGATAAGTTCCACTCTCCCGACGTAAGTTAAGCAACTTGCTTTCCAACTCTAGATTTTGGAGAGCATGCGGTCCAGAAGAGGATGGCAATCCCGAGCCGAGAGGTGGCCTGAAATAAGAGGAAGACCAAGATACTTAGCCGGAAGCTTCTCGATGCTGAAGTGAAGCTCGTTCTTAAAGGCTTGTTGGATGAGCAAAGGTGTTCCAGCAAAAAAATTTGACTTTTTGAAGGATTAGGCGTGAGCCCTGAGATGGAGGTAAAGTGATGGAGGACTTGCCTAAGAGCAATAGGCGATTTATGATCTGCTGAAAGAAAAACGAATAGATCGTCAGCAAAACTAATATCAGAAACTAGAGGATTCTCACAACTGTAATGAGGGATGATAGAGCCCAATTGGAAAGCCTGGTCCAGAAGCGAAGAAAAAGCCTTCCATTGCAATCACTAATAAGAAGGGGAGAGCAGATCGTCTTGTCGGAGACCACGAGAGCTAGTAAAATATCCTTCTAGAGAACCAAAACAAAGCTTTAAATCCATCTGGGCCTGGGGATTTATCAGCTTTCTTGTCAAAGATTGCCCACTTGATCTCCTCCTCAGAGACATCAGAAGATAGATGTTGGCTGTCCTCACAAGATATCTGTTGAGAGATGGAAAGCTGGAGAAGTCTAGGGTTTGAAGCTTCTATGGGAGAGAAGACTTTTATAGAAGAAGCTTGTATTGCAGTCACCAAGAGACAGCCATTGAATTCGGGATTTTTGCTTAAGGGTCACTTCCTCAAAGGAAGCAGTGGAAATATATTTAGCAAGAATTTGTTTCTCAATCGCCTTAAGACCGTAATCGAGCGGGTTGTCATGAATTTGAGTCTGAATGCCTTCAAGAGTTTGCTTAAGAGCTGCCAATCGAGGAGAGAGGTTAGCAAAATGAAGCATGCTCCACTGTCGAAGCTAGCCTTTCAGCATCCTCAATTTTTGAATGAGCCGAAACATTGGATTGCCTCGTATAAGAGTTTGCCAGGTTTCAGAGACTATGGATTTGAAATCCTTGTGCGTCGTCCAAAAATTGAAGAACTTGAATGGCTTTTTCCCCCTAGAAGAAGATTAGTGAAGCGTCACCAACATTGGTGAGTGGTCGGAGATTCCAGGAGGGAGGAACTTTGCTTCTGAATCATCAAAATTTTTGCACCAAGGGATATTGATTAAGACCCTGTCAAGCTTACATTGAATGTTGTTGATGCCAAAGTGAGAGGAGTTATTCTAAGTGAAGAAGAGGCCTTTGCTTTTGAGGTCAAAAACTTCAGTGCGTTGCAGACGTTTAAGAAAGTCATGAGCTCTGCTAGGTTGAAAGGGGATGCCTCCTAACTTTTCCCTTTGATTTTTGATAATATTGAAGTCACCCATTAGAATCCATGGCTCCAGTGAGGGACCGAGGGAGGACAGGTCATGCCAGAGGCTTCGCCGATCCCAAGCAGAATTGGAGGCATAGATAAAGGATACTATGAAAAATTCTGAATTCATAGGATCGAAAATTCGACAATGAATACATTGGTCTGATTTGTAAAGCACCTAGACATCATAAACACTTGGATCCCAGAGAATCCATATCTTGCCAAGAGTAGAGTATTGATAGTTTTCAATCAGATTCCAGCCCTTAGAGCTGGAGTATTTAGAGAAGGGTTATCAAGCGGTTTGTCACTCCAAATCTCCATTCCGGTGGTTGCTAAACTCGATTCAGAGCTGGAGTATTTTGAAACTCTAGCAAGCATTTCCACAAACACCTGAGGGGCTAATAGATCTCGAATGTGCCCAATCTAAATTCTCGTCAGGCAAGACCACAGCTACATGGGATCCGAATGATTGGATAGGAGAGGGCTTATGAGCAGCAAATCCGGTAGGTTTAGGATCGTCATCATCATCGCTAAGTTCAAGATCAGATGCCTCTGAGAGGATGGAAGATGTTGCTGCTGGGAGATCTGATCGGCTGGATTTTTCGAAATTAATGTCTCGATTACTTTCGCCGGCCCCACAAGGGAGAGAAGATAGATCAGGAGGAACTGAGGTTTTTGCAACATAAACTTGCTTGGTTGAGCAGTGAGATTCCATATGGCCGAAGGACCAACACTTCGAGCATTTTAAGGGCTTCCAGTCATACGCCACTTTTTGCTGGAAGAAAGAACCATCAGGCATCATTACATCAATGAAATCAGGAAGTTCATCTGTGGTTGAGATTTCAACACATATTCTAGCATAGGAAAGCCTTTCTTTCCCCCCCCCCCCCCGTGATTTTGTCTGAATAAGGGGGAGTTCCAATCACGCTAGCAAGCCGGCTGAGAGTGGTTTCGCTCCAAAGGTGGAGTTGGAAACCAGGCAACTTAATCCAAAGGGGGATTGAGGAGACTAAAGGTTTTTCAAGTTTCATAGTGGGGCTCTAAGGCCTGAGCACTAAGGGCTTTTTGTCGAAGAACCACGGACCAGCTTCAAGGATACGGGATTTGTCTTCTTGGCAACCAAAGTCAAACACGAACAGGCCATTGTCAAGACCTAAAACTTCCAGATGCCCTTACGGAGCCTAGACCCTCTGAACGAATCTCTTGAGGTTGTTGAAATATGGTTTAGAACCCAGAACAAAGTTGATTAGATCATTAGACCAGTGATTAATTCCATCTTCAAAGTCTTCAGAAAGGAGACAAGTGGTGCGCTTCCCATTGATGTAGTTAGGAGGGATGAAATGAAGAGGACCATCAGATTTAGCCCTGTTGGACTCGAAGAGAGAAGACCGGGGTTTCCGACTGGAGTGGGGATCTACTGGCTCAAGGCCAGTAGACGCCATGGCAACGAGCTCGAAATCGCAAAATCACCTCAAAAGCGCACCAATTCGAAATTGAGCATGTGTATCCCTAAATTCTTACCTCAGATCAATGATTCCCTAAATTTATACAAGATAAACTAAAGATTGAAGGGTGGATGGTATGTATGGGTGATGGAGGCGATTGGATGCCAAAGTATACTTCGGCCTAAACATACAAACGCGCACCATTTCTAAACCGGGGGTTGGATTTCGATTTCATTTTTTCTAATGCATGTATTTCGACCCAACCTAAGTGTGGGATTTCGTTTCGATGGAATTGGAGCCTGTTTGCCTAATTTGGGCACCGAGAGACCCAGAATCAATACTTAGAAAGTATACTTCGGCCTAAACATACAAACGCACACCAAATCCAAACCGGGGTCAGATTTCGATGTTGTTTCCTCGAACATGTGTATTTCGAACCAACTTAAGTGTGACAAATTTTTTTGATGGAATTTGACGTTGTTTGCCCAATTTGACCACGAGAAGCCTGAAATCCATACTTAGAAAGTATACTTCAGCCTATTGTTTCCTAGTCAGATCGGAAGAAGCTTCTCTTAGACAAAAATCCAGGCTTCTTTGGCTCTCTTTGGGAGATAACGACTCCAAATTTTTCCACAACAGTCTTGTTTCTCGTCGAGACTTCAATCGAATCCCTTCTATTAATGTTGGTGATCTATATCAAGAGGAAGAAATCAGTGTAGCTGGTGTGAATTATTTTGAAAGGCTGTTATCCAAAAACCTCACGATGAAGATGCTATTAGTCTAGAGGACATCCCAAGTTTCTGCACTATCGTCCAACAAGACCACTCTTTTCTAAGGTCCCCATCACCCCCTCTGAGATTAAATAGTGGGCCTTCTTTGATTGCCATGATGAAAAATCCCCTGGGCCTGATGGACACATTGCCCATTTTTTTAAAAGCTGCTGGGAAATTGTTGAAAGAGATGTTGTAAGGGCAGTCCAGGACTTTTTTAGATCCTCAAAGTTGTTGACGGAGATGAATTCAACTCTAATCTCGTTAATTCGCAAAGTGGCTAGACCAAACTCCTTTTCTAATTATCATCCCATCTCACTATGCAACACCATTTACAAATGTATTTCCAAGATCCTAGCCTCTCGCCTCAAGCTTGTTTTACCTCAGCTTATTAGCGAGAACCAATCTGCGTTCATCAAAGGGCGAAATATTTCTAAAAGTATCCTCCTCACTCATGAGCTTGTTAGAAATTATCATCGGGACAAAGGATCTCCTCGTAGTGCCATCAAGATCGATCTAATGAAGGCTTTTGATACGGTTAGATGGACTTTTTGATCTTAATCTTAAAGAAGATGAGACAAGCTTTCAAAAATGCGCTGCATTTCAACATCGGGAAGCTTCTGATCAAATATCTTGGAATTCCTCTCATTACAAGCAGACTCTCGGCCTTGGACTGTCAACCTCTTCTGGACCGCATGCTCACCAAAATTCATAGCTGGAAAGCAAAGCTACTTATCTTATGCCGATAGAGTGGAACTAATAAAATCAGTTCTCAACAACCTCCACATCTACTGGGCCAAGCTTTTTCTTATTCCAAAAAAGATTTTAAAGATAGCAGTGCAACTATGCAGCAAGTTCCTATGGGCTGGCCAAGATTGGAGAAAAAAAATCCATCCTATTGCATGGAGTGAAGTCTGCAACACTAAAGAAGAAGGTGGTCTGGGATTGCGAAAGCATTCGGACTTGAATAAAGACGGAATCCTCCGTCTGATATGGCACATTGCTTCCAAATCTTCCAGCCTCTGGACCAAATGGTGCTATTCAAAGCTCATCAAGTCTCAAAACTTTTGGACTATGAAGATCCCTGCGGACTGCTCTTGGATCTGGAGAAATCTGCTCAAGTTAAGAGGTTCGGCTAAAGAGCTCTTCTCACACTCCATAGCAAATGGAAACAGTACTTCAATTTGGCATGACCCTTGGCACCCGTTGGGGATCTTCTCTGAGGTCTTCGGTCAACGAATTCAATACGACTCCTGTCTATCTAATGCTGCCACTGTCTCTAATCCTCCCCCCTCCATCTCAATAGATTTAATGACGGTTTGGAATGACCTTCACAAAGTCAATATCAATTCTGAGCTTCAATCTGATTGTGTAATATGGAAGCCTCGCAGTTCAAGTATGTACTTAGTCAAGTCAGCATGGTCTTGCATTCGTTCATCGGCTACTCCCAAATCCTGGCATTCTTTAGTTTGGGGCTCCAACAATATCCCTCGCCACTCCTTTATCTCTTGGATGGCTGTCTCGAACAAGCTTCTTACCCAAGACAGGCTGCGTAATCTTAATATTATTCATCAATCCAACTGCATCTTCTATCGGGCTCACCAAGAAAATATTCAGCACCTATTCTTTAACTGCTCTTTCACCAATCAGATCTGGAAAGCCATCCTCTCCCGGTGCCGCTATTCTACCAGAAACATTCAGGCCTTCGAAGATGAAATTGCATGGGCGTCTACAGAATTCAGTGGAAAGAACCTTATTAACAACATCAAAAGAATTGCTCTTTGTACTTCCATCTACTTCATATGGGGGGAACGGAAAATCGTATCTTTACCAATACTTTCAAGCCCCAACATCACATCATTCAAAATATTTTGAGGGACACTAGGATGAAGTTTCTTGGCCACTCTCCTCCAATCGAAGATACAGAGCAAACCGTGATTTTCTGGCTCAATGGCAGATTAAAGGCACTTTCTTCTTCAAGCCTTCGATTTGGTGCGTCAGGGCTCCCCCCCACAATGAGACAAATGGCTGCTAAATGGTGATGGCTCAGTTTGACCGACCTTAGTGGGGTATGGAGGTATATTTCGAGATCATCAAGGCACTCCCCTTTTCGCTTTCGCCGAAGGCTTATTTGATTCTGATGTTCTGAAGATGGAAATAATGGCTATCAACCGTGGTTTGGACTTAGTCAAAGAGGATGGCTTCTCCAACATTGCTATAGTTTCTGATTCTCTAAATGCTTCCAAGTGCCTATCCAAGATAGCCCCCCCCCCCCCCCCCCCCCCTTGGCATCTCTGGAATCTGGTGGTAGCCACGCAAAAGGAAATGGAAGAATTAGACGTCTTCACGGTGCAGCATGTTTGGCGAGAAACTAACATGGCAGCGGATTTTTTGGCAAACTTTTGTAACTCTATATCCTCAGTTCTATCTCCTCAAGATTTCCCCTTGACCCTTCTCTCCCTTGTATATAAAGACAAATTGGGACACAAATATTTTCGCATGTAATTTTTTTTTGAGTTTTATATATCTGGTAGGGCTCTGCCTAACCCCAGCTTACCTTCCAAAAAAAAAAAAGAAGATGAGACATCCTGAAACCTTTATCCAATGGCTGATTCTGTGATTCACCTCGCCATGCTTCTCAGTTGTTATAAATGGCTCTCCTCAAGGTTATTTTAGCAGCTCTCGTGGATTGCGTCAGGGGTCCTCTCTCCCCTTTTTTGTTTGTTATTGCCATGGAGGGGTTCTCCTCTCTTCTCAACCATGTTGGCTCGGGCCTCATCTCACCGCATCCAAGGTGTGATTGCTGCCCAAAACAAGAAGGAGGCCTTGGTCTACGTAAGCTCTCGGACTGGAACAAAGCAGGTATTTTACGCCAAGTTTGGACAATAGCCTCTCACTCAGACAATCAATGGGTACGATGGTGCTACAAGAAACTTATCCACAACAAATATTTTTGGACTTTGAAAATTCCCTCAGACTGTTCCTGGAGTTGGCAAAAGATTCTTCAGTCTCGAGAAGTTGCTAAAAACACTATCTCTTACTCCATAGCAGACGGATCCAAGACCTCTCTCTGGCATGATCCTTGGCGATTGGGCATTTTATATGTGCAATTTGGTGAGCGCTTACAATATGATTCAAGTCTTCCGTGTGATGCTCTAGTGGCCTCTATTATATCTGATTTCACCTGGAGTCCTCCTCCAGCAATTTCTGCAGATCTGCTAACAGTGTGGAATGAACTTCAGTTTGTGGATATTAATGTATCCATTACCTTCTGATGGAGTTATTTGGAAGCCCAGCAGTAAAGAATCCTACTCTCTCAAATCAGCCTGGGATAGCATCAGATTGCGCAAACCTCTTATGTCTTGGTGGAGCCTTGCATGGTCGGGGCATCACATCCCAAGACAATCCTTCATCTCCTTGTTAGCCATTTCAAATAAACTTCAAACTCAGGATCGCCTTCTCTCCCTAAACATCATCTCTCACTCCCGTTGTATCAATTCTTAGCCTATGCCAATATTCATCCAGACAGATACTTCATTGGAATTGTGAAGTTGAATGGGCCGCCAAAGAAATTCATGGTATGCAACTAATTCAAAACATCAAGAGAATTGCTTTCAGGGCTACAATATATCATATTTGGAGTGAAAGGAATAACAGCAGATTTTCCAAATCTTTCAAGCCTGTGGGTTCTCTTATAAGCTTCATCATTGTTGATATTAGGCTTAAGTTTGAGGCCCTAAATGCTCTAGTGGAAGACACAGCCTTCAACGGAGAATTCCTTTTATCTTGGCAGATCAACTCGAGGTTCTTCATGAAACCTGAAATATGGTGCTCATGGTCTCTGCCTCCCCCCCCAGATCACTGGATTTAAAACAACGATGGTTCAATTAGAAATGGTGGAGTGGGCGTTGGGGGTCTTCTTAGAGATTGTAATGGTCATCCGCTATTAGCCTATGCAGAAGGCGTGGCAGAAACAAACATTCTAAAACTGGAAATTATGGCAATAGAAAGGGGTATTGATCTAGCAATTGCTCATGGCATCCAGCATATTTCCATTAACTCAGATTGACTGCAAGCTACTCGTTTTTTGAAGACTACTAGCGATCCACCTTGGTATCTTGCGAATTTAGTTACCAAATGCACTCAAAATTGTTCAGATTCTCTTCTCACTCCATACATCACATCTGGAGGGAATGTAACTCAGGAGTAGATTTTTTAGCTAAATTTTGTAATCTTAATTGTTCCATTGTTTTCTTACCAAGGGATTTTCCCGCCGATCTCTCCTCCATTTTGCAGAAGGATAGATCTGGTTGCAAATACCTTAGATTGTAATTTTCCCTCATTTTAATCTATCTGGTTGGGGTCCGCCTAACCCCAACTTACCCTCCACAAAAAAAACAAATTCCAAACCGGGGGTCTGATTTCGATGTTGTTTCTTTTAATACGTGTATTTGGACCCAGCCTAAGTGTGATAATTCGTTTCGATGGAATCCGAGGTCATTTGCCCTATTTGAGCCCCAAGATGCCCAAACTCCATACTTTGAAAGTATACGTCGGCCTAAACCTACAAACGCACACCAAATCCAAACTGGGGGTCGGATTTCGATGTGGTTTCTTCTAATGAGTGTATTTCGACCCAACCTAAGTGTGAGAATTTGTTTCGATGGAATCCGTGGTCGTTTCCACAATTTGGGTACCGAGCGGCCGACATCGATACTTAGAAAATATACTTTGGCCTGAACATACAAACGCACACCAAATCCAAACAGGGGGTCGGATTTTGATGTCATTTCTTCTAACGCGCGTATGTCAACTGAACCAAAGTGTGAGAATTCGTTACGATGGAATCCAAGTTTGTTTGCCCGATTAGAGAATGAGATGCCCGAAATCCATACTTAGAAAGTACAGTTCGGCTTAAACATACAAATGCGCATGAAATCCAAACCAGGGTCGGATTTCAATGCCGTTTCTTTTAACGCTTGTATTTTAACCCAACTTAAGTGTGAGAATTTGTTTTGATGCAATCCGAGGTCGTTTGCCCGATTAGAGCACCGTGATGCCTAAAATCCATACTTTGAAGTATCCTTAAGCCTAAACCTACAAACGCAACCCAAATCCAAATCAGTGGTCAGATTTCGATGCCGTTTCTTCTAAAGCTTGTATTTCGAGTCATCCTAACTGAGAGAATTCGTTTCGATGGAATCCGAGGTTGTATGCCCAATTTGGGGCGATATCTATAACTAGAAATTTTTTTTTTTTTGGATGGTAAGCTGGGGTTAGGCAAACCCCGACCAGATATATAAAAAGAAAGAGGATTACAATCAAAGGTAATTACAACCTGCCTAATCCTTTTCCAAGATGGACAAAAGATCATAGGTAAATTCCCATGGCAAAAAAACAATGGAACTATTGAGATTTCAAAATTTAGCTAGAAAATCATCTCCAGAATTAGTTTCCCGCCAAATATGGTGAATAGAAATATACTTCGGCCTAAAGATACAAACGCGCACCAAATCCAAACCAGGGGTCAAATTTTGATGTCGTTTCTTCTAACGAGAGTATTATGACCAAAGCTAAGTGTGGAAATTTGTTTCGATAAAATCGGAGGTCGTTTGCCCAATTTGGGCATCAAGAGGCCCGAAATCCATACTTAGAAAATATATTTCAGCCTACATCTACAAACGTGCACCAAATCCAAACCGGGGACAGATTTCGATAGCTTTTCATCTAACGAGTTTATTTCGACGCAACCTAAGTGTGGAAATTTATTTCGATGAAATCCAAGGTCGTTTCCCGAGTTGAGTACCGAGAGGCCCGAAATCCTTATTTTGAAAGTATACTTCGGACAAAACGGACAAATGCGCAACGAATCCAAACCATGGGTCAGATTTCGATGTTGTATCCTCTAACGCGAGTATTTCGACCCAATTACAGTGTGAGAAATCGTTTCGATGGAATCTGAGGTTGTTGCCCAATTTGGGCACCGAGAGGCGCGAAATCCATAACTACAAATATACTTCAGCCTAAACATATAAACGCACACCAAATCCAAACCGATGATCAGATTTCGATGTCGTTTCTTTTAACACGTGTATTTCAACATAGCCTAAGTGTGAGAATTTGTTTCAATGGAATCCAAGGTTGTTTGCTCGATTTGAGCCACGAGACGCCCGAAATCCATACTTTGAATGTATACTTCTGCCGAAATCTACAAACGTGCACCAAATCCAAACAGGGGTTCAATTTCGATACCATTTCATCTAACGAGTTCATTTCAATGCAACCTAAGTGTGGAAATTTATTTCGATGAAATCCGAGGTCGTTTCCCGAGTTGAGTACCGGGAGGCCCGAAAGTATACTTTTTTTTTTTGGAAGGTAAGCTGGGGTTAGGCGGACCCCGAAAGTACAAAATTTTGCCAAAAACTCAGCTCCTGCGTTGCTTTCTCGCCATATATGATGAATGGTGAATGAGGAAAAATCTGCCAAGAGGTGTTTGCAGTAAGCTATGAGGTTACTTAAAGTCCAAGGGGGTTCAAGCGAAGAGGAGAGAAGTCTGGTAGCTTGTAAGGAGTCAGAATCAATTACGAGGTTTTGAACTCCATAATCCTTTGCAATTTCTAGACCACGCGCGATTGCCATGATTTCTAACTTGAGAATATCCGATTCTTCTATCCCGGTAGCAAAGGCAACCAAGGGATCGCCTCTGTGGTTCCGTATGATACCCCCAAAACCTGCTCCTCCAGCTCTGATGGATCCGTCACTGTTAAGGACCCAATGATCAAAAGGTGGTGGTGACCAGGTACACCACAGCTGGGGCTTATGAAAGTAGCGAGGGAAGAGCTGCCATTTTGAAAGAAAAGTTCTGTTGCAGTCCGTGTCTTCCACTTGATCAGTTGAGGCGCTGATCTTGAATCTAGTGTCTGTGATGATGCTGTGAAGAACTTGCTCAGGGTGTTTGAAAGAGTTCATGAAAATTCTGCTGTTTCGTTCAACCCAGATGTGATATATGGTGGCACAAAACGCAACTCGTTTGATATTTTGGATTAGATTTAGACCATGGAATTCCTTTGCCGCCCATTCAACCTCACGGTCCCAAGGGAGAGAATCAAGTGAGAGGGGTAACCGCAGAACTGTAAAACATGTTTCCAAATCTGATAGGAGAAGCTGCATGCAAAAAAAATATGTGCTGTATTTTCCGTTGAAGCCCAGCAAAATACACATCTTGAGCGAGTTAAGATGTTGAGCCTTAAAAGGCGATCCTGAGTTTGGAGGCTATTCGAGAGCGCTAGCCAGGAGATAAGAGATTGCGGAGGTATGTACTGACCTGACCAAAGCAGAGACCACCTCGGGAGAGAGTGGTTATGAACTCGAATGCTATTCCATGCTGATTTAAGAGAGTAGGTGCCTGTATTGTTTGCAGTCCAGATGATTCGATCTGAATTCAAAGAAGAATTGATTTCAATCTTGTGTAACTCGTTCCAGATAGTGAGAAGATCAATTGAGATTGCTGGAGGTGTATCCCATTCAGAATTTGACAGAATGGTGGCTACGGTAGCATCACTAGGTAGGCCCGAAAGTATACTTCGGTCAAAACCAACAAACGAGCAACGAATCCAAACCGTGGGTCAGATTTCGATGTTGTATCCTCTAACGTGAGTATTTCGACCCAAGTAAAGTGTGAGAATTCGTTTTTGATGGAATCCGAGGTCGTTTGCCCAATTTGAGCACTGAGACGCCCGAAATCCATACTTAGAAAGTATACTTCGGCCTAAACCTACAAACGCACATCAAATCCATACCGGTGCTCAGATTTCGATGCCGTTTCTTCTAACGCGTGTATTTCGTCGCAACCTAAGTGTGAGAATTCGTTTTGATGGAATCCGAGTTAGTTTCCAAAATTTGGGCACCGAGAGGCGTCCCATACCTAGAAAGTATACTTTGGCTTAAACATACAAATGCGCACCATATCCAAACCGGGGGTTGGATTTCGATGTTATTTCCTCCAACGAGTGCATATCGACCTAACTTAAGTATAAGAATTCGTTTTGATGAAATCCGAGGTTGTTTGCCCGATTTGAGCACCGAAAGGCCTGAAATCCATACTTAGAAAATATACTTTGGCCTAAACCTTCAAATGTGCACCAAATCCAAACCAGGGGTCGGATATGGATGTCATTTCTTCTAACACGTGTATTTTGACCCAATCTAAGTGTGAGAATTCGTTTCGATGGAATCCGAGGATGCTGCCCGATTTGGGCCCCGAGAAGCCCGTAATCCATAGTTTGAAAGTATACTTCGGCATAAACATACTAACACGCACCAAATCA
Organism: Tetracentron sinense; assembly: GCA_015143295.1. Lineage (NCBI taxonomy): Eukaryota > Viridiplantae > Streptophyta > Magnoliopsida > Trochodendrales > Trochodendraceae > Tetracentron > Tetracentron sinense. The sequence goes on from CM026566.1 coordinate 11,814,175, forward strand.
AATGATGTTGTTTCCTCTAACGCGTGTCTTTCGACCCAACTTAAGACTGAGAATTTTTTTTGATGGAATCCGAGGTCGTTTGCACGATTTGAGCACTAACAGGACCGAAATCGATAATTAGAAAGTAAACTTCTGCCTAAACTTATAAACACGCACCAAATAAAAATCGGGGTTAGATTTCGTTACTGTTTCTTCTAACGCGTCTATTTCGACCCAACCTAAGTATGGGAATTCGTTTCGATCGAATCCGAGGTCGTTTGCCTGATTGGGGCACCGAGAGACCAAAGTCCATACTTAAAAAGTATACTTAGGCCAAAACCTACAAACGGGCACAAAATCAAAACCAGGGGTCGGATTTCGATATAGTTTCTTTGTAACATGTGTATTTCAACCCAACAAAAGTGTGGCAATTCGTTTCGATGGTATCCGAGTTTGTTACCCGATTTTGGCTCCGAGAGACCGAAATCCATACTAAGAAAGTATACTTTGGCCTAAACTTACAAACGAGCACCAAATCCAAACCGGGGGTTGGATTTGGTGTCGATGCAATCCGAGCCCATTTGCCAGATTTGGGCACCGAGAGACCCGAAATCCATAATTAGAAAATATACTTTGTCCTAAACATACAACCGTGTACCAAATCCAAACCGGGGTCGGATTTCGATGTTGTTTCCTCTAACATGTGTATTACGACCCAAGCTAAGAGTGGAGATTTGTTTCGCGGGAATCCAACGTCATTTGCACTATTTCGGCATCGAGAGGCCCGAAATCCATACTTAGAAAGTATACTTCGGCCTTAACACTCAAACGCGCACCAATTCCAAACTAGGGGTCGGATTTTGATGTCGTTTTCTTCTAATGAGTGTAGTACGACCCGACCTAAGTGTGGAAATTTGTTTCGATGGAATCCGAGGTCGTTTGCCCTATTTGGAAATCGAGAGGCTCGAAATCCATTCTTAGAAAGTACACTTAGGCCCAAAACCTACAAACACGAACCAAATCCACACCGGGGTTGAATTTCGAAGCCGTTTCTTTTAACGCATGTATTTCAAATCAATCTGAGTGTGGGGATTCGTTTCGTTGAAATCCGAGGTCGTTTACCCGATTTGAGCATCGAGAGGTCTGAAATCCATACTTAGAAAGTTTACTTCGGTCTAAACCTAATACTGCGCACTAAATGCAAACCAGGGTCGGATTTCGATGTTGTTTCCTTTAACGCGTGTATTTCGACCCAACATAAGCATGACAATTCGTTTAATGGAATCCGAGGTTGTTTGTCCGAAATAACCACGAGATGCTTGAATCCATAATTAGAAAGTGTACCCCGGTCTAAACGTACAAACACACACCAAATCCGAATCGGGGGTCAGATTTTGATGTCGTTTGTTTTAACACGAGTAATTCGACCTAGCCTAAATGTGAGAATTCGTTTCATGTGAATCCGTGGTCGTTTCCACAATTTGGGCACTGAGAGGCCGACATCCAAACTTTGAAATTATACTTTGGCCTGAATATACAAACCCGCACCAATTCCAAACCGTGGGACTGATTTTGATGTCGTTTCTTCTAATGAAGTGTATTACGACCCAACCTAAGTGTGGAAATTTGTTTTGATGGAATCCGAGGTCATTTGCCCTATTTGGGCATCGAGAGGCCCGAAATCCATACTTCTTTGTCTAAAGCTACAAACGCGCAAGAAATTCAAACTGATGATCGAATTTTGATGTCGTTTCTTCTCACAAATGTATTACTACTCAACTTAAGTGTGGAAATTTGTTTCGATGGAATCCGACATCATTTGCACTATTTGGGCACCGAGAGGCCCGAAATCCATAGAAAGTATACTTCGACCTAAAATTACAAACGTGCACCAAATTCAAACTGGGGCTAAGATTTCGATGTTGTTTTCCTCTAACGCGTCTATTTTCCACCCATCTTAAGTGTGAGAATTCGTTTTGATGGAATCCGAGGTCGTTTGCCTGATTTGAGCACCGAGAAGCCCAAAAATCATACTTAGAATGTATAGTTCGGCCTAAACATACAAATGTGCACCATATCTAAACCGGGGGTCGGATTTCGATACCGTTTTATCTAACGCGTGTATTTCGACCCAACCAGAGCGTGGGATTTCGTTTCGATGGAATTGGAGCCCGTTTGCCTGATTTGGGCACTGAGAGGCCTGAAATCCGTAATTATAATACTTCGGCCTAAACATACAAATGCGTACCAAATCCAAACCAGTGATTAGATTTCAATGTTGTTTATTTTAACACGCGTATTTCGACCCAACTAAAGCGTGACCATTCGTTTTAATGGAATCTGAGGTCGTTTGCCCGATTTAACAACGAGAAGCCTAAAATCCATACTTAGAAAGTATACCTCGGCCTAAAAAAAATAAACGCACACCAAATCCAAACCGAGGGTCAGATTTTGATGTCATTTCTTTTTAACACATGTATTTCGACCCAGCCGAAGTGTGAGAATTCGTTTCGTAGGAATCTGAGGTCGTTTACCTGATTTGCGCCCGAAGACGATCGAAATCCATACTTTGAAAGTATACTTCGGCCTAAATCCAGAAACGTGCACCAAATCCAAACTGGGGTCGGATTTCAATGAAATTTGAGGTCGTTTCCCGAGTTGAGAACTGAAGAGCCCGAAATCCATAATTCGAAAGTATACTTAGGCCTAAACCTACAAACGAGCAACGAATCCAAACTGAGAGTCGGATTTTGATGTCTTTTCTTATAACGAGTGTATTACGACCCAACCTAAGTGTGAAAATTTGTTTTGATGGAAGCCGAGGTCGTTTGCCCTATTTGGGCATTGAGAGGCCCGAAATCCATACTAAGAAATTATACTTGGGCCTAAACCTACAAAAGCGAACGAAATCAAAACCGGGGGTCGGATTTTGATGTCGTTCCTTGAACGAGTGTATTACGACCCAACCTAAGTGTGGCGATTTGTTTCAATGGAATCCGACATCATTAGCACTATTTGGGCACTGAGAGGCTCGAAATCCATACTCAGAAAGTATACTTTGGCCGAAACCTACAAACACGCACCAAATCAAAACTGGGGTAGGATTTCAATGTCGTTTCTTTTAACGCGTGTATTTCGACTCAATCTAATTGTGGGAATTCGTTTCGATGGAATCCGAGGTCGTTTGCCTGATTTGAGCACCAAGAGGTCTGAAATCCATACTTAGAAAGTTTACTTCGGCCTAAACCTACTACCGCGCACTAAATGCAAACCGGGGTCGGATTTTGATGTTATTTTCTCTAATACGTGTATATTGAACCAACTTAAGTGTGAGAATTTGTTTTGATGGAATCAGAGATCGTTTGCCCGATTTGAGCATCGAGAGGCCCGAAATCCATACTTAGAAACTATAATTCGGCCTTAACATACAAACGTGCACCATATCTAAACCAGGGGTCGGATTTTTTGCTGTTTTTTCTAACCCGTGTATTTCGACCCAACCTAAGTGTGGGATTTCGTTTTGATGGAATTAGAGCCCGTTTGCCTAATTTGGGCACCGAGAGGCCCGAAATTCATACTTCGAAAGTATACTTCGGCCTAAACATACAAATGCATACCAAATCCAAACCAAGGATGAATTTCGATGTAGTTTCCTCTAATGCGTGTATTTCAATGTTGTTTCCTCTAACCGATGGACCGAAATCCATACTAGGAAAGTATATATATATATATATTTTTTTATTTGGAAGGTAAGCTTGGGGTTAGGCAAACCCCTACCAGATGCATTAAAAAAAAACCCATCTTACAATCTGCGGTATTTGAAGCCAAGAGCATCCTCTCTAACAATCTTCCTAAGAGGATCTGGGAAATCATGTGGAAGAAGAAGCACTGTCGAGTCAAGGTTACAAAAAGAAGCTAGAAAATCACCTGCTCTATTTTTCTCCCTCCAAGCATGAGAAATTGTCACCTCCTGAAAATGCCGAAATTCCTCCCGTATAATCTCCACCAGCCCTTGAACTTGCCAAGGCATCTCAGTCCGGTTTTTAATAATGTCAACCGCTCCTTTCGAATCCGAGACAAACTGAAGCCTGTTTATGTTCAAGTCTTTAGCAAAAACACATGCCTTGTTTATAGCCATCAGTTCCACGTAAGTGCTAGAATTGCGATAGAGGGAATCCTCAATTTGGCTGCAAGAGCCAAAAGCAATAATTGGCTCACCCAGATGGTCACGGAAAATTCATCGACAACCCACGGCATTAGGTCTTAAGGATCCATCAATGTGAACTATCGTAGTGCCTGGAGAGGGAGGAGTCCTCGAACACCATTGTTCTCGTGTTTGTTGCCAGCTTATAGGAATGCTCCAACTTGAAAAGAAATCCCTATTTGTTGGGTTGTCTATAATGACCAATGGAAAGGTAGCTAGGCGTAGCATCGTATCCCGAATGATCTTGTTGCAAAGGATCTCCACAGGGAGATAGTGATTCTGAAATATTCTTGCATTTCTTTCCAGCCATATATGGTAAATGGACGCATTGAAGCAAAGTTTCCGCACTGCTGCTTTGGGATTGTTTGTGGCTGTTTTCCTAAGAAACCACCTCACTTCGTCTTCCCAAGCTAAAATGACATGCGCACTGAATCTAATCTTTATGAGGATGTATTTCCAAATCGAGTGAGAGTGGTGGCACTCGAAGAATAGGTGTTCAAGACTCTCATTTGAGGTCCTACAGAAGCAGCATTTAGAAGCCCCCGGGACCGAATGTTTAACAAGGCGATCTTGAGTTTGAATTCTGCCGGACAAAGCTAGCCAAGAAATAAAACTGTGCCTCTTTAAATTAAGCAAAAACCAGACCAGCTTGCTCCAAACAACATGTGGAGAAGGGGATCTCATGGCTGCCTAGGAGGACTGCAATGTGAAACGGCTCGTTGGAGAGGGAATCCATATAACCTTATCTCCAACAAAGCTCCAGTGAATCTGAGTCTTCTGGACAGCATTCCAAACCTGAGTTAAATCCCATGAAGATGGAGGAGGGGGATCCCAACAACCATTAGATATGATAGAGCTGACACACGCTGAGGCTCCTAGACCCGAATCATAGAAGATTCTGCTGCCAAACAAGTCATCAAGAACCCCTATGCTTAACCACTTATCGTACCACAAGTTGGTTTGGGTGCCATCTCCAATTAGAGAAAGGAAGAGAGATGTTTTGCCTCTTTCCGCAACTGTAACAATTTCCTCCAAGACCACGAGCAATCCGCCGGCTCTTTAAGCTTCCAAAAAGGTTTGCCTTTGATGAGATGTCGCTGGATCCACCTCGTCCACAGTGAGTGGGAACCCGACTTGATTTGCCAAACATGGCGTATGAGAGCGCCACGGTTCCAATCCTTGTGTCTTCGGAGGCCGAGACCACCTTCCAAGAAAGGTGTACAGACTTGCTTCCAATTGATAAGAGGAATTTTCCTTTGGGAATTATATCCAGACCAAAGAAAGTGGCCACAAATTGTTTCTATTTTTTTGAACACACTGGCAGGAAGAAGAAAGCAACTCGACCAGTATATATGCAGACTACTAATTACTGACTTGATACTCCCCTTCCAGGACGCAATACGATTCCTGACTTTGTCCACCAAAGGAAGGCAATCAATCTCAGATAGCCTGGAGGAGAACAGTGGAATACCCAGGTATTTAATTGGGAGCTTTCCCTCCTTGAAACCCAAAATCGAAGAAAGTTCATGTTTTGCATGATTAGACGTACCCGCAAAGAAAATCTGGCTTTTCGCTAAGTTGGGCTCTTTAGATGGAAAGCCGACGACCTATTGGCTTGCATAAACACTAGAAGATCGTCTGCAAAACAAAGGTGGGATATCTTGGGGTCGTGGCAGCGAGGATGGGATAGGATGGAGCCTTGAGTAACAGCCTCATTTAGAAGGCAAGAGAAGCCTTCCATTAAAATGACAAATAAAAATGGTGATAAGGGATCTCCTTGTCTTAGGCCATAAGTACCTTTAAAATAGCCCACCAACGATCCATTGACGGAGACTGAGTACGAAGGAGTAGAAATGCATGCCCGAATCCAATGGATAAATTTCCCTGGGAATCTCAGCTTGTGTAAAACCTCAAAGAGAAACTCCCATTTGACTTAATCGTACGCTTTCTTAAGGTCGATTTTTATGGTACATCGCGCCTTCCCCTTGTCCCTGTGATAATTTCTGACTAATTCGTGGGCTAGGAGAATGTTATCCGAGATGTAGCGTCCTACGATAAAAGCTGATTGATTCCAACTAATGAGCGTACCAAGAACTCCCTTAAGACGACTTGCCAATACTTTGGACAAACACTTATAAATCACATTGCATAGGGATATCGGTCTGAAGTCTCTGAAATGATTAGGACGATGGCACTTGGGGATCAATGTGATAATGGTTGCGTTTTACCTCTGATAACATCTGCCCTGAGTGAAAGAAATTAAGAGCTGCTTTGGTGAAATCCCTCCCCACTATGTTCCAACATCTTCTAAAAAAAAGGACAGTAAATACATCCGGACCCGGACTTTTGTCATCCTGCATTGAGAAAAGAGCATTCTCGATTTCCTCCAAAGTAACGTCATTTCCCAAACCCTCCACAAAATTATCATTAAGAACCTCTGCATAAGGGATGGAAACACCAAGAAGATCAGGCTGTCTATCCGCTCCAAGCAAGGTGGAAAAGAATTTAAAGGCTTCAGCATTAATCTAATCTTCCTCTTCTAGTTTTGTACCAGTCTCATCAAAGATAGAAGTGATACGATTAAAAGATCTATGCACCAGCATACTATGGTGAAAAAAAGCAGTATTAGAGTCCCCCAGACTTAGCCAAGATATTCGAGACTTCTGTTTGGCAATAGCTTCTTTCAACCTGCAAAGCATTGCATACTGTTGAAACTTTGCTTTCTCTGACATTGCGAGTTCCGCATTCATAGGACTGTTGTGCAGAGCATGTTGGACCAAATCCTGATCCGCTTTGGCAAAACTTATCTTTTGGAGTATATTTTTTAAACTTCACTTTGCTCCAAGGCTTCAGAGTGTATTTGAGGCTCTTCAATTTGTGAACAAGAACAAACATAGGATTCCCAACTATCGGTAGCTGCCAAGACTCTTGCACCAAATCCATAAATCCTGGGTGATCTACCTAGAAATTGAAGAACTTGAAATGAGAGGATTTACGAGGGGCAAACTTTGCTAAAGCAACAACCACTGGAGAATTATCGGAGACCCCTGAGGCTTTGAAATTCGCTTCAGAAGCATCAAAAAGATCGAGCCAGTTCTGGGATACCATAACTCTATCGAGCTTCGCCTGGATACGACCAATCCCCACCGCTTTATTGGACCACGTATGCCATAGGCTTTTGCTTTTCAAATCAAAGAGACCAACATCAAAGCAACATTCATTTATTCCACCCGAAGTATACTTAGGCCTAAACCTACAAAGGCACACCAAATCCAAAACGGGGGTTGGATTTCGATGTAGTTTCTTGTAACACGTGTATTTCGACCCAACATAAGTGTGGAAATTTTTTTCGATGGTATCCGATGTCATTAGCCGATTTTTGCACCGAGAGACCGAAATCCATACTTTGAAAGTATACTCCGGCCTAAACCTACAAACGCGCCCCACATCCAAACCGGGGGTCAGATTTCGAAGTCGGTTATTCTAACACGTGTATTTCGACCCAACCTAAGTGTGGGAATTCATGTCAATTCAATCCGAGCCCACTTGCCCGATTTGGGCACCAAGAGGCCCAAAATCCATAATTAGAAAGTATACTTTAGCCTAAGCATACAACCGTGTACCAAATCCAAACCGGGGTCAAATTTCGATGTTGTTTCCTGTAACAAGTGTATTTCACCCAACTTAAGTGTGAGAATTCGTTTTGTTGGAATCCGAGGTTGTTTCCCCTATTTGGGACTCGAGAGGCCCGAAATCCATACTAAAAAAGTATACTTAGTCCTAAACCTACAAACGTGCACGAAATCCAAACCGGAGGTCGGATTTTAATGGAGGCAGGCCTAGGCATTCGCAAACTCACGGACTGGAACAAAGCAGGTATTCTTCAGCAACTGTGAGCTATAGATTCTCACTCAGACAACTTATGGGTCAGGTGGTGTTACAAGAAGCTCATCCGAAACAAATTCTTTTGGACCATGAAAATTCCACCTAATTGCTCTTGGAGCTGGTGGAAAATTCTTTAGTCCAGAGATCTGGCCAAGGGTACTATTACTCACTCAATTGCTGATGGCTCTAAGACCTCCCTTTGGCATGACCCTTGGCACTCGTTGGGAATTCTAAATGAACAATTCGGCGATCGCCTTCAATATGACTCAAGCCTGCCGAGAGATGCTCTAGTTGCCTCTATCATTTCAGACTCCAATTGGAACCCTCCTCTAGCTATATTTGTTGATCTGTTAACGGTCTGGAATGAACTTCCTCATGTTTATATTAATGTGTCCTTGCCCTCCGATCGAGTGATCTGGATATCAAACAGTAAAGGGGCGTACTCTCTTAAATCAGCTTGGGATAGCATTAGATTGAGACATCCTCCCGTTAATTGGTGGAGCCTTGTATGGTCAGGTTATTTCATTCCAAGGCATTCGTTTCTCTCCTGGTTAGCCATTTCAAACAAGCTCCAGACTCAAGATCGCCTCCTATCCCTCAATATCATCTCTCTCTCTCTTGTTGTACGTTCTGTTGGGCTTCTTCTGAAAGCACCCGACATTTGTTTTTTGATTGTCCCTACACAAACCAGATCTGGAAATCCATACCTAGACTCTGCCGGTACCCCTCTAGACAAATTCTTTCTTGGGACGCTGAAGTTGATTGGGCAGCTTCAGAATTTTACGATAAAAAGCTGACTCAGAATATCAAGAGGATTGCTTTCAGTGCCACCATTTACCACATATGGAGTGAGAGGAACAATCGTATTTTCTCAAATTCCTTCAAACCAGTGGAATTCATCATCAACTCAATCATCTCAGACACTAGGCTCAGGATTGAGGGCATAAATGCTCAAGTGGAAGACATGGCCTCTAAAAGGGAATTCCTCATTGCTTGGTAGCTCCGAGTTGGATTTTTTATGAAACCTCCACTCTGGTGTTCTTGGTCTCCGCCTCCTCCAGGCTTTTGGGTATTAAACAGTGATGGCTCGGTTAGAAATGGTGTAGCAGGAATTGGTGGTATTCTCAGAGACTGCTGAGGAACCCTCTCCTTGCTTACGCTGAAGGGGTGGAGGAAACAAATATTCTAAAGCTCGAACTCATGGCAACAGAAAAAGGAATCGATTTAGCCATTGATGAAGGCATTCAACATTTCTACATAGACTCCGATTCATTGCAGGCCACTCTCTTGTTGAAGGCCACCAGCGACCCCACCTTGGCACCTAGCGAACTTAGTTATCAGGGGCATTCAAAAGCTATCCACCTTTGTTGAAAAGTCTACGCACCACATCTGGCGGGAAAGTAATTCTAGAGCCGACTTTCTAGCAAGTATACTTAGGCCGTTGTTCTTTTGCCTAGGGACTTTCCCCTTGTTCTCTCCTCCATTTTGGAATGGGACAGTTCTGGTTGTAATTACCTTAGATTGTAATTTCTTCTCCTTATTAATTTTATCTGGTCGGGGTCTGCCTAACCCCAGCTTACCTTCCAAAACAAAAAAAAAGAATTCGTTTCGATGGAATCCGAGGTCGTTTCCCCAATTTGGGCACCGAGAGGCCGACATCCATACTTAGAACGTATACTTCGGCCTAAACATACAAATGCGCACCAAATCAAAACCGGGGTTCAGATTTTGATGTCGTTTCTTCTAATGAGTGTATTGCGACAAAACCTAAGTGTGGAAATTTGTTTCGATGAAATCGGAGGTCGTTTGCCCAATTTGGGCACCGAGAGGCCGGAAATCCATACTTTGAAAGTATACTTCGGCCTAAACATACAAACGCACACCAAATCCAACCCGAGGGGTCAGATTTTCGATGTTGTTTCCTCCAACGAGTGTATTTCGACCCAACTTAAGAGTGAAAATTCGTTTTGATGGAATCCGAGGTCGTTTGCACGATTTGAGCACTGACAGGCCCAAAATCAATAATTAGAAAGTATACTTCGACATAAACTTACTAACGCGAACCAAATAAAAATCGGGGGTCAGATTTCAATGTTGTTTCTTCTAACACGTCTATTTGGACCCAACCTAAGTGTTGGAATTCGTTTCGATCGAATAAAAGGTCGTTTGCCCGATTTGGGCACCTAGAGACCAAAGTCCAGGCTTAGAAAGTATACTTAGGCCTCAACCTACAAAGGCGCACCAAATCAAAACCGTGGGTCGGATATACTTCGACCTAAATCTACAAACGTGCACCAAATCCAAAACCGGGATCAGATTTCGATAGTGTTTCTTCTAACGAGTTTACTTCGACGCAACCTAAGTGTGGAAATATATTTCTACAAAATCCGAGGTCGTTTCCCGAGTTGAGTACCGAGAGGCCCGAAATCCATACTTCGATAGTATACTTCGGCCTAAATCTACAAATGCACAACAAATCCAAACCATGGGTCGGATTTCGATGTTGTATCCTCTAACGCGAGTATTTCGACCCAATAAAGTGTGAGAATTCGTTCTGATGGAATCTAAGATTGTTTGCCCAATTTGAGCACCGAGACGCCCGAAATCCATACTTAGAAAGTATACTTCGACCTAAACCTACAAACGCACACCAAATCCCCTGGCCCTGATGGTTTTACTACTCATTTCTTCAAAAATTGTTGGGATATGGTGGAAAGAGATGTTGTTAAAGCTGTTCAGAAATTTTTTAGATCCTCCAAGATGTTGACAGAGATGAATTCAACCCTAATTACTCTCATTCCAAAAGTGGCCAGACCGAATTCCTTCTCAGACTATCGTCCTATCTCGGTTTGCAACACCATTTACAAATGCATCTCCAAGATCCTAGCCTCGAGACTCAAGCTTGTAATGCCATCCATTATCAGTGAGAACAAATCCACTTTTATTAAGGGGAGGAATATCTCCGATAGCATTCTCCTCACTCATGAACCAGTGAGGAACTATCACAGGGACAAAGGACCTCCAAGAAGTGCTATCAAGATAGACCTAATGAAGGCATTTGATACAGTGAGATGGGACTTCCTGATTTTAGTCCTGCGGAAAATGAGGTTTCCAAGGGTTTTATTCAATGGTTGATTCCATGCTTTACCACACCTCGCTTTTCAATAGACATAAATGGATCGCCCCAAGGCTACTTCTGCAGCTCCCGTGGGCTTTGCCAAGGGGATCCCCTCTCCCCTTTCTATTTTTCATTGCAATGGAAGGATTCACGTCTCTTCTTAATCAGGATGTTAGCTCTGGCCTTATATCTCCGCATCCAAGGTGTGATACCCCACTTATCTCCCACATTAGTTTTGCTGATGACTTGTTTGTTTTTCTTAAGACAGACCTTCGATCAGCTACTGAATTGGGCAAGGTATTAAAAAAGTTCTCCTCTATCTCGGGTCTTCGCCCCAATCCTCAAAAGAGTCAAATGTTCTTCGCTGGGACAGCTCCCTTCATTCAATCTAACTTTCAAGCGAATATTGAACTTCAGAATTGGTAGTCTACCAGTCAAATATCTGGGAATGCCTCTTATTTCTACCCGCCTATCTGCTGCTGCTTGTCAACCGTTGATTGACCAGATTCTCAACAAGGTGCCATCCTGGAAAGCATGCTTCTTATCCTATGGAGGGCGTACGGAGCTACTTAAATCAGTTTTAAATAGCCTGCATATCTATTGGAATTCGTGTCAATGGAATCTAAGCCCATTTGCTCGATTTGGGCAACGAGAGGCCCGAAATCCGTAATTAGAAAGTATACTTTAGCCTAAACATACAACTGCGTACCAAATCCAAACCGAGGTCCAATTTCGAAGTTGTTTCCTCTACCGCATGTATTTCGACCCAACTTAAGTGCGAGAAACCGTTTTGATGGAATCCGAGGTCGTTTGCCCTATTTGAGCATCGAGAGGCCAGAAATCCATACTATTTCGTATACTTAGGCCTAAACCTACAAACGCGCACGAAATCCAAAACGGGGGTCGGTTTTCGATGTCGTTTCTTCTAACAAGTGTATTACGACCCAACCTAAGTGTGGAAATTTGTTTCTATAAAATCCGACGTCATTTGCACTATTTGGGCACTGAGAGGCCCAAAATCCATACTTAGAAAGTATACTTTGGCCTAAACATACAAACGCTCCCCATATCCAAACCGGGGGTTAGATTTCGATATCGTTTCTTTTAACATGTGTATTTCAACCTAGCCTAAGTGTGAGAATTAGTTTCGATGGAATCCAAGGTCATTAGCCCGATTTGAGCCCCGAGACGCCCGAAATCCATACTTTGAATGTATAGGCCTAAATCTACAAACGTGCACCAAATCCAAACAAGGGTCGAATTTCAATAGCATCTCATCTAACGAGTTTATTTCAATGCAACCTAAGTGTGGAAATTTATTTCGATGAAATCCGAGGTCGTTTCCCGAGTTGAGTACCGAGAGGCCCGAAATCCATACTTCGAAAGTATACTTCGGTCAAAACCAACAAACGAGCAACGAATCCAAACCGTGGGTCAGATTTCGATGTTGCATCCTCTAACGTGAGTATTTCGACCCAAGTAAAGTGTGAGAATTCGTTTTTCATGGAATCCGATGTCGTTTGCCCGATTTGAGCACCGAGACGCCTGAAATCCGTACTTAGAAAGTATACTTCGGCCTAAACCTACAAACACACATCAAATCCATACCGGTGCTCGGATTTCGATGACGTTTCTTCTAACGCGTGTATTTCGTCTCAACCTAAGTGTGAGAATTCGTTTTGATGGAATCCAAGGTAGTTTCCAAAATTTGGGCACTGAGTGGCCGACATCCATACTTAGAAAGTATACTTTGGCCTAAACATACAAATGCCCACCATATCCAAACCGGGGGTCAGATTTCGATGTCGTTTCTTTTAACACGAGTATTTCGAGCCAACCTAAGTGTGAGAATTCATTTCGAAGGAATCCGAGGTCGTTTGCCCAATTTAAGCCCCGAGATGCCCGAAATCCATACTTTGAAAGTATACTTCGGCCTAAACCTACAAACACACCAAATCCAAACTGGAGTCGGATTTCAATGTGGTTTCTTTAATCCTTGTATTTCGACCCAACCTAAGTGTGAGAATTCATTACGATGGAATCCGTCATCGTTTCCACAATTTGAGCACCGTGAGGCCGACATCCATACTTAGAAAATTTACTTTGGCTTGAACATACAAACAAGCACCAAATCCAAACCGGGGGCTGGATTTTGATATCGTTTCTTCTAACTCGTGTATGTTGATCCAACCAAAGTGTGAGAATTCGTTACGATGGAACCCAAGGTCGTTTGCCCGATTAGAGCACTAAGATGCCAGAAATCGGTACTTAGGAAGTACACTTCAGCTTAAACATACAAGCACACCAAATTCAAACCGCAGTCGGATTTCGATGCCGTTTCTTTCAACTCGTGTATTTCGACTCAATCTAAGTATGGGAATTCGTTTTGATAGAATCCGATGCCATTTCCCTGATTTGAGCACCGAGAGAACCAAAATCCATACTTTGAAAGTATACTTCGGCCTAAAGCTACAAAAGCGCACCAAATCCAAACCAGGGGTCAGATTTCGATGTCGTTGCTTCTAACATTTGTATTTCGACCCATCCTAAGTGTGAGAATTTGTTCTAATGGAATCCGAGGTTGTTTGCCCAATTTGGGCACCGAGAGGTCTGAAATCCATACTTAGAAAGTTTACTTCGGCCTAACATACAACCGCGCACCATATCTAAACCGGGGGTCAAATTTTGATGCAGTTTTTTCTAACGCATGTATTTCGACCCAACCTAAGTGTGGGATTTCGTTTCAATGGAACTGGAGCCCGTTCGCCTGATTTGGGCACCGAGAGGCTCGAAATCCATACTTAGAAAGTATACTTCGGCCTAAACATACAAACACACAACAAATCCAAACCAAGGTCGGATTTCGATGTTGTTTCCTCTAACGCGTGTATTTCGACCCAACATAAGCGTGACAATTCTTTTTGAAAGAATCCGAGGTCGTTTGCCCGATTTTAACCCCGAGATGCCCGAAATCCTTACTTTGAAATTATACTTCGGCCTAAACCTATGAACACACACCAAATCCAAACTGGGGGTCGGATTTCGATGCAGTTTCTTCTAATGCATGTATGTCGACCCAACCAAAGTGTGAGAATTCGTTACGATGGAATCCAAGGTCGTTTGCCCGATTAGAGCACCGTGACACCCGAAATCCATACTTTCAAAGTATACTTCGGCTTAAACATACAAATCCGCACCAAATCCAACCCGAGGTCGGATTTCGATGCCGTTTCTTTTAACACGTGTCTTTTGACTCAACTTAAGTGTGAAAATTTGTTTTGATGCAATCTGAGGTCATTTATCCGATTAGAGCACCGAATCTCCCGAAATCCATACTTTAAAAGTATCCTTAAGCCAAAACCTACAAAACCGAACTGAATCTAAATCGGGGGTTAGATTTTGATGCCGTTTCTTCTAAAGCTTGTATTTCGAGCCATCCTAAGTGTGAGAATACGTTTCGATGGAATCCGAGGTTGTTTGCCCAATTTGGGCACCGAGAGGCACGAAATCCATAACTAGAAATATACTTCGGCCTAAACATAAAAACGTGCACCAAATCCAAACCGAGGGTCAGATTTTGATGTTGTTTCTTCTAACGAATGTATGACAACAAAAACCTTTTTTTTTTTTTTTTTGAGTAAAGGGAAGCCAGGGTTAGGCCGACCCCATCTAGAATATATTAAAACAACACCAATTACATGTGCAAGTATCTACTTCTCCTCATATCCGCTTGAACAACACGGTTAAGGGTAGGGGAGAACATAGATGGTTCTAGACCGAGGGTAGAACTATGGCTGAGTTTGGAAAGCCAGTTTGCAGCCCTATACATTCACGGGGAACATGGCAAATCTAAAAAAAATCAAGAGAGTTCGATGAAATCGGAGGTCATTTGCCCAATTTGGGCACCGTGAGGCCAGAAATCCATACTTAGAAAATATACTTCGATCGAAATCTACAAACGTGTAGCCAATCCAAACCGGGGTCAGATTTCGATAGCATTTCATCTAACGAGTTTATTTCGACGCAACCTAAGTGCGGAAATTTATTTCGATGAAATCCGAGATCGTTTCCTAAGTTGAGTACCGAAAGGCTCGAAATCCATATTTTGAAAGTATATTTCAGACTAAATCTACAAACACGCAACGAATCCAAACTGTGGGTCGGATTTTGATGTTGGATCCACTAACGCGAGTATTTTGTCCCAATTAAATTGTGAAAATTCATTTTGCTGGAATCCGAGGTCATTTCCCAATTTGAGCACTGAGACGCCCGTAATCCATACTTAGAAAGTATACTTCGGCCTAAACCTACAAAAGCACACCAAATCCATACCGGGGGTCGGATTTTGATGCCGTTTCTTCTAACGCGTTTATTTCGTCCCAACCTAAGTGTGAGAATTCATTTCGATGGAATCCGAGGTTGTTTCCCCAATTTGGGCACCGAGAGGCCGACATCCACACTTAGAAAGTGTACTTCAGCCTAAACACAAATGCGCACCATCTTCAAACTGGGGGTCAGATTCCGATGTTGTTTCCTCGAACGCGTGTATATCGACCCAACTTAAGCATAAGATTTCGTTTTGATGAAATATGAGGTCGTTTGCCCGATTTGAGCACCGAGAAGCCCAAAATCCATACTTAGAAAGTATACTTCGGCTTAAGCCTACAAACGTGCATCAAATCCAAACTGGGGGTCGGATTTCAATGTTATTTCTTCTAACACGTATATTTTGACCCAATAAGAGTGACAATTCGTTTTGATGGAATTAAAGGTCGTTTGCACGATTTGAGCACTGACAAGCCCGAAATCGATAATTAGAAAGTAAACTTCGGCCTAAACCTACAAACACGCACCAAATAACAACCGGGGATTAGATTTCGATGTTGTTTCTTCTAACGCATCTATTTTGACCCAACCTAAGTGTGGGAATTCGTGTCGATCAAATCCGAGGTCGTTTGCCCGATTTGGGCACCTAGAGACCAAAGTCCATACTTAGAAAGTATAGTTAGGCCTAAACCTATAAACGCGCACCAAATCCAAACCAGGGGTCAGATTTTGGATTAGTTTCTTATATCACGTGTATTTCGACCCAACATAAGTGTCGGAATTCGTTTCGATGGTATGCGAGGTCCTTAGCCGATTTTGGCACCGAGAGACCGAAATCAATACTAAGAAAGTATACTTCGGCCTAAACCTACAAACGCGCACCAAATCCAATCCGGGGGTCGGATTTCGAAGCCGTTTATTATAATACATGTATTTCGCCCAACCTTAGTATGGGAATTGTTGTCAGTGCAATCCGAGCCCATTTGCCGGATTTGGACACCGAGAGAACCAAAATCCACAATTAGAAAGTATACTTTGGCCTAAGCATACAACCACGTACCAAATAAAACCGGGGTAGTATTTCGATGTTGTTTCCTCTAATGCGTGTATTTCGACCCAACTTAAGTGTGAGAATTCGTTTTGATCGAATCTGAGGTCATTAGCCTGATTTGGGCATCGAGAGGCCAAAATCCATACTTAGAAAATATACTTCGGCCTAAACATACAAATGCGCACCAATTCCAAACCGGGGGTCAGATTTTGATGTCGTTTCTTCTAACAAGTGTATTACGACCCAACCTAAGAGTGGAAATTTGTTTCGATGGAATCTGACGTCATTTGCACTATTTTGGCACCGAGAGGCCCGAAATCCGTACTTAGAAAGTGTACTTTGGCTTAAACCTACAAACGCGCACCAAATCCAAACCGGGGTAGGATTTCGATGTTGTTTCTTTAACGCGTGTATTTCGATTCTATGTGTGGGAATTCGTTTCGATTGAATCCGAGGTCGGTTGCTCGGTTTGAGCACCGAGAGGCCCAAAATCCATACTTAGAAAGTATACTTCGGCCTAAACCTACAAAAGCACACCAAATCCAAACTGGGGGTCAAATTTCGATGTTGTTTCCTCTAACGCGTTTATTTTGACCCAATTTAAGAGTTAGGTTACCGGAGAGTCCTCCTTCTCTGTCCTTTAGGACGGTTGTGCTTTCTGGTCGGGTGGCTTTTGGTCTTTTAGTTAGTTCTAGTTATCTTTCTTCTTCTTATGGTTGCCTGTTCATGGTCTGGCCTTCTTTCTATCTTCGATTTGTCTCTGTTTTTTTATCCGGTTAATTTTGGATTTTTCTTCCTTGGAGTTTGCTTGTCCTCCTATCAGGTCCCAGTGGTTGCCAGTGGTGAGTGCTGCTTTACTTGTTCTCAGCTGTCAGTCCATGGCCTCCGGGCATGGCTAGGTGTGCGTTCTCAGGGTCTCTTTCCCCTTGTTGGTGGTTCTGGTTTTCCGATGGTCGGAGTTGGGCGTGGTCAGGTTGTGGTTCTTAAGGTGCATGATGAACTCATCTCGCACTTGTTGGTGGCAGGGGGTTGGTGGGGCTCGGACTTACTTTTCCATCCTAAATGATGTAATCCCTTGTACTACAACAAATGAGACTCTAGCAACTCCTTCCTCCTCTGGTGATGAGGTAGGGCTTGGAAATGACTTTGCTCAACCTCCAACACTAGTAGGCAGAGTTGAGGAGGCTGCTACAACCTTTTTAGGCCAGGGTAATGATGTGTTGGCGGTAGAAAATGTTGACCTCTGAGATCAGGTGTCTAAAATCTCTAGCATTAATTTGGACGCTACCTTTTTGGGGCATGAGGACACTGTTTTAGCAGGAAAGGTGTCAGCTTCTCTAAATAATGCTGGTGATAATGACGATAGAGGGGGGAGATCAGCTATAGTTAGGCACGGTATGGCTTGGACTTCTTTATTTGGAGTTATTCAATCATCGGCTCCTGAAGCCTCTCTGGAATTTATTCCACCAGAATTTATTGATGGTAAACTTCTAATTCGTCGATCTGAGGAGGATATTGAGAGCGATTTGGCCGAATGGCAAAACACCTTGGTTGGATTCTTCCTAGGGCCGCAACAATCCTACTTTGCAACAGAGAATTCTGTCAACATAATGTGGAAGCTCAAAGGTGAGGTCGAGGTTATTGCGCTTGAGTCTGGATTCTACTTGTTCAAACGCAGCTGTTCGAAAGACAAAGCCACAATTCTTGATGGGGGTCCGTGGAAAATTCACCAAGCTATGCTGGTGCTTCGTGAGTGGAATAGAACCATGAAACTAGAAAAGGTTGAATTTACTGATATCCCTATATGGGTGAAGATATACAACCTCGCACTATTTATGTGGAAACCTAAATACCTTAGTGCTATTGGGAGTCAGATTGGCAAACCTCAGATTATTGACAAACCAACTTTAGCTCGCTCTAGAATGAACTATGCACGTATTTCCATTGAGGTCAGTGCTGAAAAGGATTTACCTGAGGAACTTATGGTTACCTTGAATGGCCAACAAGATGGCCCTATTCAACTGGGCTATGATTGGAAACCAGTGAGGTGTCCGAAATGCTGTATGTTTGGCAATCCGGCTGATCGTTGTGAACCGCCTCAGTCGGCCTACCTTGGAAAACCAGAGGGTCATAAGCCTCATATTCTTATATCTCAAGAACGACGGGGACATAGTAGAAGCAGGCGTACTAGATACTCCTCTAGGCCAGGGAATGGTAGCCCCTGACACTCCTCTACAGAAGTGGGGGAACCAAGTAACAAAGGCTCGAGTGTTAGTAGAGACCATTCGTTGATGTCCATAACTAAAGAGCATCAAAACACCGGTATTGAATCAGACTGTGCTTGGGAAGTGGTGGGACCTAAGAGAGACAAATCTCTCAACCAAAGCACTCCGACTGGGACAGGGCCCCAAATTAATAACCCAAACCGGTTTGCTGCTCTAGATGCAACTGAGGAGTTATTTGGTTTTAAGGATCCTCTCATCGAAGGCCAGGAGGATCATCCACTAGCTGGTGTTGGACTGTAGAGTTCCTCTGTCCTTTTTTTTTTTTTCCGTTAATGTTAGTCAGATTTTGGAATGTGCGTGGTCTAAACAGTGGTTACTCGTCAAAGAGATGTTCGTGATTTTGTTGCTGCCAATAAAGCTTTGGTGTGTTGGGTTAGTGGAAACTAAAGTTCGTAGTATTCATGCTGATCGTACCATGCAGCGTATATTTAGATCCTAGAACAGAATAGATAATTACTCAGCTGCGTTGAATGGCCGTATATGGTTTTGCTGGGATCCCCTGATGCTTGATGTTAGCAATCTAGGTGCTACTAATCAAGCAATCCATTGTCTGGTGAGCCTCAAGGATGGGTCGTCTCCCCTTGTCATTTCTACAATTTATGGGGCCAATGAATCTAGGCTTCGAGAATCACTTCGGAGGGATATCTCCTCCTTCTCCAGTCTTCACTGCCTCCCCTGATTAGTGACTGGGGACTTTAACTCTGTTATGTCTCCCTCTGAAAAGCGATGAAGTGTCCCGGTTAGTTATGCCTCCCTTCATCAAATTAGGGATAATATTTTCGATGTTGGCCTCTTTGATCTTCGGTGGAAAGGTCCCTTATACACCTGGTCTAATGGCATCGTTGGCCCCGGGCCGTATTGAGAGCAAGCTTGATTGTTGCATGTCAAATATTGAGCTGATTCAGGCCTTCCCTAATGCTGAAGCTGTTATACGGTCTTCTAGTACGTCAGATCATCGGCAAATTTTGGTGTCTCTTAAAGAGACTTCTCGGGTTAAAGCAAAGCCGTTCAAATTCTACAATTCCTGGGCTGAGGACCCAGAATTTTTGATGTTATCTGAAAAGCTTGGATGCCTCAATATCGGGGCACCCCTATGTACCAGCTTATTTGCAAGCTTAAGAATACCAAACGGGAGCTGAAAAAGTGGAGCAAACAGAAATAGGGCAATCTGAACATCCATATTGAGCAAGCCCAAGAACACCTTCATAGATTGGAAGCTGATCCGTCGAATGTAGTGTTACAGCATAATGTCTGTATGGGCAAAACTCAGCTTGGCAAACTCCTTGCTAATGAGGAATCCAAGCTTAGGCAGCGATCTCGCGTTCAATCACCGTAATCGGATTATTTCGTTGGCCGACGACAATGGTGTTCAGGTTGATCAGCGTGGCCTTTCAGAGATGGCTATCGAGTTTTCTCTAACCTCTTATCTGCTCATCACAATCAAGATTCCGGATCCTTTCAATTTCCCCCATCTCATGAGCTGAATGAGATTGATAGCAAATTCTTATCTATGGAGTTCTCGGCTGATTATGTCAAAGAGGTTGTGTTTATCTCTAATGGGGATAAATCCCCTGGGCCTGATGGTTTTAATGCCATGTTTTTCCAGGTTTGTTGGAACCTCATCTCCTTTGATGTGACTAAAGCAATTCTTAGTTTCTTCTTGAGTTCAAAGCTGCTAGGTGAGGTCAACAACACTCTTGTTTCGTTGATTCCGAAGAAGGATAGGCCTAAGTCCTTTGCTGATTTCGGTCCAATCTCTTTGTGTAATGTTCTCTATCGCTTTATCTCCAAGATGCTGGTCTCCTGAATCAAGCCAGTGATGTGCAAGCTCGTCAATGCGAATCAATCTGCTTTTGTTAAAGGGTGTCGGATTTCGGATAACATATTACTTTGTTAGGAGCAATTTTACAATTATCACCTCCGGTGAGGTA
The DNA here is from genome assembly GCA_015143295.1 of Tetracentron sinense. Lineage (NCBI taxonomy): Eukaryota > Viridiplantae > Streptophyta > Magnoliopsida > Trochodendrales > Trochodendraceae > Tetracentron > Tetracentron sinense. The sequence continues at coordinate 11,834,954 of CM026566.1, forward strand.
CTCCCAGAACTGCTATTAATGTGGACATCAAGAAGGCCTATCACTCTGTCTCATAGGCTTTCCTGGAAGCGGCAATGGTCAAGTATGGTATGCTTAGAAGATTTCTTGCTTTGATTTTGGTTTGTATATCTGGTGCCAAGTTCTCCATTATGTATATGGTGATTGAGTTGGCTACTTCCGTGGCAGCCGTGGTTTGCGCCAAGGAGACCCTATTTTTTTTTTTGGAGGGTAAGCTGGGGTTAGGCGGACCCCGAGCAAATAAATAGAAAGAGAAAGAGGATTACAATCTAAGGTAATTACAACTCGATTTGTCCTTTTCCATGATGGAGGAAAGATCAGAGGGAATATCCCTTGGCAAAAAAATACTGGAACTATTGAGATTACAATATTTGGCTAGAAAGTCAGCTCCAGAATTACTTTCCCGCCAAATATGGTGAATAGAATAAGCCGACAAGCTGGATAACTTAAGCATACATCTCGAAACTAAATTCTCCAAGTACCAAGGAGGGTCGCTAGAAGCCTTCAAAAACCGAGTGGCTTGGAATGAATCTGAATCAATGTGAGACGTTGAATGCTTTGTGCCATGGCTAAATCAATACCTCTTTCTATAGCCATAATTTCCACCTTTAGAACATTTGAATCCTCTACTCCTTCTGCATAAGAAAGAAGAGGTTTACCATTATAGTCTCTAAGAATACCTCCGAACCCTGCTGCCCCATTTCTGACTGAACCATCACTATTTAAGACCCAATAACCTAGGGGAGGCGAAGACCATGAGCACCATCTTTGAGGTTTGGAAAAGAAACCAACACTGATCTGCCAAGCAGTAAGGAATTTTCTATTTGAAGCCGTGTCTTCCACTTGAGCCTAGTATCTTAGATTATAGATCTGATGATATATAATCCACAGGTTTGAAGGAATTGAAGAAGATACAGTTGTTCCCTTCACTCCATATGTGATATAAAGTAGCACTAAAGGCGATTCTCTTGATGATTTGGGGAGCTTGCCTACCCTGAAATTCTTGAGCAGCCCATTCAATCTCGTTGTTCCATGGAAGAATTTGCCTGGAGGGGTAGCGACAGAGGCGAAGGATGAACTTCCAGATCTGATTGGCGAAGAGGCATTCAAAAAACAGATGCTGGATGTTTTCAGAAGCCCAACAGAAAATGCAGCGGGATTGAGAGATGATATTTAGGGAAAGGAGACGATCTTGCGTTTGAAGCTTGTTTGAGATGGCTAACCAAGAGATAAAAGAGTGTCTATGAATGTGATTACCAGACCAAACGAGATTCCACCACGGCACAGAGGGCTGAGACGATCGAATGTTGTACCATGCAGATTTGAGAGAGTAAGACCCATTACTATTGGGTTTCCATATCACAAGATCAGATGTCAATGAAGAATTGATATCAACTTGATGAAGAGCATTCCAAACCGTTAAGAGATCTACTGAAATTGCTGGGGGAGGATTCCAATTTGAGGCAGATATGATAGATGTTGCCGGTGCATCTCTCGGAAGACCTGAGTCATATTGAAGGCGGTCTCCAAATTGCTCAAAGAGAATGCCCAGCGGGGTGCCAAGGGTCATGCCAAAGAGATGTCTTTGATCCATCAGCAATGGAATGAGAAATATAACCTTTGGCCAAATCTCTTGACTGGAGAATTTTCCGCCAGCTCCAAGAACATTCAGAGGGAATTTTCATAGTCCAAAAAAATTTGTTCCGGATATGTTTCTTATAGCACCACTGAACCCATATGCTGTCGGAGTGAGAAGCTATAGCCCATACTTGGCAAACAATGCCTGCTTTGTTCCAGTCCGAGAGTTTGCGGAGGCCAAGGCCACCTTCATTCTTTGGGCTGCAAATAGTGGACCAAGAAATAGGATGGATTTTATTTCGAAGATCATAGCCAGACCAGAGAAACTTGCAGCAGATTTGATCAATTTGCTTGGTTATCAACTTGGGGAGGCTGAGCAGCTTAGTCCAATAAATATGTAAGCTATTTAAGACTATTTAATAAGCTCCAAAGGCTCCGCATATGATACAAAATTAGCTTTCCAGCTTTGGACCTTGTTGAGAATCCGATCAAGTAGCGGTTGACAGACAACAACAGATAGGCGACCAGAGATTAGAGGCATTCCCATATATTTGACAGGCAGGCTACCAATTCTAAAATTCAAAATGCACTTGAAAGAAGCTTGAATGGAGAGAGCTATCCCGGCAAAAAACAACTGGCTTTTTTGAGGATTTGGATGAAGGCCTAAGATAGAGGAAAATTTGTGCAAAATTGATCCAAGTTCTGTGGCCGATCTTTGGTCTACTTTAAGAAAACAAATAAGTCATCAGCAAAGTTAATATGGGTGATAAGGGGATTGTCACACCTAGGATGCATAGATATAAGACCAGAGCTGACAGCCTGATTAAGCAAAGATGTGAAGCCTTCCATAGCGATAACAAAGAGAAAGGGTGAGAGGGGATCCCCCCTGGTGAAGCCCTCGTGAGCTACTGAAATAACCTTGAGGAGAGCCATTTATGACTACCGAGAAACGGGGCGTGGTAAAGCAAGGAATCAACCATTGAATAAAAATATTAGGAAACCGCATCTTCTGTATCAAAAGCCTTTCTGAGATCTATCTTGGTAGCACTTCTTGGAGTGCCTGTGTCCTGGTGATAGTTTCTCACTAGTTCATGGGTGAGAAGGATACTATCAGAGATACTCTGCCCCTTTATAAATGCCGATTGGTTTTCACGACTCGAAATCAAAACGAGACCGAAAAGAAAGGGCATACATCTAACCGAGAAAGACATGAAACTACATTATCCCGGCCTTAGCTGCATCCTCGACTTTAAAGGACAAAAAAGACTAATATATCCGAGATAGTGGAGTTTAATGCTCGTCTTCTCGAAGAAATTTTTTTTAAAAAATATATATATATATAGATACAATGATAGTTTTATCACCATGGATGTAGGCCTAAGCCGAACCACGTTAAATCTATGTCTCGATTTACTTTTGCACTCTTATTTTATTAATGGGTGCACCATCCGGACTTTGAGAAGCCTGAGAATCCAATGGGCATCCGCATTGTTTCTATTCTCTGGTTCGAGTATAAATGATGTTGTTATGTTCCAAGGCATCATTCCCAAGCCGGCTACTGCTATCCAGCTAGCTGAGATTTTTTTTCTTTGACTTCTCCTCTCGGTTTTCAAGTTTTTCTCAGCGCCAAATGCTGGGTGGATTTAGAATTACACAGTACTTCAGAAGACAATAATCTTTGGGGGAATGCGTGTCCCCCAAAGAGAGCCATAAAAAGTCTTGATTTTTGTCGGAGAGTGGCTTCTTCAGATCGGGCAAGAAGACAATAATCTCTAAGGAGACATTTTTCAGCTGCAACAAGGATGTCATCTTGAGGATTAGAATTGAGCTGCATTTGGGCCAACTCCAAAGCTTGTTTGGCATGGGCCTCTCGAGAGTTCAGATTGCTGAATATCTCTTTGCTCCATCCCCTAAGTCTGACTTTAAGGGCCTTAAGCTTCTGGACTAGTTGAAACATTGGATTGCCCTCTACTTACATCTTCCAAACCTCAGAGACAATGGTCTTGAAATCAGGATGATCAGTCTAGAAATTGAAGAACTTAAAAGGCCTCTTTCCCCTTGGCGATGGAGGGCAGAGCAGAATGATCATAGGGGAGTGATCAAATATACCTGGAGAAAGGAATTCAGCCTCTGAGCCGACAAAACGAGCATACCAGCCAATGTTAATAAGGACTTTGTCCAATTTGCATTGAATACGACGGTTGCCTGAAGTTGAAGAATTACTCCAAGTATAAAAATGGCCTTTACTCTTGCTGATGGAGACAATCATTGAATGCTTTAGAGTTGTGAGTCTAAAATGGAGCTCCCCCAATCTTTTCCCCTTGATAGCGAATAACATTAAAGTCTCCAAGCATAATCCACGGTTCCAAAGGATTTGCAATGGAAAGAAGATCTTGCCAAAGGTAGCTGCGTTCAGACTCATTATTTGAAGCATAAATGAATGAAGAAAGGAAGGTAAGTATAGAGTTGCAGGCTGATACTTTACAGTGGATGAGTTGATCCATAACTTTGAGAATTTGGACATGATAGAAGTTAGGGTCCCATAATACCCAGATTCTGCCAAGAGCAGAATGATCATAATTGTCGGCATAGCTCCAGCCTCTAGATATATGCTTCAAAGTTTTCAAAAAATTAGTTCTACGAACTCTTGTTTCCAGAATCGCAATCGGGGATAGCTTTTGAACAACAATAATTTTCTGGATCTCCGCTTGCTTGAGGGGATCATTGAGGCCACGAATGTTCCAAGCAGCAATCTTATTCATATAGAAAAGTTAAAGATCTGGGTGGTCCCCAACAGGGGCAATATCACTGGCCTGACTAGCCAACGCTGCACTTTGACTGTCCGAGTGAGAATGAGAGGGGGTGCCTCTAGCCGGGGAAGATTTCTTTTTGGCCCCACAACTTGATCGAGTGGCATTAGAGGGGTTCGTATCAGAGCAACTATCTCCCTCAAGGGAGGCAAGAGCATCAAACCGATTTGGACTGATTAGAGTGTCTCATTCATGGGAGGCAGCTATGGGCCCAAGGTATGCATTTTCCTCACCTCCTACAATGGGATCAGGCATGAATTTTGGTTTCTCAAGGCCGAGAGAATGTAAAAAAGCAATATATTCCTCATGAGCTATGTTGTCCGCCAGCTCCCAATCTATGAGAGGGTTACAGAGGAGAACATCATTGCGGGCTTTAATAGAGGCAAACTGTCGAACAGGTGATGGTCGATACGAACCAAACCCAACTGCAACTAAAGATTCATCATCTTCCCCATCGCTTAATTCTGCAACATTGTGAACATTGGGACTCACTTCCTTCTACAACTCATTTTGAGGAGAATGGCCGTCACCTTCTCCATTATCCGGCGTGGAGGGCAGATCTGCCATCCAAGCATCATGCGCGTTAGCAAGAAAAGAGGGTGGATCAGTAGGTGGCACATCATCACTATTTTCCAGAGGAATCATCGAAGATTTTGGGGCAAACACTTGTTTGGTATCACATTTAGCTTCAGAATGTCCAAACAGAGCACATTTAGAACAGCGTAAAGGTTTCCAATTATACTGGAATTTATGGCAAAAAATAGAATCATTTGGCCTCTGAACATCAATCAGATCTTGAAGCTCATCCATAGCTGACACCACCACACAGATACGGGCGTAAGAGTGTCTACCTCTTTCAGCAGTGACTTTGTCTGAGAACAGGGGTATGCCAATGGCACTAGCAAGACGACTCAACATTCGTTCACCCCACAGGTGGAGCTGAAGGCCTAGGAGTTTGATCCAGATAGGAATAGAAGAAACCTGGGGTTTTTCAAGCTTCAACAATGAGGACCAGGGGCAAAGAATCAAAGGTTTCTAGTTGAAGAACCATGCTCCTGCATCAAGGATTCGGATCTTATCTTCTTCACAGCTGAAATCGAAGATGAATAAGTCGTTGTCCAATGAAGAGATTTCCAGATGACCCTTAGGAGCCCATGCTTTTTGCACAAATTCTGAAAATAGGGTTTTGGCCCTAGGACGAATCCCACTAGGGCACAAGACCAACGAGCAATGTCCTTTTCTACCTCATTCTGTGGATAAGAAACTAGGTTCTTGCCACGAATCTTCTAAGGTGGATTAAATTCGGGGGATAATCCATTGGATTTATTTCGATTCGAAGCAAACAATGAGGACCATTTGGGAGCAAAGGAAGAGGGATTAGGTTCCCTGGTGGACGGAGAAGAAGAAGCATCTGCCGGCTGCTCACCACCAGCAACCATGCCGGAAATTTGTTCTACTTATTTTTTTTTAATCTTCTCATGTTAGTTATGCAGGTTCTTTCCAACCTCCTCAATAGGGATGCTCGTGAAGGTCGACTGATCCCCCATCCGTATTGCTCAAGGCCGTTAATTACGCACTTGTGTTTTGCAGACGATCTTGTTGTCCTCTCTAAGGCCAAGCTCTCGTCTATTAGAGCTATTGCTGCCTCCTTGAAGTTGTTCTCCTATTCTGGGCTTCAAATTAACTTGGATAAGTCTCATATTTTCCTTAGAAATGTATCCAGTCGGCTTTGCACTCGCATTCAACAAAAACTGGGATTTAGTGTTGGGTCTCTTCCGATTACTTATTTAGGCCTTCCTCTTTCTGCTACTAGACTTACCAAGGCGGATTGTCAAGCCCTCATTGATAAAATTTCCAAGCGTATCTCCTCTTGGAAAAACAGGTGGCTTACGTATGGAGGGAGAATGGAGTTGATTAAAAGGGTGCTGCATAGCTTCCACCTGTATTGGTGCAGCATTTTCTTATTGCCTAAGCAGGTGGTTAAATCATATTGAAAGCATATTGGCTCATTTTCTTTGGTTTGGCCTGATCGGATCATGGCCTTCACAAAGTGGCTTGGAATGTTGTGTGTAGGTCTTATGATGAAGGGGGGCTGGTTCTACGAAGAGTTCTAGAGTGGAACTACAGTGCTTTGCTCAGGCGTGTATGGGAAATTGCCTTTAGGGATAAATCTATTTGGGTCGATTTGTTTCAGTGCCGGTACCTAACAAATGACTCCATTTGGACCATGCAGATGCCTTCTACCCCCTCTTGGAGTATTAGGAGTATCTTGAAAATCCGACACCTTGCCGAGGGAGCCATTTATCATATTATTGGTAATGGCCACTCTACTCTATTGTGGCTTGATCATTGGCAACCTAGGGGAGTGTTACTTAGAGAATGTAGCCAGAGAGCTTCCCTTATACACGGTATCGACAAAAAAAGCCTTGGTTGCGTCTATCAGATTGGATAGGGGATGGAGGGTCGAAGTCCCTAGCCTCCCAGAGTTGATTGAGGTTTGGGAAGAAGTCCACAACATTCAGCTGCTAGGAGATGTTCCAGACCGCATTGTTTGGACTCCCTCGAGTCGTATTCATAATGAAGTCGGCTTGGGCCCGAGTTAGAGCTGCCAGCATTAAAGTTTGGTGAGCGGATATTCTTTGGTATTCTCATACCATTCCCAAGCACTCGGTTATAGCTTGGATGGCTTTTCGGCATACCTTATCAACCAAGGACAAGCTTTCTCGGTTGGGTATTGTCACTAATGATCAGTGCATCCTTTGTCAGCTTTCTTCTGAGAGTCACGATCACATATTTGTCTCTTGTCCCTACTCTTCGGACATCTGGACTCATCTCGCTAGGTGTCTTCGTTTGCCTATTCGTACATTTCAAAGATGGAACAACTTGATCAGGTCTATGACCAGGCTCCGTATTGGCACTGATCTTAAAGGGACGGTCTGAAAAGCTATGCATCCTGAGCTGATCTCTAGGAGAATCCTTGATGAGGTCCTTACCAAGCTAAATTCAGGTAGCATCACTGTTGTTGACAATGTCATTAACAGATCTATTGTGTCCTCTATGGGCATTCAAGCCATTTGGAAGTATGCCAGGCTCGGTGGATCTCTTGGAATCCTCCTAGAGATGGGTTTGTTAAATTGAATACGGATGGATCAGCCAAGGACATCAGTAGTGGGTACGGGTGCATCATTAGGGACATGGTTGGATCTCCGATTGTTGCTGTTGCAGGCTCTAAAAATAGTTGTTCTGTCATCGCTATCAAGCTTTATGCAATTAAGAGAGGACTTGAGATTGCTCATGACCTTCGTATTCAGAATATCCAGATTGAGTCAGACTCTACATGGGTTGTTGCTTGTGTCAAGAAAGCTTGCTTATGGCCATGGGAATGCTCCTACATCCTTGCAGTCGTTGAAAGGTTAACCAAATGCTTCACTCGTTGGGAAATTGGCCATGCTTATCGAGAAGCCAACAAAGCCGCTGATTTTTTTTCTAAAATATGTACTTCCATAGGTGAAATTTCATTTATACCTTCTGTTTTTCCCATAGCCTTGTCTCAAATTGTGCTTAGCGATTGTCAAGGGCGCAAATTCTTGCATATGTAATTTTTTGTTGTTTATATATTCTGGTCGGGGTCTGCCTAACCCCAGCTCTCCTTCCCCCAAAAAATAAACATTAAGTGTGAGAATTCGTTTTGATGCAATCCGAGGTCATTTGCCCTATTAGAGCACCGAGACGCCCAAAATCCGTACCCAGAAAGTATACTTCAGTCTAAACCAACAAACGCCCACCCAATCCAAACCGGGGATCAGATTTCGATGCCGTTTCTTCCAACGCTTGCATACCAAGAGGTCCGAAATCAATACTTAAAAAGTTTATTTCGGCCTAAACGTACCGCACACAAAATGAAAATTGGGGTCGGATTTCAATGTTGTTTCCAATAACGCGTCTATTTCGTACCAACTTAAATGTGAGAATTCGTTATGATGGAATCCGAGTTCGTTAGCCCGATTTTGGCACCGAGAGGCCAAAATCCATATTTAGAAAGTATACTTCGGCCTCAACGTATAAACGCGCACCAAATCCAACCTAGGGGTTGAATTTTGATGTCATTTCTTCTAACAAGTGTATTACGACCCAACCTAAGTGTGAAAATTTGTTTCGATGGAATCCGAGGTCGTTTGCCGTATTCGGGCATCGAGATGCTCGAAATCTGAACTTAGAAAGTAAAGTTTGGCCTAAACCTACAAACGCGCACCAAATCCAAACCGGCATCGGATTTCGATGTCATTTCTTTTAACCCGTGTATTTCGACTCAATCTAAGGGTGGGAATTCGTTTCGATGGAATCCGAGGTTGTTTGCCTGATTTGAGCACCGAGAGGTCCGAAATCCATACTTAGCAAGTTTACTTCAGCCTCCTTTACTAGTAATGGCTACGGCTTGAATGCCGGACTTTGCTGGGTGCGCTAGCGCGCCCTGTAGTTTTCCCTTGACTATACGGGGGGGCATGAAAGCCGAAGTGCGCAGCGAGCTGGGGCGCTAGCACGCAGCTTACTAGTCAAGGACTTTTTCAGCTTGCTGACTAGGGTTGGCAGCTAAATGAAGTCTTCGAGACCTGCGAGTGGGGTGCATAAGCCCCTGACGAGATAGGGACGAGCCATGAGACCTAGTACCGCGCACTAAATGCAAACCGGGGTCGGATTTCAATGTTGTTTCCTCTAACGCGTGTATTTCGACCCAACTTTAGTGTGAGAATTCGTTTTGATGGAATCCGAAGTCGTTTGCCCGATTTGAGCACTGAAAGGCCCCGAAATCCATACTTAGAAAGTATACTTCGGCCTAAACATACAAAAGTGCACCATATCTAAATCAAGGGTCGGATTTCGATGTCGTTTTATCTAACGCGTGTATTTCGACCCATCCTAAGTGTGGGATTTCGTTTCGATGGAATTGGAGCCTGTTTGCCTGATTTGGGAACTGAGAGGCTCGAAATCCACACTTAGAAAGTATTCTTTGGCGTAAACATACAAATGTGCACCAAATCCAAACCAGGGGTCAGATTTCGATGTCGTTTCTTTTAACACATGTATTTCGACCCAACTTAAGTGTGACTATTCGTTTTGATAGAATCTGAGGTCGTTAACCCAATTTGACCATGAGAAGCCTCAAATCCATACTTAGAAAGTATACTTCGGCCTAAACATATAAACGTGCACCAAATCCAAACCAGGGATCAAATTTTGATGTCGTTTCTTTCAACACATTTATTTCGACCCAGCCTAAGTGTGAGAATTCCTTTCGACAGAATCCGAGCTCGTTTACCCGATTTGTGCTCGAAGACGCCCGAAATCCATACTTTGAAAGTATACTTTGGCCTAAATCTACAAACGTGCACCAAATCCAAACCGGGGTTGGATTTCGATATTGTTTCTTCTAATGAGTTTATTTCGACGCAATCTAAGTGTGGAAATTTATTTCGATGAAATCTGAGGTCGTTTCCTGAGTTGAGAACCGAGAGGCCCGAAATCCATACTTCGAAAGTATACTTCGGCCTAAACCTACAAATGGGCAACGAATCCAAATCGGGAGTCAAATTTTGATGTCATTTCTTCTAATGAGTGTATTATGACCCAACGTAAGTGTGGAAATTTGGTTCAATGGAATCCTACGTCATTTGCACTATTTGGGCATCGAGAGGCCCGAAATATGTACTTAGAAAGTATACTTCGGCCTAAACCTACAAACGTGCTCAAAATTCAAACCGGGGTCAGATTTCGATGCCGTTTGTTTTAACGCATGTATTTCGACTCAATCTAAGGGTGGGAATTCGTTTCGATGGAATCCGAGGTCGTTTGCCTGATTTGAGCACCGAGAGGTCCATAATCCATACTTAGAAAGTCTACTTCGGCCTAAACCTACTACCGCGCACTAAATGCAAACCGGGGTTGGATTTTGATGTTGTTTCCTCTAACTATGCCGTTTTATCTAACGCGTGTATTTCAACCCAACTAGAGTGTGGGATTTCGTTTTGATGGAATTGGAGTCCGTTTGCCTGATTTGGGCACCGAGAGGCCCGAAATCCATACTAATAAAGTATACTTCGGCCTTAACATACATATGCGCACCAAATCCAAACCGACGATTAGATTTCGATGTCGTTTCTTTTAACACGTGTATTTCGACCCAACTAAAGTGTGACCATTCGTTTTGATGGAATCTGAGGTCGTGTGACCGATTTGACCACGAGAAGCCTGAAATCCATACTTAGAGCCTAAGCAAACAAACGCGCACCAAATCCAAACCGGGGCTCGGATTTCGATGTTATTTCTTTTAACACATGATTTTCGACCCAGCTGAAGTGTGAGAATTCATTTCGATGGAATTGGAGGTCGTTTACCCGATTTGCTCCCGGAGACGCCCAAAATCCATACTTTGAAAGTATACTTCGCCCTAAATCTAGAAACGTGCACCAAATCCAAACCGGGGTCGGATTTCAATGAAATTTGAGGTCGTTTCCCGAGTTGAGAACCGAGGGGCCCGAAATTCATAATTCAAAAGTATACTTCGCCCTAAACCTACAAACGCGCAACGAATCCAAACCGGGAGTCGGATTTTGATGTCTCTTCTTATAACGAGTGTATTACGACCCAACCTAAGTGTGGAAATTTGTGTCGCTGGAAAAGAAACAAATTTCGATGTAATCCGAGTTATTTGCCCTATTTGGGCATCGAGAGGCCCGAAATCCATATTATGATCTCTGTTTGGTCAGGTCAGTACATACCTCGGCAATCCTTTATCTCCTGACTTGGGCTCTCGAATAGCCTCCAAACACAAAATCGGCTTCTTAGGCTCAACATCTTAACTTGTTCAAGATGTGTCTTCTGCTGGACTTCAACGGAGAATACAGCACATCTTTTTTTTACTGCAGATTCACAAATCAGATTTGGAAATATGTGTTACATCTCTGCAGTTACCCCTCTCACTTGATTCTCCCTTGGGACCGTGAGGTTGAATGGGCGGCTAAGGAATTCCATGGTATAAATCTAATCCAGAATATCAAACGAGTTGCATTTTGTGCCACAATATATCACATACTGGCTGAACGAAATAGCAGAATATTCTCAAACTCTTCCAAATCCCTTGAGCAAGTTATTAACAGCATCATCACAGACACTAGACTCAAGATAAGTGCCTCAACTGATCAGGTGGAAGACTCACCCTGCAATAGGAATTTTCTTACCAACTGGCAACTTTACCCTCGTTACTTTCATAAGCACCAGTAGTGGTGTACTTGGTCCCCACCACCCATTGATCATTGGGTCCTTAGCAATGACGGCTCCGTAAGAGCTGGAGGTGCAAGCTTTGGGGGTATCATACGGGACCACAGAGGAGATCCCTTGGTGGCCTACGCTACCAGGATAGTAGAAACCGATATTCTAAAGTTAAAAATCATGGCCATTGCGCGAGGTCTGGAAATTGCCAAGGATTATGGAGTGCAAAATCTCGTGATTGATTCTAATTCCTTACAAGCTACTAGACTTCTTTCCTCTTCGAGTGAGCCCCCTTGGTCTCTAGGTAACCTTGTTGCATATTGCAAACGTTTGTTGACAGATTTTTCCTCCTACACCATTCATCATATATGGCGAGAAAGCGACGCAGGAGCTGATTTTTTGGCAAAATTTTGTAATTCTATCTCTTCTATAGTTCTTCCCCTTGTGACGTCCCCTCTGTCCTTTCTTCTACTCTTGAGAAGGAAAGAGTGGGTGTAAATTCCTTAGATTGTAATTTTTTCTTCTTTATTATATATATCTGGTCGGGGTCCGCCTAACCCCAGCTTACCTTCCAAAAAAAAAATCCATGTTAAGAAATTATTATTATTATTATTTTATTTTTTTTTGGAAAGTAAGCTGGGGTTAGGCGGACCTCGACCAGATATATAAAAAGAAGAAAAAATTACAATCTAAGGAATTTACAACGCACTTTGTCCTTCTCAACAATAGAAGAAAGGATAGGAGGGAAGTCACAAGGGGAAAGAACTATAGAAGCGATAGAATTACAAAATTTTGCCAAAAAATCAGCTCCTGCGTTGCTTTCTCGCCATATATGATGAATGGTGTAGGAGGAAAAATCTGTCAAAAGGCGTTTGCAATATGCCACAAGGTTACTTAGAGTCCAAGGGGGCTCACTCGAAGAGGAAAGAAGTTTGGTAGCTTGTAAGAAATCAGAATCAATCACGAGGTTTTGCACTCAATAATCCTTGGCAATTTCGAGACCTCGCACAACGGCCATGATTTCTAACTTTAGAATATCCATTTCAACTATCCCGGTAGCGTAGGCCACCAAGGGATCTCCTCTGTGGTCTCGTATGATACCCCCAAAGCCTGAACCTCCAGCTCTTTTTTTTTTTTTTTTTGGAAGGTAAGCTATGGTTAGGCGGATCCCGACCCGATATATAAAAGAAGAAGAATTACAATCTTAGGAATTTACAGCCCACTCTATCCTTCTCAAGAATAGAAGAAAGGACAGAGGGGAATTCACAAGGGATAAGAACTATAGAAGAGATAGAAGTACAAAATTTTGCCAAAAAATCAGTTCCTGCGTTGCTTTCCAGCTCTTACGGAGCCGTCACTGTTAAGGAGGGTAAAGCTGCCATTTGGTAAGAAAATTCCTGTTTTAGGCCGAGTCTTCCACCTGATCAGTTGAAGCACTTATCTTGAGTCTGGTGTCTGTGATGATGCTGTTAATAACTTGCTTAAGGGATTTGGAAGAGTTCGAGAATATTCTGCTATTTCGTTCAGCCCAGATGTGATAAATTGTGGCACAAAATGCAACTCGTTTGATATTTTGGATTAGATTTATACCATGGAATTCCTTAGCCGCCCATTCAACCTCATGGTCCCAAACGAGAATCAAGTGAGAGGGGTAACCGCAGAGCTGTAACACATATTTCCAAATCTGATTTGTGAATCTGCAGTCAAAAAAAAGATGTGTGGTATTCTCCGTCAAAGTCTAGCAAAAGACACATCTTGAGCGAGTTAAGATGTTGAGCCTAAGAAGCTGATCTTGAGTTTGGAGGCTATTTGAGAGCGCAAGTGTAGAGCCCTGGACCTTTTCACATTTAATGCATGGCACTTTTATAGCCATTTTTCCTTTAAAGTAGTACAATTAATAAATAAGGAAGAAATTGAAAATTCCGAAACGTCAAAAATGTTCTTTTTCGAAGTACGAACCCAACGCAAGTTGAATCGTCAAAATCCGACGAGCGAGTAAAAAGATATGGCCAAAACAGTTTGGACATGTAGGCAACCGATCGCTCGGTCAATGGAGCGATCGATCGGTCCAAAACCGATCGATCGGAGGCTATCGACTGGTGGAAAATTTTGTATGGGGAAATTTTCCAGAGAATTAAATTTTGACCGAAAGATCGGTCAAGACACCGATCGCTCGGTACTCGCGTTTTTGCAGAAATTTCAGTAAGGGTATTATGGTCTTTTGGTCGGTTCACTCTTACCTTAAGAGTCTTGCCCGAGCCTTTAGGGCATCATTCAACACTTAGAGAGTTTGAGAGAATAGGAGAAAGGGGAGAAGGCGATTCCAACCTAAGGCTTGTCTTTGGAAGAGAAATCAAAGGGGTTTGAGACCCTAGATCACTTCAAGCTCGGCTCTTCTCCAAGATCTCGACTCAAGCACTCGTGGAGAGCTTTCTACAAGCTAGGGCAGCAGCTACACTGTCGTTTTGGAAAGGGGGATTTCTTCCTCACTTGATCAAGGTCGGTACTTCTTGCTACCCTCCTAGTTATAGTTCCTCTTTTCCCTTTATTTCCCTTTGTTTTCCTTTATTTACACATGTGCTATGAGATGGATGGTTGTGAATGGTGAATCGAGATGGAATAGGCGATTGGATGCCAATGGTTGTGTTGTGATGATTAAAATGTGGAGGGCATTGTTCCAATAATGAACATACATGCATGATTTGAGTAAAATCCATCTAGAAAAGCATGTTGTAGGGTAAATCAATAATGAACACACCATGTTTGATGAAATGCCAAGATGAATGAAAAGAATAATAAATAAAGAAAATGCATGCTTAAACATTTATGGAAATTGCTAAGGTTATGATAGTGTGTTTTCGCGCTTTCCCTAAATTGTTTAATTTATTACTTGTATATATGGTAATGTGCAATGTATTGTGAATTCCCCAAAATGTCATATTTAATTTCCATCGCAAGTGTGTACACGATTACACGAGCACAACATGAAACGACGTGATTTACCGAGGTTTTTCAAAAATGGAATTGAGAGGTGGGGCATATCCTACGATATGTTTTACCTCGCTCTTGGCAAAGACAAGTCAATCATGCATTATCATAAGAAGGGTCTCCCTTCCCTCGCAAGTACATACATATCATAAGAAGGGTTTCCCTTCCCTCGCAAGTACATACATATCATGAAGAAGGGTCTCCCTTCCCTCTCAAGTGCATTGCATAAAGAAGGGTCTCCCTTCCCCCTCTCAAGGCATCTCACAAGTGCATCTCACAAGGACATCTCACAAGTGAATCTCATAAGTGGAAGGACAAGCATGAGCATTCTAGGAAGAAGGGTCTCCCCTCCCTCACAAGTAGATTACTTTTCAGAACAAGCAAGCATGATACACGCATGATACAAGCATGACACGCATGACACGGTAGACAAGGTTTCAAGCATAAAAAGGGTAATTTCAGTCAAGTCAAGTGCACGGTGTTTTCAAGGGTGTTATCGGCTTTTCATGAAATGCAAGCATGATTATAAATTGCCTTATTTCCTTGTTATGATATTGATGGCTCCTGCTTTATATATGTGAAATGCTTCCTGCTTCCTATACTGCTATGGTTTTGCTATGACTATTGGTTAGTATTTAGTACCCGCTGAGTATTCCATGCTCAGCCGTACTTCTCATGTCGGCAGGTTCTGAGGAAGCTGCTGCTCTATTTGATATCTGTGCTCCTAGCCCTTGGGTGGAGGAGGAGTACGTCGAGGAACCTTTGGAGGAACCTCCCGTAGAGGGTTATCAGTAGGTGGTGTTAGATTCTGAGTGGATTAGCTGTGGGTGAGCATGAGTGATTATATCCATGTATTTTGGCGGGCATGTCCGCACTTTCTTTGTTTTGTTTTCTTTTGTATTAAACTTGGACCATGTGTATATACTTAGAGGTTTGTTAGACTTCCGCTGTGTTTTATAGTTATGCTTTCGCTGTTATCCTCTATTGTATATGCTCTGTGGGTTTTGCAGGTTGGTTCGTCAAGCAAGTCATGTAAGTCATGATTAAGTCGTCCAAGATTCATTCTAACTCCTAGGGTGGGTTTTGGGTCGCGACAGCAAGCTAGGAGATAAAGGATTGCCGAGGCATGTACTGACCTGAACAAAGCAAAGACCACCGTGGAAGTAATTGGTTATGGGCTCGAATGCAATTCCGTGCTGATTGAAGAGAATAAGTGCCTGAATTGTTTGGAGTCCTTATGATACGATATGAAGTCAAAGAAGAGTTGATTTCAACCTTATGCAACTCGTTCCAGATGGTGAGGAGATCAATTGAGACTGCCGGAGGAATATCCCATTTAGAATTTGACAAAATGTTTGCTACGGTAGCATCGCTAGGTAATCCCGAGCCATACTGTATACGGTGTCCAAAACGTTCGGACATAATGCCCATAGGGTGCCAGGGGTCATGCCATAGAGAGGTATTTGGGTGACAGAGTGGGTGATAAGACTTTTCGCAAGTTGGCGTGAGTGGAGAAGCTTTCGCCGTATCCAGGAGCAGTATGAAGGGCTTTTGATAGTCCAAAAGAATTTATTCCAAATCAACTTAGCATAGCACCACTTGACCCATAGACTGTCCACACGAGTTACTATGCTCCAAACTTGTCTAAGCATTCCAGCTTTGTTCCACTCAGTTAGTTTTCTAATTCCCAGCCCCTCTCTCTTTCTTGGGACAGCAGACGGTTCTAGGCAATTGGATGAATCTTTCTCCGGAGGTTTGGGCTTGCCATAGAAAATTGGAGCAAATTTGTTCTATATGCTTTGAAATAGCATTAGGAAGGATGAGAAGTTTAGTCCAGTAAATGTTAAGGCTGTTTAACACTGATTTGATATGCTCGGCCCGTCCCGCATAAGATAAGAAATGGGATTTCCATCTTTGTATTTTGGCGAGAATCCAGTCAATCAGCGGTTGACAGTGAAAGGTAGTTAGTCGGCCTGAGCTTAGCGGCAATCCCAAATATTTAACTGGCAAATTTTCAATCCAGAAGTTTAAAATTCGCTTGAAAGCTGATTTGAGGATTGAAGATGTTCCAGCAAAGAACATTGGTCTCTTCAGGCTACCGAGCTTGGTCGCCGAAGAAAGATCTGCTTTAAGGAATACAAACAAATCATCAGCAAAACTAATGTGCGAGATTAAGGAATTTTCACACCTGGGATGGGATTTAATCAGTCCTGCATACATAGCCTGGTCAAGGAGAGCCGAGAAACCTTCCATGGCGATAACAAAGAGGAGGGGGGAGAGAGGATCACCTTGACGCAGCCCTCGAGAACTTCTGAAATATCCTTGAGGAGTTCCATTTATGACAACTGAGAAGCTTGGAGTGGTAAAACACAGTATTAGCTAGTGGATGAAAGTTGACGGAAATTCCATCATTTGCAGCAAAGTAATAATGTAGTCCCATCGAACAGTATCAAAAGCTTTCTTGAGATCTATCTTGATAGCACTTTGGGGAGTCCCTTTATCACGATGGTAGTTCCTTACCAGCTCGTGAGTTAGGAGAACACAATCGGAGATATTGCGACCTTTGATGAAAGCAAATTGGTTGGCATTGATAATAGAAGGAAGGACTGTCTTTAATCTCCTTGCCAAAATTTTTGATATGCGTTTGTAAATTGTGTTGCAAAGCGAGATGGGGCGAAAATCAGTGAAAGAATTTGGTCTGGCCACTTTTAGAATGAGGGTGATCAAAATTGAATTGATTTCAGTTAACATTCTCGTAGACCTGAAGTAACTTAGGACAGCTTTAACCACATCGTCTTCAATGATGTTCCAACAAACCTTAAAGAAGAGAGCAGTAAATCCATCTGGCCCTGGTGTTTTATCATCATCTCAGTCGAAAAAGGCCCACTTTATCTCTGCAGGAGATATAGAGTTAGTGAGCATAGGAATGTCAAGAGGATTAATAGATCGAAGCCTTGGGAAAGCATCATAGTTGGGAGCAGACTCCACAGCAGGCTAGGATAGGAGCTTGGTGAAGAATCTAGCCCCAGCGTTGTTAATATCCACATCACAGTTGAGGGTGACCTCATCAATTTGAATGGATGAGATCCTGTTGTATCCTCTTCGAGAAGCCATGCTTTGGTTGAAAATTTTGGTATTGTTGTCTCCCAAAGAGAGCCACAAAATTCTAGACTCTTGACGGATAGAAGCCTCTTTAGCCCTAGCAAAGAAGTTGTACTCTAAATAAGGCTTTTTTCCTCGGCAATAAGACCATCATCATATGGATTCAGATTGAGTTGGGACTGAACTGAGTTGAGCTCTTGCTTTGCATAGGTGACACAGGAATTAATGTTACTAAACCGGTCTTTGCTCCAAACACGTAGCTTGGCTTTGAGAGCTTTTAGCTTTTGCACAAGTTTAAACATGGGATTGCCCTCAACTTCTACTTGCCAAGCATTGGAGACAAGGTCCTTGAAATCTTCATGATCAGCCCAGGAGTTAAAAAATTTGAAAGGCTTCCTAACCCATAGGATGGGGAGGACTTATCAAAACCACCATATGAGAATGATCAGAGATACTAGGGGAAGGAAGTCTGCTTCAGAGGCAATAAATCTTGAGCACCAATGAATGTTTATAAGCACCCGGTCAAGCTTACATTGGATACGACGGCACCCAGCGGTGGAGGAATTGCTCCAAGTGCAGAAAAGGCCTCTGCTCTTGATATCAAACATTCCAATCTGCTGAAGACAATTGTTAAAAGGCCGAGAATTCCGTGGCTGGTAAGGGGCACCACCTATTTTCTCATTTTGGAAACAAACAACATTGAAATCTCCAAGCATTATCCAAGACATAGTTGGGCTAGCTAAGTTGATCAAATCTTCCCACAGAGAAACACGATCAGATTCATGATTTGAAGCATAAATAAATGTTACCATACAATTAGAGTCTGCTACAATGTCTGTAACATGACAGTTGATGAGCTGATCCGAGGAGTGAACAATGTGAGCTTGACAGACATTTAGATTCCACATGACCCAGATTCGACCATAGGTTGAATGATCATAGTTATCAGCATAGCACCAATCTCTAGCGATCTTCTTGAGAATTCCCAGGGAGTTATTTCTTCAAAACTGAGTTTCCAGAATCGCAATCATAGAAAGACGATGAGCTACAATAAGTTTTTGGATTTTTGCTTGTTTGAGCGGATCATTAAGGCCTCGAATATTCCAGGCAGCAATTTTATTCATAAATAGAGGCAGAGATTAGAGGATGGGATTCTCCCTTGAAGGGGCAGAGGTGTTTCCATCATCCAATAGATTTGAAAACTATCCAACATTGCCGGGAGTCGAGTTCTTGGGGCCAAAGTAGGAATTCAACTCAGAGGGACAGCTAAAGCGCTGAAGAGGCCGAGGCTTGTTCGGACTAGTTGCAAGTAGAAGAGCTGAATCGTCTCTTCGTGCTGCGGTGCCCTGGATCTCCCAGTCCAATAAGGGATTACTCCTAAGGGCAAGATCTTTTTCTTGCAAAGAGGCAAAACGTCAAATAGGAGATGGGCAATAAGAAGCAAAGTGGCCTGGGTCTTCACAGACCCAGTCCTCCCCTGCCGAATCAGCATCGTTTGCAGCATCCTTACCATCCACATCAGGAATTTGATCGCTCATCACAGACCTTGTCCTGTGAGATACAACAACACCCATAACATCCACGGAGGCGTCAGAAGTGGACAAATCTTCTATCCGGACGTCTCTGAAAGCTGCCGAGGATGATCTTTCACTGATATGGGCTATAGTACCTTCACCAGGCCCACACAGGGGATTTGAAGCAGAAGTGGTTTTTGGAACATATACCTGTTAGTAGAGCAATGAGATTCCAGGTGACCAAACGACCAACATTTCGAACATTTTAAGGGCTTCCAGTCGTACTCAACTTTTTGATGTGTGAGAGAGCCATCAGGCAGCATTACATCAATGAAATCGGGGAGATCATCTCGAGCAGAAATTTCAACACAAATTCTAGCAAAAGAGAGTCGTTCTTTCCCTGTAGTGATCTTGTCAGTGTACAAGGGGGTTCCAATAACACTAGCAAGCCTGCTGAGCGTTGATTCACCCCAAAGGTGGAGCTGAAGTCCAGGCAATTTGATCCATAGGGGAAGGGAAGAGACTAAAGGTTTCTCCGGCTTCAAAGAAGGGCACCATGGCCTGAGCACTAAGGGCTTTTTGTCGAAGAACCAGGGGCCAGCTTCAAAACAGGGGGTCGGATTTTGATGTCGTTTCTTCTAACGAGTGTATTACGACCCAACCTAAGTGTGGAAATTTTTTTTGATGGAATCCGACGTCATTAGCACTATTTGGGCACAGAGAGGCCCGAAATCCGTACTCAGAAAGTATACTTCGGCCTAAACATACAAACGCGCACCAAATCAAAACCAGGGTCGGATTTTGATGTCGTTTCTTTTAACGCGTGTATTTCGACTCAATATAAGTGTGGGAATTCGTTTCGATGGAATCCGAGGTCGTTTGCCCGATTTGAGCACCAAGAGGTCTGAACTCCACACTTAGAAAGTTTACTTTGGCCTAATACCACGCACTAAATGCAACCCTGGGTCGGATTTTGATGTTGTTTCCTCTAACATGTGTATTTCGAACCAACTTAAGTGTGAGAATTTGTTTTGATGGAATCCGAGATCATTTGCCCAATTTGAACACCGAGAGGCCCGAAATCCATACATAGAAAGTATACTTCGGCCTAAACGTACAAACGTGCACCATATGTAAACCAGGGGTCAGATTTTTTGCTGTTTTATCTAACGCGTGTATTTTGACCCAACCTAAGTGTGGGATTTTGTTTCGATGGAATTTGGAGCCCATTTGTTTGAGTTGGGCACCGAGAGGCCCGAAATCCATACTTAGAAAGTATACTTCGGCCTAAACATACAAACGCATACCAAATCCAAACCGGGGATGCATTTCGATGTTGTTTCCTCTAACGCGTGTATTTCGATGTTGTTTCCTCTAACCGATATACCGAAATCCATACTAAGAAAGTATACTTAGGCCTAAACCTACAAAGGCACACCAAATCCAAACCGGGGGTCGGATTTCAATGTAGTTTCTTGTAACACATGTATTTCGACCCAACATAAGTGTGGAAATTCGTTTCGATGGTATGCAAGGTCGTTAGCCAATTTTTTTGCACCGAGAGACCGAAATCCATACTTAGAAAGTATACTCCGGCCTAAACCTATAAATGCAAGCCACATCCAAACCGGGGGTCGGATTTCGAAGCCATTTATTCTAACACGTGTATTTTGACCCAACCTAAGTGTGGGAATTCGTGTCAATGGAATCGGAGCCCAGTTGCTCGATTTGGGCACCAAGAGGCCCGAAATCCATAATTAGAAAGTATACTTTAGCCTAAACATACAACCGCGTACCAAATCCAAACCGGGGTCAGATTTCGATGTTGTTTCCTCTAACGCGTGTATTTTACCCAACTTAAGTGTGAGAATTCATTTTGATGGAATCCGAGGTTGTTTCCCGTATTTGGGCCTCAAGAGGCCCGAAATCCGTACTAAGAAAGTATACTTAGTCCTAAACCTACAAATGTGCACGAAATCCAAACCAGGGGTCGAATTTTGATGGAGGGAGGCCTAGGCATTCGCAAACTCACTGACTGGAACAAAGCAGGTATTCTTCAGCAACTGTGGGCTATAGCTTCTCACTCGGACAACTTATGGGTCAAGTGGTGTTACAAGAAGCTCATCCAAAACAAATTCTTTTGGACCATGAAAATTCCACCTGATTGCTCTTGGAGCTGGAGGAAAATTCTTCAGTCCAGAGATTTGACCAAGGGTAGTATTACTCACTCAATTGTTGATGGCTCTAAGACCTCCCTTTGGCATGACCCTTGGCACCCGTTGGGAATTCTAAATGAACAATTCGGCGATCACCTTCAATATGACTCAAGTCTGCCGAGAATGCTCTAGTGGCCTCTATCATTTCAGACTCCAATTGGAACCCTCCTCCAGCTATATCTGCTGATCTGTTAACGGTCTGGAATGAACTTCCTCATGTTGATATTAATGTGTCTTTGCCCTCCGATCGAGTGATCTGGAAATCATTGTAAAGGGACGTACTCTCTTAAATCAACTTGGGATAGCATCAGATCAAGACACCCTCCCGTTAATTGGTGGAGCCTTGTATGGTTAGGTTATTTCATTCCAATGCACTCGTTTCTCTCCTGGTTAGCCATTTCAAACAAGCTCCAGAATTCCATACTTAGACTTTGCCGGTACCCCTCTAGACAAATTCTTTCTTGGGACGCTGAAGTTGATTGGGTAGCTTCAGAATTTTCCGGTAAGAAGCTAACTCAGAATATCAAGAGGATTGCTTTCAGTGCCAACATTTACCACATATGGAGTGAGAGGAACAATCGTAATTTCTCAAATTCCTTCAAACCAGTGGAATTCATCATCAACTCAATCATCTCGGTGCCCGATTAGAGCACCGAGACGCCCGAAATCCGTACTTAGAAAGTATACTTTAGCCTAAACCTACAAACGTGCACTCAATCCAAACTGTGGGTCAGATTTCGATGCCATTTCTTCTAACGCTTGTATTTTGACCCATCCTAACTGTGAGAATTTGTTCCAATGGAATCCGATGTTGTTTGCCCGATTTGGGTACCGAGAGGTCCGTAATCAATTCTTAAAAAGTTTATTTCGGCCTAAACGTACCAAGCACTAAATGCAAACCGGGGTTGGATTTGAATGTTGTTTCCTCTAACGCATGGATTTCGTACCAACTTAAATGTGAGAATTCATTTTGATGGAATCCGAAGTCAATAGCCCGATTTGGCCACCTAGAGGCCAAAATCCTTACTTAGAAAGTATACATTGGCCTCAACATACAGACGCACACCAAATCCAACCCAGGGGTCGGACTTTGATGTCATTTCTTCTAACAAGTGTATTATGACCCAACCTAAGTGTGAAATTTTGTTTCGATGGAATCCGAGGTCATTTGACGTATTTGGGCATCAAGAGGCCCTAAATCCATACTTAGAAAGTATACTTACGCCTAAACCTAAAAACGTCCACCAAATCCAAACCGGCATCGGATTTCAATGCCGTTTCTTTTAACGTGTGTATTTCGACTCAATCTAAAGGTGAGAATTCGTTTCGATGGAATCCGAGGTTGTTTGCCTTATTTGAGCACCGAGAGGTCCGAAATCGATACTTAGAAAGTTTACTTCAGCCTAAACCTACTACCGCGCACTAAATGCAAACCGGAATCTGAGGTCGTTTGCTCGATTTGAGCACCAAAAGGCCTCGAAATCCATACTTAGAAAGTATACTACGGCCTAAACATACAAACGTGCACCATATCTAAACCAGGGGTCGGATTTCGATGTCGTTTCTTTTAACACGTGTATTTCAACCCAACTTAACCGTGACTATTCGTTTTGATGGAATATAAGGTCGTTAGCCTGATTTGACCACGAGAAGCATGAAATCCATACTTAGAAAGTATACTTCGGCCTAAACATACAAAAGCGTACCAAATCCAAACCGGGGGTCAGATTTCGATGTCGTTTCTTTTAATACGTTTATTTCGACCCAGCCTAAGTGTGAGAATTCGTTTCGACAGAATCCGAGCTCGTTTACCCGATTTCTGCTCGAAGACACCCGAAATCCATACTTTGAAAGTATACTTCGGCCTAAATCTACAAACATGCACCAAATCCAAACCGGGGTCAGATTTCGATAGCGTTTCTTCTAACAAGTTTATTCGACGCAACCTAAGTGTGAAAAAATATTTTGATGAAATCTGAGGTCGTTTCTTGAGTTGAGAACCGAGGGGCCCGAAATCCATACTTCGAAAGTATACTTCGGCCTAAACCTACAAACGCGCAACGAATCCAAACTGGGAGTCAGATTTTTATGTTGTTTCTTCTAACGAGTGTATTACGACCCAACCTAAGTGTGGAAATTTTTTTCAATTGAATCCTAAGTCATTTGCACTAATTGGACACCAAGAGGCCCGAAATTCATACTCAGAAAGTATACTTCGGCCTAAACCTACAAACGTGCACAAAATCCAAACTGAGGTCGGATTTCGATGCCATTTCCTTTAACGCGTGTATTTCGACTCAATCTAAGGGTAGGAATTCATTTCGATGGAATCCGAAGTCATTTTGCCGATTTGAGCACCGAGAGGTCCGTAATCCATACATAGAAAGTTAACTTCAGCCTAAACCTACTACCACGAACTGAATGCAAACCGGGGTTGGATTTCATTGTTGTTTCCTCTAACGCGAGTATGTCAAACCAACTTAAGTTTGAGAATTTGTTTTGATGGAATCCGAGATCGTTTGCTTGATTTGAGCCCCGAGAGGCCCGAAATCCATACTTAGAAAGTATACTTCGGCCTAAACATAGAAATGTGCACCATATCTTACCAAGGATCGGATTTAATGCCATTTTTTCTAACGCATGTATTTCGACCCAATCTATGTGTGAGATTTCGTTTCAATGGAATTGGAGCCCGTTTGCTTGATTTGGGCACCGAGAGGCCTGAAATCCATACTTAGAAAGTATACTTCGGCCTAAACATAAAAAACGCATACCAAATCCAAACTTGGTCGGATTTCGATGTTGTTTCCTCTATCGCGTGTATTTCGATGTTGTTTCCTCTAACCGAGAGGCCGAAATCCATACTAAGAAAGTATACTTAGGCCTAAACCTACAAAGGCGCACCATCATAAGTGTGGGAATTCATTTCGATGGTATCCGAGGTCGTTAGCCGATTCTGGCACCGAGAGACCGAAATCCATACTAAGAAAGTATACTCCGGCCTAAACCTACCAACGCGCCCCGAATCCAACGCAAGTTGAATCATCAAAATCCGAAGATTGAGTCAAAAGCTATGGCCGAAACAGTAAAATGGACTAAGTGTCCAAATTTGCAGAGTACCGATCGCTCGGTCACAAGAGAGATCGATCAGTCCACAACCGATTGCTCGGTCCAAATTAGCGATCGCTCGGTCCAAATTAGCGATCGATCGGTCCAAATTACCGATCGATCGGTCCAAAACACTGATCGGTCGGTAGGAGGCCGATCGCTCTGTCATAACCACCGATCGCTCTGTCTTTCGTGTTTTGCAGAAATTTCATTAAGGGCTTTTTAGTCTTTTGGCCAACACCTCTTGGCCTTATAAGGCTTGCTCGAGCGTTGGGTCCCCACACACCATCTTTAGAGAAATTTTAAGTGAGAGGGAGAGAGAACCTAGGGTTTCTAAAGGTCTTTTCCCATTTGAGAGAGAATCAAGGGTTTGAGAACCCTAGAATCCTCCCAAAAGCTTGGATTTCTCAAATCCACCCTCAAGCACGTGTGGAGTTCCTCCTCCAAGCTCGGGCAATGTGTCCTTCGACATTCTCAAGGGTTTTCTTTCCCTTCTTTTCAAGGTTAGTACACCCTACTAACTCTCTTAACTATAACCTAGGATTTCCTTTTAAAAATGATGATCTTGATAATGAGTTAACCATTTTTCTTGAGTTATGCTATTTTCCCAAAAATAAACAAGATAAAGGAAATGAATGAGGATGTGTGGGAAGTGAATGGGTTGAGGCGATTGGATGCCATATGTTGTGATGTGTGGTGTAATGGAAAACGGTGGAAGGGCATCCTACAAATAATGAACACACATTGATGTTTTGGATGAATGTATGCACTAAAAAGAGATAATGAAATGACTATGAAATGTTGCATGCCATGTGTTTGATTAAATGCATAAATGAGAAGTTCGCAAATCAATGAAAAATATGAAAGTATGAATATGTGTAGTTTCTTCCAAATTAGTAACCTTGATCAAATGCTATATATATGTTACTTAAATTCCCACATGCTTATGTTAGAAATTGAAATGCTACGTACCATATCTTAAGTTATACAAGTCACCAAGATTACTACAATGTTACACACACAAACCCATGCATCCATTAATCGGTTTTCTAAAGTATATATACACAAGAAACAACAAGAACAAGAATGTGATTCACGATACGATTGATAAAGCCGGATATCGGGCCGGTCAAGGGTAGGGCATATCCCTACGATATGTAATACCTGGCTCACAAGGAAAACAAGCATGAATGATAAAGCTGGACATCGGGCCGGTCAAGGGTAGGGCATATCGCAAGATATGTGATACCTGGCTCACAAGAAAACAAGACAAGGAGGTTGGTGTACCCTGTTCTATATATATAATTCGTCGAAATGAATTTACATTCCCGGCTCACAAGTCGCTTCAAGGGCACTAACCTCTATCTCACAAGTATACAAGCAAGTCAAGTCAAGAACATGACAAGAACAAGCAAGACAAATAATTCCAAGCAAGAATAATAAGCATGTGTGATTCTCTTGAACAAGACCAAGACAAGAAACAAGTTTCCAAACATGACAATCAAGTTTTTAAAGAAACATGAAAAGTTATTTTCAAGAACAAGACATGATTTTTAAATACAAGCCTTAACGGAGTTTTCACATTCATTCAGGCATGACAAGATTATTACCTTGCTTTACTTTAAATGTTATGCATGCCATATGTTGCTAATATTGCTTTAAGTTTATGTTGTGTATTGTGGTTATTATTGTTGTGCTTTGTTATTGCTATTGTCAGCTAGTAGCTTGTACTCGCTGAGTATTCTATACTCATCCACACCTTTAATGTGGCAGGTACCGAGGATGCCCTCAACCTTGAGCCTTGTGTTAAGGAAGAGTATGTAGAGGAGAGAGAGCCTCCTATCCCAATGCAGTCGTAAGAGGATAGAAATTGAGACGTTTGGCCATATTTAGATTTTTCTTGAGCATAGTGGGCTCGGCATTTCTTTTGTATTTTGATTGGTGGGCATGCCCACCTTTACTATGATTATGTTATGTATATTTTCACTTCGAATACAAACCAAATATAGAAAGAAAAAGTTGGTTTACACTTCCGTACTCATGTTTTAGCTTCCGCACTCTGAATATTATTGTTATAGTATTATGGTTACCTTGTTTATTGCAAGATGTCAAGTATGCCTTATGTGTCATATGTGATGATTGACACGGCGATCATGAACTAAAGTATCCCTAACTCCTAGGGGGTATTTTAGGGCACGACAGAAGTGGTATCAGAGCCCTAGGCATTAGAGTCACTAGGGTCACTTAGTACTTGATACCATGACTGAACAAGGCATTAGGGTCATACGAAAGAGTCGTATTCCAAGTATAGACTAACAAGTTAGTCTTAGTCAAAACTGGTTGAACTTCAACCAAACTTAGAGTCCTGATGCTAGAGACACGGATTGTAAGTTATGACATTGTTATGCAAACCATGTGTGCATTGTTCTATGCTTGGCGAATATGTATTAAGTGAATTGCGAAATTGTTACTAAATGCGTATCCAAGTTAGATTCTGTGTATTGTCGTTCTCAGGATTTAATCATGAGACGCAATGCTTGGGGTCGCGGATACAACACAAGGGGCAATGGAAGTGATGCTCCATCGGGTGATGATTAACCCGACTTTGCCCAAGCTTTTGCTTCAATAGCCGAGACCTTGGCTATGTTGGCCGTAAGGCAACCTACTCCTCCTCCGGCCGACACACTTATAACTGCTCCTCCTAATCGAGTACAAGCTGGAATAGAGGCTTTTTGGAGGATGAGACCTCCAACTTTTTTGGGAGTATTGATCCGTTGGTTGTCAAAGGATGGATCCGACAACTTGAAAAGATCTTCTCAGTATTGACACCTACTGAGGAAGAAAGGGTCACCTGGGCCGTCTTCTTGCTTGAAGGTGAGGCCAATCGTTGGTGGAGGTCCGCACTTAAGACCCGAGAGTTGACCCGGCAAGACCAGGATGGACATGGAGAGAATTCTTGGACGTCTTTTATAAGAAGTATTTCCCGATAGGGATGAAGGAGAAAAAGGAGGTGGAATTTATTACCTTAGAGCAAGGTAACTTGTCTGTGGCCGCCTATGAGGACAATTTCTCCGAGCTATCCCGGTTCGCTCCGCATATGATCGCGACAGAGGCTATGAAAGCCCAAAAATTCGAGAAGGGGTTGAAGGCCTACCTCAAGGATCGCGTTTCGATGTTCCGGCATGAGACATATGCCGAGGTAGTGGACAAGGCACTATTAGTAGAGGCTAATTCTGAAGAGTTCTTCAAGAGATGAGGGATGGAGAAGGACCAACTAGTGGCTCGGCAGAGAAGAGGGCAAGGACTAGTTCTTATCAGTCTTCAGGGCCGGCACTGTCACAGAGATTATACTCAGCACCTCAGCTTCTCCGTCCTTTTGCTCTGTCGGCTCCACGATCAACTACCACATATGCCCCTCGCCCTGCAATGACTCAGGTGATAGAATATGCACCCTCCACCTATTCGTATGATATCTGTACCCTTTGTGGAAGGAGACATCTAGCAGGGGAATGTCGGAAAGTTACGGGAAGCTGTTTTCACTGTGGCGACCAAGGCCACATAATTCGAGATTGTCCCCGTCGTCACTTGCCAGCTCATTCTCAAGGGAGTAGGCCCCCTGTTAGGCAGGCGTCTCGGCCGAGCTTGTCTCAGGCATCAAGAACCTCACTGTCTATATAGCTGCCTCGTCAAGCAACTCAAGGACGAGTCTTTGCATTGTCAGAGCGGGAAGCACGTGCATCAGATGAAGTCGTTCAAGCTACGCGAAAATTCTAAAGTTTTACGTTGAAAATTCTTGCTATGATGTGATGTTTGTTAGTGTCCAATAGGTTATTTAATCGCACAAGCGCCTTACTATGATGTGATGTTTGAAATCTATTGATATTAGTTATTTAATCGCACAGGCGCCTTATTGATAAACGAATGCCTAGCCCAAGTGTTGATTGACACAGGATCCACTCACTCCTTCATCTCACCTAGTTTTGTGAAGGGCTTTGCGTCCGAGGCTAGTCCATTAGAGCAGGAGTTAACAATTGCGACTTCTCTTGGCAAGTCAGTCGATACGGACAAGATATTTAAGGACCGTGTCGTTCAAGTGGGGCAAAATGAATTATTAGCTGATCTTATCATCCTAGATTTCCAAGACTTGGATTTCGACGTCATCCTAGGGATGGATTGGTTGTCAAACCACCGCGGCCATGTTGCATGCTTTGAAAAGATGGTGAACTTCAGGCCGGAAGGAGTTAAGCCGTTTCACTTTCGAGGATTGAGAGAAAGGGAGATTGCTCGCCTCGCAGCTTTGAGCTTAGCAAACCCAGAGGCACCGAACTCCTCAGCCATTCTGGTTGTGGGTGATTTTTTGGATGTGTTTCCGAAGGAACTTCCCGGATTGCCTCTTGATAGAGAGATCAAGTTCGCTATAGAGCTTACTTCGGGCACAGTTCCAATTTCAAGAGCTTCATATAGAATGGCCCCGATTGAACTCAAAGAGTTGAAGGTGCAGTTGGATGAACTGCAAAGCCTGGGTTTCATTAGACCAAGTGTCTCACCGTGGGGTGCCCCAATGCTATTTGTGAAGAAGAAAGATGGGTCAATGCGTATGTGCATAGATTTCAGACAATTGAATAATGTCACAATTAAGAATCGTTATCCTTTGCCATGGATAGACGACTTATTCGACCAATTGAAGGGGGCGAGATTCTTTTCGAAGATTGATCTTAAGTCGGGGTATGATCAGTTAAAGGTCAAGGCAGAAGATAGTCAGAAGACGGCTTTCAGGACTCGGTATGGGCACTATGAATTCCTTGTTATGCCTTTTGGTTTGACAAATGCACTGGCAGTGTTCATGGATTTGATGAACTGGGTGTTCAAACCTCTTCTCGATAGATGTGTCATGGTTTTCGTGGACAACATTTTGGAATACTCCTCGACACAGGAGGATCATCATCGAGACCTTCGCCTTACAATGAAGACGCTTCAAGAGCACACAAGTTATATGCTAAGCTAAGTAAGTGCGAATTTTGGTTGGAGAAGGTGGCTTTCCTAAGTCATGTGGTGTCCGCAGAAGGCATTTTAATAGACCCAGCCAAGGTAGAGGCCGTATTGAATTGGGAGAGACTCAAAAGCATTCCTCGGCTTGGCAAGCTACTACCGGAGATTTGTGGAGGGATTCTCCAATTTAGATGCAACGCTCATTAATCTCCCAAGGAAGAATGTCAAGTTCAATTAGACTGACAAATGTGTTCCAGGAATTAAGGAAACACTTTACTACGGCTCCTGTACTCATAATGCCATCCGAGAGTGACGGTTTCTTAGTGTACAGTGGCGCCTCCCAGGTGAGAATTGGATGTGTGCTCATGCAACACTGTAAGGTCATTGCCTATGCCCCGAGGTAATTGAAAGAGCATGGGAAGAATTATCCTACTCACGACTTAGAGCTTGCCGCGGTTATGTTTGCATTGAAGATATGACGGCACTATCCTACGGGGAACAATTTGAGGTGTTCACGGACCATAAAAGCTTGAAGTACCTGTTCTCCCGAAAGGACACTTAAGGCAAAGGTGATGGATGAAGTTTTTAAAAGATTATGAATGCTCTATTTAAAACCATCCGGGCAAAGCAAATGTGGTTGCAGATGCATTGAGTAAAAAGTCACATGGGCTTGTTGGCGGCACTACCTCCAACCTAGAGATTTGCTTCGGTCATCCTACTCATGGGCTATTGATGGCAAACCTCACAGTGAAACCGTGTATCATTGATCGGATCTGGGTGTTCCAAGTAGTGGATGGCGAATTAATTGCTTTCCGTGACAAGGCAACGCAAGGGAAGTGATGAATTCGCTACGAAGGGAGATGGAACTATCACATTCAAAGGAAGAACATGTGTTCTCGCAAATAAAGAGCTTAGAAGGGAGATATTGGATGAAGCTCACCGGTCTAAGTATACCGTTCACCCCGGGGTACCAAATGTATCGGAACCTCAAGGGGCACTTTTAGTGGAGGAACATGAAAATAGAAGTACCGAAATATGTATTTAGGTGCTTAGAGTGCCAGCAAGTCAAGGTCGAACATAAGAAACCAGTTGAACTTTTACAGTCCCTCCCCATTCCCGAGTGGAAATCGGAACACATCTCCATGGATTTTATTGTGGGATTGCCAAAGACGGTTAGAAACACCGATGCTATATGAGTTGTAGTTGATAAGCTCACAAAATCCACCCATTTCTTGCCGTATCAGAATATATTCAATTCCAATCAGTTGGCTACATTGTATATCAAAGAGATAGTCCAATTGCACGGGGTGCCAATGAGCATTGTCTCAAACCGGGATCCAAGGTTCACATCCAAGTTCTGGAAGAGCTTTCAGAGTGCCATGGGTTCCTGACTAAACTTTAGCATGGCTTTCCATCCAATACCCGATGGGCAAACCGAGAGAGTGTTGAAGATATGCTCCGGGCATGTATGCTAGAATTCAAGGGAAGTTGGAAAGACCACTTGTCTTTGGTGGAATTCCCCTACAATAATAGTTATCAAGCGAGCATCCAAATTGCGCCTTTTGAGGTTTTGTATGGCAGAAGTTATAGATCTTAGTTGTATTGGGATGAAGTTGGGGAAAGAAAGGTTTTGGGTTGATTGAGCAGACCGCAGACAGGGTCAAACTTATCCAGGATAGGTTAAAGATCGCACAGGATTGACAAAAGAGCTACGCCGACAGCCGAATGAGAGATCTTGAATTTCGAGATGGTGACTTGTTTCTGTCAAGATTTCACCGACCAATGGTGTTATGAGATTCGGGACGAGAGACAAGCTCAGTCCGAGATACATGGGTCCATTCGAGATCATCACTAGAGTCTGTGAGGTAGCTTACCGTGTTGCCTTACCTGCTCATATGGTGGTGGTTCACAATGTATTCCACATTTTCATGCTTCGGAAATATATCCTGGACCCATCCATGTCATTGAACTTGATCCGGTAGAAATCCGGGAGGATCTCACACTAATTGAGCAACCAGTGCAGATCTTGGACAGGCGAGATCAAGTCTTGCGAAACATGACTATTCCCTTAGTCCTTGTAAGATGGCAACACCATTCGATAGAAGAGGCTACATGAGAACGAGAGGCCGAAGTGAGAGAAAAATATCCTCAATTATTTATTTAGGACTTTGGCATTCTATTGTATTTTTTTATCGTTTTGTACATGTATGTATCGTCTAAATTTCGAGGACGAAATTTTTGTGAGGAGAGAATGTAGCTCCCCGGAACTTTACGTACCTAATGAATAATGTTCTCATAGCCCTTGGCCTTTCATGTAGTCTAATTAATAAATAAAGAAAATTTTGAAAATCCTAAAATGCCAGAAATGTTCCCCTTCGAATGACAAATCCAACGCAAGTTGTATCGTCAAAATCTGACGTACGAGTCAAAAGTTATTGCCGAAATAGTAAAATGGACTCAGTGTCAAAATTTGCAGAGTATCGATCTCTCGGTCACAAGAGAGATCGATTAGCCCACAACCGATCGCTCGGTCAAAATTAGCGATCGATCGGTCCAAAACAAATCGCTCGGTCTAAATTAGCGATCGATCGGTGCAAAACCTATCGATCGGTATCTATCAACTGGTCCAAAATTTTGTACGGGAAAAAATTCCAGAGATGGTGTTTTCAACCGATCGCTCAATCAAAACCACCGATCGCTCTGTCTTTGGAG
The DNA here is from genome assembly GCA_015143295.1 of Tetracentron sinense. Lineage (NCBI taxonomy): Eukaryota > Viridiplantae > Streptophyta > Magnoliopsida > Trochodendrales > Trochodendraceae > Tetracentron > Tetracentron sinense. Next base: position 11,867,255 of record CM026566.1, read on the forward strand.
TTTTGCAAAAATTTCATTAAGGGCTTTTCAATCTTTTAGTCAGCACCCCTTTGCCTTATAAGGCTTGCTTGAGCTTTGGGTCCCCACACACCATCTTTAGAGATATTTTAAGAGAGAGGGAGAGAGAACCTACGGTTTTTAAAGGTCTCTTCCCATTTGAGAGAGAATCAAGGGTTTGAGAACCCTAGAATCATCTTAAAAGCTTGGATTTCTCAAATCCACTCTCAGGCAAGTGTGGAGTTCCTCCTCCAAGCTCGGGCAACGTTTTCTATGACATTCTTAAGGGTTTTCTTCTCCTTCATTTCAAGGTTAGTACACCCTACTAACTCCCTTAGCACTTGTGTCAATGGATTTGGAGCCTGTTTGCATGATTTGGGCATCGAGAGGCCCGAAATCCATACTTAGAAAGTATACTTCAGATTAAACATACAAACGCACACCAAATCCTAACCGGGGTCGAATTTCGATATTGTTTCCTTTAACGCATGTATTTTGACCCAATTAAGCGTGACAATTTGTTTTGGTGAAATTTGAGGTCGTTTGCCCAATTTGACCATCAGAAGCCTGAAATCCAAACATAGAAAGTGTACTTCGGCCCAAACATACAAACACGTAGCAAATCCAAACCAGGGGTCAGATTTCGATGTCAGTTCTTTTAAAACGTGTATTTCGACCCAACCTAAGTGTGAAAATTCGTTTCGATGGAATCCGAGGTCATTTGCCCAATTTGAGCCTCGAGACGCCCGAAATCCATACTTTGAAAGTATAGTTCGACCTAAACCAACCAACGCACACCAAATCCAGACCAGAGGGTTGGATTTCGATACGATTTCTTCTAATGTGTGTATTTCGACGCAACTTGAGTGTGAGAATTTGTTTCGATGGACTTCAACATTTTCGAATCCAAGGTCGTTTGCCCGATTCGAGCACCGAGATGCCCAAAATCCATACTTAGAAAGAATACTTTGGCTTAAACAAACAAATGCGCAACAAATCCAAACTGGGGTCGGATTTCGATGTTGTTTCTTTTCACATGTGTATTTTGACCCAAATTAAGTGTGAGAATTCGTTTTGATGCAATCCGAGGTCGTTTGCCCGATTAGAGCACCGAGATGCCCGAAATCCATACTTTGAAAGTATCCTGAAGCTAAAACCTACAAATGCTCACCAAATCCAAATCGGGGGACAGATTTCGATGCTGTTTCTTCTAACACTTGTATTTCGAGCCATTCTAAGTGTGAGAATTCGTTTTGATGGAATCCGAGGGTGTTTGCCCGATTTGGGCACCGAGAGGCGCACCAAATCGAAACCGAGGGTCAGATTTTATGTCGTTTCTTCTAACGAGTGTATTACGACCAAACCTAATTGTGGATATTTGGTTCGATGAAATCGGAGGTCGTTTGCCCAATTTGGGCACCTAGAGGGCCGAAATTCATACTTAGCAAGTATACTTCGGCCTAAATCTAAAACCGTGCACGAAAATCCATACTTCAAAAGTATACTTCGGCCTAAATCTACAAACGCGCAACGAATCAAAACCGTGGGTCGGATTTCAATGTTGTATCCACTAACTCGAGTATTTCGACCCAACTAAAGTGTGAGAATTCGTTTTGATGGAATCCGAGGTCGTTTGCCCGATTTGAGCACCGAGATGCCCGGAATCCATACTTGGAAAGTATACTTCGGCCTAAACCTACAAACGCACACCAAATCCATACCAGAGGTCGGATTTCGATGTTGTTTATTCTAATGCATGTATTTCATCCCAACCTAAGTGTGAGAATTCGTTTTGATGGAGTCTGAGGCCGTTTCCCCAATTTGGGCACCGAGAGGTCGACATCCATACTTAGAAAGTATACTTCGGCCTAAGCATACAAACGGGCACCATATCCAAACCGGGGGTCAAATGTTGATGTCGTTTCTTCTAATTAAGTGTATTAAAACCAACCCTAAGTGTGGAAATTTATTTCAATGAAATCGGAGGTCGTTTGCCCAATTTGGGCGCCGAGAGGCCCGAAATCCATACTTAGTAAGTATACTTTGGCCTAAAAATACAAACGCACACCAAATCCAACCCGGGGGTCTAATTTCAATGTTGTTTCCTCTAACGCGTGTATTTCGACCCAACTTAAGAGTGGGAATTCGTTTTGATGGAATCCAAGGTCGCATGCACGATTTGAGCACTGACAGGACCGAAATTGATAATTAGAAAGTAAACTTCGGCATAAACCAACAAATATGCACCAAATAAAAACCAGGGGTCAGATTTTGATGTTGTTTCTTCTAACGCGTCTATCTCGACCCAACCTAAGTGTGGGAATTCGTTTCGATCGAATCCGAGGTCGTTTGCTTTATTTGGGCACCTAGAGACAGTCGATTTTGGCACCTAAACCTGCAAAGGCAAATCAAATCCGATCCGGGGGTCGGATTTCGATGTAGTTTCTTGTAAGACATGTATTTCGACCCAACATAAGTGTGGGAATTCGTTTCGATGGTATCCGAGGCCCTTAGCCGATTTTGGCACCGAGAGACCGAAATCTATACTAGGAAAGTAAATTTCGGCCTGAACCTACAAACACACACAACTCATAACCGGGGGTCGGATTTCGAAACCGTTTATTTTAACAAGTGTATTTCAACCCAATCTAAGTGTGGGAACTCGTGTCGATGGAATCCGAGCCCATTTGCCTGATTTGGGCACCGAGGGGCCCGAAATCTGTAATTAGAAAGTACACTTTAGCCTAAACATACAACCGCATACCGAATCCAAACCGGGGTCAGATTTCGATGTTGTTTCCTCTAACACGAGTATTTCGACACAACTTAAGTGTGAAAATTCATTTTGATGGAATCCGAGGTTGTTTGCCCTATTTGGGCATCGAGTGGCCCGAAATCCATACTAAGAAAGTATACTTAGGCCTAAACCTACAAACACGCACGAAATGCAAACCGGGGGTCGGATTTTGATGTCGATTATTCTAACGAGTGTATTACCGCCCAACCTAACTGTGGAAATTTATTTCGATGAAATCCGAGGTCATTTCCCAAGTTGAGGCCCGAAATCCATACTTCGAAAGTATACTTTGGCCTAAACCTACAAACGCGCAACGAATCCAAACCGTGGATCAGATTTCGATGTCTTATCCTCTAACGCAAGTATGTCGGTGCCCGAAATCCATACTTAGAAGGTATACTTTGGCCTAAACCTATAAACGCACACCAAATCCATACCGGGGGTAGGATTTCGATGCCGTTTCTTCTTACGCGTGTATTTCGTATCAACCTAAGTGTGAGAATTCGTTTCGATGGAATCCGAAGTCGCTTCCCCAATTTGGGCACCAAGAGGCTGACATCCATACTTAAAAAGTATACTCTTTTTTTTTTTTGGGGGGGGGGGGGGGGGAGAGGAATCCCCTGTAACTATTTTAGCTAGAGCTAGGGGGATGTCATCAATATCAAGGGAAATCTCACTAGGAGAATTACCAAACTTGGATAGGAAATCAGCGGCCTTGTTTGTTTCACGAGGCACAAACCTAATAGAGAATGTTACAAGTACTTCAATATCCATCAGAACTTTAGTAAATTGCCAAGGCCATGTACACGCCTTGGATATATAACGAACCGTCCTAGAAGAGTCAGACTCCACATGGATATACATCAATTGCATTCTATATGCTTCTTCAAGACCCCTCTTCACAGCCATAAGCTCCAATTCCAAAACCGAGTTCGAGTTACAACACCCGGCAAAAGCATGAACAACAACTCCAACATGATCTCTAAAAATGCAGCCATAGCCTTGGTGGTTTGGCAACATAGCTCCATCTGTATTAACAGCAATAACACCCTGCTCTGGAGGCCGCCAAGAGACCCAACCAAAAGATTTAGATCGCTAGTTCATCCTTAAGTGCTAGTTTTCCGTGAGGGTTCTATTCCGAGGGCAGTCCATGACCCGATTCAAGTCTCCACCAATCTTTTGAGAGACTTCCCCCATAATATGATGGCTAAGGAGATTAGATAGCATTCCAATGGTTTTAGCCCTCCTCCTGTTTCTCTCCGCCCAAACATGGCATACAAAAGCTCCTAGCACCACCTTTCGGAGCCTGTTAGCAAAGTTCTTACCACTCCATCTTCGGCTATATTACTGAATCATGCATCTAAAGGAAGGGAAGTTACGATGTCGGAGTTGCACTTTTTGGGCTAGATCTTTCCAAACGCTAATGGAGTAAGTACACAGCACGAAGATGTGAGAGTGATTTTCATGAGAACCATTGCAAAGTAAACACCGGTCATCATTTATGATACCCCAAGACAATAAATTTTCTCTCGTAATCAATGCTTCCTTTATAGCCACCATAGGATGAAAGAATACCGCGATATATTTCCAGCATACCATGTTAGATCGTGCCATCGAACCACTCTGCTGCGGGGTCTAATAGACTCCCACGTCGAGCTAAAAGTAAATACACCATGAGGGTCTGGTTTCCATACAATTCTGCCCACCATATTAGGAGCCATAGTCTGTATATTCTGAATCTCATCCCAGGCCTCAAAGAGATCTGGTTCAGTTGGGATAGGAAGATCCCAACTATTTCCGTCACGCAAAACATCAACAGTAGCATTCCGCCCAATACCATTCATAGGGAATCTAAGGTGCTAGATTTGGTGTTTGGGTATACCTCGAGGATGCCAAGGGTCCAACCATACCCGAGTGGACTGCCCATTCCCAATCAAATGAAGCACTTCATGTTCAGTCTGATGCCGCACATTAAGAATACTTCGAACACTCCAAGAAGGCGAAGATGGCATGCTCATGGCCCAAATGGAGTTGCACCTCAAGTATTTGTTGTAGAACCACCGAACACAAAGCGATTTGTTGGTGCAGACCAGCTCCCAAACCCTTCTCATATGGGTACTTTTGTTCCAATCTTCTAAACACCTTAAGCCAAGGCCACCCTCTGATTTCGGCATACAGATTGTGCTCCAGGCTACCTTGTGACACCGTTTATCCATATTGATACCCCCCATAGGAAGCGAGCAAAAATAATTTCTATAGCTCTAGATGTGGCTTTAGGTAACATAAACACATTACACCAGAATATCAGAATGCTCCTTAAAATAGCCTTGATAAGTTCTATTCTACCTGCCTAGGATAGACTTCTGTGTTTCCATGAAACCATACGAGTCTGAATCTTCTCAACAAGGGGAGTGCAGTCTCTCCTCGATAGCCGGGTAGTAGATAACGGGACCCCCAGATATCTCACAGGCAATTTTCCTTTATGTATACTGAGAGTACCCTCAATCAGATGGACGGTTCTCACAAAAAATTGAGATTTGCTGGCATTGATATCAAGGCCGGATACTTTGAAATTGTCAAGAGCCGCTTTTATACCTGTAATAGACTCAATATTAGCTTCAGTAAAGATAATAATATTGTCAGCGAAGCAAAGGTGGGTAATCAAAGGAGTTGTGCACATTGGGTGAGGCTTGATCAATCCCGCACGAGCTCTAGAGTCAAGGTCATGCGAAAGAACCTGCATCACGATAATAAATAGGTATGGAGAGATGGGATCACCTTGTCTTAATCCCCGTCCACAACCAAAGAACCCCTCCCTATTGCCATTAACCATCACAGCATATTTTGCACCCGTGATCAGAGCCATTATGCAGTCAATAAAGATCCAAGGGAACCCCATTCTCACCATCGCTTCGTCAAGGAATTTCCAGCTTACCAAGTTGTATGCTCTCCGTAAGTTCAGCTTGATTGCAATCCTCGGCTTACCTTTGTGGAGATGTTAGTTATGGACAAGGCTTTGTCACAACAAGATATTATCCATAATCCGACGCACTTTAACAAAATCAGACTGGTTTGGTCCAACAATAGAAGACATCACATGTTTCAATTGACTAACTAAGATTTTGGATATGCATCTATAAATGACATTGCAAACAGAGATCGGCCGAAATTCACTAAAGGAGCATGGCCTATCAAATTTAGGAATTAAGGAAATCAGCATAGCATTCATCTCCCCCTATAACTTCCCGCTTTCAAAGAAACTCATAACTGCTCTGGAGACATCTTGGTGAACAATAGTCTAACAATGCTGGAAAAATTTTGTAATAAAACCATCTGGGCCTGGCGCTTTCTCACCATTGGAACTAAAAATGGCAGCTTTTATCTCTTCCATAAAGATAGGACCGCACAACAAGTCTTGCTCATCCCTATTTAAGGAGTTCATGGTAGGAAATTCAAACCGGGTCTGGTTCTCATTAGGGTTACCTTTTAAGATGTTAGAGAAGTAGTGGATCACTTCTTGGGCAATCTGCTAGGCATCAGTAATGGTGGTTCCCCCACTATCTTGGATAGAGTCGATTCTATTCCGGCTTCTTCTAGCACAAAGGGTTTTATAGAAAAAGGCACTATTGGAATCCCCAAGCTTTAACCAGTTGGATTTTTGCCTTAGCTCGGCTTCCTCCCATGTAAGGAGCTCCACCAATTTAAGTTGAGTAGTTCGATGGGCCAACTGATACGATGTATTATATGGTTCCGAATTCAGCTTCAGGGAGAGCTCGTCCAAGTTTGCTCTACAGTCAGCCACCTGCTTTTGGATATGACCAAAAGTTCTACCACTCCAATCTTTGAGCGCCAACTTGACCTTCTGCAGCATAGAAACAAGCTTAAACATTGGGGTCCCATGTACCTCGGTAGACCAAGCCTCAAAATTGAATCTAGCAACAATCTGGGAGTGATCAGAAGTATTCCCACCCTTGAAAAAGGCCTCAGCTTTAGGGAATCTCTTATTCCATTCTGGATTGACAAGACATCTGTCCAGTTTGCAGGATATACGACCTGGCCCGATGATTCCATTCGACCATGAGAACATGTCCCCCTTCCATTTGAGATAAGATAATTTAGCATCGTCCAGGGAGTCTTTCCCTGGTTCTAGCAATCTTTGCGGCACTAGATTACCACCCCTATTCTCCGAGCTATAAATGATAGTATTGAAGTCACCAAGGACCCTCTAAGCATTACTATGGGATCTCGCAACACCAGATATACCTCGCCACAAGTTAACTCGCTGAGAAAATAAGTTAGAGCCATACATGATAGTAACCATAATGGGGGATATCCAATCCGATTTCATGACCATGCAGTGAATAAATTGGTCAGCTAATTGCAATGGGGTCACTGTTAGCTTCTCGGAGACCCATATGATCCAGATCCTACCATTCGGGGAAGCTATCAGAATCAATCTCAGAAACATCAGTCTCGGGTACCTTGCCTAAACACTCCAGAAACCCCAACGGAAAGGCTACCACCTACCCTAGCACGGGAACTAGAGCAGCAACCACCCTGAAGGGAAGAGAAGGAAGACCAACCACCGCCGGCTATGGCTGGGAACTAAACCAGATATAAACCTATAGAAGACAGGACAAGGGAGAATCCCACCTCAGAAAAACCCAGCTACTCGCTAACTAAAAGAAACCAGTAAGGAACAAAAAACAAAAGACAAGCATCGAAAATAGGAAACGCCCCTCTCCGCCTCACACCAGCACAAAAACCACTAGCAGCTCGCTAGTTTATTGCATTCAACTAGAACCGAGACTACTAAGTAAGGCAAGGCACAGAAGGACACCGGAGATAGAAACCGAAAACACAGGGAGGACACGGAACACAACAAACCCCCCGCCCCCCCCCCCCCACAGACCAGAAGAAAGAACCCAAAGAAAAACAAAACCATGCCCGGAAAGCAACTGTCGGCAGAGCAAAAGCTAAGGAAGGGGAAACAACAAGAACAACAACTAAAGCAAAACTAAACGAAATAAGCTAGAGAAAAGAAAGACCTGAGAAACTAACTCAAAAAACAAGAAGAACAAAAGGAGGCCACCAGCGAGGAAAGGACCTCCAGCCAACGGCGGGAGAAAAAAGAACAAAACGAGTCAACCCCAGAAAAAAAAGCACACTGGCCACCGGGGTAAAAAAGGACACACTGGAGAGCAAACACCATCACCGGAGAGCGAACACCATCACCACAGAAGCTGCGAACATACAAACACGTTGATGTCGTTTCTTCTAACGAGTGTATTACGACCCAACCCAACCTAACGAGTCTATTTGGGCACCAAAAGGCCCGAAATCAGTACTTACAAAGTATACTTCGGCCAAAACCAACAAACGTGCACCAAATCCAAACCGGGGTCAGATTTCAATGTCGTTTCTTTTAACATGTGTATTTTGATTCAATCTAAGTGTGGCAATTCGTTTCAATGGAATCCGAGGTCGTTTGCCCGATTTGAGCACCGAGAGACCCGAAATCCTTACTTAGAAAGTATACTTCGGCCTAAACATACAAACACGCACAATATCTAAACCGAGGTTCGGATTTTGATTTTTTTTTCTAACGTGTGTATTTCGATCCAACCTAAGTGTGGAATTTCGTTTCAATGGAATTAGAGCCCGTTTGCCTGATTCGAGAGGCCCGAAATCCTTATTTAGAAAGTATACTTCGGCCTAAACATACAAATGCGCACCAAATTGAAACCGGGAGTCAGATTTCGATGTCGTTTCTTTTAACACATTTATTTCGACCCAGCATAAGTGTGAGAATTCGTTTGGTTGGAATCTGAGGTTGTTTGCTCGATCTGAGCCCCGAGACGCCCGAAATCCATACTTAGAAAGTATACTTCGGCCTAAACCTACAAACGCAAACCAAATCCTTACCAAGGGTCGGATTTCGATGCCGTTTCATCTAAAGCATGTATTTCGTACCAAACTAAGTGTGATAATTCGTTTTGATGGAATCCGAGGTCGTTTCCCCAATTTGGGCATCGAGAGGCCGACATCCTACTTAGAAAGTATACTTCGGCTTAAACACACAAACGCACACCATATCCAAACCGAGGGTCAGATTTTGAAGTCGTTTCTTCTAACGAGTGTATTACGACCAAACTTATGTGTGGAATTTTTTTTTATGAAATCGGAGGTCGTTTGCCCAATTTCGGCACCGAGAGGCCCGAAATCTATACTTAGAAAGTATACTTCGTCCTAAATCTACAAACGTGCACCAAATCTAAACCGGGGTCGGATATCGAAAGCTTTTCACCTAACGAGTTTATTTCGACGCAACCTAAGTGTGGAAATTGATTTCGATGAAATCCGAGGTCATTTTGAAAGTTGAGAACCGACAGGCCCAAAGTCCATAATTCGAATGTATACTTCGGCCTAAACCTACAAACGCGCAACGAATCCTAACCATGGGTCGGATTTCGATGTTGTATCCTCTCACACAAGTATTTCGACCCAACAAAAGTGTGAGAATTCGTTTTGATGCAATCCGAGGTTGTTTTCCCGATTTGAGCACCGAGAGACCGACATCCATACTTAGAAAATATACGTCAGCCTAAATATACAAACGCGCACCATATCCAAACCGGGGGTAGGATTTTGTTGTCGTTTCTGCTAACGAGTGTATTACGACCCAACTTAAGTGTGAGAATTCATTTTGATAGAATCCGAGGTCGTTTTCCCTATTTGGCCATCGAAAGGCCCGAAATCCATACTAAGAAAGTATACTTAGGCCTAAACCTACAAACGTGCACCAAATCCAAACCGGGGTCGAATTTCGATAGTGTTTCTTGTAACCCAACTAAAGTGTGAGAATTCATTTTGATGGAATCCGGTTTCCTCTAACGGGTGTATTTCGACCCAACTTAAGCGTGACAATTTGTTTTCATGGAATCTGAGGTCGTTTCCCCAATTTCACCCCAAGAAACCTGAAATCAATATTTAGAAAGTATACTTCGGCCAAAACCTACAAACGCACACCAAATCCTTCCGGGGGACGGATTTCGATGCCGTCCCATCTAAAGCATGTATTTTGTCCCAACCTAAGTGTGATAATTCATTTTGATGGAATCTGATGTCGTTTCCACAATTTGGGCACCGAGAAGCCGACATCCTACTTAGAAAGTATACTTCGGCCTACACATACAAACGCGCACCATATCCAAAACGGGTGTCAGATTTTGATGTCATTTCTTCTAACGAGTGTATTACGACCAAACCTAAGTTTGGAATTTATTTTCATTGAAATTGGAGGTCGTTTGCCCAAATGGGCACCGAGAGGCCCGAAATTCGTACTTAGAAAGTATACTACAGCCTAAATCTACGAACGTGGACCAAATCCAAATCGGGGTCGGTATCGATGGCGTTTCATCTAACGAGTTTATTTCGACGCAACTTAAGTGTGGAAATTTATTTCGATGAAATCCGAAGTCATTTCCAAAGTTGAGTACTGAGAGGCCCGAAATCCATACTTCGAAAGTGTAATTCGGCCTAAACCTACAAACGCGTAACGAATCCATACCATGGATTGGATTTCGATGTTGTATCCTCTAACACAAGTATTTCAACCCAACTAAAGTTTGAGTGAGAATTCGTTTTGATGGAATCCGAGGTCGTTTGCCCGATTTGAGCACCGAGACGCCCGAAATCCATACATAGAACGTATACTTCAGCATAAACCTACAAACGGACACCAAATCCATACCGGGGGTTGGATTTCGATGTTGTTTCCTCCAACACGTCTATTTTGACACAACTTAAGTGTCAAAATTCGTTTTAATGCAATCCGAGGTCATTTGCCCGATTAGAGCACCAAGACGCCTGAAATCCATACTTAGAAACCATATACTTCAGACTAAACCTACAAACCCGCACCAAATCCAAACCGGGGGTCAGATTGCGAGGCCGTTTCTTCTAACGCTTGTATTTCAACCCATCTAATTGTGACAAGTTGTTCCGATTGAATCCGAGGTTGTTTGCCCGATTTGAGCACCGAGAGATCCAAAATCTATACTTAGAAAGTTTACATTGGCCTAAACTTACTACCCCGCACAACCCAACTTAAGTGTGAGAATTTGTTTTGACTGAATCCGAAGTCGTTTGCATGATTTAAGCACCGAGAGGCCCGTAATCCATACTTAGAAAGTATACTTCAGCCTAAAGATACAAACGTGCACCATATCTAAACCAGGGGTCGGATTTCGATGCCCTTTTTTCTAACGCATGTATTTCGACCCAACCTAAGTGTGAGATTTCGTTTCGATGGAATTGGAGCCCGTTTGCATGATTTGGGCACCGAGAGGCCCGAAATCTATACTTGGAAAGTATACTTCGGCCAAAACATACAAATGCACACCAAATCCAAACCGGGGTCGAATTTCGATGTTGTTTCCTTTAACACATGTATTTCGACCCAATCAAGCGTGACAATTTGTTTTTAAGGAATCTGAGGTCGTTCACCGATTTGACCACGAGAAGCCTGAAATCCATACTGAGAAAGTATACTTCAGCGTAATCATACAAACACGCACCAAATCCAAACTGGGGATTAGATTTTGATGTCGTTTCTTTTAACCCGTGTATTTCGACCCAGCCTAAGTGTGAGAATCGTTTCGATGGAATCTGAGTCGTTTGCTCGAATTTAGCCCCGAGACTCCCGAAATCCATACTTTGAAAGTATACCTTGGCCTAAACCTACCAACGCACACCAAATCCGAACAAGGGGGTCGGATTTTGATACAGTATCTTCTACTGCGTTTATTTCGACCCAACCAAAGTATAAGAATTCGTTTCAATGGAATCCGAGGTCGTTTACACAATTTGAGCACCGAGAGGCCGACATCCATACTTAGAAAATATACTGTGGCTTGAACGTACAAACGTGCACCAAAACCAGACAGGGGGTCAGATTTTGATGTCGTTTCATCTAACGCGTGTATGTCGACCCAACCAAAGTGTTAGAATTCATTACGATGGAATACAAGGTTGTTTGCCCGATTAGAGAACCGAGACGCCCGAAATCCGTACTTAGAAAATATACTTCGGCTTTAACATACAAATGCACACCAAATCCAAACCGGGGTTGGATTTCGATGCTGTTTCTTTTCACGAGTGTATTTTGACCCAAATTAAGTGTGAAATTTTTTTTTGATGTAATCCAAGGTCGTTTGCCCGATTAGAGCTCCGAGACACCCGAAATCCATACTTTGAAACATCCTTAAGCCTAAACCTACAAACGCGCACCAAATCCGGAGTCAGATTTCGATGCTGTTTCTTCTAACGCTTGTATTTCGAGCCATCCTAAGTACGAGAATTTGTTTCGATGGAATCCAAGGTTGTTTGCCTGATTTGGGCACCGAAAGGCGCAAAATCCATAACTAGAAATATACTTCTGCCTAAACGTACAAACACGCACAAAATCCAAACCGGGGGTCTGATTTTTGTCGTTTCTACTAACGAGTGTATAACGACGAAACCTATGTGTGGAAATTTGTTTCGATGAAATCAGAGATCGATACTTAGTGTTTCTTCTACAAACGTGCACCAATTCTAAACCGGGGTCAGATTTCGATAGTGTTTCTTCTAACGAGTTTATTTCGACGCAACCTAAGTGTGGAAATTTATTTCGATGAAATCCAAGGTCGTTTCCCTATTTGAGAACCGAGAGGCGCGAAATCCATACTTCGAAAGTATACTTCGGCCTAAATCTACAAATGCGCAACGAAACCAAACCGTGGGTCAGCTTTCGAGGTTGTATCCTCTAATACGAGTATTTCGACCCAACTAAGGTGTGAGAATTCGTTTTGATGGAATCCGAGATTGTTTGCCTGATTTGATCACCGGGACTACCGAAATTCATACTTAGAAAGTATACCTCAGCCTAAACCTACAAACGCACACCAAATCCATACCAGGGGTCGGATTTCGATGCTTTTTCTTCTAACACGTGTATTTCGTCCCAATCTAAGTGTGAGAATTCATTTCGATGGAATCTAAGGTCGTTTCCCCAATTTTGGCACCGAGGGGCCAACATCCATACTTAGAAAGTATACTTTGGCCTAAACATACAAACGCACACCATATCCAAACTGGGGGTTAGATTTTGATGTCGTTTCTTCTAACGAGCGTATTATGACCAAACCTAAGAGTGGAAATTCGTTTTGATGAAATCGGAGGTCGTTTTCCCAATTTAGGCACCGAGAGGCCCAAAATCCATACTGAGAAAGTATACTTTAGCCAAAACATTCGTTTGCATGCCAAATTCAACCCGGGAGTCGGATTTCGATGTCGTTTCCTCTCACGCTTGTATTTTGACCGAGCCTAAGTGTGAGAATTCGTTTCGATGGAATCCGATGTCGTTTACCCGATTTTAGCCTCGAGACTCCCGAAACTTGTACTTTGAAATTATACTTTGGCCTAAACCGACCAACACACACAAAATCAAAATCGGGGGGTCAGATTTTGACACGGTTTCTTCTAATGCGTGTATTTCGACCCAACCTAAGTGTAAGAATTCGTTTCGATGGAATCCGAGGTCGTTTCCACAATTTGGGCACCGAGAGGCCGACCTCCAGACTTAGAAAATATACTCTGGCTTGAATATACAAACACGCACCAAAACCAAACAGGGGGTTGGATTTTGATGTCTTTTCATCTAACAAGTGTATGTCGGCCCAACCAAAGTGTTAGAATTCATTACGATAGAATCCAAGGTTGTTTGCCCGATTAGAGAACCGAGACGCCCGAAATCCGTACTTAGAAAATATACTTTGGCTTTAACATACAAATGCACATCAAATCCAAACCGGGGTCGGATTTCGATGTGTTTCTTTTCACGGGTGTAATTTGACCCAAATTAAGTGTGAGAATTTGTTTTGATGCAATCTGAGGTCGTTTGCCTGATTAGAGCACCGAGACGCCCGAAATCCATACTTTGAAATAACCTGATGCCTAAACCTACAAAAGCGCACTAAATCCAAATCCGGGATCAGATTTCGATGCCGTTTCTTCTAACGCTTGTATTTCGAGCCATCCTAAGTGTGAGAATTTATTTTGATGGAATCCGAGGTTGTTTGCCTGATTTGGGCACAGAGAGGCGCAAAATCCATAACTAGAAATATACTTCGGCCTAAACATTCAAACGCGCATCAAATTTAAACCGGGGGTCCGATTTTTTGTCGTTTCTTTTAACGAGTGTATAACGACGAAACCTATGTGTGGAAATTTGTTTCGATGAAATCAGAGATCGTTTGCCCAATTTGGGCACCGAGAGGCCCGGAATCCATACTTAGAAAGTATACTTCGGCCTAAATCTACAAACGTGCTCCGATTCCAAACCGGGGTCGGATTTCGAGAGTGTTTCTTCTAAAGAGTTTATTTCGATGAAATCCAAGGTCGTTTCCCGAGTTGAGAACCGAGAGGCCCGAAATCCATACTTCGAAAGTATATTTCGGCCTAAATCTTCAAATGCGCAACGAAACCATACCGTGGGTTGGATTTCGATGTTGTATCCTCTAATGCGAGTATTTCGACCCAACTTAAGAGTGAATTCATTTTGATGGAATCTGTAGAGCCTCGGAAATTGAGTTCACTGTTCATGTGAACAGTGCCCTTATATGATGTGTGTAAAGGCCTAAGGCCTACCATAGTGTCCTTGGTAGTATGGTGAGTCAAGTGAAGGGTTTTAGGTAAGTGTTTGGAGTCTCAAAATGGTGTATAAATATACTCTAAGTGGGTAAAAGCAAGGGTATATAAAATACTCTAAGTACTTAAAGGGTTGTAACTGAATAGTGCTGTGAAAAGTGCTATGAATAGTGCTTGTGTGGTCCAAGGTTCCCTAGGTGTGTGTGAATGATGTGAGGAATTTATTATAAGATTTATGGTGTGTAAGGGTACCAGAGAGCCCGTCTTGATGTTTATCAGTGTTAAAAATAAAAAAAAGGAAGGGTTCTAAGTGTTAAAGGATGAGTGAGGTCTTTACAACCCTCAACTTGTGGGACCTCTAGTGTCGTCGTCGCTTATCGGAATCAAGTGATTCATGAGCCATTGGAAAGGTATCGAAACTCTTTTGGATAGTCATGTTTATCACTTTTCCCGGTTGTGAGTCGAAGTTAGGTGAAAGGTGGATTTACTGAAGATGGGTCTGTTGCAAATTCAGCAATCAGTCTTGGACCAGTTCACTTGTGGGCCCATTTGGACCATGAAAACCTCAGAATTAGTACTTGTGAAAAACATGAAAGTTGTTCCCCTTTAAAATACCAATCCATCACAAGTTGAATCGTCAAAATCGGACTATTGAATCAAAAGGTATGGCCAAAATACCTAAGGACGTTTTTGTAGACAAACTCACTCGAGCGAGATCCAAACCCGCTCAAACGAAATTGACCAAACTTGAATTTTTGAGTCCCAGGAGCGCTCGAGCGAGATGGAAGTTCGCTCGAGCGAGATTGCCCAGAAATGTTTTTTTTAGGTTTTTCACTAACCTTAACACCTATATATACCCCATTTTTGGGGGACCAAGGTTTCTAACACCTAGAGGAGGATTTTTTTAGGGAAAAAGGATGAAACTTAGGTTTCCAAAGAGGGGTTTCTCTCAAGACCTAGGAAACCCCCAAATTCAATCTTCAAGCTTCTCAAAGACCAAAATGGGAGCAAGGATCGTGCAATCCAAGGCTTTTCTCACGAGCTATGTAGAGCCCCGGACTTTTTCACTCTTAATGCATAACACTTTCTTAGCCATTTTTCCTTTAATGTAGTACAATTAATAAATAAGGAAGAAATTGGAAATTCTGAAACGTCAAAAATATTCCTTTTCGAAGTACGAACCCAACGCAAGTTGAATCGTCAAAATCCGACGAATGAGTCAAAAGATATGGCCAAAACAGTTTGGATCTGCAAACCACCGATCGCTCGGTCCATGGAGCAATCGATCGGTCCAAAACCGATCGATCGGAAGCTATCGATTGGTTGAAAATTTTGTATGGGAAAATTTTCCAGAGAGCTGATTTTTGACCGAGAGATTGGTCAATACACCAATCGCTCGGTAAGCAACCATCGATCGCTCGGTCTTCGCGTTTTTGCAGAATTTCATTAAGGGCATTTTTGTCTTTTGGGTATTAAACCCTTTCCTATATAGGATTGCCCGAGCCTTTAGGACTGATTTACCACACTTAGAAGATATTAGAGAGGAAGAGAGAAGAGAAGGGTTTTCCTAACCTAGGGTTCGATTTTTGAGAAGAAATCAAAGGGTTTGTAAACCCTAGATCACCTCAAGCTTGGATTGCTTCAAGATCAAGGTTCAAGCTCGTGAGGAGCACTTTCCCCAAGCTAGGGCAGCAACTCACGCGCGTTTTGGAAGAGGATTCTTTCCCTTATTTGTCAAGGTCGGTGCCTTTTGCTACCCTCCTAGTTATAGTTCTTTATTTTTCTTCCCTTATTCCTAATATCCTCTATTTTTCCTTCATCTATATATGTGTTATGAGATGGGTTGTGTGAATGGTGAATGGAGATGGATGTTGGCGAATGGATGCCGTGTGGATGATGTGATGAATGAAATGGGAAAGGGCATTGCACCAATAATAAACATACAAGCATGTTGTGAATATGAACCTACCTAGAAAAGCATGTGATAGGCTTAACAAATAATGTACTCACAATGTTTGATGAAATGCCAAGATGAAAGAAATGAATTGTAAATTAAGAAAATGCATGCTTAATTAATTGCGGAAATTGCTAGGACCTATGATAGTGTGCCTTCTTGTTCTCCCGAAATTACATGAATATCGAATTGCTCAAATGATTGATATTCTATGTGTTGTTAACTCTCCAAATGTCATTTAAATTTAAATGCATGTATGTACACGCTTCCACGAGCACGACATGCATGACATGAATTTACTGAGGTTTTCAAGAACAAAGTTTAGAGGTGGGACATATCCTGGGATATGTTTTACCTCGCTTTTCACAAGAAAACAAGAACAAACATACCACGAGGGGACTCCCCTCACTCACAAGTGCATTGCATAAAGAAGGGTCTCCCTTCCCTCTCAAGTGCATTGCATAAAGAAGGGTCTCCCTTCCCTCTCAAGTGCATCTCACAAGGATATCTTACAAGTGTATCTCACAAGTTACATGATCACAAGTAAGCACGCATGACACGCATGGCATGGCATGACACGTACAACACGCTCGACAAGATCAAGCAAGACAAACATGACAAGCTTTCAAAGCACACCATGATTTCAAGAGGTTTTATAGGCTTTTTACGAAATGCAAGCATGATTTTAAATTGCTTTACTTCCTTGTATGACATGAATTGTTCCGGTTTTACATATTTGAATTGCTCCTGATTTGTGTATTGCCATTTTTATGCCATGACTATTGGTTAGTATTTGGTACCTGCTAAGTATTCCATGCTCAGCCGTACTTCTTATGTCGGCAGGTGATAGCGGAGCGGCTGCTCCTTTTGATGTCTGTGCTCCTGGCCCATGGGTGGAGGAGTAGTAAGTTGAGGAACCTTTAGAGGAACCTCCGGTCGAGGGTTACTATTAGATGGTAGTAGATTCTGAGTGATCTACTGTGGGTGAGTTGAGAGAGATATATATTCATGTATTTTGACGGGTCTGTCCGCACTTTCTTTTGTGCATTCTTCTTTTGTACCAACTTGGATTATGTATATGTATAAACACATAGAGGTTTTGATTAAGTTTTCCGCTGTGTTTTGTTATATATTTCCGCTATGATCGTCCTCTATTGTATATGCTCTGTGGGTTTTTTTGCAGGATGGTTTGTCAAGCAAGTCATGTAAGTCATGATTAGTCGTCCAAAGTTCACTCTAACTCCTAGGGTGGGTTTTGGGTCGCGACAAGCTAAGCCACGAGTAAACAATCACAAAAGGGGATTTGTGAAAAGATCAAGAGGAGCTCGAATCCTCTTCTCCAAGGCCATCCAAGCTAGGATCTCCCTTCTTCAAGCTTGGATCTTGGTTCCAAGGCATCCTCAAGTGGAGATTTGATCTCCTTAAGGTATAACACTCTACTAGCGTTTCATGTTGGGATTTCCCCATAATTTTTAAGATGATAAACCCTTATCTTGATGATTGAAGCAATACTAATTCTATCTAAATAGGTTATGAGTCATGTATGCAAAATACGTTTTGATGTGTGATTCTTGATTAAAGAAGACAAATGGGAAGGGTGTTGATAATGAGAGTGTGAATGCACTCTCCTAAACGTTTTGCTAGGATTTCCTTAATTTAAGAAGGGATGAAGAGATGGGGTTTTGATGAGAGAGTAGAATATTCTACTCACTCCCCATGTGGTGTATTATGCACAAATGATGCTATGTTAGACTTAGGATGATGTATGGATTGGTTGAGTCGATTGGATGCCGTGTTGTTGTGTTGAATGTGTGTTGGGAAATGGTGGAAGGGCAATGTACTCATAATAGATGCACCCCTTGTGTTTGATGAAATGTAAGAGCTGAGAACTTGAATCAATTAGGCTATGAATGTGTGTGCACTCCAAGTGTTTGATTAAATGCATAAGCGAGAAATTAACAAATTAAAGACTACTATGAAAGCATGAATTGGGTAAGGTAAATTTTCCTAAAAATAATAACCATGATCCAATACTCTATATGCTATGCCTAAATCCTCACATGATTAGATTGAGAATTGAAATGCTATGTGTACTTGTGTGTTTACTTGTGTTCCTAAATTGCACACCAAGCATATGCACACACCTACTACTTTATTGCTTGTCCTTCTCCTCGTCATGATTTCACTTACACATGATTTCTAAGATCAAACTAAGTATGAATTACCACGAACAAGGACAAACACGATGTTTCAAGACCATGATCAAACATGACTCCAGAACACGAATGAAACATGATTCTCCTAAGATCAAGAATAAAAATGATTTCCCAAGAACACGAACAAGCATGATTTCCCACAACCAACACGAGTATAATAAATCAAGAACAAACATGATTCTAAGATCAAGAACAAGTACGACTCACAAGCAAGAATAAGGAAGTATGGCAGTGTACTATGACCAGGTACGGGCACTAACATACGTTTCCATGCACAAAAAATGAAAAGAAATTTCACAAGCAAGAATATGAAAGGATACTAGAGTACTATGACTAGGTACGGGCACTAGTATCTGTTTCTAAGAATTAAGTATGTTAGTGTACTATGACCAGGTACGGGCTCTAACATACGTTCACAAGACAAGAATGAAAGGATGTCAGTGTACTATGACCAGGTATGGGCACTGTCGTCTATTTCCAAGACAAGTAATATATGATGTTAATGAACTATGACCAGGTACGGGCATTAACATTAGTGTCAAGCATGAGAGAATACTACTATACTATGACCAGGTATGGGTATTAGTGTCTGTCTCCAAATATGAAAGTATGTCAGTGTACTATGACCAGGTACAGGCACTAGTATATGTTTCAAAGTCAAGAAATAAAGTATGGTAATGTACTATGACCAGGTACGGGCATTAAGCATACGCCTCAAGACAAGTAAGAAAGATGTTAGTGTACTATGACCAGGTACGGGCACTATCATCCGAAAATCGCAAGCAAGTTAACGAGAATAGAAGAGATGATGCAAGTATACTATGACCAGGTATGGGTACTGGCATCTGTCTCAAAGCAAGAAAAACACAAGACAAGAAACACGAGACAACCATGATTCACGAAGAATAAGACACGACAAGATGAAACAAGCATGACCAACGCAAGAATGAGTTAGAATATAGCATGAACTAGAAACGCAATGTACACATGACAAGAAAAGATGAACAATTATGATCCTGACACGACAAGACTTCTATGATCCACTCAAGGGCAAGACAAGATGACATGAGTCCTATCAGTCAAAGATCAAGACAAGAATCAAGACTTATAAAATTGTATTATGTTTCTGTACTCTGATTATTTTTGTTGTTTATGCTATTTAGATTATTAACTGCCTTAATACATATGGAATGTGAAGTTCATAACATGGTTAGCTAGTAGTTTGTAGATGCTGAGTATTCCATACTCAGCCGTACATTTTATGTCAGCAGGTTCATTCGACATTGTATCCCAGAGCATTAGATCGAGATGGACTATGAAGGGCAGGAGCCTTCTTGAGATGTTCTTGAGGATGATAGGGGTCATGACATATGTCCTTATGGTTAAGTGATATAGAAGGAGAGACATGTATTTTGGGTTTTTATTTCTGGAGATATTTACATCAGTTGAGTTGGTAACTCATGTTGAGAATTTTATGTACATGTCTTAGTTATATTCAGTTATTGTAAACGATTGTACTTGGAATACAGTTAAGTTCTTAAAAAAATTTTCAGTTCAATATTTAGCATGCCTTGTATACTCTTTGCAGGGTGGTTTTAAGTGTATATGACGTTACCAAAGCCTTATAACTCCTAAAGGGGATTTTTGGGCGTCACAGAATCTGAGGTCGTTTGCCCAATTTGATCACAGAGACTATCGAAATCCATACTTAGAAAGTATACTTCAGCCTAAACCAACAAATGCACACCAAATCCATATCGGGGGTCGGACTTCGATATTTTTTCTTCTAACGCGTGTATTTAGTCCCAACCAAAGTGTGAGAATTCGTTTCCACGGAATCTGAGGTCGTTCCCCCAATTTGGGCACCGAGAGGCCGACATCCATACTTAGAAAAGTATACTTTGGCCAAAACATACAAACGCGCACCATATCCAAACCGGGGGTCAGATTTTGTTGTCGTTTCTTCTAACGAGTGTATTACGACCAAACCTAAGTATGGAAATTTGTTTCGATGAAATCAGAGGTCGTTTGCCCAATTTGGGCACCGAGAGGCCCGAAATCTATACTTAGAAAGTATACTTCGGCCTAAATCTACGAACGTGCACCAAATCCAAACCGGGGTCGGACATCGAAAGCGTTTCATCTAACGAGTTTAAGTGTGGAAATTTATTTCGATAAAATCCGAGGTCATTTCCAAAGTTGAGTACCGAGAGGCCCGAAATCCATATTTCGAAAGTATACTTCGGTCTAAACCTACAAGCGTGCAACGAATCCAAACCGTGGGTTGGATTTCGATGTTGTATCCTCTAACACAAGTATTTCGACCCAACTAATGTGTGAGAATTCGTTTTGATGGAATCCAAGGTCGTTTTCCAAATTTGAGCACTAGCCGACATCCATACTTAGAAAGTATACGTCGGCCTAAACATACAAACGCGCACCATATCCAAACCGGGGGTCGGATTTTGATCTCGGTTCTTCTAACGAGTGTATTATGACCCAACTTAAGTGTGAGAATTCGTTTTGATGGAATCCGAGGTCGTTTTCCCTATTTGGGCATCGAGAGCCCGAAATCCATACTAAGAAAGTATACTTAGGCCTAAACCTACAAACGTGCACCAAATCCAAACCGGGGTTGGATTTCGATGCCGTTTCTTTTAACGCGTGTATTTCGACTCAATCTGAGTGTGGGAATTTGTTTCAATAGAATCCGAGGTCATTTGCCCGATTTGAGCACCGAGACGTCCGAAATCCGTACTTAGAAAGTGTACTTCGGCCTAAACCTACAAACGTGAACCAAATCCAAAAAGGGATCGAATTTCGATTGTGTTTCTTGTAACCAAACTAAAGTGTGAGAATTCGTTTTGAAGGAATCCAAGGATGTTTGCCCGATTCTAGAACCAAGATGCCCAAAATCCATACTTAGAAAGTATACCTCGGCCTAAACCTACAAACGCACACCAAATCCTTACCGGGGGTTGGATTTCGATGCCGTTTCTTTTCAAGCGTGTATTTCGTCCCAACCTAAGTGTGAGAATTCTTTTTTATGGAATCCGAGGTCGTTTCCCAAATTTGGGCACCGAGAGGTAGACATCCATACTTAGAAAGTATACTTCGGCCAAAACATACAAACGTGCACCATATCCAAACTGGGGGTCAGATTTTGATGTCGTTTCTTCTAACGAGTGTATTACGACCAAACCTGAGTGTGGAAATTTGTTTCGATGAAATCGGAGGTCGTTTGCCCAATTGGGCACCGAGAGGCCCAAAATCCATACTTAGAAAGTATACTTCGGCCTAAATCTACATACGTGCACCAAATCTAAACCGGGGTAGGATATCGAAAGAGTTTCATCTAACGAATTTATTTCGACGCAACCTAAGTTTGGAAATTTATTTCGATGAAATCCGATCTCATTTCCAAAGTTGAGTAGCGAAAGGCCCGAAATCCATACTTCGAAAGTATACTTCGGCCTAAACCTACAAATGCGCAACGAATCCAAACCGTGGGTCGGATTTCGATGTTGCATCCTCTATAACACAAGTATTTCGACCCAACAAAAGTGTGAGAATTCGTTTTGATGGAATCCGATGTCATTTGCCCGATTTGAGCTCCGAGAGGCCGACATCCATACTTAGAAAGTATACGTCGGCCTAAACATATAAACGCGCACCATATCTAAACCGGGGGTCAGATTTTGATGTCGTTTCTTCTAATGAGTGTATTACGACCCAACTTAAGTATGAGAATTCGTTTTGATAGAATCCGAGGTCGTTTTCCCTAATTGGGCATCGAGGCACGAAATCCATACTAAGAAAGTATACTTAGGCCTAAACCTACAAACGTGCACCAAATCCAAACCGGGGTTGGATTTTGAATCCGTTTCTTTTAACGCGTGTATCTCGACTCAATCTAAGTGTGGAAATTCGTTTTGATGGAATCCGAGGTCGTTTGCCCGATTTGAGCACCGAGAGATCCGAAATCCATACTTAGAAACTATACTTTGGCCTAAACCTACAATCATGCATCAAATCCAAACTGGGGTCGAATTTCAATTGTGTTTCTTGTAACCCAACTAAAGGGTGAGAATTCGTTTTGATAGAATCTGAGGTCGTTTACTCGATTTGAGCACCGAGACGCCGGAAATCCATACTTAGAAAGGATACTTTGGCTTAAATCTACAAACGCACACCAAATCCATACCGGGGGTTGGATTTTGGTGCCGTTTCTTCTGAAGCGTGTATTTCGTCCCAACCTATGTGTGAGAATTCGTTTCGATGGAATCTGAGGTCGTTTCCCCAATTTGGGCATCGAGAGGCGTCATTCATACTTAGAAAGTATAATTCAGCCTAAACATACATACGCACACCGCATCCAAACCAAGGGTCAGATTTTGGTGTCGTTTCTTCTAACGAGTGTATTATGACCAAACCTGAGTGTGGAAATTTGTTTCGATGAAATCGGAGGTCGTTTGCCCAATTTGGGCACCAAGAGACCCGAAATCCATACTTAGAAAGTATACTTTGGCCTAAATCTACAAACGTGCACCAAATCAAAATCAGGGTCGGGTATCGATAGTGTTTCATCTAACGAGTTTATTTCGACGTAACCTAAGTGTGGAAGTTTATTTCAATGAAATCCGAGGTCATTTCCCTAGTTGAGTACCGAGAGGCCCGAAATCCTTACTCCTAAACCTACAAACGCGGAACGAATCCATACCGTTGGTCGGATTTCGATGTTGTATCCTCTAACACAAGTATTTCGACCCAACTATAGTGTAAGAATTTGTTTTGATGGAATCCGAGATCATTTGCCCGATTTGAGCACCAAGCTGCCCGAAATCCATACTTAGATAGTATACTTCAGCCTAAACCTTAAAACGCACACCAAATCAATACCTGGGTCGGATTTCGATGTTGTTTCTTCTAACTCGTGTATTTCATCCCAACCTAAGTGTGATAATTTCTTTCGATGGAATCCGAGGTCATTTCCCCAATTTGGGAACCAAGATGCCCGAAATCCATACTTAAAAACTATACTTTGGCCTAAATCTACGAACGTGCACCAAATCCAAACCGGGGTCGGATATCGATAGCGTTTCATCTAACGAGTTTATTTTGACGCAACCCAAGTGTGGAAATTTATTTCGATGAAATCTGAGGTCATTTCCCAAGTTTAGTACCGAGAGGCCCACAAAATCCATACTTCGGTCTACCTACAAATGCGCAACGAATCCAAACTGTTCGTTGGTCTGCTTTAAGAAAAACAAATAAGTCATCAGCGAAACTAATGTGAGTAAGGAGGGGATTATCACACCTTGGATGCAAAGATATAAGACCAACTCTGGCAGCCTGATTGAGCAGGGATGAAAAGCCTTCCATAGCAATGACAAATAGAAAGGGCGATAGAGGGTCCCCCTGGCGAAGGCCACGAGAGCTACTAAAATAACCTTGGGGAGATCCATTTATGACCACAGAGAAGCGAGGCGTGGTGAAACAAGGAATTAGCCATTGAATAAAGATGTCAGGGAATTGCATCTTCTGCAGAACTAAAATCAGATAATCCCATCGCACCGTGTCAAAAGCCTTCAATAGATCAATCTTGATAGCACATCGTGGACTGCCTTTGTCGCGATGATGGTTCCTCACAAGCTCATGGGTGAGAAGAATATTGTCAGAAATATTGCGCCCCTTTAAAAAAGCCGATTGATTTCCACTTATAATGGAAGGAAGAACCAAACTGAGGCGAGCTGCAAAGATTTTTGAGATACATTTGTATACAGTGTTGCATAAGGAGATAGGGCGATAATCCGAAAAAGAGTTCGGTCTGGGCACTTTTGGTATTAAGGATATTAGAGTTGAGTTCAGCTCAGACAGCATTCTGGAGGATCTGAAAAAATTCTGAACCGCCTTGACAACATCTCGTTCAACATCTCGTTCAGGACCAGGGGACTTTTCATCATGACAGTCAAAAAAAGCCCATTTGATTTCAGAGGGTGTAATGGAACTGGTAAGGAGAGGATAGTCTTGAGAGTCAACAGTAGCAAAACAGGGGATGTCCTCTGGGGCTAAATCTCTCTCAGCCGAAGGTCTGGATAAGAGGTTTTCAAAGTATTTGACGCCTGCTGAACTAATCTCATCTTCTTGGTTGAGGAGAATATCATTATCAGTAATTGAAGAGATTCGATTGAAGCCTCGTCAAGATGCAAGACTCTTATGAAAGAATTTAGTATTATTATCCCCCAAGGATAGCCACAAGAGTCTGGATTTTTGTCTGATAAAGGCTTCTTCTGATCTTGCTAGAAGGCAGTAATCCTGAAGAAAACTCTTTTCCACTGCAATAAGAGATTCGTCATGAGGATTAGAATGAAGCTGCATTTGGGCCACCTCCAGAACTTGTTTAGAATGGGCCACTCGAGAGTTGAGATTGCTGAAGTTCTCTTTGCTCCATCCCCTGAGTCGAACTTTGAGGGCCTTAAGTTTCTGAACTAGTTGAAACATTGGGTTGCCCACCACGGGAGACTGCCAAACCTCAGAAACTATGGCCTTGAAATCAGGATGATCCGTCCAAAAATTGAAAATTTTAAAAGGTCTTTGTCCTCTTGGCGGTGGAGGTCTGAGCAGGACAATCATGGGGGAGTGATCAGAAATACCTGGAGAAAGGAAATCAGCCTCTGATCCAACAAAGCGAGTGCACGAGTTAATGTTAATGAGGACTCTGTCCAGTTTGCATTGAATACGACGAATTCCGGAGGTTGAAGAATTGCTCCAAGTACAAAATAGACCTTTGCTCTTGATATCAAACATGCCCAGGTGATGGAGACAATCATTAAATGAACTAGAGTTGCGTGGTTGAAAAGTAGCTCCTCCAACCTTTTCCCCTTGAAAGCGAATAACATTAAAGTCTCCAAGCATAATCCACGGTTCCAGAGGACTATCTATGGGAAGGAGATCTTGCCAGAGATAGCGACGATCCGACTCACTGTTTGAAGCATAAATGAAGGAAGAGAGGAAAGTCACCGAAGAGTTGCATTCAGATACTTTACAGTGTATAAATTGGTCAGTGGCTTTGAGAACTTGGACATGATAGTAGTTAGGATCCCATAACACCCAGATCCTGCCAAGAGTAGAGTGATCATAATTATCGGCATAACTCCAACCAAGGGCAATATGCTTGAAAGTTTTCAGGAAATTGGCTTTACGAACTCTGGTTTCCAAAATCGCAAGCATGGATAGCTTGTGAACAGCAATAAGTTTTCTGATCTCCGCTTGCTTGAGGGGATCATTGAGACCGCGAATGTTCCAGGCAACAATCTTATTCATTTAAAATATTAGAGATTTGGGTGGTCCCCAACAGATAAATTATCACAAGCCTTACTAGCCAACTCTGCACGCCGACTGGCCTGGGTAGAAGGAGGGGTTCCTCTAGCCTGGGAAGATTTCTTGAATGCCCCGCGACTTGATCGAGCTGCAGAGGGGGTGTGCAAAACAGAGCAAGAATCTTCATCGAGAGATGCAAGAGCATCAAACCTATTTGGACTGAGCATTGTATCACCATCCTGGGGAGCAACGATGGGTCCAAGATAGGCATTCGCAGTTCCCACGTTATGATCAGGAATGAATTTTGGTTGAGCAGGGCTGAGAGATTGTAGAAGGTCCATGTCTTCCTCATGAGCTAAGTTGTCCTGGAGTTCCCAATCAATGAGAGGGTTACTGTGGAGAGCTTCATTTCAGGCTTTCAAAGAAGCAAATTGTCGAACAGGTGATGGGCGATATGAAGCGAACCCAACTGCAACAGAAGAATCATCTTTGTCCCCATCACTATCTTCTATAACATTGTGAACACTGGGGCTCACTTCCCTCAGCAACTCAATATGAGAAGAATGACCACCATATTCTCCCTTCTCCAGCAAGGTGGGAGACTCTAAGTGGGATTTTGATGCCGTTTCTGTTAAAGCGTGTATTTCGACTGAATCTAAGTGTGAGAATTCGTTTTCATGGAATCCGAGGTCGTTTGCCCGATTTGAGCACCGAGTGGCCTGAAATCCATACTTTTTTTTTGGAAAGAAAAGTCGGGGTTAGGCAGACCCCAACCTGCACTACCAAAAAGTGATTTCGATGGAATACGAGCCTGTTTGCCTGATTTAGGCACCGAGAGGCCCGAAATCCATACTTAGAAAGTATACCTCAGCCAAAACCTACAAACGCGCACTAAATCCAAATCGGGGGTCAGATTTCGATACCGTTTCTCCTAATGCTTGTATTTCGACCCATCATAAGTGTAAAAATTTGTTCTGATGAAATCCGAGGTTGTTTACCCGATTTGGGTATCGAAAGGTTCGAAATCCATAGTTAGAAAGTTTATTTCGGCCTAAACCTACTGCCGCGTACTAAATGCAAACCGGGGTCGGATTTCGATGTTGTTTCCTCTAACGCATGTATTTCAACCCAACTTAAGTGTGAGAATTCTTTTTGCTGGAATTTGAGATCGTTAGCTCGATTTTGGCACCAAGAGGCCAAAATCTATACTTAGAAAGTTTACTTCAGCCTAAACATACAAACGCGCAACAAATCCAAACTTGGGGTCGAATTTTCATGTTGTTTCTTCTAACGAGTGTATTACCACCCAACCTAAGTGTAGAAATTTGTTTTGATGGAATCCGAGGTCGTTTCCCTAAGTATACTTAAACCTAAACCTACAAACGGGCACCAAATACAAACCGGGGTCAGATTTCGATGCCGTTTCTTCTAACGCTTGTATTTCGACTCAATCTAAGTGAGAATTCGTTTTGATGGAATCCAAGGTTGTTTGCCCGATTTGAGCACCGAGTGGCCCAAAATCCATAATTTTTTTATTTGGAAAGAAATGTCGGGGTTAGGCAGACCACTACCTGCACTACCAAAAAGTGATTTTGATGGAATTCGAGCCCGTTTGCCTGATTTGGGAACCAAGAGGCCTGAAATCCAACTTAGAAAGTATACTTCGACCGAAAAATACAAATGCGCCCCAAATCCAAATCGGGGTCGGATTTCGATGTTGTTTCCTCTAACGAGTGTATTACGACCCAACCTAATGGTAGAAATCTGTTTCGATGGAATCCGACATTATTTGCCCTATTTGAGCATCGAGAGGCCCAAAATCCATACTTAGAAAAGTATACTTAGGCCTAAACCTACAAACGCGCAACAAATCCAAACCAGGGTCAGATTTCGATGCCATTTTTTTTTACGCGTGTATTTCGACTAAATCTAAGTGTGGGAATTTGTTTCGATGGAATCCGGGGTCGTTTCCCTTATTTTACCACCGAGAGGTCGGAAATCCATACTTAGAAAGTATACTTCAGCATAAACCTACAAAAGTGCACCAAATCCAAACCGGGGGTTGGATTTCGATGTTGTTTCCTCTAACGCATCTATTTTTTACCAACTTAAGTTTGAGAATTCTTTTTGATGCAATCCGAGGTCATTTGCCTAACTAGAGCACCAAGACACCCGAAATCCATACTTAGAAAGTATACTTCAGCCTAAACCTACAAACGCGCACCAAATCCAAACCAGGGGTCAAATTTCGATGTCATTTCTTCTAACGCTTGTATTTCGACCCATCCTAAGTGTGAGGATTTGTTCCGATGGAATCCGAGGTTGTTTGTACTATTTGGGTACCGGGAGGTCCGAAATCCGTACTTTAAGTTTATTTCAACCTAAAACTACTACTGCACACTAAATGCAAACCAGGGTTGGATTTCGATGTTGTTTCCTCTAACACGAGTATTTCGACCCAAATTAAGATTGAGAATTCTTTTTAATGGAATTCGAGGTGGTTAGCCCTATTTGGGCACCGAGATGCCAAAATCCATACTTAGAAAGTATACTTCGGTCTAAACATACAAACGCGCACCAAATCCAACCCGGGGGTTGGATTTTGGTGTCGTTTCTTCTAACAAGTGTATTACGACCCAACCAAAGTGTGGAAATTTGTTTCGATGGAATCCGAGGTCGTTTGCCCTAATTGGGCATTGAGAGCCCGAAATCCAAACTTAGTATACTTAGTCCTAAACCTATAAATGTAAACCAAAACCAAACCAGGATCGGATTTCGATGTGGTTTCTTTTCACAAGTTTATTTCGACGCACCCTAAGCATGGAAATGTATTTTGATGGAATCCGAGGAAGTTTGACCGATTTGAGCACCGAGAGGTACGAAATCCATACTTCGAAAGTTTACTTCGGCCTAAACCTACAAACGCACGCCAAATCCATACCGTGGGTCGAATTTCGATGCCGTTACTTCTAACGCATCTATTTCATCCAAACTTAAGTGAGAGAATTCCTTTTGATGGAATCTGACGTCGTTTCCGCAATTTGGGCCCGAGAGACCCGTAATCCATACTTAAAAAGTATACTTCAGCTTAAACATAAAACACGCACCAAATCCAACCCGGGGGTCAGATTTCGATATTGTTTCCTCTAACACGTGTATATCAACCCAACTTAAGTATAAGAATTCGTTTTGATAAAATCTGAGGTCGTTTGCCCAATTAGAGTACCAAGAGGCATGAAATTCGTACTTAGAAAGTATATTTCGGGCTCAACCTACAAATGTGCACCAAATCCAAACCGGGGGTCGGATTTGGATGTCAATTTTTCTAACACCTGTATTTCAACCAAATCTGAGAGTGGGAATTCGTTTCGATGGAATCCGAGGATGTTTGCCCGAATTGCGCCCCGAGAGGCCTGTAATCCATACTTAGAAAGTATACTTCGGCTTAAACATACAAACGCGCACCAAATCCAACCCAGAATTCAGATTACGATGTTGTTTCCTCTAACGTGTGTATTTCAACCCAACTTAAGAGTGAGAATTTGTTTTGATAGAAAGCAAGGTCGTTTGCACGATTTGAGCACTGACAGGCCCAAAATCGATAATTAGAAAGTAAACTTCAGCCTAAACCTACAAACGTTCACTAAATAAAAATCGGGGGTCAGATTTCGATGTTGTTTCTTCTAATGCGCCTATTTCGACCCAAGTGTGGGAATTCATTTCGATCAAATCCGATGTCGTTTGCCAGATTTGGGCACCTAGAGACCAAAGTCCATACTTAGAAAGTATACTTAGGCCAAAACCTGCAAACGCGCACCCAATCCAAATCGGGGGATGAATTTTGATGTAGTTTCTTGTAACACGTGTATTTCGACACAACATAAGTGTGTGAATTCGTTTCGATGGTATCCGAGGTCGTTGGCCGATTTTGGCACCGAGAGACCGAAATTCATACTAAGAAAGTATACTTTAGCCAAAACCTACAAACGCGCACCAAATCCAAACCGGGGGTCGGATTTTGAAGCCGTTTATCACACGTCTATTTCGACCCAACCTAATTGAGGGAATTCGTGTCAATGCAATCATTGCTCATTTGTACGATTTGCACACCGAGAGGCCCGAAATCCATTATAGAAAGTATACTTTGGCCTAAACATACAACCCCATACCAAATCCAAACCAGGGTCGGATTTCAATGTGGTTTCCTCTAACGCTAGAATTTAGAACCAACTTAAGTGTGACTATTCGTTTTGGTGGAATCCGAGGTCGTTAACCCGATTTGGGCACCTAGAGGCCAAAATTTGTACTTAGAAAGTATACTTCAGCCCAAACCAGAAAACGCGCACCAAATCAAAACCGGGAGTCAGATTTCGATGCCGTTTCTTCTAACGCTTGTATTTCGACCCATCCTAAGTGTGAGAATTTGTTTCGATGGAATCTGAGGTTGTTTGCCCGATTTGGGTACCGAGAGGTCCGAAATCCATACTTAGAAAGTCTATTTCGGCGTAAACCTACTACCGCGCACTAAATAGAAACTAGGGTCGGATTTCAATGTTGTTTCCTCTAACGTGTGTATTTCGACCCAACTTAAGTGAGAGAATTCGTTTTGCTGGAATCCGAAATCGTTAGCCCGATTTGGGCACCGAGAGGCCAGAATCCATACTTGGAATGTATACTTCGGCCTAAATATACAAACGCGCACCAAATCCAACCCGTGGTTCGGATTTTGATGTCGTTTCTTCTAACGATTGTATTACCACCCAACCTAAGTGTGGAAATTTGTTTCGATGGGATCCGAGGTCGTTTGCCCAATTTGGGCAACGAGAGGCCCAAAATCCGTACTTACAAAGTATGCTTAGGCCTAAACCTACAAAAGTGCACCAAATAGGCCTAAACCTTAAAAAAACGCACCAAATCCAACCCGGGGTCATATTTCGATGCCGTTTCTTTTAATGCGTGTATTTCGACTCAATCTACGTGTGAGAATTCGTTTTGATGGAATCCGAGGTCGTTTGCCCGATTTGAGCACCGAGTGGCCTGACATCCATACTTTTTTTTTTTGAAAGCTGGGGATAGGCAGACCCCTACCTACACTACTAAAAATGAATTTCGATGGAATTCGAGCCCGTTTGCCTGATTTGGGCACAGAAAGGCCCGAAATCCATACTTAGAAAGTATACTTCGGCCTAAACATACAAATGCGCACCATGTCCAAATCAGGGTCGGATTTCGATGTTGTTTCCTCTAACGCGTGTATTTCAACCCAACTTAAGCGTGACAATTCGTTTTGATGGAATCTCAGGTCGTTTGCTCGATTTGACCACGAGAAACCTGAAATACATACTTAGAAAGTATACTTCGGCGTAAACATACAAACGCGCACCAAATCTAAATCGGGAGTCAGTTTTCGATGTCGTTTCTTTTAACACGTGTATTTCGACCCACCCTAAGTGTGAGAATTTGTTTCGATGGAATCCGACGTCGTTTGCCCGATTTGAGCCCCGAGACGCCCGAAATCCATACTTTGAAAGTATACTTCGGCTTAAACCTACAAACGCGCACCAAATCCAAACCGGGGGTCGGATTTTGATGTTGTTTTCTCTAACGCGTCTATTTTGAACCAACTTAAGTGTGAGAATTCGTTTTCATGCAATCCGAGATCATTTGCCCGATTAGAGCACCGAGACGCCTGAAATCCATACTTAGAAAGTTTATTTCGGCCTAAACCTTCTACCATGCACTAAATGCACACCAGGGTTGGATTTCGATGTTGTTTCCTCTAACGCATGAATTTCAACAAAACTTCAGTGTGAGAATTCGTTTTGATGGAATCCGAGGTCGTTAGCCTGATTTGGGCACCGAGAGGCCAAAATCCATACTTAGAAAGTATGCTTCAGCCTATAACACGTGTATTTCAACCCAACATAAGTGTGCGAATTCGTTTCGATGGTATTCGAGGTCGTTGGCTGATTTTCGCACCGAGAGACTGAAATCCATACTAAGAAAGTATACTTCAGCCTAAACCTACAAACGGGTACCAAATCCAAACCGGGGGTCGGATTTCGAAGCCGTTTATTCTAACACGTGTATTTCGACCCAACCTAAGTGAAGGAATTCGTGTCGAAGCAACCCGATCCCATTTGCCCGATTTGGACACCGAGAGCCCCGAAATTCATAAATAGAAAATATACTTTGGCCTAAACATACAACCCCGTACCGAATCCAAACCGGGGTCGGATTTCAATGTTGTTTCCTCTAACACGTGAATTTTGACCCAACTTAAGTGTGAGAATTCGTTTTGACGGAATCCGATGACGTTAGCCCGATTTGGGCACCGAGAGGCCAAAATCCATACTTAGAAAGTATACTTCGGCCTAAACTTACAAACGCGCACCAAATCCAACCCGGGGTCGGATTTCGATGTTGTTTCCTCTAACACGTGTATTTCAACCCAACTTTTGATGGAATTGGAGCCCGTTTGCCCGATTTGGGCCCCGAGAGGCCCGAAATCCATACTTTTAAAGTATACTTCAGCCTAAACATACGAAAGCGTACCAAATACAAACCAGGCTCAGATTTCAATGTTGTTTCTTCTAACACGTGAATTGTGATCCAACTTAAGTGTGAGAATTCGTTTTGCTGGAATACGAGGTCGTTAGCCCAATTTGGGCACCGAGAGGCCAAAATTCATACTTAAAAGTATACTTCGGCCAAAACATACATACGCACACCAAATCCAACCCGGGGGTCGGATTTTGATGTCGTTTCTTCTAACGATTGTATTACCACCTAAACCTAAGTGTGGAAATTTGTTTCCATGGAATCCGAGGTCATTTGTCCTATGTGGGCATCGAGAGGCCCGAAAACGCGCACCAAATCCAACCCGGGGTCGGATTTCGATGCCGTTTATTTTAAAGTGTGTATTTCGGCTGAATCTAATTGTGAAAATTCGTTTTGATGGAATCCGATGTCGTTTGCCCGATTTGAGCACCGATTGGCCCGAAATCAATATTTTTTTTTGGAAAGAAAAACCGGGGTTAGGCGGACCCCTACCTGCACTACCAAAAAGTGATTTTGATGGAATTCAAGCCCGTTTGCCTGATTTGGGCACAGTGAGGCCCGAAATCCATAATTAGCAAGTATACTTTGGCCTAACATACAAATGCGCACCAAATCCAAAACCGGGGTTGGATTTCGATGTTGTTTCCTCAAACGCGTGTATTTTGACCCAACTTAAGCATGACAATTCAATTTGATGGAATCTGAGATCGTTTGCTCGATTTGACCACGAGAAAAGTGAAATACATACTTAAAAAGTATACTTCGGTCTAAACATACATACGGGCACCAAATCCAAACCGGGGGTCAGTTTTCAATGTCGTTTCTGCTAACACGTGTATTTTGACCCAGCCTAAGAGTGAGAATTCGTTTCGATGGAACCCGAGGTCGTTTGCCTGATTTGAGCCCTGAGACACCCGTAATCCATACATTCAAAGTATACTTCGACCTAAACCTGCAAAAGAGCACGAAATCGAAACCGGGTGTTGGATTTTGATGTCGTTTCTACTAACGAGTGTACTAAAACCCAACCTAAGTGGAGAAATTTGTTTCAATGGAATCCAACTTTATTTGCACTATTTGGGCACCGAGAGGCCCGAAATCCATACTTATAAAGTATATTTTAGCCTAAACCTACAAACGCGCACAAAATCCAAACCGGGGTTGAATTTCGATGTTGTTTCTTTTAACCTGTGTATTTCGACTCAATCTAAGTGTGGGAATTTGTTTTGATTGAATCTGAGGTTGTTTGCCCGATTTGAGCACCGAGAGGCCCGAAATCCATACTTAGAAAGTATACTTCGGCCTAAACCTACAAAAGCTCACCAAATCCAAACCGACGGTTGGATTTCATTGTTGTTTCCTCTAACGCGTCTATTTTGATCCAACTTAAGTATGAGAATTCGTTTTGATGCAATCCGAGGCCATTTGCCCTATTTGGACATCGAGAGGCCCAAAATCCCTACTTAGAAAGTATACTTAGGCCTAAACCTACAAACGCGCAACAAATCCAAACCAGGGTCGGATTTCGATGCCATTTCTTTTAACGCATGTATTTTGACTCAATCTAAGTGTGGGAATTCGTTTCGATGAAATTCGAGGTCGTTTGCCCGATTTGTGCACCGAGAGGTTCAAAATACATATTTAGAAAGTATACATCAGCCTAAACCTACAAAAGTGCACCAAATCCAAACCGGGGGTCGGATTTCGATGTTGTTTCCTCTAACGTGTCTATTGTGAACCAACTTAAGTGGGAGAATTTGTTTTGATGCAATACAAAGTCATTTGCCCGATTAGAGCAGCAAGACGCCCGGAATCCATACTTAGAAAGTTTATTTCAGCCTAAACCTACTACCGCCCACTAAATGAAAACTGGGATCGGATTTCGATGTTGTTTCCTCTAATGGGTGAATTTTGACCCAGCTTAAGTGTGAGAATTCGTTTTGATGGAATCTGAGCTCGTTAGCCCGATTTGGGCACCGAGAGGCCAAAATTCATACTTAGAAAGTATACTTTAGCCTAAACCTACAAAAGCACACCAAATCCAAACCAAGGGTCGGATTTCGATGTTGTTTCCTTTAACGCGTCTATTTTGACCCAACTTAAGTGTGAGAATTCATTTTGAGGCAATCTATGGTCATTTGCCCGATTAGAGCACCGAGACGCCCGTAATCCATACTTAGAAAGTATACTTCAACCTAAACCTACAAATGCGCACTAAATCCAAACCGGGAGTTAGATTTCGATATCGTTTCTTCTAACGCTTGTATTTCGACACATCCTTAGTGTGAGAATTTGTTCTGATGGAATCCAAGGATTTTTGACCGAGAGGTCTGAAATCAATACTTAGAAAGTTTATTTCGGCTGAATCTACTACCGCGCACTAAATGAAACCGGGGTCGGATTTCGATATTGTTTCATCTAACGCGTGTATTTCCACCCAACTTAAGTGTGACAATTCGTTTTGATGGAATCCGTGGTCGTTAGCCTGATTTGGGCACCGATAGGCCAAAATCCATACTTTGAAAGCATACTTCGGTCTAAACATACAAACGCGCACCAAATCCAACCCGGGGGTCAAATTTTGATGTCATTTCTTCTAACAAGTATATTACAACCCAACCTAACTTTGGAAATTTGTTTCGATGGAATCTGAGGTCGTTTCCGTATTTGGGCATCGAGAGACCCGAAATCCATATTTAGTATACTTAGTCCTTAACCTACAAACGCGCACCAAATCTAAACCGGGGTTGGAGTTCGATGCCGTTTCTTTTAACGCGTTTATTTCAACGCAACCTAAGCTTGGAAATTTATTTCGATGGAATCCGAGGACGTTTGCCCGATTTGAGCACGGAGAGGTCCAAAATCCATACTTAGAAAGCTTACTTCGGCCTAAACCTACAAACGCGAAACGAATCCAAACCGTTGGTCGGATTTCGATGTTGTATCCTCGAACGCAAGTACTTCGACCCAACTAAAGTATGAGAATTCTTTTTAATGGAATCCGAGGTCGTTTGCCAGATTTGGGCACCGAGACTCCCGAAATCCATACTTAGAAATTATACTTCGGCCTAAACCTACAAACGCACACCAAATCCATACTGTGGGTCGGATTTCGATTTCGTTTCTTCTAACGCGTGTATTTCATCCCTACCTAAGTGTATGAATTCGTTTTGATGTCATTTTCACAATTTGGGCACCAAGAGGTCGACATCTATACTTAGAAAGTATACTTCGGCCTAAACAAACAAACGCGCACCATATCCAAACCAGGGGCCAGATTTTGATGTCGTTTCTTCTAACGAGTGTATTACGACCAAACCTAAGTGTAAAAATTTCTTTCGACGAAATCGGAGGTCGTTTGTCCAATTTGGGCACCGAGAGGCCCGAAATTCATACTTAGAAAGTATACTTCGGCCTAAATATACGAACCTGGACCTAATCCAAATAGGGGTCGGAAATCGATAGAGTTTCATCTAACGAGTTTATTTCGACGCAACCTAACTGTAGAAATTTATTTCAATGAAATCCAAGGTCATTTCCCGAGTTGAGTACCGAGAGGCCCGAAATCCATACTTCGAAAGTATACTTCGGCCTAAATCTACAAAAGCGCAATGAATCCAAAACATGGTTCGGATTTCTTTGTTGTATCCTCTAACGCGAATATTTCGATCAAACTAAAGTGTGAGAATTCGTTTTGATGGAATCCGAGGTTGTTTGCCCGATTTGAGCACCGCAACGCCCGGAATCCATACTTAGAAAGTATACTTTGGCCTAAACCTACAAACGCACACCAAATCCATACCTGGGGTCGAATTTCGATGTCGTTTCTTCTAAGGCGTGTATTTTGTCCCAACCTAAGTGTGAGAATTCGTTACGAAGGAATCCAAGATCGTTTCCGCAATTTGGGCACCGAGAAGCCGACATCCATACTTAGAAAGTATACTTCGGCCTAAACATACAAACGCGCACCATATCCAAATCAAGGGTCGGATTTCGATGTTGTTTCCTCTAACACGTGTATATCGACTCAACTCAAGTATAAGAATTCATTTTGATGAAATCCGAGGTCGTTTGCTTGATTTGAGCACCGAGAGGCCCGAAATCCGTACTTAGAAAGTATACTTCGGCCTAAACCTACAAACATGCGCCAAATCCAAACCGGGGGTCGGATTTTGATGCCGTTTCTTCTAACGCGTGTATTTCGACCCAGTCTAAGTGAGGGAATTCGTGTCGATGCAATCCGAGCCCATTTTCCCGATTTGGACACCGAGAGGCCTCGAAATCTATAATTAGAAAGTATAATTTGGCCTAAACATACAACCCCGTACCAAATCCAAACCGGGGTCGGATTTCGATGTTCTTTCCTCTAACACGTGAATTTTGAACCGACTTAAGTGTGACAATTCGTTTTGAAGGAATCCAAGGTCGTTAGCCCGATTTGGGCACCGAGAGGCCAAAATCCATACTTAGAAAGTATACTTCAGCCCAAACCTAAAAACGCGCACCAAATCCAAACCGGGGGTCAGATTTCGATGTCGTTTCTTCTAACGCTCGTATTTCGACCCATCCTAACTGTGAGAATTTGTTCCGATGGAATCCGAGGTTGTTTGCCCAATTTGGGTACTGAGAGGTCCGAAATCCCTACTTAGAAAGTCTATTTCGGCCTAAACCTACCACCGCGCACTAAATGCAAACTGGAGTCGGATTTCGATGTTGTTTCCTCTAACGCATGTATTTCGACCCAAATTAAGTGTGAGAATTCATTTTGCTAGAATTCGAGGTCGTTAGCCCGATTTGGGCACAGAGATGCCAAAATCCATTCTTAGAAAATATACTTTGGCCTAAACATGCAAGCGCACACCAAATCCAACCCGGGGGTCGGATTTTCATGTCGTTTCTTCTAACGAGTGTATTTCCACTCAACCCAAGTGTGGAAATTTTTTTCGATGGAATCCGAGGTCGTTTGACCTATGTGGGCATCGAGAGGCCCAAAATCCATACTTAGAAAGTATACATAGGCCTAAACCTACAAACGAGCACCAAATCCTGAGCACCAAATCCTGAGAAGCCTGAAATTCGTACTTAGAAAGGATACTTCGTCCTAAACCTTCAAAAGTGCACCAAATCCAAACCGGGGATTGGATTTCAATGTTGTTTCCTCTAACGCGTCCACTTTGACCCAACTTAAGTGTGAGAATTTGTTTTGATGCAATCCGATGTCGTTTGCCCTATTTGGGCATCGAGAGGGCAGAAATCAATACTTAGAAAGTATACTTAGGCCTAAACCTACAAATGCGCAACAAATCCAAGCCGGAGTCGGATATCAATGTCATTTCTTTTAACGCGTGTGTTTCGACTCAATCTAAGTGTGGGAATTCATTTCGATGGAATCCTAGGTCGTTTGCCCAATTTGAGCACCGAAAGGTCCGAAATGCATACTCTGAAAGTATACATCAGCCTAAACCTACAAAAGTGCACCAAATCCTAATCGAGGGTTGGATTTCGATGTTGTTTCCTCTAACGCATCTATTTTGAACCAACTTAAGTTTGAGAATTCGTTTTGATGCAATCCGAGGTCATTTGCCCGATTAGAGCACCGAGACACCCGAAATCCATACTGAGAAAGTTTATTTCGGCTTAAACCTACTACCACGCACTAAATGCAAACCGGGGTCGGATTTCAATGTTGTTTCCTCTAACGCGTGAATTTCGACCCAACTTAAGAGTGAGAATTGTTTTGGTGGAATCCGAGGTCGTTAGCCCGATTTGGACACAGAGAGGCCAAAATCCATACTTAGAAAGTATACTTCAGCCTAAACCTAGTAAAGCGCCCCAAATCCAAACCGGGGGTTGGATTTCAATGTTGTTTCCTCTAACGCATCTATTTTGACCCAACTTAAGTGTGAGAATTCGTTTTGATGCAATCCGAGGTCATTTGCCTGATTAGAGCACCGAGACGCCCGAAATCCAGACTTAGAAAGTATACTTCAGCCTAAACCTACAAATGCGCACCAAATCAAAATCGGGGGTCAGATTTCGATGTCGTTTCTTCTAACGCTTGTATTTCGACCCATCCTTAGTGTGAGAATTTGTTCCGATGGAATCCGAGGATTTTTGCCCAATTTGGGTACCGAGAGGTTCGAAATCAATACTTAGAAAGCTTATTTCGGCTAAACCAATATCGTGCATTGAATGCAAACCGGGATCGGATTTCGATATCTTTTCCTCTAACGCGTGTATTTCCACCCAACTTAAGTGTGAGAGTTCGTTTTGATGGAATCCGTGGTCGTTAGCCCGATTTGGGCACCGAGAGGCCAAAATCCATACTTAAAAAGTATACTTCGTTCTAAACATACAAACGTGCACCAAATCCAACCCGGGGGTCGGATTTTGATGTTATTTCTTCTAACGAGTGTATTACGACCAAACCTAAGTGTGGAAATTTTTTTCGATTGAATTTGAGGTCGTTTCCCTATTTGAGCATCGAGAGACCCGAAATCCATCCTTAGAAAGTATACTCGGCCTAAACCTACAAACACGCATCAAATCCAAACCGGGGTCTGATTTCGATGCCATTTCATTTAACGAGTGTATTTCGACTCAATCTAAGTGTGGGAATTCGTTTCAATGGAATCCGAGGTCGTTTGCCCGATTTCAACACCGAGAGGCCCGAAAATCCATACTTAGAAAGTATACTTCGGCCTAAACCTTCAAAAGCACACCCAATCCAAACCTGGGATTGGATTTCTATGTTGTTTCCTTTAACGCGTCTATTTTGACCCAACTTAAATGTGAGAATTCATTTTGATGCAATCCGAGGTCATTACCGAGACGCCCGAAATCCATACTTAGAAAGTATTCTTCAGCCTAAACCTACAAATGCGCACCAAATCCAAACCAGGGTCGGATTTTGATGTTGTTTCCTCTAATGCTTGTATTTTGACCCATCCTAAGTGTGAGAATTTGTTCCGATGGAATCCGAGGTCGTTTCCCCAATTTGGGAACTGAGAGGCCAAGATCCATACTTAGAAAATATACTTCGGCCTAAACATACAAACGCGTACCATATCCAAACCAGGGGTCGTATTTCAATGTTATTTCCTCTAACACATGTATATAGACCCAACTTAAGTATCAGAATTCGTTTTGATGAAATTCGTGGTCGTTTGCCCGATTTGAGCACCGAGAGGCCTGAAATCCATACTTAGAAAGTATACTTCGGCTTAAACCTACAAACATGCACCAAATCCAAAATCGGGGTCGGATTTGGATACCCGTTTCTTCTAACACATGTATTTCGACCCAATCTAAGTGTGGGAATTCGTTTCGATGGAATCTGAGCATGTTTACCCGATTTGGGCCCCGAGTGACCCGTAATCCATAGTTAGTATACTTCAGCTTAAACATACAAACGCGCACAAAATCGAACCCGGGGGTCGGATTTCGATCTTGTTTCCTCTAACACGTGTATTTCGACCTAACTTAAGAGTGAGAATTCATTTTGATAGAAACGGATGTCATTTGCACGATTTCAGTACTGACAGGCCCGAAATCGATAATTAGAAAGTAAACTTCGGCCTAAACCTACAAATGCGCACCAAATAAAAATCGGGGGTCAGATTTCGATATTGATTCTTCTAACGCATCTATTTCAACCCAACCTAAGTGTGAGAATTCATTTCGATCGAATCTGAGGTCGTTTGCCGGATTTGGGCACCTAGAAAATATACTTAGGCCTAAACCTACAAACGCGCACCAAATCCAAATCGGGGATCGGATTTTGATGTAGTTTCTTGTAACACGTGTAATTCGACCCAACATAAGTGTGGGAATTCGTTTCGATTGTATCTGAGGTCGTTGACCGATTTTGGCACCGAGAAACCGAAATCCATACTAAGAAAGTGTACTTCAGCCTAAACATACAAACGCCCACCAAATCCAAACCAGGGGTTGGATTTTGAAGTCGTTTATTCTAAAGCGTGTATTTCGATCCAACCTAAGTGAGGGAATTCGTGTCAATGCAATCCGAGCCCATTTGCCGGATTTGGACATTGAGAAGCCCAAAATCCATAATTCGAAAGTATACTTTGGCCTAAACATACAACCGCGTACCAAATCCAAACCAGGGTCGGATTTCGATGTTGTTTCCTCTAACGCGTGAATTTCGACCCAACTTAAGTGTGATAATTCATTTTGATGGAATCCAAGGTGGTTAGCCCAATTTGGGCACCGAGATGCCAAAATCCATATTTCGAAAGTATACTTCGGCCTAAACACAAATCCAACCTGGGGCTCAGTTGATGTCATTTCTTCTAACGAGTGTATTACCAGCCAACCTAAGTGTTGGAATTTGTTTAGATGGAATCCAAACGTCATTTGCACTATTTGGGCACCGAGTGGCCCGAAATCCATATTTAGAAAGTATACTTCGGCTTAAACATACAAACGCGCAACATATCTAAACTGGGGGTCGGATTTCGATACAATTTTTTCTAACGCGTGTATTTCGACCCAACCTAAGTGTGGTATTTTCTTTTCGATGGAATTGGAGCCCGTTTACCTGATTTGGGCATCGAGAGGCCCGAAATCCATACTTAGAAAGTATACTTCGGCCTAAACATACAAACGCGCACCAAATCCAACCCGAAGTCGGATTTTGATGTCGTTTCTTCCAATGAGTGTATTACGACCCAACCTAAGTGTGGAAATTTGTTTCGATGGAATCTGAGGTCGTTTGCCCTATTTGGGCATCAAGAGACCCAAAATTCGTATTTAGAAAGTATACTTAGGCCAAAAGCTACAAACGAGCACCAAATCCAAACTGGGGTCGGATTTCGATATCGTTTCTTTTAACGCGAGTATTTTGACTCAATCTAATTGTGGGAATTCATTTCGATGGAATCTGAGGTCGTTTGCCCGATTTGAGCACTGAGAGGCCCGAAATTCATACTTAGAAAATATATTTCGACCTAAACCTATAAAAGCACACTAAATCCAAACCGGGGGTTAGATTTCAATGTTGTTTCCTCTAATGCATGTATTTTAAGCCGACTTAAGTGTGAGAATTCATTTTGATGCAATCCGAGGTCATTTGCCTGATTAGAGCACCAAGAAGCCCGCAATCCATACTTAGAAAGTATACTTCAGCCTAAACCTACAAA
The DNA here is from genome assembly GCA_015143295.1 of Tetracentron sinense. NCBI lineage: Eukaryota > Viridiplantae > Streptophyta > Magnoliopsida > Trochodendrales > Trochodendraceae > Tetracentron > Tetracentron sinense. Next base: position 11,908,952 of record CM026566.1, read on the forward strand.
CGCGCACCAAATCCAAAACGGAGTCAGAGTTCAATGCCGTTTCTTCTAATGCTTGTATTTCGACCCATCCTAAGTGTGAGAATTTGTTCCGATGGAATCCGAGGTCGTTTGCCCGATTTGAGCACCGAGAGGCCCGATATCCATACTTAGAAAGTATACTTCGGCCTAAACAAACAAACGCGCACCATATCAAACCGGGGGTTGGATTTCGATGCCATTTTTTCTAACGTGTGTATTTCAACCCAACTTTCGATGAATTGGAACCCGTTTGCCTGATTTGGGCCCCGAGAGGCCCGAAATCCATACTTTTAAAGTATACTTCGGCCTAAACATACAAACGCGCACCAAATCCAAACCGGGGTTGGATTTTGTTGTTTCCTCTAACGCATGTATTTCAACCCAACTTAAGCATGACAATTCGTTTTGATTGAATCTGAGGTTGTTTGCCCAATTTGACAACAAAAAGCCTGAAATCCATACTTAGAAAGTATATTTCGGCCTAAACATTCAAACGGGCACCAAATCCAAACTGGGGGTCAGATTTCGATGTCGTTTCTTTTAACACATGTATTTCAACCCAGCGTAAGTGTAAGAAATCATTTCGATAGAATCTGAGGTCGTTTGCCCGATTTGAGCCCCGAGATGCCCAAAATTCATACTTTGAAAGTATACTTCGGCCTAAATCTACAAACGTGCACCAAATCCAAACCGGGGGTTCGATTTGGATCCATACTTGGCTATGATCATCTCTCTCCACAAACTATCTCTTCTCCTCAAAGCGCTAAATCCATTTCCCTAACAACGCCTTATTCACTTGTACTACGGGCTTAATGTTTAAGACCCCACTATCTGTGGGCTACACAATTGACTCCAGGCCACTAGATGATACTTAAATTTTTCCCCCTGACCATTCCACCAGAACTGCCTTTGGATTCTCTCAATATAACCAGCCACAAAGTGTGGCATTGTTAGAGTTGACATAAAATACATTGGCAGAGAAGGCCAAAATCCACATGATTGGTCGACCGGTAGGGACTATTGGTCGATCGGTCAAAACCAGCCCCATGCCTAAAATCCCCATTAAAAAATTTCGACTGATCAGTCGACCAGTTGGGACTATCAATCGACCGGTGATACTCTGTTTTTGCCTTTTTTTCCCATTTCCAACACTTAGAATATTTCATATACTCTTTCTTCACTCCCTTAACCCCCTTATACATGACACCAATTGACAAATAATCTTAAAGTGAAGGCATTGAAGCTCTTGTTACGTAAGATCTGTTTGTTGTAACCTTGCACATACTCATAAACAAAACACCTAGTGAAACATGTATGGAATATGCAAAATAGACAGACACATGTATTGCAAGGAATGTACTAAACTTGGGAACTTATACCCAACATTCTCTCCCTTATTGGCACAATTGCCAAAAGTAGGAAAAAAGCCAATATCACAAATTATATACCAATTTAACATATGTAATATCAACGCAACCACAATACAATCAAGCAAATGCAGACATTGCGGGGACTAGAGAGCGGGGAACAAAATATAACATTATAAAGCAAAAACACCCCCTCAACACCTCAACTTGATCTTCTCCCCCTAAGATCAAGGACACCACAAAAAAAAAAAAAAAAAAACAGGGCAGCTCTTGCTAACTATTAAGGATCTTTTGATTTTGGAAATGGAAAATTGTTTGTATGTTTTTACTCTCTCGAGAATCATTTTTATCTTGCTTTTAGTAAGGTACCTTATTATGATTTTATTTATTTTTGCTTTTGACAAGTCAAAGGGGAGACAATTATATTTGTCGTGTTACTTTTTGGGAAGATAAGTAACTCCTTTATATATGCCCAAACCTTTATATGTTTGAGAATGCAACTTTTATTATATGCTTAAAATATCTTTTCTTTATGTAGCAATCTCACTTTTCTACCGAAAGTGAAGTTGAACAACTTGTTGAAATTATCAAGGTGATATCTTAAATTTTTCTCCGAGCAATACTATTGCAAACCTAAATGTATAGTATGAAAAATTGTCATTCCTATATATTTTGATCATGCCCAACAGCGAGTTGTACCCAGGAACCACCATTTAGTTGACAAACCACAACATAATATTGATATCAACCCACTTTAATGATTCTAACACACCAAGGCTCTTTAATGTGTGGAATTTTCATTGTGTTTTTTTTTTGAAAAAATTAATATTAGGAGACCTTAGTGAAGGAATGACAAGGGTATTTTGAAAAAAAAAATAAAGTAAGGAATATTTTAGGTATGGAAACTTGAGGGATATTTTGAATTAAAAAAAATTGAGGGACACATTGGTTGGTTATAGAAATATGACGTAAGGACATTTTGAGAATCAAAAAGCTTTAGGGGTATTTTGGGTATAGCAAAGAAAGGGGGCATGCAAGGTATTGATGAAACGTTCTTCTTTCGGAGCGTTTTGCCAAGAGAGCAAGGAGTCCGGTTACACCATTGAGGTTGTCATGTGTCCCTTCTAATACTCCTTAACTATTGTTAACATTCACCCACCCCTAGGGTTCACCCACTTATTTTTTGTTTTAAAAATAAATGGAAAAAAAAATTTAACACTAGGAAATAGTGAATTTTAACCAATATTTTTAAAAAATTAATATTTTTTTTCTAAAAATCAAGGATAAGTTGATGAACCCTAGGGGTGGGTGAATCTTAACCACAGTTGGAGTCCAATTACGCCCTTGAGGTTGTCATGTGTCTCTTTTGACACCGCTTAAATGTGGTTAAGATTAACCTACCCCTAAAGTTCACCCACCTATCTTTTGTTTTTTGAAAAAAATATTAATTTTTTTAATCCCTGATTAAAATTAAATGTTGACCCTAGTTGCGAAACCGGCCGTAGAGAATTTCATGTCTACTATTTTATAGATGGGTCGTGATACTTTGCACGCTTGTGTTCCGCCCAGTGAAGCGCGAGTGCGGCTATTGCCCGCCATATCTCTTTTTTGTCTATTAATCTTGGTTAAACTTACCTAATGTGAAGTTAATAAAAAATATTTTTATTTTTTCCTAAAAACCAAGGTTAAATGGATAAACCGTAGGGGTGAGTGATTCTTAACCATAGTTTATGGGTGTTAAAGGGACACGTGACATCCCGTGGAGGCATGCGATCATCCATTTCCCTTATTAATCATGGTTAAGCTTAATTAATGTAAAATTAATATTTTTTATATATTATTTTTAAAAACCAAGGTTAAATAGATAATCCTAGGGGTGAGTGAATCTTAACCACAATTTATGTGTGTTAAAAGAGGCACGTGGCATGCTGTGGTTAAACTTAACTAATATAAAGTTAAGCAAAACATTCAATCACATTTGTCTTATATAAACGGTTATAATATGGGCAATTTGGAAAATACCAAAAATTAGGCTACGTTTATAAGAGATAAATATATGAAAGAGTGATGGGTAGTATAAGACTTAAGTACAAACTCAATCACATTTTTTTTGTCTTACGTAAATAATTGTAATAAGGGCAATTTTGGAATTATAAAAAATTTGGCTACGTTTTTAACCAGTGAATTCTCATTACTGCACGTGCGATGCATGTGAGAGAGAGGGGAGGGTGAGAGAGACTGGGAAAAAGAATCCCAGTGAATGCATTTGCAAAAAAAAAATTAAGAAATATTTTGGGTGTAGAAATTTGAGGGACATTTTGGTATAACAAAAAAAGGGGGTGGGAGGGGCCTTGGCGAGACGTTCCTATTTAGAAATGTTTTGCCAAGAGAGCGATTAGTCCGATTATCCCATTAAGGTCGTCATGTGTCCCTTTTAACACTCCTCAATTGTGGTTAAGATTCACCCACCTCTGAAGTTCACACACTTATCTTTGGTTTTTAGAAAAATATATGAAAATAATTTAATCCTAGGAGTTATTGAATTTTAATTAGGATTTTTCAAAAATTAATATTTTTTTACTAAAAATCAAGGATAAGTTGGTGAACTTTAGAGGTGGGTACACCCCCGCTTCTTGCGTGAGTGACAAGGGTGTGACCTTCAATGGAGGGAGGTTTGAGTTGCAAGAGCTCCAATGCACAAGATAGCATTTGACCGTACTAAGGGAGGTAAATGACGTGAACATGCAAAAAAATAAACATTAGGGTTGAGTGAATCTTAACCACAATTGGAGTCCGGTTACGCCCTTGGGTTGCCATATGTCTCTTTTGACACCTCTTAACTATGGTTAAGATTCACCAACCCTTAGGGTTCACTCACCTATCATTGGTTTTAGAAAAAAGAAACGAAAACAAATTAATCCTAGGAGTTAGTGAATTTTAATCAGGGTTTAAAAAATTAATAATTTTTTTTCTAAAAGCCAAGAATAAGTGGGTGAAGCCTAGGGGTTTCTTGTGTCTCTTTTGACACCCTTAAACTGTCGTTTGCCAGAGATAAGTGGGTGAACCCTAGGGGTGGGTGAATCTTAACCACAGTTAAAAAGTATATAATAGTAGAGAATTTCAAGTCCAAAAAGTCTAATATAAATGAGTAAGGGGTAGTATGAAAATTAAGTAAAACATTTAATGAAAATTTTGTCTTATATAAATGATTATAATAGGGGCAATTTTTAGGGATGTAGAAAATATTAGTTTAAGGTTTCTAAGAGTAATGGATGAGAGAAGTCAAATGACATTTTTGGAATTAATGCAAATATCAATAACACGTTGAACAAATGAATCCTTTTATATTAGTAGAGAAGAGACAGAGATGAATAGATAGACAATAGATAATATATATAATTTTTATTAATATATATATAAATAAATAATATTTTTATTTTTTACATTTTAAGCCTAGCCGAGCTGGGCCGAGCCGAATACACCACTAAGCGTGGATGTGCGGTCCGTTTCCCATTTCCCTTTTCGTTTAAAACTTTAAATCGTCATATGTTCCTATGTCATATTTATAAAACCAACGATCTTAGGGTTCACCCATTTATCCTTGGTTTTTAGAAGAATTTTTTTTTTTAATCTTAAGAGAGTTAGTGAATTTTAACGAGGATTAAAAAAAATTTAATTTTTTTTCTAAAATCTAAGGATAGGTGGGTGAACTTTAGGGGTAAGTGAATCTTAACCATTGTTAAGGTGTGCCAAAAGAGACATTGCAATCTGAAGGGCGTAATCAGACTCCAACTGCGGTTAGGATTCACCCACCCCTAGGGTTCACCCACTTATCCTTGGTTTTTAGAGAAGGATATTAATTTTTTTTAAACCCTGGTTAAAATTCATTAACTCAAAGAGTTAATTTTTTTTCCATATTTTTTTTAACAACCAAGGGTAAGTGGGTGAATCTTAACCACCATTAATGAGTGTTGAGAGGACACATGACAAACTTAGTGACATAATTGTACTTCTCGCTCTCTTGGCAAAATGCTCCGAAAGAAGAACGTTTCGCCAAGGCTCCACCTGTCCCTTTTTTGCTATACCCAAAATGCCCCTAAAGCCTTTTGATTTTCAAAATATTCTTACATCATATATCTATTTTTTAACAACCAACGTGTCCCTCACATTTATTTTTATCCACAATATCCGTCAAGGTTTTATATCCAAAATATTAATTTAATTTTTTTTATAAAATGCCACATAATTTTTATTTATATATATAAATAAAAAAATATTATTGGTTTTTAACCGGCCAGCCAAGCAAGCAGGAGCCGAATATACCCCTAAGTCAAAAGTTCGGGGGCTGCTACATACTCCCATCTTACAAAAATAATTTCGTTCCTTGAAATTTGGTAAGCGACAGGCATGCAGGAGGAATTTACAGAATCAAACAAAATTACAAGCTACATCATAGGCACAAAACACTATTACAAATCATTCAAAAAATTCGGGTACTTCGCGTTCACTTCGGCTTAAGCTCATGTAGCTTCTTCACGAGCCGCATGGTGTTTTGCCATGTATAAGAAACAATGGAATAGTGTGTGGCGAAGCACGTGATCTCTCCGATCCAAAATCTGAACCGGCTTTCAATCAAGTGAGGTCCTCGAAATCTCCCAATGGTTCCAAGTCTATGACATGAGATAGGATCGCAATGTACTTCGAAGAAGCATATAGGACACATGGAAAAAGTGTGAAATGCGGCATGGATGGTGGGAGGGAGGTGGGAGAGCTACCCTGTAAGCAACCTCACCAACTCGCGTGATAATCTCAAAAGGCCCAACATACCGAGGACTGAGCTTGCCTCGCTTGCCAAATCTCATGATCCCTTTGCTAGGAGATACTTTCACAAAAACTTGACTCCCCTACTTGAAATTCCACGTCCTACGGCGCGTGTCCGCATAAATTTTCTGGCGATCTTCTGTAGGACCCAAAACCCATCCTAGGAGTTAGAGTGAACTTTGGAAGACTAATCATGACCGCTTGACAGCCAACCTGCAAAACCCACAGAACATATACAATAGAGGACATTATGGCGGAAACATAACCCTAAAGCACAGCGGAAGTCTACCAAACCTCTATGTATAGGCATACGCAGATCCAAGTTTATACAAAAAGTAACCAGAAGAAACTGCGGACAGACCCGCCAAAAAAATACATGAATGTATATCTCCCGTCTCACCCACAGCTAATCCACTCAGAATCTAACACCACCTACTGATAACCCTCTACGGGAGGTTCCTCCAAAGGCTCCTCAACGTACTCCTCTTCCACCCATGGACCAGGAGCACAAACATCAAATGGAGCAGCAGCTCCCTCAGAACCTGCCGACATAAGAAGTACGGCTGAGCATGGAATACTCAGCGGGTACCAAATACTAACCAATAGTCATAGCATAAAAATGGCAATACATAAATCAGGAGCAATTGATATATGTTAGACGGAAACAATTCATATCATACAAGGAAGTAGAGCAATTTATAATCATGCTTGTATTTCGTAGAAAGCCGAGAAAACCTCTTGAAAACATCGTGCACTTGGCTTGGCTTGAAATATCTTTTCGTACTTGAAAGCTTGTCGTGTTTGTCTTGCTTGATCTTGTCGAGCGTGTCGTACGTGTCATGTCATGCGTGCTTGCTTGTGATCATGTAACTTGTGAGATATCCTTGTGAGATGCGCTTGAGAGGGAAGGGAGACCCTTCTTAATGCAATGCTCTTGAGAGGGAAGGGAGACCCTTCTTCATGATATGTATGTACTTGCGAGGGAAGGGAGGCCCTTCTTCATGATATGCACTTGTGAGTGAGGGGAGACCCCTCGTGGAATGTTGGTTCTTGTTTTCTTCTGAAAAGCGAGGTAAAACATATTGTAGGATATGTCCCACCTCTAATCATTTTCTTGAAAACCTCGGTAAATCATGTCATGCATGCCGTGCTCGTGGGATCGTGTGCATACTTGCATTTGAATTTAAACATGACAATTGGGTAATTTACAATACACATAACATTTGAGCAAGTCAATATTCATGTAATTTAGGGAAACGAGAAATCACACCATCATGAGCCCTAGCAATTCCATAAGCATTTAAGCATGCAATTTCTTAGTTTACAACCCATTTGTATTCACCTTGGCATTTCATCAAACATGGTGTGTTCATTATTCGTTAAACCTACATCATGCTTTTCTAGGTGGGTTTACAATCACAACATACTTGTATGTTTATTATTAGTACAATGCCCTTCCCCTTTTTGTTCATTACATCATACACACGGCATCCAATCGCCCATTCCGTCTCCATTCACCACGTTCACACTTCCAAACTTATAGCACACGTACAAAGGAAGGAAACAAAGAGAAATAAAGGAAAAGAGGAGCTATAGCTACTAGGAGGGTAGCAAGAAGTACCGACCTTAAGAATGAGGAAGAAACCCCTTCCAAAAACGACCGTGTAGCTGCTGTCCTAGCTTGGATCACGAGCTCCTCGAATGCTTGAGCCTTGATCTTGAAGAAAACGGGCTTGAAGTGATCTAAGGTCTCAAAACCCCTTTGATTCTTCTCCGAAAGCAAAACCCTAGCTTAGGAAACCCTTTCTCCTCTCTTCTAATCCCCCAAATCTTCTAAGTGTTGAGAATGAGCCCTAAAGGCTCGGGCAAGACTCTTAAGGTAAGAGTAAACCGACCAAAAGACCATAATACCCTTACTGAAATTTCTGCAAAAACGCGAGTGCCGAGCGATCGGTGTTAATGACCGAGCGATCGGTGTCTTGACCGATCTCTCGGTCAAAATTTAACTCTCTGGAAAATTTCCCCATGCAAAATTTTCCACCAGTCGATAGCCTCCGATCGATCGGTTTTGGACCGATCGATCGCTCCATTGACCGAGCGATCGGTTGCCTACATGTCCAAACTGTTTTGGCCATAACTTTTGACTCGTTCGTCCGATTTTGACGATTCAACTTGCGTTGGGTTCGTACTTCGACAACGAACATTTCTGACGTTTCGGAATTTCTAATTTCTTCCTTACTTATTAATTATACCTCTTTAAAGGCACAATGGCAACGAAAGTGTCATGCTTAAATGTCAAAAGTTCGGGGCTCTACATCCTCCCCCTCTTACAAAAATTTCGTCCTTGAAATTTGGACGCGACAGGCATTACAGAATCAAACAAAATTACAAGCTACATAGACAAAACCCTATACAAAATTCATTCAAACAATTCCGGGTACTTCGCTTTCACTTCGGCTTCAGGCTCCCATGTAGCTTCTTCCCGAGCATGGTGTTGCCATTGTATAAGAACCAATGGAATAGTTTTGTTGCGAAGCACGTGATCTCTCCGATCCAAAATCTGAACCGGCTTTTCAATCAAGCTGAGGTCCTCTCGAATCTCCAATGGTTCCAAGTCTATGACATGCGAAGGATCCGCAATGTACTTCCGAAGCATAGACACATGGAAAACGTTGTGAACTGCGGTCATGTGAGGTGGGAGAGCTACCCTGTAAGCAACCTCACCAACTCGCGTGATAATCTCAAAAGGCCCAACATACCGAGGACTGAGCTTGCCTCGCTTGCCAAATCTCATGATCCCTTTGCTAGGAGATACTTTCACAAAAACTTGATCCCCTACTTGAAATTCCAAGTCCCTACGGCGCGTGTCCGCATAAATTTTCTGGCGATCTTCTGTCGCGACCCAAAACCCATCCTAGGAGTTAGAGTGAACTTTGGACGACTAATCATGACTCGCTTGACAGCCAACCTGCAAAACCCACAGAACATATACAATAGAGGACATTATGGCGGAAACATAACCCTAAAGCACAGCGGAAGTCTACCAAACCTCTATGTATAGGCATACGCAGATCCAAGTTTATACAAAAAGTAACCAGAAGAAACTGCGGACAGACCCGCCAAAAAAATACATGAATGTATATCTCCCGTCTCACCCACAGCTAATCCACTCAGAATCTAACACCACCTACTGATAACCCTCTACGGGAGGTTCCTCCAAAGGCTCCTCAACGTACTCCTCTTCCACCCATGGACCAGGAGCACAAACATCAAATGGAGCAGCAGCTCCCTCAGAACCTGCCGACATAAGAAGTACGGCTGAGCATGGAATACTCAGCGGGTACCAAATACTAACCAATAGTCATAGCATAAAAATGGCAATACATAAATCAGGAGCAATTGATATATGTTAGACGGAAACAATTCATATCATACAAGGAAGTAGAGCAATTTATAATCATGCTTGTATTTCGTAGAAAGCCGATAAAACCTCTTGAAAACATCGTGCACTTGACTTGGCTTGAAATATCTTTTCGTACTTGAAAGCTTGTCGTGTTTGTCTTGCTTGATCTTGTCGAGCGTGTCGTACGTGTCATGTCATGCGTGCTTGCTTGTGATCATGTAACTTGTGAGATATCCTTGTGAGATGCGCTTGAGAGGGAAGGGAGACCCTTCTTAATGCAATGCTCTTGAGAGGGAAGGGAGACCCTTCTTCATGATATGTATGTACTTGCGAGGGAAGGGAGGCCCTTCTTCATGATATGCACTTGTGAGTGAGGGGAGACCCCTCGTGGAATGTTGGTTCTTGTTTTCTTCTGAAAAGCGAGGTAAAACATATTGTAGGATATGTCCCACCTCTAATCATTTTCTTGAAAACCTCGGTAAATCATGTCATGCATGCCGTGCTCGTGGGATCGTGTGCATACTTGCATTTGAATTTAAACATGACAATTGGGTAATTTACAATACACATAACATTTGAGCAAGTCAATATTCATGTAATTTAGGGAAACGAGAAATCACACCATCATGACCCCTAGCAATTCCATAAGCATTTAAGCATGCAATTTCTTAGTTTACAACCCATTTGTATTCACCTTGGCATTTCATCAAACATGGTGTGTTCATTATTCGTTAAACCTACATCATGCTTTTCTAGGTGGGTTTACAATCACAACATACTTGTATGTTTATTATTAGTACAATGCCCTTCCCCTTTTTGTTCATTACATCATACACACGGCATCCAATCGCCCATTCCGTCTCCATTCACCACGTTCACACTTCCAAACTTATAGCACACGTACAAAGGAAGGAAACAAAGAGAAATAAAGGAAAAGAGGAGCTATAGCTACTAGGAGGGTAGCAAGAAGTACCGACCTTAAGAATGAGGAAGAAACCCCTTCCAAAAACGACCGTGTAGCTGCTGTCCTAGCTTGGATCACGAGCTCCTCGAATGCTTGAGCCTTGATCTTGAAGAAAACGGGCTTGAAGTGATCTAAGGTCTCAAAACCCCTTTGATTCTTCTCCGAAAGCAAAACCCTAGCTTAGGAAACCCTTTCTCCTCTCTTCTAATCCCCCAAATCTTCTAAGTGTTGAGAACGAGCCCTAAATGCTCGGGTTAAACTCTTAAGGTAAGAGTGAACCGACCAAAAGACCATAATACCCTTACAGAAATTTCTGCAAAAACGCGAGTACCGAGCGATCGGTGTTTATGACCGATCGATCAGTTGCCTACCGAGCGATCGGTGTGTTGACCGAGCTCTCGACCAAAAATTAACTCTTTGGAAAATTTTCCCATACAAAAATCTTGACCGGTCGATAGCTACCGATCGATCGCTCCATGGACGGAGCGATCGGTTGCCTGCAGTTCCAAACTGTTTTGGCCATATCTTTTGACTCGCTCGTCCGATTTTGATGATTCAACTTGCGTTGGGTTCCTACTTCGAAAACGAACATGTCTAACGTTTCGGAATTTCCAATTTCTTCCTTATTTATTAATTATACCTCTTTAAAGGTAAAATGACAACGAAAGTGTCATGCATTAAATCTGAAAAGGTCCAGGGCTCTACATCTTGAGCGGCTTTCAATCGATCCCGAATGATCTTAACAGTGTTTGCAGTTTGCTCAATCAACTCCGGACCAAGTACTTTCCTTTCTCCTACTTGATCCCAATAGAGAGGAGACCTACAACTTCGCCCATACAAGGCCTCAAATGGGGCCATTTGGATACTTGCTTGATAGCTGTTATTATCGGCGAATTCAACCAAAGGCAAGTGCTCTTCCCAACTGCCTCTGAAATCCAAGATACAGGCCCGAAGCATGTCTTCAATGACTTGGTTCACTCTCTCGGTTTGTCCATCCGTCTGTGGATGAAAAACGGTGCTGAAATCAAGTCGGGAACCCATAGCCTCTTGGAAACTTTTCCAAAATCTTGACGTGAATCTTGGATGTATAGAGCGGCCAACTGGCTAGAGTTGACACAATACTGACTGGCACCCTGTGCAACCTCACCACTTCCTAGATGTATAGAGCGGCCAACTGGCTAGAGTTGAAAGTAGTTCGGTACGGTAGGAAATGAGCGGACTTTGTCAAACGATCCACTACTACCCATATCGCATCTGAGCCCCTTGCCGTCTTTGACAAGTCAACTATGAAATCCATGGATATGTTCTCCCATTTCCACTCGGGAATAGGAAGAGACTGCAATAGACCTGCCGGCCGCATGTGCTCTGCCTTCACCTGTTGGCACACTAAGCATCGTGCTACATACTCCGCAACATCCCTCTTCATATTCCGCCACCAAAAGTGACTCTTGAGGTTCCAGTACATCCTTGTACCCCCTGGATGCACAGTGTACTTTGCCGGTGGGCTTCATCCATAATCTCCCTTCGAAGATCTTCATTGGCTGGGACACACAGCCTTCCCTTGAATGTGATAGCACCTTGGCTAGTGAGAGAGAAGTCCTCACTACCCTTAGCAACTTCCTTGTCCCGATAAGCCAACAATTCAGCATCCGTGGCTTGGTATTCTTGGATCAAATCTATAATGTATGGCCGAACCGTGACATTTGCCAAGATAGGACTACGGACAGAGTCATTCACACTAATGTCCAGATTTGCCAAGTCTTCAAGTAGCTTCCATTCCTGTACTAACATGCATGCTAATAACCCCGGAGGTCTTCTACACAAAGCATCAGCCACTACATTTGCTTTACCCGGGTGGTATTGAATGGTACAATTATAGTCTTTCAAAAATTTCATCCAACGCCGTTGCCTTAGATTCAGCTCCTTTTGGGAGAAGAGATACTTGAGACTCTTGTGATCCGTGAACACATAGAACTCCACCCCATAAAGGTAATGACGCCAAATCTTGAGTGCAAACACGACCGCCGCAAGCTCCAAGTCGTGCGTGGGATAATTCTTTTCATGCTCCTTCAATTGCCTTGATGCATAGGCAATGACTTTCTTGTGCTGCATGAGTACACTCCCAAGTCCAAAGTGTGAGGCATCACTATACACCTCATACCCATAAGGTCCAGATGGCACAGTAAGGACAGGGGCTGTAGTAAGCCTCTTCTTCAGTTCCGTGAAACTGATCTCGCACTTATCACTCCATACAAACTTGGCGTTCTTCCTTGTCAGGTAAGTGAGCGGTGCTGCAAGGCTAGAGAAACCCTCTACGAATCTCCTGTAGTAGCCTGCCAACCCAAGAAAGCTGCGTATCTCGGTAACACTCTTGGGCCTCGCCCAACTCATAACTGCCTCGATCTTCTTCGGATCTACTGAGATACCTTCTGCAGAAACAACGTGGCCTAGGAATGCCACCTCTTCCAACCAAAACTCACACTTGCTAAGTTTGGCGTATAGCTTGTGCTCTCTTAGCATTTCCAAAGCAAGGCGTAGGTCGCGTGTGTGATCTTCCCATGTCTGGGAATAGACCAAAATGTCATCAACAAATACAATCACGCACTTATCAAGATATGGCCGGAACACCCGGTTCATCAAATCCATAAAGGCTGCCGGCGCGTTCATGAGTCCAAAAGGCATCGCCAAGAACTCGTAGTGTCCATACCGAGTCCTGAAAGCAGTTTTGGGAACATCTTCCACCTTAATCTTCAACTGGTGATAACCCGATCGAAGATCTATCTTTGAGAAAAATCTCGCTCCTTTCAACTGATCGAACAAGTCATCAATTCTAGGCAATGGGTACCTATTCTTTATAGTGACTTTGTTCAGTTGCCGATAATCAACGCACATTCACATCGAGCCATCCTTCTTCTTAACAAATAACACCGGGGCACCCCACGGTGAGACACTTGGTCGAATGAAACCAAGGCCTTGTAATTCCTCCAACTGAGTCTTCAACTCTTTGAGTTCAATAGGGGTCATTCTATACGGAGCCCAGAAAATAGGAGCTGTGCCTGGTGCAAGCTCGATCACAAACTCAATCTCCCTGTCTGGAGGCAATCCTGGCAACTCCTTTGGAAATACATCTAGGAATTCACTCACAACTGGAATAGTCGATGAGTCCTTTTCCTCGGGGTTAACTAAGCTCAACGCCGCAAAACGAGCAATATCTCTACCAGTAGGCTTGAAGAGTACCATTTTCTCAAAGCAAGCTACATGCCCGTGATGTGCCGCTAAGCAATCCATTCCCAATATCACGTCAAAGTCTTGGAATCCAAGAACTATTAGATTGACCGCCAACTCGTGGCTTCCAACTTGGACCACACTATTTCTATACACTTTATCTGCCAATACTGTTTTGCCGAGAGGAGTCGAAATGGCTAACTCCGGTTCTAGCTGACTTGGCTCTACAGAAAAGCCTTCTGAAAAACTCGGCGAGACAAATGAATGAATAGACCCAGTATCAATCAACACTCGAGCCAAACACTCATTGACTAGTAGGGTTCCTGAAACTTTAGCTAGCTAAGTAAATCCATGCATCAACAACGTATACATATAGGTATTTATATATATAACATGCCATATAAGTACACAAGGAATAATACATAATAATTTAATTTACGGGTAATTAAATAAATTACAACTGCGTACCTTGCACTACATCGTCAGATGCAAGTGCATCACCCTCTGTCAAGGCAAAAACTCGCCCCTGGTTTGCCTGGCGAGGTTGAGGTGTAGACCGGGTAGTCTGAGATGACGCCTGATATGATCCTGCTGGGCGTGCTGGTGGCCTAATCCCCTGAGACTGGCCTGGTAAATGCCGACTGGGGCAATCCCTGATCATATGGCCCTGGCGACCCCAATGAAAGCATCCACCCGATGCCCTTCGGCAATCTCCTGCCGGATGCCTTCGGTCGCATGAAGTGCAGACCTCGTGTGTATAGGTCGGAGGGGCCGGAGGTGGAGCATACCTCACCGTCTGTGTAGAGCCCCGGACCTTTTCACATTTAATGCATGACACTTTCGTTGTCATTTTACCTTTAAAGAGGTATAATTAATAAATAAGGAAGAAATTGGAAATTCCGAAACGTCAGAAATGTTCCTTTTCGAAGTACGAACACCCAACGCAAGTTGAATCGTCAAAATCGGACGAACGAGTCAAAAGATATGGCCAAAACAGTCTGGACCTACAGGCAATCGTAGCTCGGAAGGCACTAAGGAAGAGCTCTGGAGAGGCACCAAGGACGTAGCTCGGAAGGCGCTAAGGACGTAGCTCGGAAGGCACTAAGGACGTAGCTCTGATCACGTGCTCTGACAACGTGCTCTGATAAGGCACAGACAACGCATAGACAACGTACTCTGATAACGTGTTCGGCACTATTCACAGCACAACGTGTTCGGCACTATTCACAGCACAACGTGTTCGATAATATTCACAGCACAACGTGTTTGGCACTATTCACAGCACAACGTGTTCGGCACTATTCACAGCACAACGTGTTTGGCACTATTCACAGCACAACGTGTTCGGCACTCATGTTTTTGCAGAAATTTCAGTAAGGGTATTATGGTCTTTTGGTCGGTTCACTCTTACCTTAAGAGTTTAACCCGAGCCTTTAGGGCTCATTCTCAACACTTAGAGGATTTGGGATTAGAAGAGAGGAGAAAGGGTTTCCTAAGCTAGGTTTTGCTTTTGGAGAAGAATCAAAGGGGTTTTGAGACCCTAGATCACTTCAAGTCCGGTTTTTCTCCAAGATCACGGCTCAAGCACTCGTGGAGAGCGTTCCCCAAGCTAGGGCAGCACCTCACTTGTCGCTCTTGGCAAGGACAAGTCAATCATGCATTATCATAAGAAGGGTCTCCCTTCTCTCGCAAGTACATACATATCATAAAAAGGGTTTTACTTCCCTCGCAAGTACATCTCACAAGGACATCTCAGAAGTGAAAGGACATGACATGAGCATTGAGAAAGAAGGGTCTCCCTTCCCTCATAAGTAGTTTACTTTTCCAAGCAAGCATGACACGGCATGACAAGCATGAGCATTTTAGGAAGAAGGGTCTCCCTTCCCTCACAAGTAGATTACTTTTCCAAACAAGCAAGCATGATACATGACATGACAAGCATGGGCATTTAGGAAGAAGGGTCTCCCTTCCCTCACAAGTAGTTTACTTTTCCAAGCAAGCATGACATAGCATGACATACATGACACGCATGATACGATAAGATAAGACAAACATGACGAGTTTTCAAGCACGGAAATGGTATTTTCAGTCAAGTCAAGTGCACGGTGTTTTCAAGGGTGTTATCGGCTTTTCATGAAATGCAAGCATGATTATAAATTGCCTTATTTCCTTGTTATGATATTGATGGCTCCTGCTTTATATATGTGAAATGCTTCCTGCTTCCTATACTGTTATGGTTTTGCTATGACTATTGGTTAGTATTTAGTACCCGCTGAGTATTCTATGCTCAGCCGTACTTCTCATGTCGGCAGGTTCTGAGGGAGCTGCTGCTCCATTTGATGTTTGTGCTCCTGGTCCATGGGTGGAAGAGGAGTACGTCGAGGAGCCTTTGGAGGAACCTCCCGTAGAGGGTTATCAGTAGGTGGTGTTAGATTCTGAGTGAATAGCGGTGGGTGAGATGAGAGATATACATTCATGTATTTTAGCAGGTCTGTCCGCACTTTCTTTTGGTTACTTTTTGTATAAACTTGGATTTGCGTATGTATATACATAGAGGTTTGGTAGACTTCCGCTGTGCTTTATGGTTATGTTTCCGCTATAATGTCCTTTATTGTATATGCTCTGTGGGTTTTGCAGGTTGTTTGTCAAGCAAGTCATGTAAGCCATGATTAGTCGTCCAAAGTTCACTCTAACTCCTAGGGTGGGTTTTGGGTCGCGACAGTCTGAGGTGCAACTGGCCGTGGAGCCGGAAGAGCCTGAGGTCGTGGTGCCTGAGGCACATACCGCCGTGGAGCTAGAGGCACATAAGATGGCCTCATCGGTGGTGCTGGCCACGCATACTGATAAGGGCCGGTACGAGCCCGCCTCTCTGGAGGTGCTGAACTACTGGCTTGGCCTCTTGCCAACTCCCTCTTCTTGGACACCGCCTCAGAATTTGCCTCGATCAATAAGGCATTGTCTACCACTTCCGGATAAGTAGCGTTCCTGAAAGCCGATACTTTCTCCATAATAACATCCTTGAGCCCTTGCTCAAATCTCCTCGCCTTCCTTGCCTCAGTAGCCACCATGTGAGGCGCAAATCTAGAGAGCTTCGAGAACTAAGCTTCATATTGTGCTACTGACATCGAACCTTGCTCAAGGTTGATGAATTCTCTCTCTTTCCTTTCCCGTGCTCCGATCGGAAAGTACTTCTTATAAAAAGAGTCCTTGAACTCCTCTCAAGTCCAAGGTTGACCCTGCATGGTCAAATCTCGCATCCTCAATGCGGACAACCACCAATGGTGGGCTTCGCTCTCTAGCATGAAAACTGCCCATGCTACTCTATCCTCCTCTGTAGGCGAGAGGACCGCAAAGATCTTCTCCATCTGGAGGATCCATGCCTCCGCAGCAAGAGGGTCCACACTCCCATGGAAGGATGGAGGCCTCAATCTCCTGAATGCCTCAACTCTAGCGGTACGATGTACTGGAGCTGCGGGCGGTGGAGTAGGTGCCGCCGATGATGGTATAGCCTGCCGAGCCGCCAATATGGCGAGTGTCTCAGCAACAGAGCCTAAGACCTGAGAGAGGTCCGGCTGCTCATCCTCATCCCGTGAAGAAGAGGAAGCTCTGGTATGTGGTCCACGAGGGTGTGTTCCGTCTCATGACTAAAGTCCTGAGAATAATAATACCACATGAGTCTAACTTGAAACCACAGTTTATTTCAATGCCATTTCACAATAATTCAATTTGTATTAGTTGAATATTACTAATATACATCACATCAAGTCATCAGAGTATTCATCACATTATACTTATACTTTAGTGTTCTAGCTTACCTAGGACCCGTACTTGGTTAAAGCAACCATTTTAGACTAAGACTAAAGTTTAGTCTTACACTTGGAACCAGACTCGCTCCCGACTTACGTCCTTCCTAACTTGTTTCCTAACATATGCTCTTGTCAAGCTGTGGTATAAGATTCTAAGTGACCCTAGAGACCTAAAGCCTAAGCTCTGATACCACTTCTGTCGCGACCCAAACCCACCCTAGGAGTTAGAGTGAACTTTGGACGACTAAATCATGACTTACATGACTTGCTTGAAAAACCACCGGCAAAACACCCATAGAGCATATACAATAGAGGATAACAGCGGAAACATAACTATAAAACACAGCGGAAGTCTAACAACCTCTAAGTATATACACATGGTCCAAGTTTAATACAAACAAATCAAAACAAAGAAAGTGCGGATATGCCCGCCAAAATACATGGATATAATCACTCATGCTCACCCACAGCTAATCCACTCAGAATCTAACACCACCTACTGATAACCCTCTACGGGAGGTTCCTCCAAAGGCTCCTCGACGTACTCCTCTTCCACCCATTGACCAGGAGCACAAACATCAAATGGAGCAGCAGCTCCCTCAGAACCTACCGACATAAGAAATACGGCTCAGCATGGAATACTCAGCGGGTACCAAATACTAACCAAAAGTCATAGCATAAAAATGGCAATACATAAATCAGGAGCAATTCATATATGTTAGACGGAAACAATTCATATCATACAAGGAAGTAAAGCAATTTATAATCATGCTTGTATTTCGTAGAAAGCCGATAAAACCTCTTGAAAACATCGTGCACTTGACTTGGCTTGAAATATCTTTTCGTACTTGAAAGCTTGTCATGTTTGTCTTGCTTGATCTTGTCGAGCGTGTCGTACGTGTCATGTCATGCATGTCATGCGTGCTTGCTTGTGATCATGTAACTTGTGAGATACACTTGTGAGATATCCTTGTGAGATGCGCTTGAGAGATGCCTTGAGAGGGAAGGTAGACCCTTCTTTATGCAATGCACTTGAGAGGGAAGGGAGACCCTTCTTCATGATATGTATGTACTTGCGAGGGAAGGGAGGCCCTTCTTCATGATATGCACTTGTGAGTGAGGGGAGACCCCTCGTGGAATGTTGGTTCTTGTTTTCTTGTGAAAAGCGAGGTAAAACATACCTTAGGATATGTCCCACCTCTAATCATTTTCTTGAAAACCTCGGTAAATCATGTCATGCATGGCGTGCTCGTGGGATCGTGTGCATACTTGCATTTGAATTTAAACATGACAATTGGGTAATTTACAATACACATAACATTTGAGAGAGTCAATATTCATGTAATTTAGGGAAACGAGAAATCACACTATCATGAGCCCTAGCAATTCCATAAGCATTTAAGCATGCAATTTCTTAGTTTACAACCCATTTGTATTCACCTTGGCATTTCATCAAACATGGTGTGTTCATTATTCGTTAAACCTACATCATGCTTTTCTAGGTGGGTTTACAATCACAACATATTTGTATGTTTATTATTAGTACAATGCCCTTCCCCTTTTTGTTCATTACATCATACACACGGCATCCAATCGCCCATTCCGTCTCCATTCACCACGTTCACACTTCCAAACTTATAGCACATGTACAAAGGAAGGAGACAAAGAGAAATAAAGGAAAAGAGGAGCTATAGCTAGGAGGGTAGCAAGAAGTACCGACCTTGAAGAATGAGGAAGAAATCCCTTCCAAAAACGACCGTGTAGCTGCTGTCCTAGCTTGGATCACGAGCTCCTCGAATGCTTGAGCCTTGATCTTGAAGAAAACGGGCTTGAAGTGATCTAGGGTCTCAAAACCCCTTTGATTCTTCTCCAAAAGCAAAACCCTAGCTTAGGAAACCCTTCCTCCTCTCTTCTAATCCCCCAAATCTTCTAAGTGTTGAGAATGAGCCCTAAAAGCTCGGGCAAGACTCTTAAGGTAAGAGTAAACCGACCAAAAGACCATAATACCCTTACTGAAATTTCTGCAAAAACGCGAGTACCGAGCGATCGGTGTTAATGACCGATCGATCGGTTGCCTACCGAGCGATCGGTGTCTTGACCAATCTCTCGGTCAAAATTTAACTCTCTGGAAAATTTCCCCTTTCAAAATTTTCCACCAGTCGATAGCCTCTGATCGATCTGTTTTGGACCGATCGATCGCTCCATTGACCGAGCGATCGGTTGCCTACATGTCCAAACTGTTTTGGCCATAACTTTTGACTCGTTCGTCCGATTTTGACGATTTAACTTGCGTTGGGTTCGTACTTTGAAAACGAACATTTCTGATGTTTTGAAATTTCCAATTTCTTCCTTATTTATTAATTATACCTCTTTAAAGGCAAAATGGCAACGAAAGTGTCATGCATAAATGTCCAAAGTTCGGGGTTCTACACGTAGAGGGTTTCTCTAGCCTTGCAGCACCGCTTACTCACCTGACAAGGAAGAATGCGAAGTTTGTCTGGAGCGACAAGTGTGAGATCAGTTTCACAGAACTGAAGAAGAGGCTTACTACAACTCCTGTCCTTACAGTGCCATCCGGACCTTATGGGTATGAGGTGTATAGTGATGCCTCGCACGTTGGACTTAGGTGCGTGGTCATGCAGCACAAAAAAGTCATTGCCTATGCATCAAGGCAATTGAAGGAACATGAAAAGAATTATCCCACGCACGACTTGGAGCTTGCGGCGGTCGTGTTTGCACTAAGGATTTGGCGTCATTACCTTTATGGGGAGGAGTTCTATGTGTTCACGGATCACAAGAGTCTCAAGTATCTCTTCTTCCAAAAGGAGCTGAATCTAAGGCAACGGCGTTGGATGGAATTTTTGAAAGACTATGATTGTACCATTCAGTACCACCCAAGTAAAGCGAATGTAGTGGTCGATGCTTTGGGTAGAAGACCTCCGAGGTTATTAGCACACATGTTGGTGCAAGAATGGAAGCTACTTGAAGATTTGGAAAATCTGGACATCAGTATGAATGACTCTGTCCGTAGTCCTATCTTGGCAAATGTCACGGTTCGGCCATACATTATAGATTTGATCCAAGAATTCCAAGCCGCGGATGCTGAACTGTTGGCTTATCGGGACAAGGAAGTTGCCAAGGGTAGTGAAGACTTTTCTCTCACTAGCCGAGATGCTATCACATTCAAAGGAAGGCTGTGTGTTCCGGCCAATACAGATCTTCGACGAGAGATCATGGACGAAGCACATCGTTCGAAGTACACAGTGCATCCTGGGGGTACAAAGATTTACCGGAACCTCAAGAGTCACTTTTGGTGGCCGAATATGAAGAGGGATGTTGCGGAGTATGTAGCACGATGCTTAGTGTGCCAACAGGTGAAGGCAGAGCACATGCGGCCGGCAGGTCTATTGCAGTCTCTTCCAATTCCCGAGTGGAAATGGGAGAACATATCCATGGATTTCATAGTTGGCTTGCCAAAGACGGCAAGGGGCTCAGATGCGATATGGGTAGTAGTGGATCGTTTGACAAAGTCCGCTCATTTCCTACCGTACCGAACTACTTTCAACTCTAGCCAGTTGGCCGCGTTATACATCAAGGAAGTGGTTAGGTTTTACGGAGTGGCAATCAGTATTGTGTCGGATCGGGGTCCAAGATTCACATCAAGATTCTGGAAAAGTTTTCAGGAAGCTATGGGTTCCCGACTTGATTTCAGCACCGCTTTTCATCCACAAACGGATGGGTAAACCGAGAGAGTGAACCAAGTCATTGAAGACATGCTTCGGGCTTGTATGTTGGATTTCAGAGGCAGTTGGGAAGAGCACTTGCCTTTGGTTGAATTCGCCTATAATAACAGCTATCAGGCGAGTATCCAAATGGCGCCATTTGAGGCCTTGTATGGGTGAAGTTGTAGGTCTCCTCTCTATTGGGATGAGGTAGGAGAAAGGAAAGTACTTGGTCTAGAGTTGATTGAGCAAACTGCAAACACAGTTAAGATCATTCGGGATCGATTGAAAGCCACTCAAGATCGCCAGAAAAGTTATGCGGACACGCGCCGTAGGGACTTAGAATTTCAAGTAGGGGATCAAGTTTTTGTGAAAGTATCTCCTAGCAAAGGGATCATGAGATTTGGCAAGCGAGGCAAGCTCAGTCCTCAGTATGTTGGGCCTTTTGAGATTATCACACGGGTTGGTGAAGTTGCTTATCGAGTAGCTCTTCCGCCTCACATGGCCGCGGTTCACAACGTTTTCCATGTGTCTATGCTTCGGAAGTACATTGCGGATCCTTCGCATGTCATAGACTTGGAACCGTTGGAGATTCGAGAGGACCTCACCTTGATTGAAAAACCGGTTCAGATTTTGGATCGAAGAGATCAAGTGCTTCGCAACAAGATAATCCCTTTGGTTCTTGTGCAATGGCAACACCATGCTCGGGAAGAAGCTACATGGGAGCGTGAAGCCGAAGTCAAAGCGAAGTACCCAGAATTAATTGAATGAGTTTTTGTATAAGTTTGTATATGAATTGTAATTTTCTTTTTGGTTTGTAATGCAAGTAGTGTCTAAATTTCGAGGACGAAATTTTTGTAAGGGGGGGGAGGATGTAGAGCCCCGGACCTTTTCACATTTAATGCATGACACTTTCATAGCCATTTTGCCTTTAAAGTAGTTCAATTAATAAATAAGGAAGAAATTGAAGATTCCGAAACGTCAGAAATGTTTCTTTTCGAAGTACGAACCCAACGCAAGTTGAATCGTCAAAATCCGACGAGCGAGTCAAAAGATATGGCCAAAACAGTCTGGACCTGCAGGCAACCGATCGCTCGGTCCATAGAGCGATCGATCGTTAGCTATCGACTGGTCAAGATTTTTGTATGGGAAAATTTTCCAGAGAGTTGATTTTTTGTCGAGAGCTCGGTCAACACACCGATCGCTCGGTAGGCAACCGATCGATCGGTCATAAACACCGATCGCTCGGTCCTCGCGTTTTGCAGAATTTTCACTAAGGGCATTTTTGGACATTCGGGTGTTATACCCTTTCTTATATAGGATCGCCCGAGCCTTTAGGGCTCACTCTCAACACTTAGAGAGATTGGGAGATAAGAAGAGAGGAGAGGGTGATTCCTAAACCTAGGGTTTCCATTTTGGAGAGAAATCAAGGGGTTTGTGAACCCACACTCAACTTAAGCCCATTTTTCTTTAAGATCAAGGCACAAGCTCGTGAGGAGCATCTCCTCAAGCTAGGGCAGCAACTCACGGTCGTTTTTGGAAGGAGATTTCTTCCTCACTTGATCAAGGTCGGTACTTCTTGCTACCCTCCTAGTTATGGTTCCTCTTTTCCCTTTATTTCTCTTTACTTTCCTTTATTTACATGTGCTATGAGATGGATGGTTGTGAATGGTGAATGGAGATGGAATGGGCGATTGGATGCCAACGATTGTGTTGTGATGATTAAAATGGGGAGGGCATTGTTCCAATAATGAACATACTTGCATGATTTAAGTAAAACCCATCTAGAAAAGAATGTTGTAGGGTAAATCAATAATGAACACATCATGTTTGATGAAATGCCAAGGTGATTAAAGTGAGTTGTAAATTAGGAAATGCATGCCTAATAAATTATGGATATTGCTAGGGCCTATGATAGTGTGTTTTCTTGCTTTCCCTAAATGATGTGAATATTACATTGCTTAATCATTAATGTTATATGTGTTGTGAATTACCCAAATGTCATATTCAAATTTAAATGCAAGTATGTACACGATTCCCACGAGCACATTATGCATGACATGATTTACCGAGGTTTTCAAGAACATGGTTAGAGGTGGGACATATCCTACGATATGTTTTACCTCGCTTTTCACAAGAAAACAAGAACCAACATTCCACGAGGGGTCTCCCCTCACTCACAAGTGCATCTCATGAAGAAGGGCCTCCCTTCCCTCGCAAGTACATACATATCATGAAGAAGGGTCTCCCTTCCCTCTTAAGTGCATTGCATAAAGAAGGGTCTCCCTTCCCTCTCAAGGCTTCTCTCAAGCGCATCTCACAAGGATATCTCACAAGTGTATCTCACAAGTTACATGATCACAAGCAAGCACGCATGACATGCATGACATGACACGTACGACACGCTCGACAAGATCAAGCAAGACAAACACGACAAGCTTTCAAGTACGAAAAGATATTTCAAGCCAAGTCAAGTGCACGATGTTTTCAAGAGGTTTTATCGGCTTTCTACGAAATACAAGCATGATTATAAATTACTTTACTTCCCTGTATGATATGAATTGTTTCCGTCTAACATATATGAATTGCTCCTGATTTATGTATTGCCATTTTTATGCTATAACTGTTGGTTAGTATTTAGTACCCGCTGAGTATTCCATGCTCAGCCGTACTTCTTATGTCGGCAGGTTCTGAGGGATCTGCTGGTCCATTTGATGTTTGTGCTCCTGGTCCATGGGTGGAGGAGGAGTACGTCGAGGAGCCTTTGGAGGAACCTCCCGTAGAGGGTTATCAGTAGGTGGTGTTAGATTCTGAGTGGATTCGCTGGGGGTGAGCATGAGTGATTATATCCATGTATTTTGGCGGGCATGTCCGCACTTTCTTTGTTTTGATTTCTTTGTATTAAACTTGGACTATGTGTATATACTTAGAGGTTGTTAGACTTCCGCTGTCATCCTCTATTGTATATGGTCTGTGGGTTTTTGTAGGTTGGTTTGTCAAGCAAGTCATGTAAGCCATGATTAGTCGTCCAAAGTTCACTCTAACTCCTAGGGTGGGTTTTGGGTCGCGACAAATGATATCATGCATCACGCGCTGGAGCCGACCCACCAAGATTTTGGAGATGATACGATACACCACATTGCACACTGAGATAGGACGATAATCCAAAAATGTCCTAGGTTGATCCACTTTTGGAATTAAAGAGATTAAGGTCCCATTCATTTCTCGCAACAGTTGACCACTTCGAAAAAAGCTCAATATGGCTAATGCAAGGTCAGGTCCAACAAGGTCCCAACATATTTGGAAAAAGTGGGCAGTGAACCCGTCCGGTCCAGGGGCTTTATTCCCGACAGAAGAAAACACTGCTTGCTTAATTTCCTCCAAAGAAAATGGGCTAACCAATAAGGCCTGGCTATCTGCACTTAAAACAGGGAGATCTGGGATGGCCCCATTTCCTAAACCTGCACTTGCAAGCGTAGAATTGGAAAAAAAGGATACGGCCTCTGTTGCAATCTGCTTAGCCTCCAAAAGAACCGTTCCCGAGCTGGTTACAATAGAATCAATTCTATTCAAACTACGCCGAGAGCACATTGATCTGTAGAAAAAGGAGCTATTGGAATCCCCTAGCTTAAGCCAATTTACTCGCGATCGTTGCTTAAGCTCAGCCTCCTCCCAAGACAACAAGGTATATAGCGACTTCCTAGCCAAGTCGTAGTGAGCATGAAGTAAGGTATTGTCTTGATCTAAGCTAATTTGACCCTGTAGATCTTCAACATTTGCTCTACATTCAGCCACTTTTTCTGGACATGACCAAAGCAACTCCTACTCCACTCCTTCAAAGCCCATTTCACTGCCTTAAGCTTGTATTGGAGACGAAACATAGGGGTGCCTCGAGAAGGGGAAGACCAAGCCTGAGCCATAATGCTGAGAAAATCAGGGTGAGTGGTCCAATAATTGAAGAATTTAAAAGTACTTCCTGGGTGCCGAATGTCAAAATTGAATTGAACAAGGACTTGGTGGTGATCAGAAGTATTACCACCCTTAAACCAAGCTTCTGCCTCTGGAAATCTCTGGGTCCATTCCGAATTTATAAGGCATCTATCCAGCTTACAAGAAATTCTACCAACTCCGATGCGACTATTAGACCAAGTGAATAGAGCACCTTTCCACTTAAGATCGAATAGGTTGGCATCCGATAAGCAATCAAGACAAGGTTGCAAAATACGTTGCGGAACCATATTACCACCTCTCTTCTCAAAGGGATAGAGAATGGAGTTGAAGTCACCCAGCACAAGCCAGGCTGCATTATGGTTGCTAGCAAAAGTAGATAAGTCATTCCAAAGGGCCCAGCGCTCAGAGTGAAGATTGGATCCATAGACAATAGAGACCAACAAATGAGAGTTCCAGGAAGGTTTCATAACTGAGCAGTGGATGACTTGAGAAGTTATGTGTAATGGGGAAATAGAGATAATATTGGCATCCCAAACTAACCAAATGCGCCCACCAGAAGAAGCCGAATAATTATCAATACGGGACCAGTCCGGGGCAATCTTTCGCATGATATTATTAGCATTTCCAATCTGCACTTTTGTCTCAAGCAAACCAACAAGACTCATTTTATTATTCCGAATGAAATCACGCACATCATGTTGCCAAACAGGGCTATTTAGCCCCCTCACATTCCAAGAACCCCAAATCATCTAACTAACAAGATTGGAGCCCCGTATAGAGGCTAGGGAGCTACTGTTGGCCAAGGCCTGAATCGTGATTTCCACGATCCGGCACCTTATCTTGACTTTGCTGCAAAAGGGAGATACTTAGTCTCTGGTCATGCTTAGATTGCATGGCATCAATCACTCTACGTCCCAATGCCGTCTGAGCACTTCTATTCACTGGAGTAATTGGCGGACTTCCCACCTTGTTGGTTGGTCGGTGGTTCACCCGGAGAGTGAGTTCCTCCTCCTCCAAATCTAGCAAGAGCCCAAATCTGTTTGGGCTCGTGGTTAGGCCCTCCGAACTTTTGGTGGCTCGGATCTTAGCTTTACGCTTGCTAACCATCTCCCAATTTGACTCCTCTAATTGATGATTCGCATCTGCCTCGTTACAAGCGATTTCAGTTGGTTCAAGATCATCCACACGTTCGGATACTTAGGTATACTCATCTCAGGAGAGATCTTTCTCGATTCCGAATCTAACGCCCTGTCCTTGCCTCCATCCGGAATTCCATCGGGCTGGTCCTTTGGTTCCCAACGCGTCTTAGAGATGGCCATACGGGATCTGCTTCTGCTCTTATGTTGGCCACGCCTTCCCCCGTCCACAAGTCGAGGATTATCAGGGCATTTCTGGATGTTATGGCCAAACACACTACATTTCGAACATCGAAGGGGCTTCCAATCATACTCAAGCTTGATGATGTAGTCCTTTTGCCCATTTAAAGTGACTGTAATTTCATCCGGTAATTCACATTTGGCATCTACTTCAACAAATACCTTAGCATATCCAAGGCAAGTACGATCTAGGGTCTGTTTATCAAGGCCCAATGGCTTCCCCACCATGCTACTAATAGCGCTCAAAAAGGACTCCTCCCACATAAACAAAGGTAAATTAAACATTTTTATCCATATTGGAACAGAAGAAAATGCTACCTTTTCCAGCTCTATGGACCGGTCCCAAGCTTTTAAAATCAGAAGTGAAGATCGAACTCGCCACGGACCTCCTTCCAAAATACGCTGTTTATCTTCCTCGCAATTTAGCTTAAAGATAAAAAAAACCCGATTCCAAGGAGTACACATCTATATGGCCCTTTACTCGCCACAGTCGTTCCACGGTCCTCTTAGCGACCATGAAAGGGGGTTTTGGACCAACAAAGAATTCAACAGGCGAGTGTTTCCACTCCTTACAAGCCTTATTAAGCTCAACCTCTGATTTTACCGTTAACAACCAAAGGAGGGATATATTTCAGATCTCCAAGAGCCGCTGAGCCCTTCGCATCAAAGAATAACGCCGACCGCGGCAGAGGTTTCTGAAGGTCAATTCTAGGGGACGTCTCCACTCCCACTAGAGAGCTAGCCGGACCCACCCCTCCACACGAGCCAAACCCACCCAAAAGGGACATGCCACCATTTACAATTTTAGTACGGCGACCTGCCCCATTCACATTAAGGCATCCACTAGTTGACAAAATGTTAGTCTCACCAAGAATAGCAGCTTTTGGGCTATGAGGACCAAAAGAAGTACCACAATCTGACACCACATCACAAGTACCAGATCCACTTTTCTCAAGTGGAGGTAAAGAGTCAATCTCAACGCATGCTACTCCACTTGGAGTGTCAAACAAGCAATCAGAACCCATACCGCTTTCAAGGCCTGAACTAGCACCTACAAACGTGCTATCAAGTGCTAATCCATTGACTAGAGAGATATGGCCTGCAAAACCACCTCGGGAAAGACTACGACCCCTAGCACTCATACCCCGCCGGAGAAGAAAACCGGAGGATAGCCAAAGAATTAAACAAAACACCCGACCGAAGTGCCAGAAAAAGCCCTGAGAAGGGTGATAGAGATGTCCCACAGAAGCTAACCAAAAGGAACTGGGACAAAGGATTTTAAGGGGAGCAAACCATGAACCAAACTAAGGACTGGCCGGAAAAAAACCACAAGCTACTGAGGAAAACACCCCGCACCAAGGACTCCAACGGACCCTTACTAGTCTACTGTATTCACTCATACCTTAAAGGCTTTGCCCGATCATTTGAGGGTTCATACACAACCCTTAGAGTCTTTTGAGAGATAGAGAGAAAGGAGAAGGGTTTCCAAAACCTAGGTTTTCATTTGGGGAGAAATCAAAGGGGTTAAGACCCTAGTTCAACCCCAAGCCCGTTTTCTTCAAGATCAAGGCTCAAGAATTCGAGGAGCTCGTGATCCAAGCTAGGGCGGCAACTACACGGTCGTTTTTGGAAGGGGTTTCTTCCTCATTTCTTCAAGGTCGGTACTTCTTGCTACCCTCCTAATTATAGTTCTTCTTTTCGTTTATTTTCTTTGTGTTCCTTTATACATCCATGTATTATGAGATGGGTTGTGAATGGTGAATGGAGATGAATGTGGGCGATTGGATGCCGTGTGTATTGATGTGATGGATGAACGGGGAGGGCATTGTACACATAATGAACATACATATGTGATGTGAGTAAAACCCACCTAGAAAAGCATGTTGTAGGGTTAATAAATAATGAATGCACCATGTTTGATGAAATGCCAAGGTGAATAAAATGAATAATAAATTAAGAAAATGCATGTTTAAGGTTTATGGAAATTGCTAGGGTCGTGATAGTGTGATTGTTCGCTTTCCCTAAATGATATGAATATTAAATTGCCCAAATCATTGATGTTATGTGTTATGAATTACTCAAATGTCATATTTAATTCCAAATGCAAGTATGCACACGACCTCTAGAGCACGCATACATGACATGATTTACCGAGGTTTTCGAGAATGAGATTTAGAGGTGGGGCATATCCTACGATATGTTTTATCTCACTTTTGGCAAGGACAAGACAATCATGCATTTTCATAAGAAGGGTCTCCCTTCCCTCGCAAGTGCATCTCACAAGGACTTCTCACAAGTGAATCTCACAAGTGGAAGGATAAGCATGAGCATTCTAGGAAGAAGGGTCTCCCTTCCCTCACAAGTAGTTTACTTTTCCGAGTAAGCATGACATGACATAGCATAACAAGCATGAGCATTCTAGGAAGAAGGGTCTCCCTTCCCTCACAAGTAGATTACTTTTCAAAACAAGCAAGCATGATACACGCATGACATGACATGACACGCATGATACAAGCATGACACGCATGACACGGTAGGCAAGTTTTCAAGCATAAAAAGGGTAATTTCAGTCAAGTCAAGTGCACAAGATTTCAAGGGTTTTACCGGCTTTTATGAATGCAAACATGATGAATTGTATTGCTTTACTTTATTGTCATGATATGAATCATTCCTGCTTTATATGCGTAAATTGTTTCCTGCTTTAATGCTATCCGTATGCTATGACTGTTGGTTAGTGCTTGGTACCCGCTGAGTATTCCATGCTCAGCCGTACTTCTTATGTCGGCAGGTGATGGCGGAGTTGCTGCTCCTTTTGATGTCTGTGCTCCGAGCCCTTGGGTGGAAGAGGAGTACGTCAAGGAACCTTTGGAGGAACCTCCAATAGAGGGTTACCATTAGGTGGTTGTAGATTCTGAGTGAATAGCTGTGGGTGAGATGAGAGATATACATTCATGTATTTTGGCGGGCCTGTCCACACTTTCTTTTGGATTCCTTTTGTGTAAACTTGGATTCGTATATACATAGAGGTTTGTTTAGACTTCCGCTGTGCTATATTAGAGTATGTTTCCGCTGTTTATATCCTCTATTGTATATGCTCTGTGGGTTTTTGCAGGTTGGTTTGTCAAGCAAGTCATGTAAGCCATGATTAGTCGTCCAAAGTTCACTCTAACTCCTAGGGTGGGTTTCGGGTCGCGACATTTTGGATATGGGTTAAACCCATTTCCTCTTTAATTATGTTAATTAAATAATTGCTAAAATAATCCCTTTAAACAACAGATTAACTTTTCATCTATTTAATTAATGATTAACTTTTAATCAATTTATGGGCTTGTATTTTTTATGTGAGCATCTCCACAGATTGCTCTAGGACATTCTTACCCTGGGTTACCCAATGTTATCACATTGACCCTAAACAGGAATTACATCGGAATTGCAAGTGACGTGAGAAATCCATGTTGCAATTGAATCTCAGTGTATGAACATTAACCATTACGGATCCCGCCACATGAATTTTTTAATTCGATTTATCCTTCCAAATACATTATCCCTAATGGGCCTTCAAGATTGACATACTATCTAACCCATAGCCCATTGCACATCATCCGGGTTTCCAAGACTTATGATTAAGCCATGACAAACAATTTCTCATGTAAAACATTTTGAGAAAATCTTTTAATGATCTCATTAATGAGATCATATCGTATAGATCATTTCATGATCATGGTCAATTACCCATAAAGAATACACAATAGATTAAGAAGAAGTATTTATTAATCAAATTAATAAGAGTCTAAGAATCTAAATGACTTTTCTGGGCATCATGTCTAACAATCTCCCACTTGCCCTAAAAGTCACTGTGTCATAGATTTCAATCACATACTATCTAAGTGTGTTACAAATACTTTATCTGATAAAGCCTTGGTCATCGGGTCAGCAACATTAAGTTGAGACCTAATCTTTGCAAGAACAATATCTTGCCTTATCTCTTAATAATCTCATTAATGAGAAGATACTTCCTTTAAGTGAAAAGTAAGCACATAATTCCTACTCCTTTTCAGGTACTTCATGATGTGCTTCATAGTAGCCCAATTATCTCATACTTGGATTGTTTTGGAACCGACTAACAACTCCCACTGCATGACAGATATCCGGTCTAGTATATAACATGGCATACATGAGGCTCCCAACTGCCGAAGCATAAGGACACCTCTTCATCTGCTTAACCTCATCAGCTCATGTAGGAGCCATTGTAGACTCAGGATCTTAACCCCACTACTGATAAGGATTGAACCTGAGGAGAAATAGTGCTAAAAATATAGAAAAGAGAGAGTCGCCACCTATTTAGATTGTTAGGAAAAATAGGGTCCTTAAAAGGTTGGATAAGGCTTTGGTCTGGAAATAGAGTTCAAGGTAAAGATTCATTTGAGTTAGGGGAAGGTGTTAGGCACCCCTAAACTCCCATCCGGAAATAGTTATCTACTCCCTAAGTCTGAAATAAAGTAGGAGAAACCATAAAAGAAGCTTGTATTTCATATATATGCTGACATATGTTGTATGAACAATAATGTAAAAGTTGAAATAATCAGGGACAGGACAGAAGTTTTATCCCAGGTGAGCTAAACCCGATCAGGGTTGATTATGTAGAGCCCCAGACTTTTTCATGCTTAAAACATGACACTTTCGTTGTCATTTTGCCTTTTAAGAGGTATAATTAATAAATAAGGAAGAAATTAGAAATTTTGAAATGTCAGAAATGTTCATTTTCGAAGTACGACCACAACGCAAGTTGAATCGTCAAAATCGGATGAACGAGTCAAAAGATATGGCCAAAACAGTCTGAACCTGTAGGCAAACGTTGTTCGGTTACGCGCTAAGGACCTACTCTGATAACGTAAACGTTGTGCATCCGTTGTGCAACAGACAACGGGTACGTCGTGCAGCTCACCACGGGTACGTTGTACAGCACCACGGGCACGCTGTACATAAGACAACAGACAACGGGTACGTCGTGCAGATCACCACGGGTACGTTGTACAGCACCACGGGCACGCTGTACATAAGACAACGGACAACGTGTTCGGCACTATCCACAACGGACAACGAGGTCAACACAACGAGTTAGCACTGTTCACAACACAACGTGCTCGGCACTGTTCACAGCTCAACGAGCTCAGCACTATGCACAACACAACGGACAACGTGTTCAGCACTGTCCACAACGGACAACGTGTTTGGCACTGTTCACAGCTCAACGAGCTCAGCACTATGCACAACACAACAGACAACGGGTTCGGCACCCTTCACAGCACCACGAGTTGGCACTGTTCACAGCACAACGAGTTGGCACTATTCACAGCACAACGAGTTGACACTGTTCACAGCAACACGAGTTGGCACTGTTCACAGCACAACGTGTTCGGCACTGTTCACAGCTCAACGAGTTCGGCACTCGTGTTTTTGCAGAAATGTCAGTAAGGGTATTATGGTCTTTTGGCCGGTTCACTCTTACCTTAAGAGTTTAACCCGAGCCTTTAGGGCATCATTCGACACTTAGAGAGTTTGAGAGAATAGGAGAAAGGGGAGAAGGCGATTCCAACCTAGGGTTTCCATTTTGGAGAGAAATCAAAGGGTTTTGAAACCCTCGATCAACCTCAAGCCCGTTTTCTTCAAGATTTCGGTTCAGGCATTGTGGAGCTCGCGATCCAAGCTAGGGCAGCAACTCATAGTCATTTGGAAAGAGGGTTTCTTCCTCATTTCTTCAAGGTCGGTGCTTCTTAGTACCCTCCTAGTTATAGTTCCTCTTTCCCCTTCTTTTCTTTCGATTTCCTTTCATTTACACATGTGCTATGAGATGGATGAATGGTAAATGGTGAATGGTGAATGGAGATGGAATGGGCGATTGGATGCCAACGGTTGTGTGTGATGAACAAATGGGGAAGGGCATTGTTCCAATAATGAACGTACATGTATGATTTGAGTAAAACCCATCTAGAAAAGCATGTTGTAGGGTAAATCCATAATGAACACACCATGTTTGATGAAATGCCAAGGTGAATACAGTGAGCTGAAAATTTGGAAATGCATGCCTAATAAATTATGAATATTTCTAGGGACTATGATAGTGTGTTTCCTGCTTTCCCATAATGCTATGAATATTACATTACTCAATCTTTGATGCTATATGTGTTGTGAAATTACCCAAATGTCATCTTTAAATTTGAATGCAAGTATGTACACGGTTCCCACGAGCACGGCATGCATGGCATGATTTATCGAGGTTTTCAAGAACATGGTTAGAGGTGGGACATATCCTACGATATGTTTTACCTCGCTTTTCACAAGAAGACAAGAACCAACATTCCACGAGGGGTCTCCCCTCACTCACAACTACATATCATGAAGAAGGGTCTCCCTTCCCTCGCAAGTACATCTATATCAAAAAGAAGGGTCTCCCTTCCCTCGCAAGTGCATTGCATAAAGAAGGGTCTCCCTTCCCTCTCAAGGCATCTCACAAGTGCATCTCACAAGTTACATGATCACAAGCAAGCACGCATGACATGCATGACATGACACGACATACAAAAATCAAGCAAGATAGACAAGACAAGCTTTCAAGTACGAAAAGAGATTTCAAGTCAAGTCAAGTGCACGATGTTTTCAAGAGGATTTATCGGCTTTCTATGAATTTCAAGCATGATTATAAACTGCTTTACTTCCTTGTATGATATGAATTGTTTCCGTTTGACATATATGAATTGCTCCTGATCATGTATTGCCATTTCTATGCTATAATTGTTGGTTAGTATTTAGTACCCGCTGAGTATTCCATGCTTAGCCGTACTTCTTATGTCTGCAGGTTCTGAGGGAGCTGCTGCTCCATTTGATGTTTGTGCTCCTGGTCCATGGGTGGAAGATGAGTACGTCGAGGAGCCTTTGGAGGAACCTCCCGTAGAGGGTTATCAGTAGGTGGTGTTAGATTATGAGTGGATTAGCTGTGGGTGAGATGAGAGTTAGATTCATGTATTTTGGCGGGCATGTCCGCACTTTCTTTTGAAGACTTTTTGTATAAACTTGGAATTGCGTATGTATATACATAGAGGTTTGGTAGTCTTCCGCTGTGCTATGTTAGAGTATGTTTCCGCTGTTTATATCCTCTATTGTATATGCTCTGTGGGTTTTTGCAGGTTGGTTTGTCAAGCAAGTCATGAAATCCATGATTAGTCGTCCAAAGTTCTCTCTAACTCCTAGGGTGGGTTTTGGGTCGCGACAGCTTACGTATCCACTATTAGTGGAATCAAGCCACACGTAGTTCCAAAGGGTAGTTGATGGTTTGATTTGTTGAGTATTTGGATTGTGGGTTTTTGATAGTTTGGATGTTATGGTTGTAAGGTCCATGTTTTTGTATTGGCATATTCCGGTGTCAAAACAAGTGAGTCTAGGTGTCTAAGTATGTATCTTGTGTCGTTGTCGTCAAGCATTCGCAAACAAGTGAAGTTGAAGACCGTTGAAGACTCGGGTTGATCACTTCCTTCATAGGATGGTAAGTAACCTAGATACCATACTACCATAGGTGGGATTTGACTTAGACTTATCCTAACATGATGCCTTAGGTGGTAAGTGACCTAGACTAACCATACGGACCCTAAGTGATGAGATAAACAATGCAAAACTTGTTTTAAAATCTGAAATTTTTAAAAAAACCAAGGTTGCTTGTTTTGAGCGTATCTCACAAACCGTAGCTCGGATTTTGCTCCATAATATGTCAAAATGACCATGTCGAAAAGAGCTACAACTTTTATGAGGGGTGCAAGACCCAAAAATAAAGTTTAAAATTCGGGTTGGCACCTCAGGGTCGACCCTAACCATTTTGGGTCGACCCTGGGTATAGCTCTTTTGTATGAGCAATTTGGGCAGAGAGTTGGAAAAGCATGGATCGACCCTGAGGACCATCCGGTCGACCGAATGTGCCCCATGGGTCGACCCTGATATGGAATTTCTTCCTAAATCCGTTTTTTTCCTATTTTGGTTCTTTTAATCACTTTTAAGCAACTTCTAACTATGGTTTTTGATTCCCTATAAGTGGGGAACCCTTCCACTTCGTGGAGCACAACTGAGGGAGAGTGTAGAGAGGGTTTTTAACTCCTTCTAGAGTTCATAAAAGCTCTGGAAAACTTAGTGTTCTCCTCCCCTTTGTTAGTGCATTCAACCTAGAGATTACAAGCCAAAAGTTCCAGTTTTGCTTGTTTGGACTTGTCCTTTGATGGAGTCCATCTAGGTGTTGATTTATATCAAACCATCAACCCGTTCTGCATAGAACACCGTGGCCGGAGTGTTCTGGAGCCTTTACGAAGGAGATCGATCCGAGAAGGATCGTGGTAGAGTGATTTGGTCGGTGGATTCTGAAGCCGTCATTGACGGAGATCGATCGGAAGATCGTGGACTGTTTTCGAGACACAAAGAGAAGTACGAGTTGCTGCGGTTGATCACGGGACTTGAGAGTATGTGGTGACTTTTCAAGGCATGGAGGACTAAGAACTGAAGGATCGTGGTGTCAAGTCCGAAGGAGTCAAGTTCGAGTCTTGTAAGTTCTTGTTTACTTTGTCTTAGTGGATTCTCATGGCTACACTAGGTCCCGTGGTTTTTCCCGGAAGGGTTTCCACGTAAAAATCCTTGTGTTGTGGTTTGCATGTTTCTCTATATTTCCGCACTTGATTATCGTCTTTCCTTGAGTTAAATAACTTAATTTAAAATCATTAAAAAGGGTAGACAAACTATTAGGGAAACTTAACCATCCTCTCGATCTTGTATATTCTCAACTCAAACATCGGATTTGAGGTTCACCGAGATTTTTCAATTGGTATCAGAGCAGGTTCACTAACTTTTTAGTGTGATCTTGTCTCATATTTTCGGTGAATATGAATCTCCAAAGAGAGGGAGGATCCATCTCTTGTCCCCCATTATTTGATGGAAATAATTATGCCTATTGGAAAGCTCGAATGAGAGCGTTTCTTAAATCATTGGACGAGATAGTAGGGTTCTCCATTGAACAAGGTTGGACCCATCCAACAAAGACCATAAATGACCAAACCATCCCTAAACCTTGCTCTCAATGGACCAATGGAGAACTTGAAAGTTGTAGATGGAATAGCAAGGGTCTAAATGCAATCTTCGCCGCTGTCACACTCGAAGAATTTCTAAATGTGACACTTCGAAGGAGGCATGGGACATTCTTCAAATTACCCATGAAGGGACTACAACTGTCAAGATCTCCAAACTTCAAATGCTTACCTCTAAGTTTGAAAATTTGATGATGGATGATAATGAAACATTTGACAGTTTTTATGCTAATCTAAGTGACATTGTCAATTCTAGTTTCAATCTAGGGGAAAGAATTCCTGAGTCCAAAATTGTTAGGAAAATTTTGAGATCTCTACCTGAGAGATTTCGATCGAAGGTTACAGCCATTGAGGAGAGCAAAAATGTTGATGCTCTCAAACTTGAAGAGTTAGTTGGTTCTCTCCAAACTTATGAGTTAAATTTGAACCCATCTAAGAAACCAAAATCCATTGCCTTGAAATCCATCAAGGATTCCATAGATGGTTCAGATAGTGACTCTAAGGATGAAGAAGAAGAGTTGGCTTTATTTGCTAAGAAATTTAGAAAATTTTTGAAACTTAATAAGAGATTTAATCCGAAAGGACAAAAATCTCATGAAAAGCCCAAGTCCAAGCACTTTGAAAATAAGAAACATCTGAAAAGTGCGGACAAGAAACCCCATGGTGTTCAATGCTACGAATGCCAAGGCTACCACCATATTGCTGCTGAGAGCTCTAATAAGAAAAAATTTAAAGGCAAGGCAAGGGATGACAATGAATCTGAATCTGAGAAATCAGATAGTTCTTCTTGTGAGGAGACTAGAGGTTATGTGGCCTTCACTGCATCTTTGTCTGGGGTTGAAGAATCTTCTTCAAAGGTTGTGAGTGACCAACACCATAGTGATGGTGAGGATGGTGAGAGTTAGAATGACTCAGATTCTGAGGGAGACCTTGCGCCTATGATGAACTATTTCAGGAATGCCTAAAGCTGAAAAATGTTCAGTTTTCTATCCAAAAAGATCAAATCTATTGAAATGGAAAAAGATGCCTTAAACCAAGTGGCTTCAGGGTTTAGAGCTCTTGTGTCACAACTTGAGGAAGAAAAGGCTTCCCTCCTTGCCAAGATTCAGCTACTTGAATCTGATTTACATATTTGTCTTGATGAAAAGACAAGTCTTGAAATCAAGTTGGCTGAACTTGAACAAAATCAGAGGTGTGGAGATGTGAAGGGAACTCCATCCATCTCGAACACTGAGCCTGGTGCTAAAAGGCGCCCTCCTGCTAAAGGAAAAGACTCTTCTACTCAGAAATTCATTCCTACTTGTCATAAATGTGGAGTGAAGGGTCATATTAAGCCTCATTATCCTAAACTTCGAAGAATGCCCAATCATGGTTTTAAGAACCAAAATATCTTAAATGAGAATCTTCAAAGGAGAGTTGAGATCCTAGTGGAGAAGTCTAGGAGTTTGTATGAAGATGTGATGAAGATGGCTCACAACTCTAGACAATGACATGATCATGACACTCCTCATGCTAGATATACAGGAGGTAACCGGGAGAACCATAATGCCCGCCATAATTCTTGGACTCAATCCTGGAAAAGGAGGAACAGGAGGAAGAGGCAAAAGGTCATACCTACCTCAACTGAAACGGTTAGAGACCATAGGGTCAATCAAGCTTCTAAAACCGTTTGGGTGAGAAAGGAAGACCTGAAGGGCTTCACTTAGCCCGTGCCTGTCATAGCCTAGGGTGTGCTGTTAGTGTTATATCTAATCGTAGTGCTATGTTATCTGTGTATACTAGTAGTTTTTCTTTTTACTAGTGTTTATTTGCTTTGGTATGTTTTTCTGTTTTCTTTATTTTGAAAAATCTAAAAACATTGAAAAACCATAAAATCCAAAAATATTTTTGTCATGTTGCCCTTGTTTGACTTGCATAATCTGTATTCCTTGTGTGATCTTTATTTCTATACTTGTCCAGGGTTGAACATGAGTTTGTTACTGATTGAGGATATATCACCTGCATAGTCTCTTGATTAGGATGAAAATTAGACCAGTTTTATCTTGAGCAGTTATGTAGAGCCCCGGACCTTTTCATATTTAATGCATGACACTTTCATAGCCATTTTGCCTTTAAAGTAGTACAATTAATAAATAAGAAAGAAATTGAAAATTCTAAAATGTCAGAAATGTTCATTTTCAAAGTACGAACCCAACGCAAGTTGAATCGTCAAAATCCGACGAGCGAGTCAAAAGATATGGCCAAAACAGTCTGGACCTGCAGGCAACCGATCGATCGGTCTTTAACACCGATCGCTCAATACTCGCATTTTTACAGAAATTTCAGTAAGGGTATTATGGTCTTTTGGTCGGTTTACTCTTACCTTAAGAGTCATGCCCGAGCCTTTAGGGCATCATTCGACACTTAGAGAGTTTGAGAGAATAGGAGAAAGGGGAGAAGGCGATTCCAACCTAGGGCTTGTCTTTGGAAGAGAAATCAAAGGGGTTTTGAGACCCTAGATCACTTCAAGTCTGGCTTTTCTCCAAGATCATGGCTCAAGCACCCGTGGAGAGCGTTCCCCAAGCTAGGGCAGCACCTCACGGTCGTTTTTGGAAGGGGTTTCTTCCTCATTTCTTCAAGTCGGTACTTCTTGCTACCCTCCTAGCTATAGCTCCTCTTTTCCTTTATTTCTCTTTATTTCCTTCCTTTGTACATGTGCTATGAGTTTGGAAGTGTGAACGTGGTGAATGGAGATGGAATAGGCGATTGGATGCCAATGGTTGTGTTGTGATGATTGAAACAGGGGAGGGCATTGTATCCATAATAAACACACATTTATGATGTGAGTAAACTCACCTAGAAAAGCATGATTTAGGTTTAAATGAATAATGAATAATGAACACACCATGTTTGATGAAATGCCAAGGTGAATAAAGTGAGTTGTAAATTAGGAAATGTATGCCTAATAAATTATGGATATTGCTAGGGCCTATGATAGTGTGTTTTCTTGCTTTCCCTAAATGATGTGAATATTACATTGCTCAATCATTGATGTAAATGTGTTGTGAATTACCCAAATGTCATATTTAAATTTAAATGCAAGTATGTACACGATTCCCACGAGAACGGCATGCATGACATGATTTACCGAGGTTTTCAAGAACATAGTTAGAGGTGGGACATATCCTACGATATGTTTTACCTCACTTTTCACAAGAAAACAAGAACCAACATTCCACGAGGGGTCTCCCCTCACTCACAA
Source organism: Tetracentron sinense (assembly GCA_015143295.1). NCBI lineage: Eukaryota > Viridiplantae > Streptophyta > Magnoliopsida > Trochodendrales > Trochodendraceae > Tetracentron > Tetracentron sinense. The sequence continues at coordinate 11,947,962 of CM026566.1, forward strand.
GTGCATATCATGAAGAAGGGCCTCCCTTCCCTCGCAAGTACATACATATCATGAAGAAGGGTCTCCCTTCCCTCTCAAGTGCATTGCATAAAGAAGGGTCTCCCTTCCCTCTCAAGGCATCTCTCAAGCGCATCTCACAAGATATCTCACAAGTGTATCTCACAAGTTACATGATCACAAGCAAGCACGCATGACATGCATGGCATGACACGTACGACACGCTCGACAAAATCAAGCAAGACAAACACGACAAGCTTTCAAGTACGAAAAGATATTTCAAGCCAAGTCAAGCGCACGATGTTTTCAAGAGGTTTTGTCGGCTTTCCGTCTAACATATATGAATTGCTCCTGATTTATGTATTGCCATTTTATGCTATGATTATTGGTTAGTATTTGGTACCCGCTGGGTATTCCATGCTCAGCCGTACTTCTTATGTCGGGAGGTTCTGAGGGAGCTGCTGCTCCATTTGATGTCTGTGCTCCGAGCCCTTGGGTGGAGGAGGAGTACGTCGAGGAACCTTTGGAGGAACCTCCAGTAGAGGGTTACCATTAGGTGGTTGTAGTTTCTGAGTGAATAGCTGTGGGTGAGATGAGAGATATACATTCCTGTATTTTGGCGTGTCTGTCCGTACTTTCTTTTGGTTACTTTTTGTATAAACTTGGATTTGCGTATGCATATACATAGAGGTTTGGTAGACTTCCGCTGTGCTTTATGGTTATGTTTTCGCTATAATGTCTTTTATTGTATATGCTCTGTGGGTTTTTGCAGGTTGGTTCGTCAAGCAAGTCATGTAAGCCATGATTAGTCGTCCAAAGTTCACTCTAACTCCTAGGGTGAGTTTTGGGTCGCAACAAGTTAGAGACTTATTCATGTGTGTATGCTTCACAAATTTCACATGCACTCTGACTGATTCTATTAAGAGGTCTATTTTCCAATCTGTAGGTATATATGGCTTATCCCAATAGTGTGACCATGGATGACCAATCTAGAATGACCATATTAGTTAGTCATCCCCATTTTGTGTATCCTCCATGAGCTTAATTTGTTGCAATGAAAATGGCTACCTACTGGGATAGTGTGAAAGTCACTATTAGATGCAAACAGTATGAAATGGCTACCTAGGCAAACAATAGGTATCTATCTGGGTCACTAGAGTGAAAGCCCCTGCTGCTAATAGCCAGGACTACCTATCTAGATAGTGTGAAAGCCATCATTGCAGGAAAAGATATAATCAGATAAAGATCATCAAGAGAAATTTTACAAACTGGAGGTATTTGACCAAAAATAAAAGAAAAATATTGAGTCAAATAAAATGGATAAAGGAGCATTAAAATGTAAAAAATCCTCATATCTGGATCTAACTAGGTTTGACTTCTATGATGTATATCTCCAGGAGTCCCCTTAGTGGTTAATGTCATACCCTTGGAAAGGTAAAGAAACCTTGATCTAGTATCTTGTCAGACCACCTCTACACACAATGCTTCACTTTTGAACTGTTCACTAAATGTGTTTAAGTGAATTGGCTATGCTTTAGCATTCCATGAGATTTAGTTAGATGGGTATCCTCAGTCGGACTAACTAACCATGTTCTTCATTGGATTTGTAATTTTAAATTACTACTGCTTGGAATGCTTTTGATGCATGTTTGTGTGGCACATGATATTTTTTTGTAATATTATTATGTGTTTTCTTCTTGTTTGGCATGGGCCTTTCTAGCATAGGTGCCCTATTTTTGGTGGTATTTTTTATCTTAGGGGGAGAATGTTAGGGTAGTATTTTCCTCATTCAGTACATTCCTTGCTTCACCTGTGATTACTTATTTTCATATTCCACACATGCTTCACTGGGTATTTTGTTTTTTAGCATTTGCAGGTGCAAGGTTGCAGCAGACTGATTTTTCTTGGCAAGAGCTTAAGTGTCTTAAATTAAGATGATTTGTCGATTGATGTCAAGTAAAAGTGTTGGTGTCATGTAATGCCCTAATTCACCGTTTTGATGTGTTTGGGTGAGTTTGTGTCAAGTCATGTACTTCAGTTTTTTGTCACAGAATTGCCAAAGGGGGAGATTGTAAAGTTCATGTTTTTGTATTGACATATTCCGGTGTCAAAACAAGTGAGTCTAGGTGTCTAGGTGTGTATCTTGTGTCGTTGTCGTCGAGCATTCGCGAACAAGTGAAGTTGAAGACCGTTGAAGACTCGGGTTGATCATTTCCTTCATAGGATGGTAAGTGACCTAGATACCATACTACCATAGGTGGGATTTGACTTAAAATTATCCTAACATGATGCCTTAGGTGGTAAGTGACCTAGACTAACCATACAGACCCTAAGTGATGAGATAAACAATACAAAACTTGTTTTAAAATCTGAAATTTTAAAAAAAAATCAAGGTTGCTTGTTTTGAGCGTATCTCACAAACCGTAGCTTGGATTTTGTTCCATAATATGTCAAAACGACCACGTCGAAAAGAGCTACAACTTTCATGAAGGGTGTGAGACCCAAAAATAAAGTTTAAAATTTGGGTTGGCACCTCAGGGTCGACCCTGGGTATAGCTCTTTTTGTATGAGCAATTTGGGCAAAGAGTTGGAAAAGCATGGGTCGACCCTGAGGACCATCCGGTCGATCGAAAGGCACCGGATGTTTTGGTCATTTTGCGCTCTAGGGACATTTTGGCCATTTTTACCATTTTAGGCTCGATTTGATCCCAAAAATAGCCGAAATTGAACTGATAAAATCGAGAAAAATATTTAGATAAAATAGGAGGTTTTCATAACTTTTTCAGGGGTATTTTGGTCATTTTGAACTCTAGGGGCATTTTGGTGATTTTTTACCTCAGGGGCGTTTCTGAAAATCGAAGCACAAGGAAAGAGGGTTTTAAAAGTGGGTTTTTGAAAGAGTTTTTTAAAAGTGAGGAAACATAAAAGAGGGGTGCAAAATTACGGTGTTTACAATTGCCTCGCTTTGTCAAAGGCTGTGTGCACGTGAACGACAAAGGCTTATAACGCTTCAATTTTGCACGCGTGTGTGTGGAAAACCCTGTAAAGCTTCAGAAAAGATGAATTCTACTTAGACTACTTGCCATTGAATGGATGACTGAAGGGTGCGCTTATGCCAAGTTGGCACTTATAGAGGGGGGTTATGGTGTATGAAGCTGCCTGCTAATCGATCACACCACCAAATAACGGGATGCATGATGCAAGTAAATGATGATTGTTGCAAAACTGGCTTTACTAAAGGTCGTAACTGATGGTCGATCAGATAACTTTTTCAGTTACTCCTTGAAGAGTGAGTAAGTAATGTAGTAATGTGTGCGAAGTGTACAAGACTGGCTTCACAAGAGGCCGTAACTGATGGTCGATCAGACAACCGTGTAAGTTACTCCTTTAAAAGTGAGCGAGTAATGCCGTGCAGTATGCGAAGAGTGCAAAACCGGCTACACAAGAGGCTGCAACTGATGGTCGATCAGATAACCGTGCCAGTTACTCCTTTAAGAGTGAGCAAGTAATACAATGCAGTGTGGTGATGTGTACAAGACTAGCTGCACAAGAGGCCAAAACTAATGGTTGATCAGACAACCGTGTCAGTTACTCATTTTAGAGTGAACAAGTAATGCAGTGATGTGTGTGAAGTGTATAAGACTGGCTACACAAGAGGCCGCAACTGATGGGCGATCAGACAACCGTGTCAATTACTCCTTTAAGAGTGAGCAAGTATTGTAGTGTTGTGTATGAAGTGTGCAAGACTTGTTTCACAGGAAGCCGCAACTGATGGTCGATCAGACAACCGTGTCAGTTACTCCTTTAAGAGTGAGCAAGTATTGCAGTGCTATGTATGAAGTGTGTGAGACTTGTTTCACAAGAGGCCTCAACTAATGGTCGATCAGACAACCGTGTCAGTTACTCTTTTAAGAGTGAGCAAATAATACAGTGCAGTACGTGAAGAGCACAAGACTGGCTTCACAAAAGGCCGCAATTGATGGTCGATCAGACAACCATGTCAATTAATCCTTTTAGAGTGAGCAAGTATTACAGTGCAGTGTGTGGAGAGTGCAACATGGGCTTCATAAGAGGCTGTAACTAATGGTCGATCAAACAACCGTATCAATTACTCCTTTAAGAGTGAGCAAGTAATACAGTGATTTGTGTAAAGTGTGCAAGACTTGTTTCATAAGAGGCCGCAACTGATGGTCGATCAGACAACCGTGTCAGTTACTCCTTTAAGAGTGAGCAAGTAATGCAGTATTGTGTGGTGAAATGTGAACATCTGGTGAAAGATGCAAATTAGTGAAGGTTGGTTACACAACCAACTTCACGAGAGGCAGCAACTGAAGGTCAATCAGACAACCGTTCAGTTACTCCTTCAAAAAATGGGTAAGATGTAATTAGCGCTAACAACCGCACAGTTGCCCCATCGGGTAAGATGCTATAGTGCAGAAAACCGCGCGGTTGCCCCGCCGGGTAAGATGCTATGGTGTAGACAACCGTGTGGTTGCCCCACCGGGTAAGATGTTATGGTGCAGACAACTGCGCGGTTGCCCCACCGGGTAATATGCTATGGTGCAGACAACCGCGTGGCTGCCCCACCGGGTAAGATGCTATGGTGCTGACAACTGCGTAGTTGCCCCACCGGGTAATATGCAAGCAAGATGAATAAAGTCAGATTTGAAAGGGTCGCACGGCCACTTCTGCACAAGTAAGCAAGCAGATGTATAAGTGGAGATAGCCGCACAGCTAGTCCACGAGCAAGTGTATAAGCAAGCAGATGTATAAGTGGAGATAGTCACATGATTAGTCCACGAGTAAGTGTATAAGCAAGCAGATGTATAAGTGGAGATAGTCGCACGGCTAGTCCATGAACAAGTCTATAAGCTAGCAGATATATAAGTAGAGATAGCTGTATGGCTAGTCCAATAGCAAGTTTGTAAGCAAGCAGAGTGTATGATGAATGGAGACAAGCACGTGGTTGCTCTATTTTACAAGCAAGATGTATGAATGGGAAAAGCCACACGACTAACCCATGAGAAAGCAAAATGTATGGTTAGTGAGGATTGGTTACACAACCGGTTTCACCAGGAATGATTGCAAAGCAAGGAAATGAATGTGATATATATATATAAATGGAGATAGCTACATGGCTGGCTCATGAGCAAGCAAAATGTAAATGCATCAAAGGGGATAGCTACATGGCTTACCCATAAGCAAGAAAATGAATGATGGGGTATGAAGATTGAGAGAGTGGAACACGACCCTGAGCTACCTTTGTCTGCATGTCTATCACTAGGTTGTGAAGGAGATGTGCTCGAACCTGCTTATGTTTTGATGGATCTGTTTGTTTTGCACCAGTGATGAAGATAGATTTTTTACTAAGCCAAGAGACATACTAGGACTCCAAAACTTTTAAAGATGAGCTTTTTTGCAAAATTTTTGTTTTTGAATTTGATTTCGAAAACAGAAATAGGAATGCTCTCTTTGTCTGCTGATTTCTTAAAGGGGTCTACCCTTGCTTGAGATTGTGGACCTTTTATCCCCTAGAAGATAGAATATGGCAATGAGCAATTGTAACCATTTGAGCCAAGGCTAAGAAAGGTACAAACTTAGTTTTGACTTTGTTGCATGCTAGATTAGACCTTGCTTGGAGCTGAGGGCTTCGAGTTGTTATGTTTTCTAAGCGCTTGCAGATGTGATGTTGCTGGGGTTGAGGCTGACTTTCGCCAAGATCTTGCTACCAACACAGTTCAACTTTTTTCCCTTTTTTGCCCTTGGAATGACTAAGTCTAGGGGTCGCATAATTTTTGCTCAATGAGGCCGTTTCCGGTTTTCACTCATGCCTGCGTAGTTGAATAATTTTGTTCCATTTTTTACCCCTGATAATGATATTAAGGCTGGGCTCGCATTATTTTTGCGCCTCAATGCCATTTCTGGTTTTCACTAGGCTTGCGATTTTCTGATAATTTGATCTGTCTTCTCCCGTCATTGCCTTGCGGATGAGATGTATAGCCTTTGATATTTGTCAACCAGTCTACCAGTACTCTTAGTCTTTGAGGGATCTAGGAGGGCTTGGGATAGGACGAAACATAGGCTAGGGGGTCAAAGATTTGGGACACCCTGTTTGCTTTGGAGCTTTCTTGAGTGCTTCTTTTGGGACAAACTGGGAGGTCTTCGTCCTCCATACGGCCGAGTTGTAAAATATCGCTAGAAAATCCATTTCCAACCATATGGGCCTTCAAAAGATGGACTGAGCTTGCTCCTACTTTGTGATGAATTACTAATGCTTTCATGACGACCAGTCAGTCTTCTTTGTTGGTTTTGCTTGAAGGATGGTACTGCCCTTTGTCCTATGTATTGGCAAGGGTGATGTTGCCCCGGTGTGTAGTGGATTCTCTATAATGCTCAACTGTATGAATGATTCTTAACTTCGAATTCTGACAGTGGCCTGATGTACTGTGCAGGACCTTCTTGATGAGTTAGCTCATTTTCTCTCTGCCCCCAGCATAGCAAGGTTCTAATTTTTGTAATCTTAGGGTCATTGCTGAGTTTTGTCTCTTTCTCGCTTGGCTGTGTGGGTCAAGGGTTTCTTTTGGAAATTCCTCTTCTGGCTCATTGATATAGCTTCCTTGGGAACTCTGGAATTTTAATCACAGTTTGAATGATCCCTTTGTAAGCCAGCAGATTAATTAAGCATGATAGGAGAAAACTATTTTTTTAAGTGGCCTTAGGTCACTAGAGCTCTTGGGAAACGCTAGATCACCATCATCATGGGCCTATTCTTGCAAGTTTGAGAAAGCTAAAGTTTTGAAAAAAGTATTGGTTTTGTAAAAAATGATTGTACAAGACTTGACTAAAAATTTTTTTTTTCAAAAAGTATTGGTTTCGTAAAAAATGATTGTACAAGACTTGACTATTTTTATTTTATTTTTTTTGAAAAAGTGTTGGTTTTGTAAAAAAGGATTGTACAAGACTTAACTGAAAAATGTTTTGAAATGTATTTTTTTTTTTGACAAAGTTAAAATGACAGTTTTAAAATCCTAGGCTAGACTGACTAGACTTGGCTTAGTCTCGATCGATCTTGCTTTAGCATGATGGCTCTCGACCTTCTTCCTTTGGCAGGCTCTGGAAATGCTTCAATTGACTGTTTTGTTTTTTTTTCGAGCACTCGCTCAAGGTTTGCTATGAATTGAGATGATAATAAAATGTATGTACAGGAGGGTTGCATGACTGTCGCTATTTGGACAAGATGCTAGATGAATGATGCCAAGTTGGATGTAGTCATGACGCAGACATATGATCTTATAAAAGGCATTTGACATGGGACGTTGCCCCTTGTCTGGCCATGATTATGAATATGTACAAAGAATGATGGATGTCTAATGCACAAAATTTGAATTGTTAGCATGCTGAATGGTGTTGATACACACAAATGAAATGAATGAATTGAATTGAGTCAAATGAACTGAGCAAGTATACTCAGAAAAGGGATGAGTCAGCTTAACGTGTGATCCAATGAGGTGAGTGGACAGAGGTCCATTTCACTTATCTGGGTTGTTGGGAGCCAGAGCCCATTCGATCAAGATCAAAATGAATCAATGGATTCTCCATATGATACGCTTTAGAGTTAAACCTCACATGATTGAGCTAGCTAAAGAATGGATTAGGGTTAGACCTATCTAGTAATGAAGGTTCACGAAAGCTCCGAAAATGGTTTAGGTATTGAGATACGGTTGTCCCTATACCTGAACAAATGATGCAAGAGCGGCTTAAACCAGTAACAGATAGGGATAAGGTAGTCCCTCTTGACGGGTGTTCTTTGTTTATGCCCAAACATAGATCTATAGTCTATATGCTTATGTTGGTGTATGCAAGGTTTTTGTCTAAAAGGTTGATGAGCATTGGACCGTATATGCGACTCCCCGGTATAAAATATACCTGAAAATGGAGGATTGGTGCAAGCGGGAAAGACTAGTCGTGTTTACCGGAGATAACCATCCCTCGGTCTATAACCAGTACTTTCCACAAATCTTTGGGCTCCAGCATCAAGGATAACCATCCCTCGATTGTAAGCTTACCGGATCCAAACTAAATAGGTGAAGGGTCCTTATGTATGCAACGAATATGAATGTATATGCATCAACCAAAATCAAGCAATGAATAAAAGAAATGGAATCCTAGGCATGTTGCTAAGTTGACAAACAAATGTCCGAGATTCAATGAATGATAGTAAAGTAAGAATATGTACAAAATTAGCAGCATATGGATGAAAGTAAAAGTTTCTGATGTGGTTTCCCTTGTTCAGTTCAGACTTAGGTTTTGTCTTGAATACTGGTCTACGAAACAAGAGTCCCCAATAGAGTCGCTAAGTTGTAGACTCAGGATTTTAACCCCACTCCCGATCAGGATTGAACCTGAGGAGGAATAGTACTAAAAATGTAGAAAAGAGAGAGTCGCCACCTCTTTAGATTGTTAGGAAAAATAGGGTCCTTAAAAGGTTGGATAAGGCTTTGGTCTGGAAATAGAGTTCAAGGTAAGGATTCATTTGAGTTAGAGGAAGGTGTTAGGCAACCCTATACTCTCATCCGGAGATAGTTACCTACTCCCTAAGTCTGAATTAAAGTGGGGGAAACTATAAGAGAAGCTTGTATTTCATATATATACTGACATATGTTATATGAACAGTAATGTACAAGTTAAAATAATCAGGGACAAGACAGGGGTTTTATCCTAGGTGAGCTGAACCCGATCAAGGTTGCCTACATATCCATTGTTAGTGGAATCAAGCCACAGGTAGTTCTAGAGGGTGGTTGATGGTTTGATTTGTTGAGTATTTGGATTGTGGGAGTTTGATAGGCTGAGATTTGTCTTTTGGATGTTAGGGTGTTTTTGAATGGTTTGGGCTCCTATTTAGGAGCACTTGGGCCTTTTATGCTCTTGTTGGGGAGCATTTGGACAGTTTTAGCTCATGTCAAGGAGCATTGGGTTGGATTAGGGTTTGAACTAAAGGTTCAACTAGGTGGGTAGGGTTTGAACCAATGTTTTAATCGAGGTTCAGACAGAGGTTCGGCTATGGTAGGCTATGTTTGAACCGAAGTTCGGGCAGAGGTTCGACAGTGTAGGCTATGTTTGAACCGAATTTTGGGCAAGGGTTCGACAGGGTAGGCTAAGTTTGAGTAAAACCGGGAAGGGGTTCGACAGGGTAGGATAAGTTTGAGTAAAAGTCGGGTAGGGATTCGACAAGGTAGGATAAGTTTGAGTAAAAATCGGGCAGGGGTTCGATTGGGCAAGTAGTCTAAGTATTTTAAAAATAATAAAATAATTAAGACTAATAAAATACTAAGCAAACGTCAGAGTTTGACGATATTTTACCTTCCGGGAAACCCAAAATGGTCTTTGAAATAAGTGCTCCAGAGAATGATTCTTCGAAATCAAATTCTCGGGATTGCCAATGCTAAAGAGGAATTTTTTGAAAGAGGAGAGAGAAGAGAGCAAGTGGAATGGAAATGAGGGAAAACTGAAGAAGAGGTGAAGGGTATTTTATAGGTTTCGAAAAAGGATATTCTAGGGAATATTCTAAGGAATATTCCTTAGGATATTTCTAAAGGAATATTCATTAGGATATTCTAAGAAATATCCTAAGGAATATTCTTAGAATATTCCAAGGAATAATTTTTTAAATTTTTTAAATTTTTTTATTATTTTTATTTTTTGGCGGCGCGCGTCGCTTTCTAGTTGACCGAAAACCCAATTTCTCGTTTTAAGTCTAATTTGAGCTCAGAAACAGCCAAAATTGAACTAATAAAATCCAAAAAAATATCTTAGATAAAATATCACTTTTTCAAAACTTAACAAGGGTGTTTTGGTCATTTTGCGCTCCAAGGACATTTTGGTCATTTTTACCATTTTAGGCTCGATTTGATCCCAAAAATAGCCGAAATTGAACTGATAAAATCCAAAAAAATATTTAGATAAAATAGGAGTTTTTCAGAACTTTTCAGGGGTATTTTGGTCATTTTGAACTCTAGGGGCAATTTGGTCATTTTTTATCTCAAGGGTGTTTCTGAAAATCGAAGCACAGGGAAAGAGGGTTTTAAAGCGGGTTTTTGAAAGGGTTTTTTACAAGTGAGGAAAGATAAAAGAATGGAGAAAAATTGGGGTGTTTACAGCCATCTTTTTAAAGAAAGTGACACCATGTCTAAAAGGAAGAAGTGTTGTCTTACAATCACTCATACTGTACCTAGATAAAATCTTGTCTATGTACAAAGTTCAGCTTAATCCCAACATTTGGCATTTCCTATCTCTTAGAATCTTTACTCCGAGAATATAGGATGCCTCCCCCAAGTCTTTCATTGAGAAATGCTGAGAAATTCATATCTTGACTGATGACAACATCCGTACATCATTCCCAATGAGTAGGATGTCATTTACATAAAGAATTAGGTATACTACCGCTCTCCCACTATCCTTCTTGTAAATACAAGATTCTTCCAAATTCTTAGATCGAAAGATCAAATCTTTGGTTCCCACTTCTAGAAGCTTGTTTCAAACCATATATCGTGTCACGACCCAAAATACCCCATAGGAGTTAGGGTTACTTTATCTCGAACCACCGTATCATACCCTCCGGTATGACACATAAGGCACATACACTTACCATCCTGTCAAAGTACACAAGTTGTAAAACATAGCGGAAACGATTTATAATAATATACTCCTATAATTCAGTCCAAGTCTGGACCAACAGAACATATCCAAAAATATGGAGTGGACAAGTCCCACTCTCAACATACACAAAATATCAGTATGATCACCCTCCCTCTCTCAACATAAATCAAAATCGAGCCACTTATCCAGCGATCCATCATCCTGGTAGTGGTCCATAGAGGGCTCTGGATCATAGTATTATTCCTCTATCTAAGGCTCCGTGCCACAGACGTCAAATGGAACACGTGCACCTGCCAAAGTCAATAGTCAGCTGAGCATGGAATACTCAGTGATATACAAACTACAAACTAACAATGAATAATATCATAAACATGGATAAGCTTAGAGAATAACATTCATGAAAGTAGTTATCAAAACCTTTTCTTAACAGTATTCGCGTGAAAACTAAACCACGTAAATCTTGTCATGTGATAATCATGTTCTTGGGACTTCTTGTGAATTCTTGCGAAAGTTGGAATTCCTTCTGAGTATGCGAGGATCTGAGTATGCATGATTAGTTGTGAACTTGCGAGCTTGTGAACTTGTGAACTTGTGAGCTTATGAGACATGACTACTTGTGAGTCCATGTATAGTGGGATTCCTTATGAGCTTTGAAATGATCTTAGAACTTGTTACTTACCAATCCATAGTTTGGCCTTATCACTTGTGTACTTGTGAATATCATGATGATCTTAGAAAACTTGTAAACATGGCATCATATTCATGGAATTTCAATACTAGTGATAGCTTACATCTTATATCCAAATCATCATCCAATCAATTCAAGAACACACCGTAAGACATAGTTTTTCTTAAAATAATAGCACAAGGTAGGTAGTAGAGTGTATCTACCTTCAAAATGAAGTTTTTACACTTCTGTAGACTGAATCAAGCTTGAGGAAAGCTTAGTTGAAGCTTTGAGAAAGCTGGAAAATTTGAAATCCTGTTTCCAAGGACACTAACAAAATTTTTTCTTGGAAACTTCAAAGCTTAAGAATCACTTTGGGAATGAAATCCAAACTTTAAAACACCAAGGAAGCAAGAAAGACTCTTCCTTTGGTGGAAAACATGAACTCGAGAACACCCAAGAACTACCTTAGCTTCCTTCTTCTTCTCTTCCAATCTTCAAAAAAATCCAAGCTTAGGGTTTGTAAACCCTAAGACACAAATTTACGGTCTTATTTATAGCCTAAAGGTTGGCAAAATATCCCAAAATATCTCCCAAGGTCAGTGGAAAAGTTCTGGACATTTTTACCATCATCTGGATTGAATTCATTGATGAAATTCGGCCCCCGAGTCACTTCGTCGATGAATTTGAGTCCCCTTCAGCAATTCATTGCCGAAATTGCATGGCAGGGCCCCTGGTTTTTCTACTTTGGTATTTCGAGCATAAATTTTGACTTGTTTATGCGATTTAACTTGCGTTGGATTCTTCTTTCAAAGGGATACAACTTTCATGTTTTATAAAATTTCTAATTCTTCTGTCTTCATAGACCAAATTTCCCTTAAAGCTGACTGGTCTGAAAATGGAATTCAGCAGCCCAGATTTTTAGCAGACTCGTTTCTGGAAATCTGACGTTTGACCCATCCTCGACTCAAATCTGAAAATGTGATAAACATGAACCTCAAAAAGGGTTTCGACATCTTTCCAAATATTCAATAATCACTCAATTCCGATCAGCGGTAAGAAATCTAGAGCTCGTCAAAGTTGAGGGTATGTTTATGCATTCCTTTCTCTTTCAAACTTATAACTTTCACAACTTATGCTTTAACTCTCACAACATTAATTGAAATCCCTTAAGACTTTAAAACATTCATAATTCCATCAACATTCATTTGAAACCAAAATCCTCTTTCAGGGGTTGAAGCCATTTCATTTAAGGGGACTTCAGAAGAGAGACATTGCTCGCTTTGCGGCTCTCAATCTCGAGAATGTAGAAGTACGAGACTCCACATCCATTCCGGTCGTGTGTGAGTACATGGATTTTTTTCGGAGACCTTACTGGGATTGCCTCCTGATCAGGGAATTGAGTTTGCGATCGAACTTGCTCCAGGCACGGCTCCGATTTCTAGGGCTTTGTATAGGATGGCCCCTATTGAGCTTAAGGAGTTAAAGGACCAGTTGGTAGAATTGCAAGGCCTTGGTTTTATTTAGCCAAGTGTCTCACCTTGGGGAGCTCCGGTACTCTTTGTGAAGAAGAAAGATGGGTTGATGCGGATGTGCATTGACTATAGGCAGTTAAACAAGGTCACTATCAAAAATCGTTATCCATTGCCTCGGATAGACGACTTGTTTGACCAGTTGAAGGGTGTGAAGTTTTTCTCAAAGATTGACCTTCGATCTGGCTATCATTAGTTGAAGATCAAGAAGGAAGACATTCCAAAAACGGCATTCAGAACTCGATACGGCCATTACGAGTTTTTGGTCATGTCTTTTGGTCTGACTAACGCGCCGGCAGCGTTTATGGATCTGATGAACCGGGTGTTCAGATCGTCTCTCGATCAATGTGTGATTGTATTTGTAGATGATATCCTTGTGTACTCACAATCACAGGATGATCACTCGAGAGATCTCCTCCTTGTTTTGCAGACTCTTCGAGAGTATCTTAGTTGAGCAAGTGCAAGTTCTGGCTGAATAAGGTATCTTTTTTTGGCCATGTGGTGTTAGCCGAGGGTATCTTAGTTGATCTTGCAAAGATTTAAGCAGTGATGAATTCGGAAAGGCCAAAGAGTGTTACCGAGATTCGCAGTTTTCTCAGCTTGGCAGGATACTATACGAGGTTCGTGAAGGGCTTTTAAACCTTAGCCGCTCCGCTTACCTATCTCACGCAAAAGAACACTAAGTTCACTTGGAGTGGCAAGTGTGAGGCAAGTTTCCTAGAGTTGAAGAGGAAGCTCACTACTGCACCTGTTCTCAAAGTTCCTTCTGGAAGCCGTGGTTTCGAAGTCTATAGTGACGCTTCACTTGTTGGACTTGGATGTGTCCTTATCCAGCATAAGCAGTGGTTGCCTATGCTTCCCATCAGTTGAAGGAGTATGAGCAAAACTACCCCAGGCACGACTTAGAGCTTGCAGCAATTGTATTTGCGCTGAAGATTTGGCGTCACTACCTCTATGAGTAAGAGTTCGTTGTGTTCATGGATCACAAGAGCTTGATGTATCTCTTCTTGCAGAAAGAACTGAATATGAGGCAGCGTCGATAGATGGAGTTCATGAAGGACTACAATTTTTCTATTCAGTACCATCCGGGTAAGGCTAACGTGGTAGCCGATGCTCTTAGTATGAAGCCTTATGGGGTTATGGCTCACTTGAGGGTACAAGAGTGAAAGTTATTGAAAGATATATATAATCTAGACACTACTCTCAGGCATGTTACCTACGGGCCGGTGGTGTCAAGCATCTCGGTTAGGCCGCATATCTTGAACCAGTTTAAGGAGTTGGAGAATTCGAATGTTGAGTTGTTTGCTTACCAAGACAAGTCGATAAGTAATGGCAGTCAGGAGTTTGCTTTGAATGGTGATGGCGCTATTACATTCAAAGGTAGGTTGTGTGTTCCCGTCGACATAGTGTTGAGGGGTGAGATCTTGGACGAGGCTCACCGATCCAAGTACCCGGTACATCCGACAGGTACCAAGATGTACCAGAATCTCAAGAGGCACTACTGGTGGCGAAACATGAAGAGGGAAGTCACCGAGTATGTTTCTAGATGTTTGGTGTGCCAGTAGGTGAAGGCCGAGCATCAGAGGCCGACAGGTCTTTTACAGTCCATTCCTATTCCGGAGTGAAAATGGGAGAATATCTCGATGGATTTCATCGTGGGTTTACCGTAGATGGTGAAGGGCTCCGATGCTATTTGAGTATGTACATTTTCTTCCGTATCGGACTACTTTCAGTTCGAATCAATTGGTAGCCTTGTATTTCAAGATGGTGGTTCGTCAGCACAGTGTGCCAGTTCCCATTGTGTCTGATCGAGATCCTAGGTTTACTTCTAGGTTCTAGAAAACTTTCCACAGTGCTATGGGTTCTCGTTTAGATTTCAGTACCTCCTTCCATCCTCAAACCGATAGGAGGACTGAACGAGTAAATCAGGTTGTAAAGGATATGCTACGAGCTTGCATGTTGGACTTTCAGGGCAGTTGGAAGGAATACTTGTTGTTGGTTGAGTTTGCCTACAACAACAGTTACCAGGCAAACATTCAAATGGCGCCTTTTGAAGCTCTGTATGGTTGCAGTTGTAGATCTCCTCTATACTAGGACGAAGTTGGTGAGAGGAAGGTACTTGGTCCTGAATTGATCGAGCGGACCACAGAAAGGGTCAAAGTCATCAGGGAGCGATTGAAAACTGCTCAGGATAGGTAGAAGAGCTATGCGGACACTCGCCGTAGAGATTTGGAATTCCAAGTTGGGGATCGGGTCTTTGTGAAGATTTCGCCAAGTCGGGGAATCATGAGGTTCGGAAAGAGAGGGAAACTCAACCCTAGATACGTGGGGCCATTCGAGATCATCACTAGGGTTGGTGAGGTTACTTGTGGGGTAGCACTGCCACCCCAAATGACAGTGGTCCATAATGTATTTCACGTTTCTATGCTTAGGAAATACATTGCGGATCCATCTCACGTCATTGCTCTTGATCCCGCGGAGATTTGAGAGGATCTCACTTTGGTTGAGCAACCAGTTCGGATCTTGGATCGTCGAGATCAAGTCTAACACACTAAGACTATCCCGCTTGTCCTTGTGAAGTGGTAACATCATTCCAAGGAAGAGGCTACATGGGAGTGCGAGTCCAAAGTGAAAGAAATGTACCCTCACTTGTTTGTATAGTTCCTTGTGGGATTTTGTATATATTTTTTTCTTGTTATGCTTTGTGGGTCGTTCTAATTTCGAGGACGAAATTCTTGTAAGGGGAGGAGGATGTAGAACCCAAATCTTTATTTCACTAAGGGGTGAATAGTATGTGAAAAGTGCTCAAGTAAAGTCTTGTGCACTTGGAGCTTTATACTAATATACATGTTTAGATATATGGTGTACATGTTTTAATAGGTCTACATATCCTTAAAGAGTATGTCTTAAGCATAAAAAAGTGTTAGAATTGGACTAGAGAAGATTCAAGCAGTGGAAACAAGGTTTTTCAGCAAAACAGGGGATCACCGATCGCTCGGTGCTAACCTCCGATCGACCGGTCTTCTACCAATCGCTCGGTAGCTATCAACTGGTTAACTAATTTGTATGGGGAAAAATTCCAGAGAGGACGTTTTCAACCGATCTCTCGGTTGAAACCACCGATCGACCGGTAAGCCACCGATCGCTCGGTCAGTACCACTGATCGATCGGTTATACGCAGATTTTCTTCATTAAGGGTGTTTAAGACTTTAGCCACTACCCCTTGGCCTATATAAGGGTTTGTTCGTGCCTTAGGTTTTCAGAAACCCTTAGTGCATAATTTTGAGTGATTTTGAGAGGAAGAAGAAGGAGAGAAGTTAGGTGTTGCTCAAGCTTGAAGTAGAGATCATTCTTTCTTCCGTTGGTATTTCTAAGCCAAGAACTCAAGGTTTTCAAGTGTTCCAAGCTTTTGGAATCACAATCATTGATTTCATCAAGGTAGATACATTCTACTACCAATCTAGTGATACTACTAGTTACCTTGTGATGTTCTTTTTATTCTATACTATATATATCTCTTGATTTATTGTTGGTGTGAAAGATTGTTTTTATACTTGGATATAAGTTATCACTATGATGCACTCTAAGTGTTTGGTGTAATACCTCTAAGGGTTTTTGGGTGTTTAGTACTCTCATATGCTCATATGTTCGCATGTCTCGCATGAACCGATGTTTTCTAAGGATTTCTCAAAGTTACAAAAAGGGTTTCGGAATAAATGACTTATATGAATCATTCTAAGCAACTCTATGATATCTGTAAGATCGGTTCACAAGCTCTAAGGATCATGATACATTCACAAGAACTCTATGATAATGTCTAAGATCGTCTCACAAGCTCGAAGGATCATAAATGAAATTGCTCTAAGATCTCTATGTTTTGCTCTATGGATATGTTCTACAGTATTGCTCTATGTCTCTACGGATCATAAATAACTCTAAGAAACTCTATGAACTCTATGAACTCATAAGAACGCACAAGGCTATGATTATCACTTGACTCACACGGTGTTGGTTTTGGTTTTGGTTTTCGGATCTCATCTCACATGCTATTTCACGGTTTTCATGCTTTGATATGTTTTAAGGATTTCATTCTCCATGATTCGTATGCTCTATGCTAGTATTGATTTATTGTTAGTAGTATGAATACACTGAGTATTCCATGCTCAGCCGATATTTGTTATCATCGGCAGGTGCTCGGGGTCCCTTCGATCTATGAGGTACGAAGACCTGAGTAGAGGAGGAGTACTTTGACTCGGAGCCTTCCATGGACCACTACTAGGACGATGGTTCGTTAGATAGGTGTCGTGACTTTGACTTCTATTGATCGACTTAGAAAGATACATGATATTTTGTTAAGTGAGAGTGGGACTTGTCCTCTCCTCATTTTGGTTACATACACGTGTATTTTTGTTGGTTCACACTTGGAGCAAGTAATAGGAGTGTTTACTTTGCTTCTGCTATGTTTAGTATATTTGGCTTCCGCTATGCATTATTTATTGTTTCCGCAGTGTATATCTATATACTCTAATAGGTCTCTATGTGTGCCTTATGTATCATATGGATGTATGATATGGCAGTCACGAGTCAAAATATCTCTAACTCTTAGGGGGTGTTTTGGGTCGTGACAACAAGTCTAGCTTTATAGGTCTCCACGTTATCATCGGCACCCTTCTTCCTTTTATAAATCCATTTGCATCCAATTGGCCTTATACCATCTAGTAGATCTACTAAAGTCCAGACGTCATTGTCATACATGGAATCTATTTTAGCATTCATGGCTTTATTCCACTGAGATGCATCTACATCTAATGTAGCTTCCTGATAATTATTAGAATCTGTATCCTCATCATCAGGGGTAACTAGATAAACCTCATTATTGTAATACTGAAGTCTATCTGGTGGTCTAGAAACCCTTTCAGACTTTCTCAGTGGAATAGAATTAGGAGAATTATTAATAGAAGGATTAGGTTCAGTTTGGACATTGGCTGGGTTGTCTTTTATCTCATGAAATTCAACCTTCTTAAGGAGATCCATCTCTTCCTCCAAGAAAGTGGCATGATGCCTAACAACTATTGTTTGGTCTGCCTTGGAGTAGAAATAGAAACCCTTTGTTTCTTTTGGATATCCTACAAAATTTCATTTCTCTGTCTTAGATTCTAACTTAGTGGGTTCGAGTTTGCGAACATGCGCCGGACAACCCCATACCCCTAGATGTTGTAAACTAGGTTTTCGCCTAGTCCACGATTCATAGGGTGTAATCGGAATAGACTTAGATGGAACCCGATTCAGAATATAAATGACAGTTTGTATAGCATATCCTCAAAAATATGAAGGAACATCGGCATGGCTCATCATAGAGCGAACCATATCTAATAAGGTCCGATTTCTTCTTTCAGAAACTCTATTTTGTTGAGGAGAGGCAGGACTTGTCCATTGCGAGATAATCTCATTATCCCATAAGTAATCAATAAACTCGTTGGTGAGGTATTCACTACCTTGATCTAATCGAAGTGTCTTTATGGATTTGTCTGTTTGATTTTCAACTTCTAATCTAAATTCTTTAAACTTTTCAAAGGTGCTAGATTTGTGTTGTATCAAATAGACATATATATCCATATCTGGAATAGTCACCGGCAAATGTGACAAAATACCGGTATTGACCTCGTGCAACAATGTTAAATGAACCACATACATCAGTATGTATTAGCCTTAACTTTTCTTCGGCTCTGACTACCTTTTTAGGGTAAGGCTTCTTGGTTATCTTTTTTTCGAGACAAGACTCACATGTAAGGAATGGTTCTACCTTGAGGAAATCAAGGGGACCATCTATTACTAACCTCTTGATCCTATCAAGATTAATGTGACCAAGTATCTTATGCCAAAGATAACTAGACTCAATGCAATGTCTCTTCATTCCAGACATTCTAGATGATGAGACATTATCACTTTGCAGACATTCATTATTTACCAATGGAAATATTGAATAAAGACCATTAATGAGATTACCAGTTATCAAGACCATTCCATCTTTCTTAATTTTAACAATTGAATTAAAAATGATAGAGAATCCATAAAATAAGAGTCTAGATACTGAAATCAAATTACGATGTGCAGAAGGCACATAAAAGCAGTCTTCTAAAATTAATTATTTCTATTAGGTAAATAAACAGTAAACAAGCCGATTGACTTCATTGTAACATTTGCATCGGAGCGAACTTTAAGCTTCTGCTCCTGTTTGGTCAGCTTTCTGGTTTCCTTGAACCCCTGCAAACAATTGCAAACATGTACAGTGGATGTCGCGACCCAAAATACTCCCTAGGAGTTAGGGATACTCGGCTCGGACCGCTGTATCATATCATCCTGTATGACACATAAGGCACATATACTTACCATCCTATCAGAGTATACAAGTTGTAAAACATAGCCAAAGCGATCCATAATAAAATACTCCTATAATTCAGTCCAAGTCTGGACCAACAGAACATATACAAAATAAGGAGTGGACAAGTCCCACTCTCAACATACGCAAAATCACAAAATATCAGTAGCATCTCTCTCATCCTCTCAATAGAAATCAAAGTCAAGCCACTTATCCAGTGATCCGTCATCCTGGTAGTGGTTCATAGAGGGCTCCAAATCGTAGTATTCTTCCTCTATCCAAGGCTCTGTACCACAAACGTCAAATGGAATACATGCACTTGCCGAAGTCAATAGTCGGCTGAGCATGGAATACTCAGTGATATACAAACTACTAACTAACAAAGAATAATATCATGAACATGCATAAGCTTAGAGAATAACATTCGTGAAATATTTACCAAATCCTTTTCTTAACAGTATTCGTGTGAAATCAAAACCGGTAAATCTTGTATGAGGATACTCATATTCTTGTGAGTTCTTGTGAATTCTTGCGAAAGTTGGGATTCCTTGTGAGCATGCGAGGATCTGAGTATGCATGATTTCTTGTGAACTTGCGAGCTTGTGAACTTGTAAGCTTGTGAGACATGATTACTTGTGAGTCCATGTATAGTGGGATTCCTTTTGAGCTTTGAAACGATCTTTAGAACTTGTCACTTACCAACCCATAGCTTGACCTTATCACTTGTGAGCTTGTGAGAATTCTTTTAATCAAAACCTTGCTTATGATCTTTTGGAAAAAACCCTTTTCTTGTGAGAAAACATCGGATCATGTGAGACTTGTAAACATCATGCTATGAACATAAGGTGCATATAGTACTTGTGAATATCATGGTGATCTTAGAAAACTTGTAAACATGGTATCATATTCATAGAATTTCAATACTAGTGATAGCTTACATCTTATATCCAAATCATCATCCAATCCATTCAAGAACAACCTTAAACATAGTGACTTGCTTTAAAAATAATAGCACAAGGTAGGTAGTAGAGTATATCTACCTTTCTAGATCAACCCTTTGATCTAAAACGCTTTAGAATAGCTGAGAAGCTCGGAGAAACACCTTTGTAGTCGAGAAATCGACTCAAGAACACCCAACAATCAAATACCCTTAAGCTCTTCCTTCTTCCTCTTTCTTTTCTTCAAATTTCTCCCAAAAACTTGCTCTAAGGGTTGTGGTAACTGTAGCCCACGAAATTGGGCTATTTATAGCCAAAAGGATTGAGTTAAAGACTCAAACACCCTTGAAAATATCTCAGGAGGTCGGCTACAGGCAAAATCAGCTTGATCGGTCGACCGGTAGAGATGATCGGTCGACCGGTCAAAAATACCTCTCTGTCCAAAATCCCCATACAATTTTTCGAGCATTCGATCAACTGATAAGGGCATTCGGTCGACCGGTAAGGTTCGGTCAACCGGTAGCAAATTCGGTCAACCGGATTTGCATATTTTTCTCCTATTTTTGGCCTGTGCTTTGTTCTTTTTCCCTTTCCTTCTTCTACACTTATACTTATTTTACTTTAAAATATTTTTCATTAACTTCAAGTTTTAAATTAAAATAAGGAAGTATCCCCCATTTGAATCCAATAAAAATACTTAGAAATTCCTCATAATTTAAAATCTGAATTTCCAGTTTTAGGCAAAATCTGATAAATCTGGTTCGTCGTAACTTTTCCCATTGTTCGAAAACCATTCTAACCATATGCATAAAATCTCATAAAATCAACTAAGTATAGTTAACCTATAAACAACCATTACCAGGACTTTTTATCTCAAAATTCAGAAATTTACCTTTCATGGTTACTATTCACCGCACTATTCATAGCACTATTCACAGGCTATGAAAATGAGATCCGGGGTTCTACAGTGGATCCAGAATCCAGGCACCATGAGTTAGGAGGTCCATCTAGAAAGTTAGACTCAACAGTAATAAGTACATCAAAGCATCTCATACCTTGAGTACTTCCGCCACCCTTCTTAAGAGTTGCGAGGTAAGTCCTGCAATTCCTCTTCTAGTGACCTATTTTACCACAGTGGAAACACTTTCCATTGCCATTGTTTTTCTTGCCAGGTTTTCCTGAAGAACCTTTGGTAACTCTTGCCTTACCCTTATTGTCTTTAAACTTACCTTTACCCTTATTCTTCTTTCTAAACTTTTTAGATCGATTAGAGGTATCAGGTTTATCGACAGTCAAAATTTCACAATTTGTTGACTTTTTGATCAAATCTTCTGCAGACACAAGTGAGTTCATAAGCTCACTTAGTGACATTTCACTCTTCTTCATGTTGTAATTTAACACGAATGAATTGAAGGACGAAAGGAGTGACTACAGAACAGTGTCAACCTAAGTGATAGCATCCATCTCTCCACCAAGAATTTCCAGTTCATTCAATAAGCCCATCATCTTTATGATGTGCTCCCTGATTGGAGTTCCCTCAGCCATCTTCGTGTTAATAAGGGATTTCAATTTTACTTGTTGAGCTGACCTATTTTGCTCATCAAACATCTCATGTAGGTTTTGCAAAATGTCAAAAGCCTTATCCATGTGTTCATGCTGGCTTTGCAAAATGTTAGACATCGAAGCTAGTATGTAACACTTGGTCATCTGATTGGACCTCTCCCATTGCTCTAACTCAGCCTTTTGGACTGGTGAAGCATCTGTAGGAATTTCGGGTTTAGGTGTCTTAAGACATAGGTCAAGGTTATCACCAGCAAATACTATTCTAATTTTTCTTTTCCAGTCTACATAGTTAGTTCCTACTAACTTTTCAACATGAAGAATTTCAGTCGATGGGTGTAGGCCTGTCATGACCTAATCAAATGACAAAAAAGATAGTATTAGGGATTTATTGTATTCATTAATACCAATTAAATTATGGATCTGTTTCTAATGGTATTGTAGAATCCCGAACTTTTCTATATTTAATGAATAGCACTTTCGTGCCTAATTGGTCTTTCTCGTAGTCAAATTAATAAATAAGGGAGAAATCGAAAATTCCAAAATGTCAGAAATGTTCATTTTCAAAAGACGAACCCAACGCAAGTTGAATCGTTGAAATCGGTCGAGCGAGTCAAAAGATATGGCCAAAACAGTCCAGACATGCAGAGCACCGATCGCTCGGTCCAATCAGCGATCGATCGGTCCAAAACCGATCGATCGGTAGCTATCGCACGGTCAAAACTTTTGTATGGGAAAATTTTCCAGAGAGTAGTTTTTTGACCGATCGCTCGGTCAGAGTACCGATCGCTCGGTAGGCAACCGATCGATCGGTCATAACCACCGATCGCTCGGTCCCCGTGTTTTGCAGAAATTTTTGTAAGGGCACTTTCGTCTTTTGGGCGTTAAACCCTTACCCATAAAGGCTTGCTCGACCACTTGAACCCTTATTCACTACACTTAGAACATTTAGAGAGAAAGGGAGGAGAAGAAGAGGGTTTTCACCTAGGGTTTCCATTGGAGGGGGAAATCAAAGGGTTTGACAACCCTAGATCATCCCCAAACTTGGATTGCTTCAAGTTCAAGGCTCAAGTTCGTGGGGGATCTCGTTCTCAAGCTAGGTCAGCATTCTCCAAGGTATTTCAAGAGGGTTTTTTTCCCCAAACCAAGTCTCCCTCAAGGAAAGTTTCCTCCTTTCAAGTTGGAGCTCAAATCAAGGTTCCTACCAAGATCAAGCCTTGATCTAAGGTTAGTACACCCTACTAAATTTCCCTAGCAATAACCTAGGTTTTCTATTGTAAATGGTGATTCTTTATATTATGCTTTCCTTCCCTATGCTTTGTATTAACTCAACAAATATAAACAAGATAAGGGAAATGGAATGGATGTGTGGATGGGAGATTGGATGTGGCGATTGGATGCCGAATGTGTGATGTATGATATGTGTGGGTTGTGAGTTGGAAATGGAGGATGGGCATTGTACAAATAACAAAATTACCCTTGTATTATTGGATGGAAAATATGCACTAAAAATAAGAAGATGAACTATGGAGGAACATTGCATGTGATGTGTTTGACAAAATGCCTAAACTATGAAATAATGATTTGAAGGAAGAAAAAGGGAAATAGGCCTTATACATGTATTCTCATGAATGATGAATGGATTTAAATACCATGTTGATTACTCAAATTCTCATATGCATATATTGTGAATTGAATGGTGTTGTCATACCTCTCTTATTATCCTTATTCCATGATTGTCACGATGGACACGTACACGAGCACGCATGATATCATGAACCGAGATTTCAAAAGCATATGCATATAATAACCAACAAGAAAATATTACATGACAAGGAGGTTGGTAACCCAGGGACATTCGGGTACTAGCCTCTGGCTCACAAGAAAACCCCTAAAACACATATTGTCAAGGAGGTTGGTAGCCTAGGGACATTCGGGTACTAGCCTCTAGCTCACAAGAAAACTAAACAAGTAATAAAAATCACATATTGTCAAGGAGGTTGGTAGCCCAGGGACATTCGGGTACAAGCCTCTAGCTCACAAGAAAACCATACATATCAAGGAGGTTGGCAGCCCAGGGAGATTCGGGTGCTAGCCTCTGGCTCACAAGTTACAAGATGCAAGGTTACAAGATGATGACAAGACATCCATGCATGCACGCATACATGATTTTTACAATGCATACCGAGACATGGAAACGGGTTTTCAAGTTGAGTTTTATCGGAGTTTTCGTATTCATGCACGCACGTTATGATGATTGTATTGTACCATGCCTCCTGCTATTTCTCTTGCAATGCTATTACTGCCGTGTACTGTATTCTTGTTGTGGTGCATATTACTGTTATGGTTAGCTAGCAGCTTGTACTCGCTGAGTATTCCATGCTCAGCCGTACTTTCATGTCGGCAGGTACCGAGGGAGCCCTCGACCCGGAGCCTTGGGTCGAGGAAGAGTATATAAAGGAGAGAGAGTCGTCTATCCCACTGCAGTCTCAGGCGGACCGATACCTCGACGTGTGGCCGTACCTCGACTATTGTTGAGGGGAGAGTACGAAAGGGCTATATGTGGTTTGACATTTTGATAGGTTGGCCTGTCCACCTTAGACTTAGACATGCTTTGTATATATATATGTTAACTTGGAATACTCTTTTGGAAACCTTAGAAGAAAAGAAAAAGTTAGTTTACGCTTCCGCATTTATGTTTAGCTTCCGCGCTCTGATTATCATTGGTTAGTACTGTATTTAATCTTGTTCATAACAGGATGGTTTGGCAGGTACGTATAGTCACACCTAAAGTATCCCTAAACTCCTAGGGGGTATTTTGGGGCGCGACAGGTATTGCTAATTTGGGAAGAATCAATTGACATCGAAAACCTAGACACTGGCTTAATGTGATCTTGCCTTTGGGCACATCATCACATCGCCTTGATAGGCAGATAGAAACTATCTTCTCCAATTTCACAGATCTCATCTTGTGAATCCTGGAGCATTCGATCTACTGTCTGATCTATAAGGGATGTTATACTCAAGCTTTGGCGTTATTGTATAATATCTCTTATTCATGTGCCCACCTACCATGAACCTAATAAACACCTAGCGAAAGCTCACGCTTTAGCATTATTATTCCCACTATTTGCTTATATAGTTTTTACCATGTTCACACATAGGTGAGAGGGATTGGGCTTGGCTTTGGCCTGTCAGCTTACTCACACTCCCCGCTATAGGATCACATAGTGTATGGTAGAAGATCATAATACTTAAGGACTTGTCCCCAATCTTATATACACATGATATATCAAGGGCAATTATTTCAACAGAATAATTAAACAATAAATAGAAATCATCTCATGATAAAATAAAACAATAATATACGAGATTAATCGCTATGGGTCAATAAATTAAAATGCATGGATGCAAGAGAATAAGATAAGAATAAAAGTAACTCGCAAACTCCTTCGCAATCCCTTCCTTTATTATCTTATCGAGATCATCATCATAGCATCCTCCTTCACAGCATCACCACCATTGCATTAATCAGAATTTAAATGGCATTAGGGAGACTAGTATTCTATTCGCCCTTTTCAGAGAAACCGAATGAATCTGCCCTTTACAGATTGTCAAAACCTACTACATACTAACCTCTAATATGAATGCATGAATGATAAACAATTTATCATAAAATATGACCCATAACTATAATCTCATATAAAATAGATGCTACATGGTGATGGAGTACTTTTCTTATTTTAAAAGGATTTAAAATTTGAGAACAATTATCAATTCGCTCGATAAAATCTATATCTTATATAGATCAAACCCCGGAGGATAAAACTATTTTATTTTTTTTCATAAAACAATTTTCATAAAATTATTTTTAAAATATAAGATAGAATTTTCTTAAAATCTCTATAATATTTTATTTCTTTCCCGAATGCAAGATCTTTTCTCGAATGCAAGATCCTTTCATATAGATTGGTTCTACTATTATCTAAGATTGACTCTACTATTATCCAAGATCAAAATAAAAATAAGGGAATCAAAAATCCTAAATATGATCACATCATAAATTAGGGTTTTATAATTTTTTGAATAAAATCTATTTATGGGAAAAATAGTTTATTAATTATTTTAAACAATTAATAAATATATATTAAATGATCAAATCATTTTAAAAGGAATTTCAAAATAAATTCTTTAATTCGAATTTAATTATATCACATATAATACTAGTTTTTAAAATTATTAAATTATCATTATCAAATCTCATTCAATAATATAATAAAATAAATATTTATTTATTCATCTCATGAACAAATAAAATAATAAAAACTACGAGCAATATTAGTCATTCACCGGAAACTGGATCTCCTAGATCTTAACACCATAGAAATCATCAATTCTATCTAAGAGTTTTAATCATATCACCTCAGTGAATGATGTTCACCGGTGAAGCATAATCCACTCGAATCGTCAGAACTCTTTGTAGAGATTTCTTCAAAAATACTCCAAGCTCGATCCTTGTTCTTCGCTATCCCCACGAAGCTTTAGAATCTTTTTTGGAATTGTTGAAGCAAGAGGAAGAAGATGGAGATGTAGTGTAGACTTTCTATCACTCACAAACTTAAGGTTCAAAACCTTAAAATACCAAAACCCAAAAATTAACCACCAAGGAAGCTCACGAAAATCCCTAGGGTAATTCCCTAGGCTCATGGTTTGGAGAGAGAGAGGAGAGGAGAGAGGAAATTCTGGGAAGTTGTGTTCTCTATGACGCCCCGAACCCGCGCCTAGGGAATCAAGTTCCGAGACGCGTGTCCGTTCGTCAAATCATGCAAGCGGAAGACTTTGCCCACGAAAATATAAGAAATTTAAACATTTATCAGATGCTTCCAAAAAGCAAATAACACCTGTCATCACAATAGTCATCATACAAACCATATACCTGTAATATTTACATCAAGTTTGTTTTACAAAAGTAGGCGCCTCTATCATGCCAGGTACAACTTGTACAAGCTACCAAAATATCCAGATGGACTTTTCACTTACTGATCAGCAGGTCCAAGATCAGTGAGCTATGAAGCCCAATAAAACCACAATCCTTCTAAACTATTTTCCGCATAATAACACGCATCAATAATGATATAATAAACAGTTCAATTTGCATGTTACAGTAATATAGAAAAGTATATAATAAACTGTGACCTAAGGTCACTTAGGGTTACGTCACCCTAATCGAGGTTCCCGACCTCACATTACTTTCCCATTATGAAGTTCAGTTATGAATGTATTATATTACCAAGTTATCGTTTCGATCATCAATCATGTTTCATTTCGAGTCCTGAGACTCTATTAATTGGCCACAGCCCACAAATGTTTAGCTTAAAGTTTCTAAATCCTAACCATAATACATTGAGTCATTTTGACTCACACACACGCTGTTCTGGCTTTCACCGGAACACAACAAAACCTTGGGTATACCAACCCAACTCACATGGAATCCGACGATTCCATACCGAATCATGAGTCCACCAACTCAAACGAATACACCAACCCTGAGTATACCAACTTAGACAACTTCGTATCCGAAGCTTACACACACAACATGAGCATTCACCCAATAAGGACAATACTTTTCCATTCAACTGACTGGCAACATTTACCGTGTATTCGTCGTCATCGCCTTGGGTATCAGTCAAGAAGGAACCCCGACCAACCTGCCTATCGTCATCTTCTGGCTAGTCGACAGAGGAACCCCGACATCTATACCAATGCCGACATCTCCTGACGTTCCACCAAGAAGGGACCTTGATAGACACGGTGCCGACATCTTCTGACCCACCCAGAGAGGAACCCCGGACTATACACTATCTGATGTTCAGCCACTAAACTCCCTAAGATTCCGACATCTCCTAATTATCAGTCACGAAGGAACCACGGGCCATGCAGGACACCACCACTCCTGACCTAGTCCAAGAGGCACCACGGACGACCTAGACAAACAGACTGACATCTCCCGACTATCCGTCACGGAGGAACCCCGGGCTTTGCTGGACACCGTCTCTCCTGACCTAGTCAAAGAGGAACCACGGACTATACTTAACCCTGGTTAGATTTTCTAACCACAAGTTAACCCGAGTTAACCCAAGCCTCGCTTGATTAACTGAAATACTTGGGCCTCGTGCCTGTGAACTAACTCCGTTAACACACTGTCCCGTTAGGGAACATTTTCAAGCTAATGGATGTGTCCATAACCTTACAACACATGCAAAACAACTTTTCATCACTCTAGAGTGGCGATACAATTTACCCGGGACCCAATCTAGGCTCCCCGAGGGACCACATAAAATCACAACATCACATAGGGGTCTCCGACCCTTTTTCATTTACGTTAAAAGACATGCATAAACTACACATGAAATAATATAGCAAAATAAGCAGAAAAAGAGAAGAAAAGAGAAGGTTTTACTTGCTTCACGTGTTTCGAGGTAGCTAGTGCAAAAATGGGCACCGCCAACACGTCCGGGAGGGCGATCAACCCCAAGATAAAGCTCCTCTCTCTAACTTTCACTTTCTCTCTCTAGATTTTTTTTCTCTCTCTACACGTAAATCGAGGCATCAGGGAAGAAATCAGACGCCGCCAACGCTTTGGGGACGTCAAAAAACCCTAAGGGGACCTCCCTTTCTCTCTCTTCCTTTCTCTCTCCTCTTCCTCTCTCTTCCTTTCTCTCTCCTCACTTTCTCTCTCTAAAATGGTTGGGCAGCCTTCTATCTCTGCAGAAATATCAGAGAATGAGGGTTTTAACCCTCCTTATATAAGTAAGGGGATGGGATCATGTGCAACAGCACATGACTAATAAGGTGTGGAGAGTTGACCGGTCAACTCGTTTGACCAGTTGACTGTTTGACCAATTTTTGAATTTTTATGCATTTACGGTACCCGAAACCTTACTACATAGAGTTTGATTTTGACGAAACTTTAGGTGACCGAACTTGGGATAATTCGACACCTGTTGTAAAAATTTCAAAGAAAAATACTGAGTTTTGACAGCTACACTTTAGTCCGGAAGAAAATTACAAAACCCACTAATTTCCTGATTTCGAACACAAAACAGGCCGCCGTTTCTTCGTTTGAGATAACTAACTACCGAGACGACAAACATTAGTCCCCACGGCTGACCGACATGCATTAGTGCCAACCGCACGGATTTCTATTAGGATCTCCAACCGATATTGGGTCCCACTTAATTTCTGGAAATATGGAAATTTTCCCTTTTTCTCAATTTTATCACACATAATGGCCTTGCTGTCCCGTGAAATGATATCTGACGGAACCAATACGGTAGGGTGTGTCCTAGCAGTCGACTGACACACTGTGTGCAATTTTCGCCAAAAGATACTGAGATTTCCTCGGTGCACTTCTATCCGAGCAAAATCCACTTTTTATTAATTTAACAAATAATTAACTAATTAACCTCCAATAAGGACCCATAAACACATAATTTTATTATATTAAAATTCTGGGTCGTTACAATCTCCCCTCCTTAGAAAAATTTCATCATCGAAATTTATATATACACTAGTCATCAAATAATTGAGGATGATTGCTCCTAATGACATCTTCAAGTTCCTATGTGGCTTCCTCTACGCTATGGTGTTCCCATAAAACTTTAACTAGCTTAATCATTTTGTTTCATAACACCTGTTCCTTGCGGTGCAAAATTATAACTGGCTTTTCTTCAAAAGTTAAGTTCTCTCTTACTTGATTGGTTCATATCGTATCACGTGCGAGGGATCAGGTACATATTTTCTCAACATGGATATGTGGAATACATTGTGAACCCTTGCCAGCTCTGGGGGTAAAGTTAAACGGTAGGCTACACCTCCTATTTTAGCCAAAATCTCAAAAGGTCCAATGAATCGCGGAATTAATTTTTCCCGCTTTCCGAATCGTACAATACCTTTTGATGGAGAGATTTTCAAGAAGACATGCTTACCGACTTAAAACTCTAAGTCTCGACACTTTCCATCTGCATAGCTTTTCTGTCGACTTTGTGCAGATAATAACCTCGATCGAATCAACTCAATCTTCTTTGTTGTTTCTTGCACCAACTTAGGTCCCAGTAGTTTACGTTCCCCTACTTCAGTCCAACATACTGGTGAAAGACAACTCCTGCCGTACAAGGCCTCGTAAGGAGCCATTTGAATAATTGCCTGATAACTGTTATTATATGCAAACTCGATCAATGGCAAGTGATCATCCCAGTTTCCTTGAAAGTCCAGACTGCAAGTGCGCATCATATCTTCTAGAGTTTGTATTGTGCGCTTAGACTGTCCATCGGTTTGCGGATGATAAGCTGTACTCATGTTTAGCAGTGTACCTAAAGCTTCTTGCAAGCTCCTCCAAAATCGGGAAGTAAATCGCGGATCGCGATCTGACACAATAGATACCGGCACACCATGCAGCTTCACAATCTCCTTGATGTACAACTTTGATAAATTTTCTAGGGTTATGGTATCTTTGATAGCAAGAAAGAGAGCCGACTTTGTCAATCGATCAACTATCACCCAAACGGCATCATGTCCACTCCTTGTTTTTGGTAACCCCACCACAAAATCCATCGTAATGTGCTCCCATTTCTACTCAGGAATAGGCAATGAATTTAACAATCCAGGTGGTTTCTGATGTTCTACCTTGACTTGCTGACAAACAAGGCATCGAGATACATACTCTACAATTTCTCTCTTCATGCCGTTCCACCAGTAGTTATTCTTCACATCCTGAGACATCTTTGCACTTCCGGGGTGCACCGTAAAATGAGATTGATGTGCTTCATTGAGCAGTTCATTCTTTAACTCAGGATTTCTAGGCACACAGATTCAACATTTAAATCGAAGTATTTCATCTTCAGATTTTCAAAATCACTCATTTTTCCTTGAAGAATCTTATCTCTGATAACTTTAATCTCCTGATCTTCTAACTGTTCTTCTTGAATCTTTTGTAATAACACTGGCTTGGCCTGAATACTAGCCAACTTGGCACTATTACCCTGGAATCCTAGACTCAGATTCCAACTCTTGAATTCTTCGATCATCTTCTATCGCTCTGCCCTCATATATACTACAGATCCAACTGTCTTTCTACTCAGGGCATCAGCAACCACGTTACCCTTACCAGGATGATACTAGATTACATAGTCATAATCCTTCAAGAATTCCATCCATCTACACTATCGCATATTGAGTTCCTTTTGGGAGAATAGATACTTTAAACTCTTGTGATCACTATAGATCACCAACTTCTCTCCATAAAGATAATGTCTCCAAATTTTTAGTGCGAACACTACCACAGCTAACTCCAGGTCATGCGTGGGATAATTCCGTTCGTGAATCTTGATTTGTCTCGAACCATAATCAATGACCTTTTTGTTTTGCATTAAGACAAAACCGAGTCCCTTACTGGAAGCATCACAATACA
The DNA here is from genome assembly GCA_015143295.1 of Tetracentron sinense. Taxonomy (NCBI): domain Eukaryota; kingdom Viridiplantae; phylum Streptophyta; class Magnoliopsida; order Trochodendrales; family Trochodendraceae; genus Tetracentron; species Tetracentron sinense. The sequence goes on from CM026566.1 coordinate 11,979,160, forward strand.
CCTCAAATCCTCCAGATCCTGAGGGAGTTGTCAATACTGGAGCGGTTGTTAATCTCTTCTTTAATTCTTGAAAGCTTCGCTCCCGAGATGCTGTCCATTCGAACTTCACATCTTTTTTAGTCAATTCCGTTAATGGAGCTGCTATCTTCGAGAAACTTTCTACAAATCTGCGGTAGTACCCAGCCAATCCCAGAAAACTTCGAACTTCAGTAACAGTGGATGGCCTTGCCCAATCGGTTACTGCCTGAATCTTGGAAGGATCAACAGATATTCCATTTCTTAACACAATATGCCCAAGAAAGGCTACCTCTTCCATCCAAAACTCGCACTTGGAGAACTTAGCATACAGCTGATTATCTCTTAATGTCTGTAGCGTAATCCTCAAGTGTTCAGCGTGCTGCTCACGACTAGGTGAGTACACTAAGATATCATCAATAAATACCACAATAAACTGATCCAAGTATGGCCTGAAAAGACGATTCATCAACTCCATAAAGGCCGCAGGTGCACTTGTCAGTCCAAAAGGCATCACAAAGAACTCGTAGTGACCATACCGAGTTCGGAATGCTGTCTTCTGAATATCTTTTCCTTTGACCCTCAATTGGTGATAGCCGGACCGTAAATCAATCTTTGAAAACACTTGGGCGCCTTGCAACTGATCAATTAGATCATCAATCCTAGGGAGAGGATACTTATTCTTGATCATCGCTTGATTCAGCAGACGATAATCTATACACAGCCGTAGACTCCCGTCTTTCTTTCAGACAAATAACATCGGTGCTCCCCATGGTGAAACACTAGGACGGATCAAGCCCTTATCTAATAGGTCTTGCAACTGAATCTTCAGTTCTTGCAACTCAGTCGGAGCCATCCGATACGGTGTTTTAGATATCGAGTCTACACCCGGAGTAACATCGATTGTAAAATCGATTTCTCTAGTAGGAGGGAGTCTTGGTAATTCATCAGGAAACATATCTCGAAACTCTCTGACCACTGGGGTATTCCCTAAAGTGTCATCTTCATCATTATCGACCACCACTGCAGCTAAATACTCAGTACACCCCTTATCTAGAAGGTGACATGCTTTAATTGCTGATATTAGCTTGGGTGCTTGACCTCGGATAATCCCCTGCATTTCGAACTCTAGGATGTCCCGAGTTTAAAATATCACTTTCTTGGCATTACAATCTACCACTGCATGGTAATTAGCCAACCAATCCATCCCTAGGAAAACATCATAATCCTTCATGTCTAACACGATCAAATCTACTAACATCCATACACTATTGACAAGTATGGGACACCTATCATAGACTGTTTTTGTGCACAGAACTTTCCCTGATGGTGTAGATATAGACATCATGCTTTTGAGTGTATCAGGCTTGTAACTTATGTGTTTAGCAAAACGAGTAGAGACAAACGAATGTGTAGCACCAGTGTCAATCAAAGCATAAGCAAGTACTTGAAATACCAAAATTTTACCTTCGATGACACCTTCGGTCTGCTGTGCCTCTTCCTGGGTAATTGCAAACACTCTTCCTTTTCCGCCTTCCAACGCTAGTGGTTGAGCCTTAGGGCAATCCTTCTTGAAGTGTCCAGGCTTTCCGCACTGGAAGCAAACCTTCGCTCTATAGTCCTTGGTTATATGGCCCTGACCACATTTCTTGCACTTAAGCCCCAATCTTCCTGTAGACCCTTGGCTTTTCATGTCCTCGAACTTTCTTTTCCCAGTAAATTGCCGATTATTCTCCTTTATCCAGGGCTTCCCAACTGTCCCTTTGCCTTTGCCAGCACTAGACTGTGCCAGTTCTTCATGCACTCGCTCTACTCTGAGTGCTCTATCTAATATCTCTGAGAAGGAGGTAAATCGTTGAGCTACCAATTTCCCTCTGATAGCCGGCTTCAATCCTACTTCAAATTTCTCAACCCTCCACTGCTCATCCTCGACAAATCTCGCAGCGAACCTCGAGAGTTGATTAAACTTTTGTTCATACTCGCTAACCGACATATTTCCTTGGGTCAGCTGAAGAAACTCCATCTCCTTCCTCTTTTTCATCAACGCTGAAAAATAATGCTCATAAAACAATTCAGTAAATTTAGCCCAAGTCACAGGCCTCTGATGCGATGGAACTGTCCTTTCCACTGTGGTACACCAATGTTCTGCTTCTCCTTCAAGTAGAAAGATAGCGAACTCAGGCTTGTCATTTTCTGGCAAGGACATAGCCCTAAAAACTTTTTCCAAACTTCTGATCCAGTTCTCCGCCTTCAGTGGATCAGTAGTGCCCGAAAAGGCCGACTGTCCAAGTCTCTTAAACTTCTCCAATCGGGTCACATTCTCGTGCTCTGGCATGGTAGCAATGGGGATATGACTGCCATTCCTATTTCCATTCATATTTTGGGCCTGTTGTTGCTGAATTAGGTTGGCTGGTGCTGTAATAGCCTCGAATGCCCCAGCCAAGGTATTCTAGGGTGCTCGTCGAGGTGGCATGATTCACCTATAATTATAAAGTAACGAACTTTTAATAATAAAATGAAACTGAAATGCATTGAGAATTTGATATCCAAAAAAAGATATTTTATTCATTTCATCTTTAATATATACATAGTTCAAAATATCGATACGTATTGGCCGATACGGGCCAATACGTACCGGTTTTTCAGCCTACCGATACAGAGATATGCCGGAAGGAAAAAAATACAGCGTATCGCAGCCGTATCGGTGCGTATCGGTACCGATACACACCGATACACGCGATACGCTGTGATACGTATCTGTTTTACAGTGTTTTTTTTTTTTCTAAGTATCGACCGATACTCTTCTAAGGGAGAGATTAAAAAAAAATGGAGAGCTATTGATATTTCTGAAATTTCGGAAAAAAACCAAATTTTTTTCGTTTTTTTTTTGCTGTGATTTTTTTTTCGTGAAATCCTATAGGATTCACTTGTCTACAACAGAAGAAGGAAAAAAGAAAAAAAAAAAAAAAGAGGAGCAAGAAGGAAGAAAAGAGGAGAAAGGAGGAAGAAGAAGAAAGGAGGAAGGAGGGAACCTGTAGCCGCTGCGGTCGCCGTCGCCATCGCCGTTGTGCCAAGGGTGAGTCTCCTCTTCCCCCTCTTCTCTTCCCCTCTTCTCTTCTCCTCTGTTTCTCTGTTTTTTTTTTTTGTTTGTTTGAAATCTGAATCCCAGATGTTACGATTAGGAAAGTTAAGTGATAATGGTCTTTTACGAAAAAAGACCCTAATGATTGATTAATTACGAAGAGGTACTTATTTATAAATATTTTTATTTTTATTTATTTTTATTTTTTATTTTTTATTTTTTATTTTTTTTAAGACTCCTCCCTTACATTGCCTTAACAGCTCTTGAACTATGGTTAATAAGTTTTAACCATTATGGTTAATTTTTTTCTAAAAATCAAGATTAGATGCTTTAACCTCAAGGGTTATTGAATCTTAACCATAGTTAAAGAGAGTTAAAGGTAACACGTTAAAATTTTTTTTTTCAAAAAACTAAGGTTAGATGTTTTAACCCTAAGACCTAAGGGTTAGTGAATCTTAACTACAGTTAAAGGGAGGGACACATTAATTTTTTTATTTTTTATTTCTAAAAACAAAGGTCAGATGCTTTAACTCTAAGGGTCAGTGAATCTTAATCATAGTCAAAGGGAGTTAAAAAGGGACACATCATTTTTGTATTTTTTTTCTAAAAACCAAGGTTAGATTGTTAAATCTTAAGGATTAGTAAATCTTAACCACAGTTAATAGGAGTTAAAAGGGACAGTCAATAAGTGTGATTGAACTCTCCCAAGGTTTTTAAAAAAATAATAATAATCATAACCCTATTAAAAAAATCACACCCACTTGCCAACGTGTCCCTTTTAACTCCTATTAACTGTGTTTTAGATTCACTAACCTCTGGGATTCAACAATCTAACCTTGTTTGTTTTTTTTTTTTAAAAAAAAATTAACTCTATTAAGCTTGTAATCACATAAACACCACTCAATAGATATAGAAGTCCTGCTTGTTTATATTTTTTTTTATCGATAAAAAATAATTTCATTCAAAAATGAGGATTCACAAATAGTGAATCATAAAGAGTCCAAACAAACAGAGTATAGACTAACTAACAACTACCAAATAAAATTACAGTCATCCTGCTTGTTTACATCAAAAATAAAAAATAAAAAAATTGAACAAAAGCCCTGCTTGTTTACATAAAAAAATAAATAAATTATATTTACATCCACTTCACAGTCAAAAAAAATTACAGTCATCTTCGTTTGATCTTCATGTAGGGTCTTCGATAATTCAACAATTTCTTCATCTTCCCATATTGATTAAGTCCTGAAAAAACATCGAGCTTGTCAATTGCAGATAGAAATAGGTTTGGAAACTAAATTGTTAAATTTCAATTAGTTATCAACTTTAATGTGTATTTATAAGTTCTTTAGATATCTAAAACAATTAAAATGGATAATCATTGAATGTTAAGTATAGATAACTTAAATTTTCTACTCTAAATTGATATATACTAATGATCATTAATTCTAGATTATATTTGTTATACTTGGTTGACTATTGTTTGTATTTTCATGCATATTTATCAATGCGCAGGTCTTTTTTAACTTATAAAATTTTAAACTCTCATATGTATGATTATAAATGTAGTTGAAGGTCTTCATTTAATTTTTTTTTAGCTTATATTTGTATTAAAAGAGGTTTTATGCAAGGTATCCAAGTTTTTCCTTGCGTATCCAAGCTTTTTTTAGCGTATCCTGAATTTTTACGCCGTATCCAACCGATACGGTACCGATACGCCGATATGTATCCTATTTTGGGCTAACCGATACGGCGACCGATACCGATATTTTGAACCATGAATATATACATACCACACCATATACATGAACATACTACATCATAATATACAAAACATCATCTCCGCTGTACAAGTATATACACCAAAAATCTATGATTCAAGTGATAAGAAGATCGCCTAGGGCATCTACTATACTCCAAAACCATATAGATACGCTACAGTCTCCCCTCCTGACTCCCTACTCCTGCATCTAAACCTCAGTCAAGGTAGACGGACTACTCGCCTCCACCGACTTCTTCTTACTCTACTTACGGTTGTTCAAAATCGCACGATACTCTCGTGTCGTAAGCCTCTTAGATGATAGGGGTGGAGGTATCCAACCAGTCCCATCCGGACTAGGCCTGATGTCTGCAAGTACCCGCTTGACCTGCCTTAAAATCTCACGACGTACCCGAGCCGGTACTGCAAGCTTCATCGGATTCGGGGGTGGCATCCAGGCAGTTCCGTCCGGATTTATCCGAACAGCCTTCGGCTTAATGGCCGCCATGATTCGTTGTGTCATCCCCAGCCACTCTGGATAACGGCGACTCAATATGGCTGCCATCTGCTCATAATGCTGCCAATCCCCCTTGGTGGGGACTCTGTGCATTAACAGCATCCCTGCACATACACACAATTTTCAAATCACTATCTGATTTCGAAATAGGTGATGTACAGTAATACATCTAACCACACAACTAAAAATCATATACTACGGTAGTTCATGAATAAGTATGGTTTGTTATGATGGTTATTGCTCTTAGGATCTGATACCAATTGTGATGCCCTGAACCTGTGCCTAGGGAATCAAGTTCCGAGACGCGAGTCTGTTCGTCAAATCATGCAAGCGGAAGACTTTACCCGCGAAAATACGGAAAATTTAAACATTTATCAGATGCTTCCAAAAAGCAAATAACACTTGTCATCACAATAGTCATCATACAAACCATATACCTGTAATATTTACATCAAGTTTGTTTTACAAAAGTAGGCGCCTCTATCACGCCAGGTACAACTTGTACAAGCTTCCAAAATGTCCAGATGAACTTTTCACTTACTGGTCAGCAGCTCCAAGATCTGCTGACACAAAAAGTCAGTGAGCTATGAAGCCCAATAAAACCACAATCCTTCTAAACTATTTTCCGCATAATAACACGCATCAATAATGATATAATAAACAGTTAAATTTGCATGTTACAGTAAAATAAAACAGTATATAATAAACTGTGACCCAAGGTCACTTAGGGTTACGTCACCCTAACCGAGGTTCCCGACCTCATATTACTTTCCCATTATGAAGTTCAGTTATGAATGTATTATATTACCAAGTTATCGTTTCGATCATCAATCATGTTTCATTTCGAGTCCTGAGACTCTATTAATTGGCCACAGCCCACAAATGTTCAAATTAAAGTCTCTAAATCCTAACCATAATACATTGAGTCATTTTGACTCACACACACACTGATCTGGCTTTCACCCGAACACGACCAAACCTTGGGTATACCAACCCAACTCACCTGGAATCAGACGATTCCATACCAAACCATAAGTCCACCAACTCAAACTAATACACCAACCCTGAGTATACCAACTCCGACCACTTCGTATCCGAAGCTTACACACACAACATGGGTATTCATCCAATAAGAACAATACTTTTCCATTCAACTGACTAGCAACATCTACCGTGTATTCACCGTCATCGCTCTGGGTATCAGTCAAGAAGGAACCCCGACCAACCTGCCTATCGTCATCTTCTGGCTAGTCTACGGAGGAACCCCAACATCTATACCAATGCTGACATTTCCTGACGTTCCACCAAGAAGGGACCTCGATAGACACTGTGCCGACATCTTCTGACCCACCCAGAGAAGAACCCCGGACTATACACTATCTGATGTTCAGCCACTAAACTCCCTAGGACTCCGACATCTCCTGACTATCAGTCACGGAGGAACCACGGGCCATGCAGGACACCGCCACTGCTGACCAAGTCCAAGAGGTACCACGGACGACCTAGACAAACAGATCGACATCTCCCAACTATCAGTTACGGAGGAACCCCGGGCCTTGCTGGACACCGTCTCTCCTAACCTATTCAAAGAGTAACCACAGACTATACTTAACCCCAGTTAGATTTTCTAACCATAGGTTAACCCCAGTTAACCCAAGCCTCGCTTGATTTACTAAAATACTTGGGCCTCACGCCCGTGAACTAACTCCGTTAACACACCGTCTCGTTAGGGAACGTTTTCAAGCTAATGGATGTCTCCATAGCCTTACAAGACATGCAAAACAACTTTTCGTCACCCTAGAGTGCCGATACAATTTACCCGGGACCCGATCTGGGCTCCCCGAGGGACCACATAAAATCATAACATTACATAGGGGTCTCCGACCCTTTTTCATTCACGTCAAAAGACATGCATATACTTCATATGAAATAATATAGCAAAATAAGCGGAAAAAGAGAAGAAAAGAGAGGGGTTTTACTTGCTTCACGCGTTCAAGGTAGCTAGTGCAAAACCGGGCACCGCCAACACGTCCGGGAGGGCGATCAACCCCAAGATAAAGCTCCTCGCTCTCTAACTTTCACTTTCTCTCTCTACCTTTTTTTCTCTCTCTCTCTCTACACGTAAATCGAGGCATCGGGGAAGAAATCAGACGTCGCCAACGCGTCGGGGACGTCAAAAAACCCTAAGGGGACCTCCCTTTCCCTTTCTCTCTCTCTCTCTACTCTTTCTCTCTCTTCCTTTCTCTTTCCTCACTTTCTCTCTCTAAAATGGTTGGGCAGCCTTCTGTCTCTGCAGAAATATCAGAGAATGAGGGTTTTAACCCTCCTTATATAAGTAAGGGGATGGGATCATGTGCAACAGCACATGACCAATAAGGTGTGGAGAGTTGACTGGTCAACTCGTTTTGACCGATTGACTGTTTGACCAATTTTTGAATTTTTATGCATTTACGGTATCCGAAACCTTAATACATAGAGTCTGATTTTGACGAAACTTTAGGTGACCGAACTTGTGAGAGTTCGACACCTGCTGTAAAAATTTTGAAGAAATATACCGAGTATTGACAGCTGCACTTTAGTCCGGAAGAAAATTGCAAAATTCACTAATTTCCTGATTTCGAACACAAAACAGGCCGCCGTTTCTTCATTTGAGATAACTAACAATCGAGATGACAGACATTAGTCCCCATGGCCGATCGACACGCATTAGTGCCAACCGCACGGATTTCTATTAGGATTTCCAATAGATATTGGGTCCTACTTAATTTCTGGAAATATGGAAATTTCCCTTTTTCTCAATTTTATCATATATAATGGCCATGCGGTCCCGCGAAATGATACTTGATGGAACCGATATGGTAGGGGTGTGTCCCGGCAGTTGACCGACACACTGTGTGCGATTTTCGCCAAAAGATACTGAGATTTCCTTGGTGCACTTCAATCCCGAGCAAAATCCACTTTTTATTAATTTAACAAATAATTAACTAATTAACCTCCATTAAGGACCCAGAAACACATAATTTTATTATATTAAAATTCCGGGTCGTTACATTCTCTCTCCCACAAAAAAGTGTTGTTGTATTTATAGATTTAGAACTAATCCAAATCCTAATCCAATTACAACTTATCTAGTAGGATTTATTAATTAATAATAACTCTTACTATTAATTAATTAAACTCCTACCTTATCTATAACTACTTTAGTTATAATAATCCTATTAATTAAAGAGTCCTTATAGAAAGAGAATTCCTTAATTAAAAGGGATAAGTCAACATCCAACACAAGAAGGAAACCTAGTCAAACTAAGAGACCAACACCAAGGGTGGGGGGGGGGGGGGGGGGGCATGAGCTTCTATGGGCCATGATTTTTGAGGAGTTAAAACTCTTTTTTTTAATCCAATTACAATATCATTTTAATCCTAATTGCGATCCAACCATCGGATATTAATTCCATAATTAAAAGAGATATTATTCAACAATTATTCAATTAAACAAACCCTAATCCAATTAGGATTACCAAAGTGGGCGCCCCACCCTAGGGTTTAAACCCAAGGGCTTGGGCCCATATTAAAGGTCCATATGGATGGGTTTATGGATATGGGTCAAACCCTTTTACCCTTTAAATATGTTAATTAAATAATTGCTAAAATAATCCTTATGTGTAAATTAACAATCAATTTAAACAATAGATTAACTTTTAATCTATTTAATTAATGATTAACTTTTAATCACTTAAATAATTGATTAACTTTTAATAAATTTATGACCTTGTATTTTTTATGTGAGCATATCCACTGATTGCTCTAGGACATTTTTACCCTGGCTTACCCAATATTATCCCATTAACCCTAAACAGGAATTACATCGGATTGTCAAGTGACATGAGATATCCATGTTGCAATTGAATCTCAGTGTATGAACATTAACCATTACGGATCCTGCCACATGAACTTTTAAATTCGATTTATCCTTCCAAATACGTTATCTCTAATGGGCCTTAGAGATTGATATACTATCTAACCCATAGCCCATTGCACATCATCCGGGTTTCCAAGACTTATAATTAAGCCATGAGAAACAATTTCTCATGTAAAACATTTTGAGTTTAATAAGTATAATATCTTTTAATAAAAGTATATTTCAAAACTTATTTTGATTTTAAAATCACTTGCGCAAGATTTGAACTTAATCAACTGTCTTACTCAGAACTTGGATAATCCCTCAAGTTAATGAGTAAGGATTTCTTGTTTGAAATTCATCATGACTCGAACGGCTTTCTGACTATCCAACTGTCACTGTATGGTCTGTGAATACCTCAAACTGTTCCCTATAGAGATAATGTCACCAAATCTTCAATGCAAACACAACCGCGGCAAGCTCTAAGTCATGAATTGGATAATTTCTTTCATGTTCCTTCAATTGCATTGAGATGTAGGCAATAACCTTGCCGTACTGCATGAGCAGACATCCCAACCCCATGGGGGAAGCATCACTGTACACAATAAAACCACCACTCCCGGATGGTACTGAGAGGACGGGAGCTGTGGTAAGGCGCTTCTTCTACTCCTAGAAGCTCACTTCACATCGGTCGCTCTAACTGAACTTTGCATTTTTTCTTGTTAAGTGAGAGGTGCAGCCAAACTAGAGAATCCCTCCACAAACCTCTAGTAGTAGTCTGCCAATCCAAGGAAACTCCGGATTTCAATAACACTCTTGGGTCTCTCCCAACTCATAATTACCTCAATCTTTGTTGGGTTAACAGAAATGCCCTCAGCTGACACTACATGTCTGAGAAATGCTACCTTCTTTAACCAGAATTTGCAGTTACTCAATTTGGCATATAGCTTATGCTCTCTCAACATCTCCAGAGGCGGAGATCTCGTGCATGGTCTTCCCGTGTCTGGGAATACACCAAAATGTCATCGATGAACACAATCACACATTAATCTAAGTATGATCGGAATACTCGGTTCATCAGATCCATGAACGCCGTCGGTGCATTCGTCAGCCCAAAAGGCATGACAAGGAACTCGTAGTGCCCATACCGAGTCCTGAAAGCCGTCTTTGGAACATCTTCCGCCTTGATCTTCAACTAATGATATCCCGATCTAAGATCAATCTTGGAGAAGAATCTCGCTCCTTTCAGTTGGTCAAATAGGTCGTCTATCCGTGGCAAGGGATAACGATTCTTGATAGTTACCTTGTTCAACTGCCGGTAATCTATGTACATTCTCATCGACCCGTCCTTCTTTTTTACAAAGAGGTCCGGAGCTCCCCATGGCGATATACTTGGTTGGATGAAACCAAGTTGTTGTAACTCTTCAATTTGCTTTTTTAATTCCTCCAGTTCTATTAGGGTCATCCTATACGGAGCTCTTGAAATTGGAGCAGTGCCCGGAGTAAGCTCTATAGCAAACTCGATCTCTCTATTAGGAGGCAACCCGGGAAGTTCCTCCAGAAACACATCCAAGAACTCACTCACAACCGGAATGGCTAAGGATTTTGGTGCCTTGACTTTCGCTATGCTCAAGGCTGCGAGGCGAGCAATATCCCTTTCTCTTAATCCTCGAAAGTGAAATGACTTAACTCCTTTTGGCTTGAAATTCACCATCTTTTCAAAACATGCAACATGGTCGTGGTGAGTCGCTAGCTAATCCATAGCAAGAATGACGTGAAAGTCTAAATCATGGAAGTCCAAAATAATAAGGTCGGCTTACAGTTCATTCTCCCCTACTTGAACCACACAATCTTTAAATATTTTGTCTGTATTAACTGACATACCAAGTGGAGTTGCAATGGTTAACTCCCGTTCCAACGGAGTAGCCTCAGTCAAAAATCCCTTTGCAAAACTGGTTAAGACAAAGGAGTGAGTGGATCCTGTGTCGAACAACACTCGGGCGAGACACTCGTTCACTAATAAAGCGCCTGTGCGATTAAATAATTAATATCAATAGATTTCAAATAATAACAAGCATCATACAAAGGTAACCACTAATATAAATAACCACTCATCATGTGACGCCCCGAACCCGCGCCTGGAAAATCAAGTTCCAAGACGCGTGCCCGTTCGTCATAACCACATGTGGAAGACTTTACCCGCAAAAATACGGGGATTTTTCAACTTTTCTGATGATCTTATATAAGCAGTAACAACCAATCATCAGAATAACCCATCATAAGCAAATACGTTACCTCACTGGCTACAATAGCCGTTACTTTTGGCGCCACAACTGCGTCGGTACACTTTCAGAATCCATCAAGTCTAACTCCTTGTCAATCGACAACTGCTTCCAAATCTGAAGACATAACATGAGAGGAGTGAGCTATAGAGCTCAGCAAAATCCACAATCCATCTAGGCTATTTTCCACCTAGTAACAATCATCATCATCAATAACAATATAGTGTTGCAATACAATTCTCATATTATACTAATATATAATCTCATAATCCATGACCCGAGGTCACTCAGGGCTATTTCACTCTATTTCGAGGTTCCCAACCTCAATTTCTAAGTTCACCCAATCATCATCTACACCACTAGGTTACCATCCCAGATAACCGCTCACACTCTATCCTTGAGTCTGTAGACTCAATCAACTGGCCTTCACCCGTATTCAACCTGAATCCGTAGACTCAATATCCAAGTTAGAGTTCGTAGACTCGCTATCCATTTCCAAATCCGTTAACATTAATTTTGTTACCATGGCGTCCCATACCCCCATGATAACCATCGAGATCAACCGGGCTTACACCCAATGAAATCAAACCTTGAGTCCTTAGACTTCGTACAACCTTGAGTCCATAGACTCCATACAATCTTGAGTCCATAGACTCCGTATATAATCTGGGCCTTCACTTGCTAGAACCAACACAATCGTCTGATCTCAGCCACGGTGAGGAACTCTAGCCTCACGATATCTCTATCAGACAACACAACCATCTGACTCAGCCACGGTGGAGAATTTTATCTTCACGGCATATCTATCAGATCACAGACAACACAACAATCTGACTCAGCCACGGTGGGGACCTCTATCCTCATGTCATCTCTATCAGATAACACAACAATCTGACTCAGCCACAATACGGACGGCATATCTATCAAAGGCATCATAACCTACTGACTCAGCCTCGGTACGGCATATCTATCAGATAACAAAACCATCTGACTCAGTCACGGTGGGGACTTCCATCCTCACGGCATATCTATCAATTAACACAACCATCTAACTCAGCCATGGTGGGGACTTCTATCCTCATAGCATATCCATCAGATAACACAATCATCTGACTCAGCCACGGTACGGATGGTGTCGCGACCCAAAACCCACCCTAGGAGTTAGAGTGAACTTTGGACGACTAATCATGGCTTACATGACTTGCTTGACAAACCAACCTGCAAAAACCCACAGAGCATATACAATAGAGGACATTAAAGCGGAAACATAACCAATAAGTACTTCGGAAGTCTACCAAACCTCTATGTGTATACATACGCAAATCCGAGTTTATACAAAAATCAACCAAAAGAAAGTGCGGACAGACCCACCAAAATACATGGATATAAACTCTCATCTCACCCATAGCTAATCCACTCAGAATCTATAACCACCTATTGGTAACCCTCTACTGGAGGTTCCTCCAAAGGCTCCTCGACGTACTCCTCCTCCACCCATGGACCAGGAGCACATACATCAACTGGAGCAGCAGCTCCCTCAGAACCTGCCGACATAAGAAGTACGGCTGAGCATGGAATACTCAGCGGGTACTAAATACTAACCAACAATTATAGCATAAAAATGGCAATACATAATCAGGAGCAATTCATATATGTCTGACGGAAACAATTTATAACATACAAGGAAGTAAAGCAATATAATTCATCATGTTGCATTCATAAAAACCGATAAACCCTTGAAAACACCGTGCGCTTGACTTGACTTAAAGTACCCTTTTCGTGTTTGAAAACTCGTCTTGTCTATCTTGCTTGATTCTTGTATGTCGTGTCATGTCATACATGTCATGCGTGCTTGCTTGTGATCATGTAACTTGTAAGATACACTTGTGAGATGTCCTTGTGAGATGCACTTGGGAGGGAAGGGAGACCCTTCTTTATGCAATGCACTTGCGAGGGAAGGGAGACCCTTCTTCATGATATGTATGTACTTGCGAGGGAAGGGAGGCCCTTCTTCATGATATGCACTTGTGAGTGAGGGGAGACCCCTCGTGGAATATTGGTTCTTGTCTTCTTGTGAAAAGCGAGGTAAAACATATCATAGGATATGTCCCACCTCTAACTATGTTCTTGAAAACCTCGATAAATCATGTCATGCATGCCGTGCTCGTGGGAACCGTGTACATACTTGCATTTAGATTTAAATATGACATTTGGGTAATTTCACAACACATATAACATCAATGATTTAGCAATGTAATATTCAAATCATTTAGGGAAAGCAAGAAACCCACTATCATAGTCCCTAGCAATATTCATAATTTATTAGGTATGCATTTCCTAATTTACAGCTCACTGTATTCACCTTGGCATTTCATCAAACATGGTGTGTTCATTATGGATTTACCCTACAACATGCTTTTCTAGATGGGTTTTACTCAAATCATACATGTATGTTCATTATTGGAACAATGCCCTTCCCCATTTGTTCATCACACACAACCATTGGCATCCAATCGCCCATTCCATCTCCATTCACCATTCACAACCATCCATCTCCATTCACCATTCACAACCATCCATCTCATAGCACATGTGTAAATAAAAGAAAATCAAAAGAAATACAGGGAGAAGAGGAACTATAACTAGGAGGGTAGTAAAAAGTACCGACCTTGAAGAAATGAGGAAGAAACCCTTTTCCAAAACGACTGTGTAGCTGCTGCCCTAGCTTGAGGAGATGCTCCACACGAGCTTGAGCCGAGATCTTGAAGAAAACGGGCTTGAGGTTGATCTAGGGTCTCAGAACCCTTTGATTTCTCTCCAAACTGGAAACCCTAGGTTTTGGAATCGCCTCTCCCCTTCCTTCTTATCTCCCAATCTCTCTAAGTGTCGAATGATGCCCTAAAGGTTCGGGCAAGACTCTTATGGTAAGAGTAAACCGATCAAAAGACCATAATACCCTTACTAGAATTTCTGTAAAAACACGAGTGCCTAACACGTCGTGCTATGAACAGTGCCAACTCGTTGTGCTGTGAATAGCGCCAACTCGTTGTGCTGTGAATAGCGCCAACTCGTTGTACTGTGAATAGTGCCAGCTCGTTGTGCTGTGAATAGTGCCAACTCGTTGTCCTGTGAACAGTGCCAACTCGTTGTGCTGTGAATAGTGCCAACTCGTTGTACTGTGAACAGTGCTAAACACGTTGTGCTGTGAACAGTACCAAACACGTTGTCCGTTGTGAAGGGTGCCGAGCCCGTTGTCACGTCGTGTCGTGCACAGTGCTGAGCTCGTAGTCCGTTGTCTTATGTACAACGTACCCGTTGTGCTATGTACAACGTACCCGTTGTGCTGTACAACGTACCGTTGTCTGTTGCACAACGGATATGTTATCTGCTGCACGACGGATGCACAACGAATACGTTATCAGAGTACGCCCTTAGCGGCTTCCGAGCTACGATTTCCTACAGGTCCAGACTGTTTTGGCCATATCTTTTGACTCGTTCGTCCGAATTTGACGATTTAACTTGCGTTGTGTTCGTACTTCGAAAAGGAACATTTCTGATGTTTCAGAATTTCTAATTTCTTCCTTATTTATTAATTATACCTCTTAAAAAGGCAAAATGACAACGAAAGTGTCATGCATTAACTGTGAAAAGGTCCGGGGCTCTACATCCTTCCCCCCTTACAAAAGTTTCGTCCTCAAAATTTAGACCAGACATGCATTACAGAATCAAACAAATTACAAGCTACATATACAAAACCTAAATAAAAATTCATTCAAACAATTCTGGATACTTTGCTTGGACTTCGGCTTCACGCTCCCATGTAGCTTCTTCCCGAGCATGGTGTTGCCATTGCACAAGAACCAAAGGGATTGTCTTGTTGCGAAGCACCTGATCTCTTCGATCCAAAATTTGAACCGGCTTTTGAATCAAGGTGAGATCCTCTCGAATCTCCAACGGTTCCAAGCCTATGACATGCGAAGGATCTGCAATGTACTTCCGAAGCATAGACACATGAAAGACGTTGTGAACTGCGGCCATGTGAGGTGGGAGAGCTACCCTATAAGCAGCCTCACCAACTCGTGTGATAATCTCAAAAGGCCCAACATACCGAGGACTGAGCTTGCCTCGCTTTCCAAATCTCATGATCCCTTTGCTAGGAGATACTTTCACAAAAACTTGATCCCCTACTTGAAATTCCAAGTCCCTACGGCGTGTGTCCGCATAACTTTTCTGGCGATCTTGAGCGGCTTTCAATCGGTCCCGAATGATCTTTACTGTGTTTGCAGTTTGCTCAATCAACTCCGGACCAAGTATTTTCCTTTCTCCTACCTCATCCCAATAGAGAGGAGACCTACAACTTTGCCCATACAAGGCCTCAAATGGTGCCATTTGGATACTTGCCTGATAGCTGTTATTATAGGCAAATTCAACCAAAGGCAAGTGCTCTTCCCAACTGCCTCTGAAATCCAACATACAAGCCCGAAGCATGTCTTCAATGACTTGATTCACTCTCTCGGTTTGTCCATCCGTCTGTGGATGAAAAGCAGTGCTGAAATCAAGTCGGGAACCCATAGCTTCCTGAAAGCTTTTCCAGAATCGTGATGTGAATCTTGGATCCCGATCTGACACAATACTAACGGGCACTCCGTGCATCCTCACCACTTCCTTGATGTACAAAGCGGCTAACTGACTAGAGTTTAAAGTAGTTCGGTACGGTAGGAAGTGCTCAGACTTTGTCAGACGGTCTACTACAACCCAAATTGCATCTGAGCCCTTTGTCGTTTTTGGCAAGCCAACTATGAAATCCATGGATATGTTCTCCCATTTCCACTCGGGAATAGGAAGAGAATGCAATAGGCCGGCGGGTCGCATGTGTTCTGCTTTCACCTGTTGGCACACTAAGCACCGTGCCACATATTCTGCAACATCCCTCTTCATATCCGCCACCAAAAGTGACTCTTGAGGTTCCGGTACATCTTTGTACCCCATGGATGCACTGTGTACTTCGAACGGTGTGCTTCATCCAAAATCTCTCTTCGAAGATCTGCTTTGGCTGGGACGCACAGCCTTCCCTTGAATGTGATAGCACCCCGACTAGTGAGAGAGAAGTCCTCACTACCCTTAGCAACTTCCTTGTCCCGATAAGCCAACAATTCAGCATCCGTGGCTTGGTATTCTTGGATCAAATCTATAATGTATGGCCGAACCGTGACATTTGCCAAGATAGGACTACGGACAGAGTCATTCACACTAATGTCCAGATTTGCCAAGTCTTCAAGTAGCTTCCATTCTTGAACCAACATGTGTGCTAACAACCCTTGAGGTCTTCTACTCAAAGCATCAGCCACTACATTTGCTTTACCCGGGTGGTATTGGATGGTACAATCATAGTCTTTCAAAAATTTCATCCAACGCCGTTGCCTTAGATTCAATTCCTTTTGGGAAAAGAGGTACTTGAGGCTCTTGTGATCAGTGAACATATAGAACTCCACCCCATAAAGGTAATGACGGCAAATCTTAAGTGCAAACACGACCGCCGCAAGTTCCAAGTCGTGCGTGGGATAATTCTTCTCATGCTCCTTCAACTGCCTTGATGCATAGGCAATGACTTTCTTGTGCTGCATGAGTACACACCCAAGTCCAACGTGTGAGGCATCACTGTACACCTCATACCCATAAGGTCCGGATGGTACAGTAAGGACAGGGGCTGTAGTAAGCCTCTTCTTCAGCTCCGTGAAACTAATCTCGCACTTATCACTCCATACAAACTTGGCATTCTTCCTTGTCAGGTAAGTAAGCGGTGCTGCAAGGCTAGAGAAACCCTCTACGAATCTCCTGTAGTAGCCTGCCAACCCAAGAAAGCTGCGTATCTCGGTAACACTCTTGGGCCTCGCCCAACTCATAACTGCTTCGATCTTCTTTGGATCTACCGATATACCTTCTGCAGAAACAACGTGGCCTAGGAATGCCACCTCTTCCAACCAAAACTCACACTTGCTAAGTTTGGCGTATAGCTTGTGCTCTCTTAGCATTTCCAAAGCAAGGCATAGGTCGCGTGTGTGATCTTCCCGTGTCTGGGAATAGACCAAAATGTCATCAACAAATACAATCACGCACCTATCAAGATATGGCCGGAACACCCGGTTCATCAAATCCATAAAGGCTGCCGGCGCGTTCGTGAGTCCAAAAGGCATCACCAAGAACTCGTAGTGTCCATACCGAGTCCTGAATGCAGTTTTGGGAACATCTTCCGCCTTAATCTTCAACTGGTGATAACCCGATCGAAGGTCTATCTTCGAGAAAAATCTCGCTCCCTTCAACTGATCGAACAAGTCGTCAATCCTAGGCAAGGGATACCTATTCTTTATAGTGACTTTGTTCAATTTCCTGTACTCGACACACATCCGCATCGAGCCATCTTTCTTCTTAACAAACAACACCGGGGCACCCCACAGTGAGACACTTGGTCGAATGAAGCCAAGGCCTTGCAATTCCTCCAATTGAGTCTTCAATTCCTTGAGTTCTATAGGGGCCATTCTATATGGAGCTCTGAAAACAGGAGCTATGCCTGGTGCAAGCTCGATCATAAACTCAATCTCCCTGTCTGGAGGCAATCCTGGCAACTCCTCTGGAAATACATCCAGGAACTCACTCACAACCAGAATAGTCGATGAGTCCTTTGCCTCGGGGTTAGCTAAGCTCAACGCCGCAAAACGAGCAATAGATCTACCTTTCAACCCGCGAAAGTGGAATGGTTTTCCTTCTACTGGCTTGAAGAGTACCATTTTCTCAAAGCAAGCTATATGCCCATGATGTGCTGCTAACCAATTCATTCCCAATATAACATCAAAGTCTTGGAATCCAAGGACGATGAGATCAATCGCCAACTCGTGGCTTCCAACTTGGACCACACTATTTCTATACACTTTACCTGCTAATACTGTTTTGCCGAGAGGAGTCGAAATGGCTAACTCCGGTTCTAGCTGACTTGGCTCTACAGAAAAGCCTTCTGAAAAACTCGGCGAGACAAACGAATGAGTAGACCCGGTATCAATCAATACTCGAGCCAAATACTCATTGACTAGTAGGGTTCCTGAAATTTTAACTAGTTACGTCAATTCAAGCATCAACAGAGTATACACATAGGTATATATATATAGCATACCAAGTATGTACACAAGGAATAAAACATAACATAACAAGCACTAATAACGAAAATAATTCCAAACACATACCTTGCACCACATCATCAGATGCAAGTGCATCACCCTCTGTCAAAGCAAATACACGCCCCTGGTTCGCCTGGCGAGACTGAGGTGTAGACCGGGTAGTCTGAGATGACGCCTGATATGATCCTGCTGGGCGTGCTGGTGGCCTAATACCCTGAGACTGGCCTGGTAAATGCCGACTGGGGCAATCCCTGATCATATGGCCCTGGTGACCACAATGAAAGCATCCACCCGATGCCCTTCGGCAATCTCCTGCCGGGTGCCTTCGGCCGCACGAAGTGCAGACCTCGTGTGTATAAGTCGGAGGGGCCGGAGGTGGAGCATACCTCATCGTCTGAGGTGCAACAGGCCGTGGGGCCGGAAGAGCCTGAGGTCGCGGTGCCTGAGGCACATACTGCCATGAAGCTGGAGGCGCATAAGATGGCCTCATCGGTGGTGCTGGCCACGCATACTGATAAGGGCCGGTACGAACCCGCCTCTCAAGAGGTGCTGAACTACTGGATTGGCCATTCGCCAATTCCCTCTTCTTGGACACCGCCTCAGAGTTGGTCTCAACCAACAAGGCCTTGTCTACCACTTCAGGGTAGGTAGCATGCCTGAAAACGGAAACCATCTCCATAATAACATCCTTGAGCCCTTGCTCAAATCTTCTCGCCTTCATTGCCTCAGTAGCAACCATATGAGGCGCAAATCTCGACAACTCCGAGAACTTGGCCTCGTATTGAGCCACCGACATCAAACCTTGCTCGAGGTTGATGAATTCTCTCTCTTTCTTTTCTCGTGCTCCAATCAGAAAATACTTCTTGTAAAAAGCATCTTTGAACTCCTCCCAAGTCCAAGGTTGACCCTGCATGGTCAAATCTCACGTCCTTAATGCGGACAACCACCAATGGTGGGCTTCACCTTCTAGCATGAAAACCGCCCATGCTACTCTATCCTCCTTTGTAGGCGAGAGGACCGCAAAGATCTTCTCCATCTGGAGGATCCATGCCTCCGCAGCAAGAGGGTCCACACTCCCATGGAAGGGTGGAGGCCTCAATCTCCTGAATGCCTCAACTCCAGCAGTACGATGTACTGGAGCTGCGGGCGGTGGAGTAGGTGCCGCCGATGCTGGTATAGCCTGCCGAGCCGCCAGTATGGCGAGTGTCTCAACAATAGAGCCTGAGACCTGAGAGAGGTCCGGCTGCTCATCCTCATCTCGTGAAGAAGAGGAAGCTCTGGTATGAGGTCCACGACCCCGTGTGTTCCGTCTCATGACTAAAGTCCTGAGAATAATAACACCACATGAGTCTAACTTGAAACCACAGTTTATTTCAATGCCATTTGACAACAATTCAATTTGTATTAGTTGTATAATACTAATATACATCACATCAAGTCATCAGAGTATTCATCACATTATACTTATACTTTAGTGTTCTAGCGTACCTAGGACCCGTACTTGGTTAAAGCAGCCATTTTAGACTAAGACTAAAGTTTAGTCTTAAACTTGGATCAAGACTCTCTTCCGACTTACTTTCTTCCTAACTTGTTTCCTGACATATGCCCTTGTCAAGCCGTGGTATAAGATTCTAAGTGACCCTAGAGACCTAAAGCCTAGGCTCTGATACCACTTCTGTCGCGACCCAAAACCCACCCTAGGAGTTAGAGTGAACTTTGGACGACTAATCATGGCTTACATGACTTGCTTGACAAACCAACCTGCAAAAACCCACAGAGCATATACAATAGAGGACATTAAAGCGGAAACATAACCAATAATTACAGCGGAAGTCTACCAAACCTCTGTGTATACATACGCAAATCTGAGTTTATACAAAAATCAACCAAAAGAAAGTGCGGACAGACCCGCCAAAATACATGGATATAAATTCTCATCTCACCCACAGCTAATCCACTCAGAATCTATAACCACCTATTGGTAACCCTCTACTGGAGGTTCCTCCAAAGGCTCCTCGACGTACTCCTCCTCCACCCATGGACCAGGAGCACATACATCAAATGGAGCAGCAGCTCCCTCAGAACCTGCCGACATAAGAAGTACGGCTGAGCATGGAATACTCAGCGGGTACTAAATACTAACCAACAATTATATCATAAAAATGGCAATACATAATCAGGAGCAATTCATATATGTCAGGCGGAAACAATTCATAACATACAAGGAAGTAAAGCAATATAATTCATCATGTTGCATTCATAAAAACCGATAAACCCTTGAAAACACCGTGCGCTTGACTTGACTTAAAGTACCCTTTTCGTGCTTGAAAACTCGTCTTGTCTATCTTGCTTGATTCTTGTATGTCGTGTCATGTCATGCATGTCATGCGTGCTTGCTTGTGATCATGTAACTTGTGAGATACACTTGTGAGATGTCCTTGTGAGATGCACTTGGGAGGGAAGGGAGACCCTTCTTTATGCAATGCACTTGCGAGGGAAGGGAGACCCTTCTTCATGATATGTATGTACTTGCGAGGGAAGGGAGGCCCTTCTTCATGATATGCACTTGTGAGTGAGGGGAGACCCCTCGTGGAATATTGGTTCTTGTCTTCTTGTGAAAAGCGAGGTAAAACATATCATAGGATATGTCCCACCTCTAACCATGTTCTTGAAAACCTCGATAAATCATGTCATGCATGCCGTGCTCGTGGGAACCGTGTACATACTTGCATTTAGATTTAAATATGACATTTGGGTATTTTCACAACACATATAACATCAATGATTTAGCAATGTAATATTCAAATCATTTAGGGAAAGCAAGAAACCCACTATCATAGTCCCTAGCAATATTCATAATTTATTAGGTATGCATTTCCTAATTTACAGCTCACTGTATTCACCTTGGCATTTCATCAAACATGGTGTGTTTATTATGGATTTACCCTACAACATGCTTTTCTAGATGGGTTTTACTCAAATCATACATGTATGTTCATTATTGGAACAATGCCCTTCCCCATTTGTTCATCACACACAACCATTGGCATCCAATCGCCCATTCCATCTCCATTCACCATTCACAACCATCCATCTCCATTCACCATTCACAACCATCCATCTCATAGCACATGTGTAAATAAAAAGAAAATCAAAAGAAATACAGGGAGAAGAGGAACTATAACTAGGAGGGTAGTAAAAAGTACCGACCATGAAGAAATGAGGAAGAAACCCTTTTCCAAAACGACTGTGTAGCTGCTGCCCTAGCTTGAGGAGATGCTCTACACGAGCTTGAGCCGAGATTTTGAAGAAAACGGGCATGAGGTTGATCTAGGGTATCAGAACCCTTTGATTTCTCTCCAAACTGGAAACCCTAGGTTTTGGAATCGCCTCTCCCCTTTCTTCTTATCTCCCAATCTCTCTAAGTGTCGAATGATGCCCTAAAGGTTCGGGCAAGACTCTTAAGGTAAGAGTAAACCGACCAAAAGACCATAATACCCTTACTAGAATTTCTGTAAAAACACGAGTGCCGAACACGTCGTGCTGTGAACAGTGCCAACTCGTTGTGCTGTGAATAGCGCCAACTCGTTGTGCTGTGAATAGCGCCAACTCGTTGTACTGTGAATAGTGCCAGCTCGTTGTGCTGTGAATAGTGCCAACTCGTTGTCCTGTGAACAGTGCCAACTCGTTGTGCTGTGAATAGTGCCAACTCGTTGTACTGTGAACAGTGCTAAACACGTTACACGTTGTCCGTTGTGAAGGGTGCCGAGCCCGTTGTCACGTCGTGTCGTGCACAGTGCTGAGCTCGTAGTCCGTTGTCTTATGTACAACGTGCCCGTTGTGCTGTACAACGTACACGTTGTCTGCTGTACAACGTACCGTTGTCTGCTGTACAACGTACCGTTGTCTGTTGCACAACGGATACGTTATCTGCTGCGCGACAGATGCACAATGAATACGTTATCAGAATACGCCCTTAGCGCCTTCCGAGCTACGATTTCCTACAGGTCCAGACTGTTTTGGCCATATCTTTTGACTCGTTCGTCCGATTTTGACGATTTAACTTGCGTTGTGTTCGTACTTCGAAAAGGAACATTTCTGACGTTCGGAATTTCCAATTTCTTTCTTATTTATTAATTATACCTCTTAAAAAGGCAAAATGACAACAAAAGTGTCATGCATTAACTGTGAAAAGGTCCGGGGCTCTACAGATGGCATATCTATCAGAGGCATCACAACCTACTGACTTAGCCTCGGTACGGCATATCTATCAGATAACACAATCATCTGACTCAGCCACGGTACGGACGACATATCTATCAGAGGCACCACAGCCTACTGACTCAGCCTCGGTACAGCATATCTATCTTATAACACAACCATTTGACTCAGCCACGATACGGGCAGCATATCTATCAAAGGCATCACAACCTACTGACTCAGCCTCGGTACGGCATATCTATCAGATAACACAACCATCTGACTCAGCCACGATACAAACGGTATATCTATCAGAGGTATCACAGCCTACTGACTCAGCCTCGGTACGGCATATCTATCAAGATAACACAACCATCTGACTCAGCCACGGTGGGGATTTTTATTCTCACGGCATATCTATCAGATAACACAACCATCTGACTCAGCCACGGTACGGACGACATATCTATCAGAGGCATCACAACCTACTGACTTAGCCTCGGTACGACATATCTGTCAGATAACACAATCATCTGACTCAGCCACGGTACGGACGGCATATCTATTAGAGGCATCACAGCCTACTGACTCAGCCCCGGTATGGCATATCTATCAGATAACATAACAATCTGTTCTCCCCTAACCTAGTCAAAGAGGATCCATGGATATCAAATCCACCCACTCCCGACTATCAATCACGGTGGATTATACTTTAACCCTGATTAGGTTTTCTAACCACAAGTTAACCCCAGTTAACCCAAGCCTCGCTTGGTTAACTGAAATACTCGGGTCTCGCGCCTGTGAACCAAATCTGGTAACACACCATCCTGTTAGGGAACGCTTCCAGGCTAATGGATATGTCCATAGCCTTATACGACCTGTAAAACAACTTTTCGACACCCCAGGGTGACGATACAATTTACCCAGGACCCGATCTGGGCTCCCCGAAGATCCACATAAAATCACAACATCACATAGGGGTCTTTGATCCTTTTTCCATCCACACCTTTTACACAGTGAGTCTAAATCTGAAGTTTTGAGACCCAAGACCGAGGGCTACACCCCTCTACTTTTTTTCCACACACAACCACCTTCTCATAACACATCCATGGGGTCTCAGACCCTTTTTCCATCAACGCACATACATTCCACATAAAGAATATAGCAAATAACAAGGAAAAGAGAAGAGATGGAAGGGGTTTTTACCTCTTTCACTCACTTCAAGGCATCTAGGGCCGAAACGGACACCGCCGACAAGCTCGGGAGGACGATCAACCCCAAGGTGAAGCTCCTCGCTTTCAAACCTTCACTTTCTCTCTCTAGATTTATCTCTTTTTCTCTCTACACGTTGATCGAGACACCGGAAAAGAAAATAGACGTCGCCAACGCGTCGGGGACGTCGAAAAACCCCAAGGTGGACTCCCTTTCCTTTTCTCTCTCTTCCTTTCTCTGTCCTCTTTCTCTCTCTTCCTTTCTCTCTCCTCACTTTCTCTCTCTAAATTTTCTGTGGCAGTTTGCAAACCGTGAGCAATGAGGAGCTGGCCCCCATTTATATAGGCCTTAAATGGGTTTAGATCATGTGCAAAAGCACATGACCCATTTGGTGTGGAAAGGTGTGGTTGACCAAGTCAACCACTTTGACTGGTTTGACCAGTTTGACTGGATTTTCCCATTTTTCATGCATATATCCTTTAAAACCCTACTATATAACGCCTGATAGTGATGAAACTTCAGGTGACCGAACTTGGGACAGCCTGACACCTATTGTAAAAATTTTGGGGCAAAAAAACTGAGTTTTGACAGCTACACTTTAGTCCAAAAGAAAACTGCAAAACCCACTGATTTTCTGATTTCTGACACAAAACAGGTCGCCGTTTCTTCGTCTGAGATTAATAACTGCCGAGACGAAAGACATTAGTTCCCACTGCCGACCGGCACGCATTAGTACCAGCCGGACGGATTTCTATTAGGATCTCCAATAAATATTGAGTCCCACTTAATTTCTGGAAATCTAGAATTTCCTGTTTTTCTCAATTTTATCACACATAATGGCCCCATGGTCCCGCAAAATGATACCTGACGGAACCGATACGATAGGGGTGTGTCCCGACAGTCGACCAGTACATTATGTGTGATTTTCACGAAAAAATACTGAGATTTCATTGGTGCACTTCAATCCCGAGCACAACCCACTTTTTATTAATTTAACAAACACTTAAGTATTTAACCCCAGCTAAGGACCAATAAACACATAATTTTATTCTTTAAAATTCTGGGGCATTACACATCATATAATGGAAACTTTTCACAACTTAAAACTTCTAGAATTCTTACGTACCTTGCATGACATCATCGGATGCATGTGCGTCTCTCTCGGATAGGGTGAAAACTCGGCCCTGGGTGGCTGGGTGAGGAGGTCGTGTAGACGGTGAGGCCCTTGAAGCCTGCGAAGAGCCCTACTGAGAACTCTACCTAATAGGGGGCCTACTCCCCTGAGGCTGGGCTGGTAGATGACGTCAAGGACAATCTCTAATCATATGGCCTTGGTCGCCACAATGAAAACAACCTCCTGTATCCTTCTAGCATTCCCCTGCTGGATGCTGCCTTCCACAAAGAGTGCAGACATTGTGTGAAGAGGCAGGAGGGGCATAACCCGTAGTCTGAGGTAATGCAGGGTGAGGAGCATATGAGGTAGCTGGGCGAAAAGCCGGTGCAGCAAAAGGACGAGGAGCTTGTGGTGCAAAAGAGATCCTCTGTGGCCGAGCAGGTCCCGCAGACTGGTATGACATAGTCCTAACTCTCTTCTCCCTTGAACTACTTGACTGTCCTTTCTCAATCCCTCTTCTTTTAAAGAACTCTTCAGAATTAGCCTCCACTAATAGTGCCTTGTCCACCACCTCGGCATATGTCTCCTGCCGGAACATCGAAACTCGCTCCTTGAGGTAGGCCTTCAATCCCCTCACAAATTTTCAGGCCTTCATAGCCTCGGTAGCTATCATATGTGTAGCAAATCGAGATAGCTCCGAGAACTTAGCCTCGTAGGCGGCCACTGACATATTACCTTGCTCCAAGGTAATGAATTCGACCTCTTTCTTCTCCTTCATCCCGATGGGAAAATACTTCTTGTAAAAGACGTCCAAGAACTCAGCCCATGTCCACTCTTGACCCTGTCGGGCCAAGTCTCGGGTCCTAAGTGCGGACCTCCACCAATGATCGGCCTCACCTTCAAGCATGAAGGCGGCCCAGGTGACCCTTTCTGCCTCAGTCGATGCCAATACTAAGAATATCTTTTCAAGTGACCGGATCCATCCTTCAGCAACAAGCGGGTCAACACTCCCACAAAATGTTGGAGGCCTCATCCTCCAAAAAGCCTCTATCCCAGCTTGAGCTCGATTAGGAGGAGCAGGTATAAGTGCCGCATCAAGTGGAGTAGCCGGTTGCCTTGTCGCTAGCATAGCCAAAGTCTCGGCTATTGAAGCCAAGGCTTGGGCAAAATCGGGTTGATCATCACTCGATGGAGCATCACTTCCATTGCCCCGAGTGTTGTATCCGAGTCTAACTTGGATATGCATTTAGTAACAATTTCACCATTCATTCAAAGCATATTTTTCGAAGCACAGAATAATGCACACATGGTATACAACACAATAGCATAACGTACAATCCGTATTCCTAGCGTAGGACTCTATGTTTGGTTGAAGTTCAACCGGTTTTGACTAAGACTAACTTGTTAGTGTATACTTGGAATCATGGTATCGAGTACTAAGTGACCCTAGGTTCTCTAATGCCTAGAGCTTTGATACCACTTCTGTCGCGCCCCAAAATACCCCCTAGGAGTTAAGGGATACTTTAGGTGTGACTAGACATACCTGCCAAACCATCCTGCAATAAACAAGGCTAAAATGATGTAATGACAATGATAATCAGAGCGCGGAAGCTATAACATGTGTGCGGAAGCGTGAACTAACTTTTTCTTTTCTTCTATAATTCTAAAACAGTATTCCAAGTTACCATATACAAAACATAATCAAAGTAAAGGTGGACATGCCCACCTATCAAAGTACAAAAAGGAACTCAATAACACTCTCCTCTTAACAGTAGTCGAGGTATGGCCACACGTCTAAATCCCTATCCTCCTGAGACTACAACAGGATAGGTGGCTCCCTCTCCTCTACGTACTCCTCCTCGACCCAAGGCTCAGGGTCGAGGACATCCACGGAGCCTGCCGACATAAAAGTATGGCTGGGCATGGAATACTCAGCGAGTACAAGCTACTAGCTAACCATAGCAATAACGAAAGCATAACAACAATGAACACGATACAAAATATCAATTTAAACAATACTAGCAGTATAGGATAAATAGTCTTGAACATGAAGCAATATCAATATCTTGACATGCATGCATGATTGTAGAAACCTCGCTAAAACTCAATAGTGGCAACCATGATGACATGGAAGAGAGTGCATTGCAATTTAATTTATATTATGAGCATGTGAGAATTTGGGAAATATACATGGCATTTAGTCAATTCATCATTAATAAGAACAATTGCATAAGGCCTACTTCCATTTTCTTCATTTACTCCTAGTTTAGGCATTTTGTCAAACACATCGCATGCGACATTTCCTTAGTAGTTCATCTTACTCTTTGTAGTGCATATTTTCTATCAAATCATCAAGGTGAGTTCCTTATTTGTAGAGTACCCTTTCACCATTTTCCATTTAATACATCACACAACATTCACACGGCATCCAATCGCCTTAATCTACATTCCATCCACATATCCATTCATTTTTCTTATCTTGTTTATATTTAGTGGAGATGATACATTTCATAAGAAAGAAAACATCATATCAAGAATCACCATTCACAATAGAAAACATAGGTTATTGCTGAGGAAGTTAATAGGGTGTACTAACCTTGAATCAAAGCTTGATCTTGGGTGGAAACTCTTGATTGAAGCTCCAACTTGAAAGAAGAGAACCCTAGCTTGCTTGAAAGGTGCTTGATTTGGGCAATAAACTCCTTGAGGAGTACCTTGGAGAACGCTGCCCTAGCTTGAGAAAGACTCCCCCACGAGCTTGAGGCTTGGCTTGGGAGGAAATCGAACCTTGTGATGATTCTAGGGTATTTAAACCCTTGATTTCTCAAGTCGAAACCCTAGGGGAAAATCCCTTTCTCCTCTCTCCTTCTCTCTCAAAATAGGATGCCTTAGGGTTTATGAACCCATATGGCTCGGGCAAGCCTTATAAAGCAAGGGTATAACACCTAAAAGATGAAAAACCCCTTAATAAAAATTCTGCAAAATGCGATTGTCGCGACCCAAAACCCGCCCTAGGAGTTAGAGTGAACTTTGGACGACTAATCATGACTTGCTTGACAACCAACCTGCAAAACCCACAGAGCATATACAATAGAGGACATTATAGCGGAAACATAACCATAAAGCATAGCGGAAGTCTACCAAACCTCGATGTATATACATACGCAAATCCAAGTTTATACAAAAAGTAACCAAAGAAAGTGCGGACAGACCCACCAAAATACATGAATGTATATCTCTCATCTCACCCATAGCTAATCCACTCGGAATCTAACACCACCTACTGATAACCCTCTACGGGAAGTTCCTCCAAAGGCTCCTCGACGTACTCCTCCTCCACCCATGGACCAGGAGCACAAACATCAAATGGAGCAACAGCTCCCTCAGAACCTGCCGAATTAAGAAGTACGGCTGAGCATGGAATACTCAGCGGGTACTAAGCACTAACCAACACTCATAGCATACGGATTGCATACATAAAGCAGGAAACAATTCACGCATACAAAGCAGGAATGATTAATATCATGACAATAAAGTTAAGCAATATAATTCATCATGTTGCATTCATAAAAGCCGATAAACCCTTGAAAACATCGTGCACTTGACTTGACTTGACTTGAAATACCCTTTGCGTGATTGGGAACTTGTTAACCGTGTCATGCTTGTCATGCTTGCATCATGCGTGCCTTGTCATGTCATGCGTGTCATGCGAGTATCATGCTTGCTTGTTCATAATTTAAACATGTTCACATGCCTAGTTGCCGTTCATAGCCCGTCGCAACTGGTACCCTGTACACTGAATGATATGCCTAGTTGCCGTTCATAGTCCGTCGCAACTAGTACCCTATATGCAGATGGGTATGCCTGGTTGCCGTTCATAGCCCGTCGCAACTAGCATCCATGCGGAATGTGAATGCCTAGTTGCCGTTCATAGCCCGTCGCAACTAGCATCCATGCGTGTCATGCCATGCAGAGTTATGCGTGTTATGTGATGCTATGCTATGCGTGTCATGCCATGCTATGCTATGCGTGTCATGCGATGCTATGCATGTCATGCGAGGGGATGGGAGACCTTTCTGTATGCAATGCATGATTGTCTTGCCCTTGTCAAAAGCGAAGTGAAACATATCTTAGGATATGCCCCACCTCTACGTCCCATACTTAAAACATCGATAAATCACGTCATTACATGCGTGCTAGTGAGATCGTGTGCATACTTGCATTTGGAATTAAATATGGCAATTTGAGGTGATTCACAAAGTATGCATATAACAATTTAAGTGAGTAATAATCTACACATTTTAAGAAATGTAAGAAACACACTATCATGAACCCTAACAAATTTCAAGAGCAATTAAGCATGGGTTCCCTTAATTTATCATTTATTTTATTCACCTTGGCATTTCATCAAACATGGGGTGTGTTCATTATTCACTTAAACCTAGATCATGCTTTTCTAGGTGGTTATGCTCACATCACACTTGTATGTTCATTATTAGTACAATGCCCTTTCCCATTCGTTCATCACATCATCCACACGGCATCCATTCGCCAACATCCATCTCCATTCACCATTCATACCATCAATCTCATAACACATATATAAGTGAAGGAAAACAAGGAGAAACAAAGGAAAAAAGGGAAGCTATAACTAGGAGGGTAGTAAGAAGTACCGACCTTGATCAAGTGAGGAAGAAATCCCCTTCCAAAAACGACCGTAAGTTGCTGCCCTAGCTTGAGGAGATGCTCCTCACGAGTTTGTGCCTTGATCTTGAAGAAAAATGGGCTTGAGTTGAGTGTGGGTTCACAAACCCCTTGATTTCTCTCCAAATGGAAACCCTCGGTTTAGGAATCGCCCTCTCCTCTCTTCTTATCTCTCAATCTCTCTAAGTGTCGAAATGAAGCCCTAAAGGCTCGGGTTAAACTCTTAAGGTAAGAGTAAACCGACCAAACGACCATAATACCCTTACTGAAATTTCTGCAAAAACGCGAGTACCGAGCGATCGGTGTTAATGACCGATCGATCGGTTAAAATTTCACTCTCTGAAAAATTTCCCCATACAAAAATCTTGACCAGTCGATAGCCTCCGAGCGATCGGTTTTGGACTGATCGATCGCTCCATGTACTGAGTGATCGGTGGTCTGTAGGTCCAAACTGTTTTGGTCATAACTTTTGACTCGTTCGTCCGATTTTGACGATTCAACTTGCGTTAGGTTCATACTTCGAAAACGAACATTTCTGACGTTTCAGAATTTCCAATTTCTTCCTTATTTATTAATTATACCTCTTTAAAGGCAAAATGGCAACGAAAGTGTCATCCATTAAATGTGAAAAAGTCCGGGGCTCTACATCCTCCCCTCCTTACAAAAATTTTGTCCTTGAAATTTAGACGCTACTTGCATTACAAACCAAAAAGAAAATTACAAGTCATATACAAACTTATGCAAAAACTCATTCAAATAATTCTGGGTACTTCGCTTTAACCTCGGCTTCACGCTCCCATGTAGCTTCTTCCCGAGCATGGTGTTGCCATTGCACAAGAACCAAATGGACTGTCTTGTTGTGAAGCACTTGATCTCTTCGATCCAAAATCTGAACCGGCTTTTCAATGAAGGTGAGGTCCTCTCGAATCTCCAACGGTTCCAAGTCTATGACATGCGAAGGATCCGCAATATACTTCCGAAGCATAGACACATGGAAAACGTTGTGAACTGCGGCCATGTGAGCTGGGAGAGCTACCCTGTAAGCAACCTCACCAACTCGCGTGATAATCTCAAAAGGCCCAACATACCGAGGACTGAGCTTGCCTCGCTTTCCAAATCTCATGATCCCTTTGCTAGGAGATACTTTCACAAAAACTTAATCCCCTACTTGAAAGTCCAAGTCCCTACGGCGTGTGTCCGCATAACTTTTCTGGCGATCGTGAGTGGCTTTCAATCGATCCCGAATGATCTTAACTGTGTTTGCAGTTTGCTCAATCAACTCCAGACCAAGTACTTTCCTTTCTCCTACCTCATCCCAATAGAGAGGAGACCTACAACTTCGCCCATACAAGGCCTCAAATGGTATCATTTGGATACTCGCCTGATAGCTGTTATTATAGACGAATTCAACCAAAGGCAAGTGGTCTTCCCAACTGACTCTGAAATCCAACATACAAGCCCGAAGCATGTCTTCAATGACTTGGTTCACTCTCTCGGTTTGTCCATCCGTCTGTGGATGAAAAGCGGTGCCGAAATCAAGTCGGGAACCTATAGCCTCCTGGAAGCTTTTCCAGAATCGTGATGTGAATCTTGGATCCCGATCTGACACAATACTAACGGGCACTCCGTGCAACCTCACCACTTCCTTGATGTACAAAGCGGCTAACTGACTAGAGTTGAAAGTAGTTCGATAAGGCAAGAAGTGAGCGGACTTCGTCAAACGATCCATTACTACCCATATCGCATCTGAGCCCCTTGCCGTCTTTGGCAAGCCAACTATGGAATCTATGGATATGTTCTCCCATTTCCACTCGGGAATCGGAAAGAACTGTAATAGACCTGCGGGCCGCATGTGTTCTGCTTTCACCTGTTGACACACCAAGCACCGTGCTACATATTCCGCAACCTCCCTCTTCATATTCCGTCACCAAAAGTGACTCTTGAGGTTCCGTTACATCTTTGTACCCCCTGGATGCACTGTGTACTTCGAACGGTGTGCTTCATCCAAAATCTCTCTTCGAAGATCTGCATTGGCTGGGACGCACAGCCTTCCCTTGAATGTGATAGCACCCCGACTAGTGAGAGAAAAGTCTTCACTGCCCTTGGCAACTTCCTTGTCCCGGAAAGCCAACAATTCCGCATCCATGGCTTGATATTCTTGGATCAAATTTATAATGTACGGCCGAACCGTAACATTTGCCAAGGTAGGACCACGGATAGAGTTATTCACACTGATGTCCAGATTTGCCAAATCTTCTAGTAGCTTCCATTCTTGAACCAACATGTGTGCTAACAACCCCTGAGGTTT
Source organism: Tetracentron sinense (assembly GCA_015143295.1). NCBI lineage: Eukaryota > Viridiplantae > Streptophyta > Magnoliopsida > Trochodendrales > Trochodendraceae > Tetracentron > Tetracentron sinense. Next base: position 12,011,420 of record CM026566.1, read on the forward strand.
TCTACTCAAAGCATCAGCCACTACATTTGCTTTACCCGGGTGGTATTGAATGGTATAATCATAGTCCTTCAGAAATTTCATCCAACGCCGTTGCCTTAGATTCAATTCCTTTTGGGAAAAGAGGTACTTGAGGCTCTTGTGGTCCGTATACACATAGAATTTCACCCCGTATAAGTAATGTCGCCAGATCTTAAGTGCAAACACGACTGCGGCAAGCTCTAAGTCGTGCGTGGGGTAATTCCTTTCATGCTCCTTCAATTGCCTCGATGCATAGGCAATGACCTTCTTGTGTTGCATAAGCACACATCCAAGTCCAACGTGTGAGGCATCACTGTACACCTCATACCCAAGAGGTCCGGATGGCACTGTAAGGACAGGAGCTGTAGTAAGCCTCTTCTTCAGTTCCGTGAAACTGATCTCACACTTGTCGCTCCATACAAACTTCGCATTCTTCCTTGTCAGGTAAGTAAGCGGTGCTGCAAGGCTAGAGAAACCCTCTACGAATCTCCTGTAGTAGCCTGCCAACCCAAGGAAGCTGCGTATCTACGTAACACTCTTGGGCTTCGCCCAACTCATAACTGCTTCGATCTTCTTCGGATCTACCGAGATACCTTCTGCAGAAACAACGTGGCCTAGGAATGCCACCTCTTCCAACCAAAACTCACACTTGCTAAGTTTGGCGTATAGCTTGTGCTCTCTTAGCATTTCCAAAGCAAGGCGTAGGTCGCGTGTGTGATCTTCCCTTGTCTGGGAATAGACCAAAATGTCATCAACAAATACAATCACACACCTATCAAGATATGGACGGAACACCCGGTTCATCAAATCCATAAAGGCTGCCGACGCGTTCGTGAGTCCAAAAGGCATCACCAAGAACTCGTTGTGTCCATACCGAGTCTTGAAAGCAGTTTTGGGAACGTCTTCCGCCTTAATCTTCAACTGGTGATAACCCGATCGAAGATCTATCTTTGAGAAAAATCTCGCTCCCTTCAACTGATCGAACAAATCATCAATTCTAGGCAATGGATACCTATTCTTTATAGTGACCTTGTTCAATTGCCGATAATCGACGCACATCCGCATCGAACCATCTTTCTTCTTAACAAACAACACCGGGGCACCCCACGGTGAGACACTTGGTCGAATGAAACCAAGGCCTTGTAATTCCTCCAATTGAGTCTTCAACTCCTTAAGTTCAACCGGGGCCATTCTATACGGAGCCCGAAAGATGGGAGCTGTGCCTAGTGCAAGCTCGATCACAAACTCAATCTCCCTGTCTGGAGGTAATCCTGGCAACTCCTTTGGAAACACATCCAGGAATTCACTCACAACTGGAATTGTCGAGGAGTCCTTTGCCTCGGGGTTAGCTAAGCTCAACGCCGCAAAACGAGCGATATCTCTACCTTTCAACCCCCGAAAATGAAATGGTTTTCCTTCTACCGGCTTGAAGAGTACCATCTTCTCAAAGCAAGCTACATGCCCATGATGCGCTGCTAACCAATCCATTCCCAATATAACATCAAAGTCTTGGAATCCAAGGACGATGAGATCAACCGCCAACTCGTGGCTTCCAACTTGGACCACACTTTCTATACACTTTATCTGCCAATACTGTTTTGCCGAGGGGAGTCGAAATGGCTAACTCCGGTTTTAGCTGTCTAGGCTCCTCAGAAAAGCCTTCTGAAAAACTCGGCGAGACAAACGAATGAGTAGACCTGGTATCAATCAACACTCGAGCCAAATACTCATTGACTAGTAGGGTTCCTGAAATTTTAGCTAGCGGAATTAATCCATGCATCAACAGCGTATACGTGTAGGTATATATACATATAAAACATGCCGAGTACGTACACAAAGAATATAGCATAACACAACAATCACGAATAAAGAAAATAACTCCAAACGCGTACCTTGCACCACATCATCAAATGCAAGTGCATCACCCTCTGTCAAAGCAAATACACGCCCCTGGTTCGCCTGGCAAGACTGAGGTGTAGAGCGAGTAGTCTGAATGACGCCTAATATGATCCTGCTGGGCGTGCTGGTGGCCTAATCCCCTGAGACTGGCCTGGTAAACGCCGGGTAGGGCAATCCCTGATCACGTGGCCCTGGCGACCACAGTGAAAACATCCACCCGATGCTCTTAGGCAATCCCCTACCGGGTGCCTTCGGCCGCATGAAGGGCAGGCCTCGTGTGTGCAGGTAGGAGGGGCCTGAGGTGGAGCATATCTCGCCACCTGAGGTGCAACTGGCCATGGGGCCGGGAGAGCCTGAGGTCGAGGTGCCTGTGGCACGTACTGTCGTGGTGCTAGGGCCACATAAGTCGGCCGCATCGGTGGTGCTGGCCATGTATACTGATAAGGACCGATACGAGCCCGCCTCTCTGGAGGTGCTGAACTACTGGCTTGGCCTCTCGCCAACTCTCTCTTCTTAGACATCGCTTCAGAATTGGCCTCGACCAATAAGGCCTTGTCTACCACTTCAGGGTAGGTAGCATGCCTGAAAACGGAAACCTTCTCCATAATAACATCCTTGAGCCCTTGCTCAAATCTTCTCGCCTTCATTGCCTCATTAGCAACCATATGAGGCGCAAATCTCGACAATTCTGAGAACTTGGCCTCATAAGCGGCCACAGACATCGAACCTTGCTCAAGGTTGATGAATTCTCTCTCTTTCTTTTCCCGTGCACCGATCGGAAAATACTTCTTGTAAAAAGTATCTTTGAACTCCTCCCAAGTCCAAGGTTGACCCTGCATGGTCAAATCTCGCGTCCTCAATGCGGACAACCACTAATGGTGGGCTTCACCCTCTAGCATGAAAACGGCCCACGCTACTTTCTCTTCCTCTGTAGGGGAGAGAACTGCGAATATTTTCTCCACCTGGAGGATCCAAGCCTCCGCAGTAAGAGGGTCCACACTCCCATGGAAGGATGGAGGCCTCAATCTCCGGAATGCCTCAAATCCAGCTGTACGATGTACTGGAGCTCCGGGCGGTGGAATAGGTGCCGTTGATGCCGGTATAGTTTGCCGAGCCGCCAGGATGGCGAGTGTCTCAGCAATAGAGCCTGAGACCTGAGAGAGGTCCGGCTGCTCATCCTCATCCCGTGAAGAAGAGGAAGCTTTGGTATGGGGCCCACGACCCCGTGTGTTCCGTCTCATGACTAAAGTCCTGAGAATAATAACACCATATGAGTCTAACTTGAAACCACAGTTTATTTCAATGCCATTTCACAATAATTCAATTTGTATTAGTTGTATAATACTAATATACATCACATCAAGTCATCAGTGTATTCATCACATTATACTTATACTTTAGTGTTCTAGCGTACCTAGGAACCGTACTTGGTTAAAGAAACCATTTCAGACTAAGACTAATGTTTAGTCTTACACTTGGAACCAGACTCGCTCCCGACTTACTTCCTTCCTAACTTGTTTCCTAACATATGCTCTTGTCAAGCCGTGGTATGAGATTCTAAGTGACCCTAGAGACCTAAAGCCTAAGCTCTGATACCACTTCTGTCGCGACCCAAAACCCACCCTAGGAGTTAGAGTGAACTTTGGACGACTAATCATGACTTGCTTGACAACCAACCTGCAAAACCCACAGAGCATATACAATAGAGGACATTGTAGCGGAAACATAACCATAAAGCACAGCGGAAGTCTACCAAACCTCGATGTATATACATACGCAAATCCAAGTTTATAAAAAAAGTAACCAAAGAAAGTGCGGACAGACCCGCCAAAATACATGAATGTATTCTCTCATCTCACCCACAGCTAATCCACTCGGAATCTAACACCACCAACTGATAACCCTCCACGGGAAGTTCCTCCAAAGGCTCCTCGACGTACTTCCCCTCCACCCATGGACCAGGAGCACAAACATGAAATGGAGCAACAGCTCCCTCAGAACCTGCCGACATAAGAAGTACGACTGAGCATGGAATACTCAGCGGGTACAAAGCACTAACCAACAGTCATAGCATACTGTAGAGCCCCGGACCTTTTCACATTTAATACATGACACTTTAAAGAAGTATAATTAATAAATAAGGAAGAAATTGGAAACTCCGAAACGTCAGAAATGTTCCTTGTCGAAGTACGAACCCAACGCAAGTTGAATCGTCAAAATCGGACAAACGAGTCAAAAGATATGGCCAAAACAGTCTGGACCTGCAGGAAATCATAGCTCGGAAGGCGCTAAGGACGTAGCTCGGAAGGCACTAAGGACGTGCTCTAACAACGTACTCTGATAACGTATACGTTGTGCATCCGTTGTGCAACAGACAACGGGTACGTTGTACAGCAACAACGGGTACATTGTACAGCAACAACAGGTACGTTGTACAGCAACAATGGGCACATTGTACATAATACAACGGACAACGTGTTCAACACTGTTCACAGCACAACGTGTTCCGCACTATTCACAGCACAACGTGTTCGGCATTGCTCACAGCACAACGTGTTCGGCACTGTTCATAGCACAACGTGTTCGGCACTGTTCACAGCACAACGTGTTCGGCACTGTCCACAGCACAACGTGTTCGGCACTGTTCACAGCACAACGTGTTCAGCACTGTTCACAGCACAACGTGTTCAGCACTGTTCACAGCACAACGTGTTCAGCACTGTTCACAGCACAACGTGTTCGGCACTCGTGTTTTTACAGAAATTTCAGTAAGGGTATTATGGTCATTTGGTCTGTTCAATCTTACCTTAAGAGTCTAACCCGACCCTTTAGCCTCATTCAACACTTAGAGAGTTTGAGAGAATAGGAGAAAGGGGAGAAGGCGATTCCAACCTAGGGCTTGTCTTTGGAAGAGAAATCAAATGGGTTTGAGACCCTAGATCACTTCAAGCTCGGCTCTTCTCCAAGATCTCGGCTCAAGCACTGTGGAGAGCGTTCTCCAAGCTAGGGCAGCAGCTACACAGTCGTTTTGGAAAGGGGATTTCTTCCTCACTTGATCAAGGTCGGTACTTCTTACTACCCTCCTAGTTATAGTTCCTCATTTTCCCTTCATTTCTCTTTATTTTCCTTTATTTACACATGTGCTATGAGATGGATGGTTGTGAATGGTGAATGGAGATGGAATGTGCGACTGGATGCCAATGGTTGTGTTGTAATGATTATAATGGGGAGGGCATTGTTCCAATAATGAACATACATGTATGATTTGAGTAAAACCCATCTAGTTAAGCATGTTGTAGGGTAAATCAATAATGAACACACCATGTTTGATGAAATGCCAAGGTGAATAAAGTGAGTTGTAAATTAGGAAATGCATGCCTAATAAATTATGGATATTGCTAGGGCCTATGATAGTGTGTTTTCTTGCTTTTCCTAAATGATATGAATATTACATTGCTCAATCATTGATGTTATATGTGTTGTGAAATTACCCAAATGTTATATTTAAATTCAAATGCAAGTATGTACACAGTTCCCACGAGCACGGCATGCATGACATGATTTATCGAGGTTTTCAAGAACATGGTTAGAGGTGGGACATATCGTACGATATGTTTTACCTCGCTTTTCACAAGAAAACAAGAACCAACATTCCACGAGGGGTCTCCCCTCACTCTCAAGTGCATATCATGAAGAAGGGCCTCCCTTAGAGTATGTTTCCGCTGTTTTGTCCTCTATTGTATATGCTCTGTGGGTTTTACAGGTTGGTTTGTCAAGCAAGTTATGTAAGCCATGATTAGTCGTCCAAAGTTCACTCTAACTCCTAGGGTGGGTTTTGGGTCGCGACAGAAGTGGTATCAGAGCTTAGGCTTTAGGTCTCTAGGGTCACTTAGAATCTTATACCACGGCTTGACAAGAGCATATGTTAAGAAACAAGTTAGGAAGGAAGTAAGTCGGGAGTGAGTCTGGTTCCAAGTTTAAGACTAAACTTTAGTCTTAGTCTAAAATGGTTACTTTAACCAAGTACGGTCCTAGGTATGCCAGAACACTAAAGTATAAGTATAATGTGATGAATACTCTGATGACTTGATGTGATGTATATTAGTATTATACAACTAATACAAATTGAATTATTATGAAATGGCATTGAAATAAACTGTGGTTTCAAGTTAGACTCATGTGGTGTTATTATTCTCAGGACTTTAGTCATTAGACGGAACACACGGGGTCGTGGACCACATACCAGTGCTTCCTCTTCTTCACGGGATGAGGATGAGCAGCCGGACCTCTCTCAGGTCTTAGGCTCTATTGCTAAGACACTCGCCATACTGGCGGCTCGGCAGGCTATACCATCATTGGCGGCACCTACTCCACCGCCCGCAGCTCCAGTACATTGTACCACTGGAGTTGAGGCATTCAGGAGATTGAGGCCTCCACCCTTCCATGGGAGTGTGGACCCTCTTGTTGCGGGGGCATGGATCCTCCAGATGGAGAAGATCCTTGCGGTCCTCTCGCCTACAGAGGAGGATAGAGTAGCATGGGCAGTTTTCATGCTAGAAGGTGAAGCCCACCATTGGTGGTTGTCCGCATTGAGGTCGCGAGATTTGACCATGCAGGGTCAACCTTGGACTTGGGAAGAGTTCAAAGATACTTTTTACAAGAAGTATTTTCCGATTGGAGCACGGGAAAAGAAAGAGAGAGAATTCATCAACCTTGAGCAAGGTTCGATGTCTGTGGCCGCTAATGAGGCCAAGTTCTCGGAGCTATCACGCTTTGCGACACATATGATTGCCACCGAGGCAATGAAGGCGAGGAGGTTTGAGCAAGGACTCAAGGATGTCATCATGGAGAAAGTGTCAGTCTTTATGCACGCCACTTACGCTGAAGTGGTGGATAAAGCCTTGTTGGTTGAGACCAACTCTGAGGCGGTGTCCAAGAAGTGGGAATTGACGAGAGGCCAATCCAGTAGTTCAGCACCTCTAGAGAGGCGGGCTCGTACCGGCCCTTATCAGTATGCGTGGCCGGCACCACCGATGAGGCCATCTTATGCGCCTCCAGCTCCACTGCAGTATGTGCCTCAGGCACCGCGACCTCAGGCTCTTCTGAACCCACGGCCTGTTGCACCTCAGACGATGAGGTATGCTCCACCTCCGGCCCCTCCGACTTTTACACACAAGGTCTGCACTTCATGCGGCCGAAGGCACCCGGCAGGAGATTGCCGAAGGGCATCGGGTGGATGTTTTCATTGTGGTCGCCAGGGCCATATGATCAGGGATTGCCCCAGTTTGCATTTACCAGGCCAGTCTTAGGGGATTAGGCCACCAGCACGCCCAGCAGGATCATATCAGGCGTCGTCTCAGACTACCCGGTCTACACCTCAGTCTCGCCAAGCGAACCAGGGGCGTGTTTTTGCCTTGACAGAGGGTGATGCACTTGCATCTGACGATGTGGTGCAAGGTACGCGTTTGGAGTTATTTTCTTTATTCGTGATTGTTATGTTATGTTTTATTCCTTGTGTACATACTTGGTATGCTATATATATATATACCTACATGTATACACTGTTGATGCATGGATTAACTCCGCTAGTTAAAATTTCAGGAACCCTACTACTAGTAAATGAGTATTTGGCTCGAGTGTTGATTGATACCGGGTCTACTCATTCATTTGTCTCGCCGAGTTTTTCAGAAGGCTTTTCTGTAGAGCCAAGTCAGCTAGAACCGGAGTTAGCCATTTCGACTCCCCTCGGCAAAACAGTATTGGCAGATAAAGTGTATAGAAATAGTGTGGTCCAAGTTGGAAGCCACGAGTTGGCGGTTGATCTCATCGTCCTTGGATTCCAAGACTTTGATGTTATATTGGGAATGGATTGGTTAGCAGCACATCATGGGCATGTAGCTTGCTTTGAGAAAATGGTACTCTTCAAGCCAGTAGAAGGAAAACCATTCCACTTTCGCGGGTTGAAAAGTAGATATATTGCTCGTTTTGCGGCGTTGAGCTTAGCTAACCCCAAGGCAAAGGACTCATCGACTATTCCGGTTGTGAGTGAGTTCCTGGATGTATTTCCAGAGGAGTTGCCAGGATTGCCTCCAGATAGGGAGATTGAGTTTGTGATCGACTTGCACCAGGCACAGCTCCTGTTTTCAGAGCTCCATATAGAATGGCCCCTATTGAACTCAAGGAGTTGAAGACTCAGTTGGAGGAATTGCAAGGCCTTGGCTTCATTCGACCAAGTGTCTCACCGTGGGGTGCCCCGGTGTTGTTTGTTAAGAAGAAAGATGGCTCGATGCGGATGTACGTCGATTACAGTCAATTGAACAAAGTCACTATAAAGAATAGGTATCCCTTGCCTAGGATTGATGACTTGTTCGATCAGTTGAAGGGAGCGAGATTTTTCTCAAAGATAGATCTTCGATCGGGCTATCACCAGTTGAAGATTAAGGCGGAAGATGTTCCCAAAACTGCTTTCAGGACTCGGTATGGACACTTCGAGTTCTTGGTGATGCCTTTTGGACTCATGAACGCGCCGGCAGCCTTTATGGATTTGATGAACCGGGTGTTCCGGCCATATCTTGATAGGTGTGTGATTGTATTTGTTGATGACATTTTGGTCTATTCCCGGACAAGGGAAGATCACACACGCGACCTATGCCTTGCTTTGGAAATGCTAAGAGAGCACAAGCTATACGCCAAACTTAGCAAGTGTGAGTTTTGGTTGGAAGAGGCCACATTCTTGGGCCACGTTGTTTCTGCAGAAGGTATATCGGTAGATCCAAAGAAGATCGAAGCAGTTATGAGTTGGGCGAGGCCCAAGAGTGTTACCGAGATACGCAGCTTTCTTGGGTTGGCAAGCTACTACAGGAGATTCGTAGAGGGTTTCTCTAGCCTTGCAGCACAGCTCACTTACCTAACAAGGAAGAACGCCAAGTTTGTATGGAGTGATAAGTGCGAGATCAGTTTCACGGAACTGAAGAAGAGGCTTACTACAGCCCCTGTCCTTACTGTGCCATCTGGACCTTATGGGTATGAGGTGTACAGTGATGCCTCACACGTTGGACTTGGATGTGTGCTTATGCAACACAAGAAGGTCATTGCCTACGCATCGAGGCAATTGAAGGGGCATGAGAAGAATTACCCCACGCACGACTTAGAGCTTGCCGCAGTCGTGTTTGCACTCAAGATCTGGCGACATTACTTATACGGGGTGGAATTCTATGTGTATACGGACCACAAGAGCCTCAAGTACCTCATTTCCCAAAAGGAATTGAATCTAAGGCAACGGCGTTGGATGGAATTTTTGAAAGACTATGATTGTAACCATTCAATACCACCCGGGTAAAGCAAATATAGTGGCTGATGCTTTGAGTAGAAGACCTCCGGGGTTATTAGCATGCATGCTAGTGCAGGAATGGAAGCTACTTGAAGACTTGGCAAATCTGGACATCAGTGTGAATAACTCTGTCCGTGGTCCTACCTTGGCAAATGTTACGGTTCGGCCGTACATTATAGATTTGATCCAAGAATATCAAGCCATGGATGCGGAATTGTTGGCTTTCCGGGACAAGGAAGTTGCCAAGGGCAGTGAAGACTTTTCTCTCACTAGTCGGGGTGCTATCACATTCAAGGGAAGGCTGTGCGTCTCTGCCAATGCAGATCTTCGAAGAGAGATCATGGATGAAGCACATCGTTTGAAGTACACAGTGCATCCAGGGGGTACAAAGATGTACCGGAACCTCAAGAGTCACTTTTGGTGACGGAATATGAAGAGGGATGTTGCGGAGTATGTAGCACGATGCTTAGTGTGCCAACAGGTGAAGGCAGAGCACATGCGGCCGGTAGGTCTATTGCAGTCTCTTCCTATTCCCGAGTGGAAATGGAAGAACATATCCATGGATTTCATAATTGGCTTGCCAAAAAAGGCAAGGGGCTCAGATGCAATTTGGGTTATAGTAGACCGTCTGACGAAGTCTGCGCACTTCCTACCCTACCGAACTACTTTCAACTCTAGCCAGTTGGCCGCTCTATACATCAAGGAAGTAGTGAGGTTGCACGGAGTACCCGTTAGTATTGTGTCAGATCGGAATCCAAGATTCACGTCAAGATTTTGGAAAAGCTTCCAGGAGGCTATGGGTTCCCGACTTGATTTCAGCACCGCTTTTCATCCACAGACGGATGGACAAACCGAGAGAGTGAACCAAGTCATTGAAGACATGCTTCGGGCATGTATGTTGGATTTCAGAGGCAGTTGGGAAGAGCACTTGCCTTTGGTTGAATTCGCCTATAATAACAGCTATCAGGCGAGTATCCAAATGGCACCATTTGAGGCCTTGTACGGGCGAAGTTGTAGGTCTCCTCTCTATTGGGATGAGGTAGGAGAAAGGAAAGTACTTGGTCCGGAGTTGATTGAGCAAACTGCAAACACAGTTAAGATCATTCGAGATCGATTGAAAGCCGCTCAATATCGCCAGAAAAGTTATGCGGACACGCGCCGTAGGGACTTGGAATTTCAAGTAGGGGATCAAGTTTTTGTGAAAGTATCTCCTAGCAAAGGGATCATGAGATTTGGAAAGCGAGGCAAGCTCAGTCCTCGGTATGTTGCGGATCCTTCGCATGTCATAGACTTGGAACTGTTGGAGATTCGAGAGGACCTCACCTTGATTGAAAAGCCGGTTCAGATTTTGGATCGAAGAGATCAGGTGCTTCACAACAAGACAATCCCTTTGGTTCTTGTGCAATGGCAACACCATGCTCGAGAAGAAGCTACATGGGAGCGTGAAGTCGAAGTCAAAGCAAAGTACCCAGAATTAATTGAATGAGTTTTTGTATAAGTTTGTATATGACTGGTAATTTTCTTTTTGGTTGGTAATCCAAGTAGCATCTAAATTTCGAGGATGAAATTTTTGTAAGGGGGGAGGATGTAGAGCCCCGGACCTTTTCACATTTAATGCATGACACTTTCGTTGCCATTTTACCTTTAACGAGGTATAATTAATAAATAATGAAGAAATTGGAAACTCCGAAAAGTCAGAAATGTTCCTTGTCGAAGTACGAACCCAACGCAAGTTGAATCGTCAAAATCGGACGAACGAGTCAAAAGATATGGCCAAAACAGTATGGACCTGCAGGAAATCGTAGCTCGCAAGGCGCTAAGGACATAGCTCGGAAGGCGCTAAGGACGTAGCTCGGAAGGCGCTAAGGACGTGCTCTGACAACGTACTCTGATAACGTATACGTTGTGCATCCGTTGTGCAACAGACAACGGGTACGTTGTACAGCAACAACGGGTACGTTGTACAGCAAAACGGGTACGTTTACAGCAATAACGGGTACGTTGTACAGCAACAACGGGTACGTTGTACAGCAACAACGGGCACGTTGTACATAATACAACGGACAACGTGTTCAACACTGTTCACAGCACAACGTGTTCCGCACTGTTCACCGCACAACGTGTTCGGCACTGTTCACAGCACAACGTGTTCGGCACTGTTCACAGCACAACGTGTTCAGCACTGTTCACAGCACAACGTGTTCGGCACTGTCCACAGCACAACGTGTTCGGCACTCGTGTTTTTACAGAAATTTCAGTAAGGGTATTATGGTCATTTGGTCGGTTCACTCTTACCTTAAGAGTCTAACCCGAGCCTTTAGGGCATCATTCAACACTTAGAGAGTTTGAGAGAATAGGAGAAAGGGGAGAAGGCGATTCCAACCTAGGGCTTGTCTTTGGAAGAGAAATCAAAGGGGTTTGAGACCCTAGATCACTTCAAGCTCGGCTCTTCTCCAAGATCTCGGCTCAAGCACTCGTGGAGAGCGTTCTCCAAGCTAGGGCAGCAGCTACACAGTCGTTTTGGAAAGGGGATTTCTTCCTCACTTGATCAAGGTCGGTACTTCTTACTACCCTCCTAGTTATAGTTCCTCCTTTTCCCTTCATTTCTCTTTATTTTCCTTTATTTACACATGTGCCAGATGGATGGTTGTGAATGATGAATGGAGATGGAATGGGCGACTGGATGCCAATGGTTGTGTTGTGATGATTATAATGGGGAGGGCATTGTTCCAATAATGAACATACATGTATGATTTGAGTAAAACCCATCTAGAAAAGTATGTTGTAAGTTAAATCAATAATGAACACACCATGTTTGATGAAATGCCAAGGTGAATAAAGTGAGTTGTAAATTAGGAAATGCATGCCTAATAAATTATGGATATTGCTAGGGCCTATGATAGTGTGTTTTCTTGCTTTCCCTAAATGATATGAATATTACATTGCTCAATCATTGATGTTATATGTGTTATGAAATTACCCAAATGTCATATTTAAATTCAAATGCAAGTATGTACACGGTTCCCACGAGCACGGCATGCATGACATGATTTATCGAGGTTTTCAAGAACATGGTTAGAGGTGGGACATATCGTACGATATGTTTTACCTCGCTTTTCACAAGAAAACAAGAACCAACATTCCACGAGGGGTCTCCCCTCACTCTCAAGTGCATATCATGAAGAAAGGCCTCCCTTCCCTCGCAAGTACATACATATCATGAAGAAGGGTCTCCCTTCCCTCTCAAGGCATCTCTCAAGTGCATCTCACAAGGATATCTCACAAGTGTACCTCACAAGTTACATGATCACAAGCAAGCACACATGACATGCATGACATGACACGTACGACACGCTCAACAGGATCAAGTAAGACAAACACGACAAACTTTCAAGTACGAAAAGATATTTCAAGTCAAGTCAAGTGCACGATGTTTTCAAGAGGTTTTATCGGCTTTCTATGAAATACAAGCATGATTATAAATTGCTTTACTTCCTTGTATGATATGAATTGTTTCCGTCTAACATATATGAATTGCTCTTGATTTATGTATTGCCATTTTTATGCTATAACTGTTGGTTAGTATTTAGTACCCGCTGAGTATTCCATGCTCAGCCGTACTTCTTATTGTCGGCAGGTTCTGAGAGAGCTGCTGCTCCATTTGATGTTTGTGCTCCTGGTCCATGGGTGGAAGAGGAGTACGTCGAGGAGCCTTTTGAGGAACCTCCTGTAGAGGGTTATCAGTAGGTGGTTGTAGATTCTGAGTGAATAGCTGTGGGTGAGATGAGAGATATACATTCATGTATTTTGGCTGGTCTGTCCGCACTTTCTTTGTTTTGATTTCCTTGTATTAAACTTGGACCGTATGTATATACATAGAGGTTTGGTAGACTTCCGCTATACCATGTTAGAGTATGTTTCCGCTGTTTTGTCCTCTATTGTATATGCTCTGTGGGTTTTGCAGGTTGGTTTGTCAAGCAAGTCATGTAAGCCATGATTAGTCGTCCAAAGTTCACTCTAACTCCTAGGGTGGGTTTTGGGTCGCGACACATACGGAAAGCAGGGCTAAAGTCCAATCGGATTTTGACAATTTAGCATGCGTGGGATTCGTCTTTCGAAAACGAACATTTTTGATATTTTTGGCTATGAAACTGTTATTCATTAAGTATAGAAAAGTCCGGGGTGCTACATTCTCACCCCTTACAAAAATTTCATCCTCGAAATTGGACGATATATACATGCACAAAACCACCTCAAAATACAAGGGAAGGTCAAGGTCCTAAACAAATAACTGAGGATACTTTTCTCGCATTTTGGCCTCTTATTCCCATGTGGCATCCTCCATTGAATGGTGTTGCCATCTTACCAAGACCAAGGGAATGGTCTTGTTGCACAGGACTTGGTCTCGCCTGTCCAAGATCTGCTCTGGTTGCTCCACTAGTGTGAGATCCTCCCGGATTTCCACCGGATCAAGTTTGATGACATGAGAAGGGTCCGGGATGTACTTCTGAAGCATGGAGATATGAAACACTTTGTGGACCGCCGCCATATGAGTGGGTAAAGTAACATGGTAAGCCACCTCACCGGCTCTAGTAATGATCTCGAACGGACCCACATATCTTGGGCTAAGCTTGCCTCTCTTCCCGAATTTCATAACACCATTGGTAGGTGAAATCTTGAAAAAAACAAAGTCGCCAACTCGAAATTCAAGGTCTCTCATTCGGTTGTCGGCGCCTATCCTGTGCGGTCTTTAATGTCTCCCGGATAAGCTTGACCCTATCCGCGGTTTGTTCAATTAATTCGGGGCCCAACACCTTTCTTTCCCCAACTTCATCCCAATACAACGGGGACCTACAACTTCTCCCATACAAAGCCTCAAAAGGCGCTATCTGTATGCTTGCCTGGTAACTATTGTTGTAGGCAAATTATACAAAAGGTAGGTGATCTTCCCAGCTTTCCTTGAAGTCTAACATACATACCCAGAGCATATCTTCAATAACCTAATTCACTCGCTCGGTTTGCCCATCCGTCTGTGAATGGAAAGCATGGCGAAAGTCCAACCGGGAACCCATGGCACTCTGAAAGTTCTTCCAAAACCTGGAAGTGAATCGAGGGTCCTGATCAGAGACAATGCTCACTGGTACTCTATGCAACCACACTATTTCTTTGACATACAATGCAGCCAACTGATTGGAATTGATGGTAGTCCAGTACGGTAAGAAATGGGTGGACTTCGTGAGTCTATCAACTACAACCCATATAGCATCGGCGTTTTTGACCATCTTCGGCAACCCCACGATGAAGTCCATAGATATGTGCTCCCATTTCCACTTAGGAATAGGGAGAGACTATAAAAGTCTAGCCAGTCTCCTGGGCTTGACCTTGACTTGCTGGCACACCAAGCATCGAGACAAGTACTCCGCTATTTCTCGCTTCATGTTCCGCCACCAAAAGTGCTTCTTCAAGTCCTTATACATTTTGGTACCCCCGGGATGAACGGTATACTTGGACCGGTGAGCCTCGTATAAGATTTCTCGTTTAAGCTTCTCATCGATTGGGACACATACTCTTCCCTTGAAAGTGATAATCCCATCATTCCTCACCGCAAAATCCTTGCTGCCACTCTTAACTAACTAGTCTCGGTAAGAAAGTAGTTCGGCATCCACTTCCTGCAACTCTTGGATCATGCCCAGGATATATGGCTTAACTGTGATGTTAGCCATTACCGGCCCAAAGGTAGGGAGACTAAAACTGATGTCAAGGTTGGATGCATCCTCTAACAACCTCCACTCCTTTAGCATCATGTGAGCTAAAAATCTAGTAGGCTTCCGGCTAAGAGCATCGGCTACAACATTCGCCTTGCCCGAATGGTATTGGATTGAGCACTCGTAGTGTTTCTAAAACACTACCCATCTTCTTTACCTCAGATTTAGCTCTTTCTGGGAAAACAAATACTTAAGGCTTTTATGGTCTGTGAATACCTTGAATTGTTCCCCATAGAGATAATGTCGCCAAATCTTCAATGCAAACACAACCACGGCAAGCTAAAAGTCATGAGTTGGATAATTTCTTTCATGCTCCTTTAATTGCCTTGAGACGTAGGCAATATTCTTGCCGTGCTGCATGAGCACACATCCCAAACCCACATGGGAAGCATCACTGTACACAACAAAACCACCACTCTCGGATGGTACTGAGAGGAAGGGAGCCATGGTAAGGCGCTTCATCAACTCCAGGAAGCTCACTTTACATCGGTCGCTCCAACTGAACTTTGCATTTTTTCTTGTCAAGTAAGTGAGAGGTGCAGCCAAACTGGAGCATCCCTCCACAAACCTCCGGTAGTAGCCTGCCAATCCAAGGAAACTCTGGGTTTCAGTAACACTCTTGGGTCTCTCCGAACTCATAATTGCCTCAATCTTTGCTAGGTCAACAGAAATGCCCTCAGTTGACACTACATGTCTGAGAAATGCTACCTTCTCTTTCCAGAATTCACACATACTCAATTTGGCATATAGCTTATGCTCTCTCAACATCTCCAAAGTGAAGCGGAGATCCCGTGCGTGGTCTTCCCGTGTCTGAGAATACACCAAAATGTCATCGATGAACACAATCACACATCGATCAAAGTATGATCGGAACACCCGGTTCATCAGATCCATGAACGCCGCCGGTGCATTCGTCAGCCCCAATGCATGACAAGGAACTCGTAGTGCCCATACCGAGTCCTGAAAGCCGTCTTTGGAACATCATCCGCCTTGATCTTCAACCGATGATATCCCGATCTAAGATCAATCTTGGAGATGAATCTCGCTCCCTTCAATAGGTCAAATAGGTCATCTACCAAGGCAAAGGATAACGATTCTTGATAGTTACCTTGTTTAACTACCAGTTGACACACTTGGTTGGATGAAACCAAGTTGTTGTAACTCTTCAATTTGCTTTTTTAATTCCTCCAGTTCTATTGGGGCCATCCTATATGGAGCTCTTGAAATTGGAGCAGTGCCCGGAGTAAGCTCTATAGCGAACTCGATCTCTCTATCAGGAGGCAACCCAGGAAGTTCCTCCAGAAACACATCCAAGAACTCACTCGCAACCAGAATGGCTGAAGAGTTTGGTGCCTCGGGGTTCGTTATGCTCAAGGCTGCGAGGCGAGCAATATCCCTTTCTCTGAATCCTCGAAAGTGAAAAGGCTTAACTCCTTTTGGCTTGAAATTCACCATCTTTTCAAAACATGCAACATGACCATGGTGAGTCGCTAGTCAATCCATACCAAGAATGACGTCAAAGTCTAAATCTTGGAAGTCCAAAATAATAAGGTCGGGGAACAGATCATTCTCCCCTACTTGAACCACACAATCTTCAAATATTTTGTCTGCATTAACTGACTTACCAAGTGGAGTTGCAATGGTCAACTCCCGCTCCAATGGAGTAGCCTCAGTCAAAAAGCCTTTTGAAAAACTGGGTGAGACAAAGGAGTGAGTGGATCCTGTGTCGATCAACACTCGGGCGAGACACTCGTTCACTAATAAAGCGCCTGTGCGATTAAATAATTAATATTAATAGATTTCAAATAATAACAAGCATCATACAAAGGTAACCCCTAATATAAATAACTACTCATCATATAATGGAAACTTTTCACAACTTAAAACTTTTGGAATTCTTGCGCACCTTGCACGACATCGTCGGATGCACGTGCGTCTCTCTCGGATAGGGCGAAAACTCAGCCCTGGGTGGTTGGTCTAGGAGGCCATGTAGACGGTGAGGCCCTCGAAACTAGGGAAGAGCCTTGCTGAGAACTCTACCTAATAGGGGCCTACTCCCCTGAGACTGGGCTGGTAGATGACATCGAGGACAATCTCTAATCATGTGGCCTTGGTCACCACAATGAAAACAGCCTCCTGTAGCCTTCTGGTATTCCCCTGCTGGATGCCGCCTTTCACAAAGGGTACAGACATCGTGTGAATAGGCGGGAGGGGCATAACCCGTAATCTGAGGTAATGCAGGGCGAGGAGCATATGAGGTAGCCGGGCAAAAAGCCGGTGCAGCAAAAGGACGGGGAGCTTGTGGTGCGAAAGACATCCTCTGTGGCTGAGCCGGTCCCGCAGACTGGTATGATATAGTCCTGGCTCTCTTCTCCCTTGAACTACTTGACTGTCCTTTCTCAATCCCTTTTCTTTTGAAGAACTCTTCAGAATTAGCCTCCGCTAATAGTGCCTTGTCCACCACCTCGACATACGTCTCGTGCTGGATCATCAAAACTCGGTTCTTGAGGTAGGCCTTCAACCCCCTCTCAAATTTCCGGGTAGCCTTCGGTAGCTATCATATGTGGAGCAAATCGAGATAGCTCTGAGAACATAGCCTCGTAGGTGGCCACTGACATATTATCTTGCTCTGATGTAATGAATTTGTAGAGCCCCCGAACTTTTTTCCATGTATTGGGACCCGTGCCAAGGCATGTTAAGAAGTAGTATTCCTAAGTCGAATATATCGAAAACCCGAGTTACTGAAACCCATTTGCGGATCAGTCAACTTCAAGGGCAATTTAGTCAATAAATAAAGAAGAAATTAGAAATTTTAAAATGCCAGGAATGTCCTTCATTGAAAGACAAATCAAACGCAATTTGAATCATCAAAATCGGGCAACCGCGTCAAAAGTTATGACCGAATTACCAAAGTGTGCAAAAATAGGATAAAAACAACAAAATCTAAACGGTACGATCAATCGCAAGTCAGGTGCGATCGATCGCATACAGGCAAAATGGGTCCGAAACTCTTGGGGTCATATGCGATAGATGGATCCCCAGGTGTGATAGATCGTAGGGATCTGCGATCGATCGCATGCAGAGGGAAATCAGACCAGAAATGTTCGGGTTCATGTGCGATAGATCGCATCCAAGTGCGATCGATCGCAAGGACATAAGATCGATCGCAGATAAGTGTACGATCGATCGCATGCAGTAGGAGATTCCGAAATTAAAGTTTTTAACCCTTGATCTATTTGAGGGTTTTCATTTGGGGCTTTTGCTAATCTAGAGGAGAGGAAGAGAAGGGAGAGAAAGAGGGGAAAAAAGGGGGTTTCTAAGAGGATTTTGGATTGGAGTAAAGGATTAACTCCACATTTCTTCCCCAAATCTCAAGGCCTTCCTAATCCAAGCTCAAGCACCACGTGGAGTTCTCCTCCAAGCTAGGCAACACCTTCCATGAGCTACTTCGAGGGTTTTCTTCGCTCTATCAAGGTCGGTACCCTACACTACCCTCCTAGTTCATAGTCTCTTTTATTTTATGTTTTTTCCTAAATTTCTAAGCAAGATAATGTGGGGATGAATGGATGGGGGTGTGGATGTGAATGAGCGATTGGATGCCGTGTGTTTGTTATAATGAATGAAATGGGGAGGGCATTGTACCAATAATGAATACACATGTGTGTTGTGAACGTTAACCCACCTAGAAATTCAAGATTTAGGATTAACCATAATGCACATACCACACATTCGATGAAATGCCAAAGTGAATAAAATGAGTTTTAAATGAAGAAATTGAAAACTTAAATGATTATGAAATTGTTAGGGTGTATGATAGTGTGATTATTTGTTTTTCCTAATGTTTTATGAATGCCTACTTGTTCAAACAACGTGCACCAATTCCAAACCAGAGGTCGGATTTTGATGTCGTTTCTTCTAACAAGTGTATTACGACCCAACCAAAGTGTGGAAAATTGTTTCGATGGAATCCGACGTCGTTTACACCATTTGAGCATCGAGAGGCCCGAAATCCATGCTTAGAAAGTATATTTCAGCCTAAACCTACAAACGCGCACCAAATCTAAACCCGGGTCGGATTTCAATGCCGTTTCTTTGAATACATGTATTTCGACTCAATCTAAGTGTGGGAATTCGTTTCGATGGAATCTGAGGTCGTTTGCCCTATTTGGGCATCGACAGACCCGATATCCGTACTAAGAAAGTATACATAGGCCTAAACCTGCAAACGCGCACGAAATCCAAATAAGGGGTCGGATTTTGATGTCGTTTCTTCTAACGAGTGTATTACGACCCAACCTTAGTGTGGAAATTTTTTTCGATGGAATCCGACGTCGTTTGCACTATTTGGGCACCGAGAGGCCCAAAATCCATGCTTGGAAACTATATTTCAGCCTAAACCTACAAACGCGCACCAAATCAAAACCAGGGTCGCATTTGGATGCCGTTTCTTTGAATACATGTATTTTGACTCAATCTAATTGGGAATTCGTTTCGATGGAATCTGAGGTCGTTTGCTGTCGCGACCCAAAACCCACCCTAGGAGTTAGAGTGAACTTTGGACGACTAATCATGACTTGCTTGACAACCAACCTGCAAAACCCACAGAGCATATACAATAGAGGACATTATAGCGGAAACATAATCATAAAGCACAACGGAAGTCTACCTAATCTCTATGTATATACATACGCAAATCCAAGTTTATACAAAAGTAACCAAAAGAAAGTGCGGACAGACCCGCCAAAATACATGAATGTATATCTCTCATCTCACCCACAGCTATTCACTCAGAATCTACAACCACCTAATGGTAACCCTCTACGGGAGGTTCCTCCAAAGGCTCCTCGACGTACTCCTCTTCCACCCATGGACCAGGAGCACAAACATCAAATGGAGCAGGAGCTCCCTCAGAACCTGCTGACATAAGAAGTACGGCTGAGCATGGAATACTCAGCGGGTACCAAATACTAACCAATAGTTATAGCATAAAAATGGCAATACATAAATCAGGAGCAATTCATATATGTTAGACGGAAACAATTCATATCATACAAGGAAGTAAAGCAATTTATAATCATGCTTGTATTTCGTAGAAAGCCGATAAAACCTCTTGAAAACATCGTGCACTTGACTTGGCTTGAAATATCTTTTCGTACTTGAAAGCTTGTCGTGTTTGTCTTACTTGATCTTGTCGAGCGTGTAGTACGTGTCATGTCATGCGTGCTTGCTTGTGATCATGTAACTTGTGAGATACACTTGTGAGATATCCTTGTGAGATGCACTTGAGAGATGCCTTGAGAGGGAAGGGAGACCCTTCTTTATGCAATGCACTTGCGAGGGAAGGGAGACCCTTTTTCATGATATGTATGTACTTGCGAGGGAAGGGAGGCCCTTCTTCATGATATGCACCTGTGAGTGAGGGGAGACCCCTCGTGGGATGTTGGTTCTTGTTTTCTTGTGAAAAGCGAGGTAAAACATATCGTAGGATATGTCCCACCTCTAACCATGTTCTTGAAAACCTCAATAAATCATGTCATGCATGCCGTGCTCGTGGGAACCGTGTACATACTTGCATTTAAATTTAAAGATGACATTTGGGTAATTTCACAACACATATAACATCAATGATTGAGCAATATAATATTCATATCATTTAGGGAAAGCAAGAAAACACACTATTATAGGCCCTAGCAATATTCATAATTTATTAGGCATGCATTTCCTAATTTACAACTCATTTTATTCACCTTGGCATTTCAGCAAACATGGTGTGTTCATTATTCATTTAAACCTAAATCATGCTTTTCTAGAAGAGTTTACTCACATCATAAAGGTGTGTTTATTATGGATACAGTGCCCTCCCCATTTTAATCATCACAACACAACCCTTGGCATCCAATCGCCCATTCCATCTTCATTCACCATTCACAACCATCCATCTCATAGCACATGTGTAAATGAAAGAAAATCAAAAGAAATAAAAGGAAAGGAGGAACTATAACTAGGAGGGTAGTAAGAAGTACCGACCTTGATCAAGTGAGGAAGAAATCCCCTTCCAAAAACGACTGTGATTTGCTGCCCTAGCTTGAGGAGATGCTCCTCACGAGTTTGTGCCTTGAACTTGAAGAAAAATGGGCTTGAGTTGAGCGTGGGTTCACAAACCCCTTGATTTCTCTCCAAAATGGAAACCCTAGCTTAGGAAACCTTTTCTCCTCTCTTCTAATCCCCCAATCCTCTAAGTGTTGAGAATGAGCCCTAAAGGCTCGGGTTAAACTCTTAAGGTAAGAGTGAACCGACCAAAAGACCATAATACCCTTACTGAAATTTCTGTAAAAACACGAGTGCCGAACACGTTGTGCTGTGAATAGTGCCAAACACGTTGTCCGTTGTGAATAGTGTTGAACACGTTGTCCGTTGTGAATAGTGTTGAACACGTTGTCACGTTGTCTTATGTACAACGCGCCCGTCGTGAGCTGTACAACGTACCCGTTGTCTGTTGCACAACGTACACGTTGTCTGCTGCACGACGTACCCGTTGTCTGTTGCACAACGGATGCACAACGTATACGTTATCAGAGCTAGAGCTACGTTATCAGAGTACGTTGTCTATGCGTTGTCTGTGCCTTATCAGAGCACGTCCTTAGTGCCTTCCGAGCTACGTCCTTAGCGCCTTCCGAGCTACGTCCTTAGCGCCTTCCGAGCTACGATTTCCTACAGGTCCAGACTGTTTTGGCCATATCTTTTGACTCGTTCGTCCGATTTTGACGATTCAACATGCGTTGGGTTCGTACTTCGAAAAGGAACATTTCTGACGTTCGAAATTTCTAATTTCTTCCTTATTTATTAATTATACCACTTTAAAGGCAAAATGGCAACGAAAGTGTCATGCATTAAATGTGAAAAGGTCCGGGGCTCTACATCCTCCCCCCCTTACAAAAATTTCGTCCTCGAAATTTAGACGCTACTTGCATTACAAACCAAAAAGAAAATTACAAGTCATATACAAACTTATACAAAAATTCATTCAATCAATTCTGGGTACTTTGCTTTGACTTCGGCTTCACACTCCCATGTCTCCCATGTAGCTTCTTCCCGAGTATGGTGTTGCCATTGCACAAGAACCAAAGGGATTGTCTTGTTGCGAAGCACCTGATCTCTTCGATCCAAAATTTGAACCGGCTTTTCAATCAAGGTGAGGTCCTCTCGAATCTCCAACGGTTCCAATTCTATGACATGCGAAGGATCCGCAATGTACTTTCGAAGCATAGACACATGGAAGACGTTTTGAACTGCGGCCATGTGAGGTGGGAGAGCTACCCTGTAAGCAACCTCACCAACTCGTGTGATAATCTCAAAAGGCCCAACATACCGAGGACTGAGCTTGCCTCGCTTTCCAAATCTCATGATTCATTTGCTAGGAGATACTTTCACAAAAACTTGATCCCTTACTTGAAATTCCAAGTCCCTACGGCGCGTGTCCGCATAACTTTTCTGGCGATCGTGAGCGGCTTTCAATCGATCCCGAATGATCTTAACTGTGCCTGCAATTTGCTCAATCAACTCCGGACCAAGTACTTTCCTTTCTCCTACCTCATCCCAATAGAGAGGAGACCTACAACTTCGCCCATAGAAGGCCTCAAATGGTGCCATTTGGATACTCGCCTGATAGCTGTTATTATAGGCGAATTCAACCAAAGGCAAGTGCTCTTCCCAACTGCCTCTGAAATCCAACATACAAGCCCGAAGCATGTCTTCAATGACTTGGTTCACTCTCTCTAGTGAGAGAAAAGTCTTCACTGCCCTTGGCAACTTCCTTGTCCCGGAAAGCCAACAATTCCGCATCCATGGCTTGATATTCTTGGATCAAATCTATAATGTACGGCCGAACCGTAACATTTGCCAAGGTAGGACCACGGACAGAGTTATTCACACTGATGTCCAGATTTGCCAAATCTTCTAGTAGCTTCCATTCTTGAACCAACATGTGTGCTAACAACCCCTGAGGTCTTCTACTCAAAGCATCAGCCACTACATTTGCTTTACCCGGGTGGTATTGAATGGTACAATCATAGTCTTTCGAAAATTCCATCCAACGCCGTTGCCTTAGATTCAATTCCTTTTGGGAAAAGAGGTACTTGAGGCTCTTGTGGTCCGTATACACATAGAATTCCACTCCGTATAAGTAATGTCGCCAGATCTTGAGTGCAAACACGACTGCGGCAAGCTCTAAGTCGTGCGTGGAGTAATTCTTCTCATGCTCCTTTAATTGCCTCGATGCATAGGCAACGACTTTCTTGTGCTGCATGAGTACACACCCAAGTCCAACGTGTGAGGCATCACTATACACCTCATACCCATAAGGTCCAGATGGCACAGTAAGGACAGGGGCTGTAGTAAGCCTCTTCTTTAGTTCTGGGAAACTGATCTCGCACTTATCACTTCATACAAACTTGGCGTTCTTCCTTGTCAGGTAAGTGAGCGGTGCTGCAAGGCTAGAGAAACCCTCTACGAATCTCCTGTAGTAGCCTGCCAACCCAAGAAAGCTGCGTATCTCGGTAACACTCTTGGGCCTCGCCCAACTCATAATTGCTTCGATCTTCTTTGGATCTACCGAGATACCTTCTGCAGAAACAACGTGGCCTAGGAATGCCACCTCTTCCAACCAAAACTCACACTTGCTAAGTTTGGCGTATAGCTTGTGCTCTCTTAGCATTTCCAAAGCAAGGCATAGGTCGCGTGTGTGATCTTCCCGTGTCTGGGAATAGACCAAAATGTCATCAACAAATACAATCACGCACCTATCAAGATATGGCCGGAACACCCGGTTCATCAAATCCATAAAGGCTGCCGGCGCGTTCGTGAGTCCAAAAGGCATCACCAAGAACTCGTAGTGTCCATACCGAGTCCTGAAAGCAGTTTTGGGAACATCTTCCACCTTAATCTTCAACTGGTGATAACCCAATCGAAGGTCTATCTTCGAGAAAAATCTCGCTCCCTTCAACTGATCGAACAAGTCATCAATCCTAGGCAAGGGATACCTATTCCTTATAGTGACTTTGTTCAATTGCCTGTAATCGACGCACATCCGCATCGAGGCATCTTTCTTCTTAACAAACAACACCGGGGCACCCTACGGTGAGACACTTGGTCGAATGAAACCAAGACCTTGTAATTCTTCCAACTGGGTCTTTAACTCTTTGAGTTTAATAGGGGCCATTCTATACGGAGCCCTGAAAACAGGAGCTATGCCTGGTGCAAGCTCGATCACAAACTCAATCTCCCTGTCTGGAGGCAATCCTGGCAACTCCTCTGGAAATACATCCAGGAACTCACTCACAACCGGAATAGTCGATGAGTCCTTTGCCTCGGGGTTAGCTAAGCTCAACGCCGCAAAACGAGCAATATATCTACTTTTCAACCCGCGAAAGTGGAATGGTTTTCCTTCTACTGGCTTGAAGAGTACCATTTTCTCAAAGCAAGCTACATGCCCATGATGCGCTGCTAACCAATCCATTCCCAATATAACATCAAAATCTTGGAATCCAAGGACGATGAGATCAACCGCCAACTCGTGGCTTCCAACTTGGACCACACTATTTCTATACACTTTATCTGCCAATACTGTTTTGCCGAGAGGAGTTGAAATGGCTAACTCCGGTTCTAGCTGACTTGACTCTACAGAAAAGCTTTCTGAAAAATTCGGCGAGACAAATGAATGAGTAGACCCGGTATCAATCAACACTCGAGCCAAATACTCATTGACTAGTAGGGTTCCTGAAATTTTAACTAGCGGAGTTAATCATTGCATCAACATTGTATACATGTAGGTATATATACATATATAACATGCCAAGTACGTACACAATCAATTAATACTTTAACAGTTTAATTTACGGATAATTAAATAAGCTACAACTGCGTACCTTGCACTACATCGTCAGATGCCAGTGCATCACTCTCTGTTAAGGCAAAAACTCGCCCCTGGTTCGCCTGGTGAGACTGAGGTGTAGACCGGGTAGTCTGAGATGACGCCTGATATGATCCTGCTGGGCGTGCTGCTGGCCTAATCCCCTGAGACTGGCCTGGTAAATGCCGACTAGGGCAATCCCTGATCATATGGCCCTGGCAACCACAATGAAAACATCCACTCGATGCTCTTCGGCAATCTCCTGCCGGGTGCCTTCGGTCGCATGAAGTGCAGACCTCGTGTGTATAAGTCGGAGGGGCCGGAGGTGGAGCATACCTCATCGTCTGAGGTGCAACAGGCCGTGGGGCCAGAAGAGCCTAAGGTTGCGGTGCCTGAGGCACATACTGCCGTGGAGCTGGAGGCGCATAAGATGGCCTCATCAGTGGAGCAGGCCACGCATACTGATAAGGGCCGGTACGAACCCGCCTCTCTGGAGGTGCTGAACTATTGGCTTGGCCTCTTGCCAACTCCCTCTTCTTGGACACCGCCTCAGAATTTGCCTCGATCAATAAGGCTTTGTCTACCACTTCCAGATAAGTAGCGTGCCTAAAAGCCGATACTTTCTCCATAATAACATCCTTGAGCCCTTGCTCAAATCTCCTCGCCTTCCTTGCCTCAGTAGCCACCATGTGAGGCGCAAATCTAGAGAGCTCCGAGAACTTAGCCTCATATTGTGCTACTGACATCGAACCTTGCTCAAGGTTGATGAATTCTCTCTCTTTCTTTTCCCGTGCTCCAATCGGAAAATACTTCTTATAGAACGTATCCTTAAACTCCTCCCAAGTCCACGGTTGACCTTGCATGGTCAAGTCCCGTGTCCTCAATGCGGACAACCACCAATGGTGGGCTTCACCTTCTAGCATGAAGACTGCCCATGCTACTTTCTCTTCCTTTGTAGGAGAGAGCACCGCAAATATCTTCTCCATCTGGAGGATCCATGCCTCCGCAGCAAGAGGGTCCACACTCCCATGGAAGGGTGGAGGCCTCAATCTCCTGAATGCCTCAACTCCAGCGGTACGATGTACTGGAGCTGCGGGCGGTGGAGTAGGTGCCGCCGATGATGGTATAGCCTGCCGAGCCGCCAGGATGGCGAGTGTCTCAGCAATAGAGCCTAAGACCTGAGAGAGGTCCGGCTGCTCATCCTCATCCCGTGAAGAAGAGGAAGCTCTGGTGTGTGGTCCACGACCCCGTGTGTTCCGTCTCATGACTAAAGTCCTAAGAATAATAACACCACATGAGTCTAACTTGAAGCCACAGTTTATTTCAATGCCATTTCATAATAATTCAATTTATATTAGTTGTATAATACTAATACACATCACATCAAGTCATCAGAGTATTCATCACATTATACTTATACTTTAGTGTTCTGGCGTACCTAGGACCGTACTTGGTTAAAGCAACCATTTTAGACTAAGACTAAAGTTTAGTCTTAAACTTGGAACCAGACTCGTTTTCGACTCACTTCCTTCCTAACTTGTTTCCTAACATATGCTCTTGTCAAGCCGTGGTATAAGATTCTAAGTGACCCTAGAGACCTAAAGCCTAAGCTCTGATACCACTTCTATCGCGACCCATAACCCACCCTAGGAGTTAGAGTGAACTTTGGACGACTAATCATGACTTGCTTGACAACCAACCTGCAAAACCCACAGAGCATATACAATAGAAGACATTATAGCGGAAACATAACCATAAAGCACAGCGGAAGTCTACCTAATCTCTATGTATATACATACGCAAATCCAAGTTTATAGAAAAGTAACCAAAAGAAAGTGCGGACAGACCCGCCAAAATACATGAATGTATATCTCTCATCTCACCCACAGCTATTCACTCAGAATCTACAATCACCTAATGGTAACCCTCTACGGGAGGTTCCTCCAAAGGCTCCTCGACGTACTCCTCTTCCACCCATGGACCAAGAGCACAAACATCAAATGGAGCAGCTGTTCCCTCAGAACCTGCCGACATAAGAAGTACGGCTGAGCATGGAATACTCAGCGGGTACCAAATACTAACCAATAGTCATAGCATAAAAATCGCAATACATAAATCAGGAGCAATTCATATATGTTAGACGGAAACAATTCATATCATACAAGGAAGTAAAGCAATTTATAATCATGCTTGTATTTCGTAGAAAGCCGATAAAACCTCTTGAAAACATCATGCACTTGACTTGGCTTGAAATATCTTTTCGTACTTGAAAGCTTGTCGTGTTTGTCTTACTTGATCTTGTCGAGCGTGTAGTACGTGTCATGTCATGCGTGCTTGCTTGTGATCATGTAACTTGTGAGATATCCTTGTGAGATGCGCTTGAGAGAGGCCTTGAAAGGGAAGGGAGACCCTTCTTTATGCAATGCACTTGCGAGGGAAGGGAGACTCTTCTTCATGATATGTATGTACTTGCGAGGGAAGGGAGGCCCTTCTTCATGATATGCACCTGTGAGTGAGGGGAGACCCCTCGTGGGATGTTGGTTCTTGTTTTCTTGTGAAAAGCGAGGTAAAACATATCGTTGGATATATCCCACCTCTAACCATGTTCTTGAAAACCTCGATAAATCATGTCATGCATGCCGTGCTCGTGGGAACCGTGTACATACTTGCATTTAAATTTAAAGATGACATTTGGGTAATTTCACAACACATATAACATCAATGATTGAATAATGTAATATTCATATCATTTAGGGAAAGCAAGAAAACACACTATCATAGGCCTTAGCAATATTCATAATTTATTAGGCATGCATTTCCTAATTTACAACTCATTTTATTCACCTTGGCATTTCATCAAACATGGTGTGTTCATTATTCATTTAAACCTAAATCATGCTTTTCTAGGTGAGTTTACTCACATCATAAAGGTGTGTTTATTATGGATACAGTGCCCTCCCCATTTTAATCATCACAACACAACCCTTGGCATCCAATCGCCTATTCCATCTTCATTCACCATTTACAACCATCCATCTCATAGCACATGTGTAAATGAAAGAAAATCAAAAGAAATAAAAGGAAAGGAGGAACTATAACTAGGAGGGTAGTAAGAATTACCGACCTTGATCAAGTGCGGAAGAAATCCACTTCCAAAAACGACCGTGAGTTGCTGCCCTAGCTTGAGGAGATGCTCCTCACGAGTTTGTGCCTTGATCTTGAAGAAAAATGGGCTTGAGTTGAGCGTGGGTTCACAAACCCCTTGATTTCTCTCCAAAATGGAAACCCTAGCTTAGGAAACCTTTTCTCCTCTCTTCTAATCCCCCAATCCTCTAAGTGTTGAGAATGAGCCCTAAAGGCTCGGGTTAAACTCTTAAGGTAAGAGTGAACCGACCAAAAGACCATAATACCCTTACTGAAATTTCTGTAAAAACACGAGTGCCGAACACGTTGTGCTGTGAATAGTGCCAAACATGTTGTCCGTTGTGAATAGTGTTGAACACGTTGTGCTGTGAATAGTGCCGAACACGTTGTGATGTGAATAGTGTTGAACACGTTGTCCGTTGTGAATAGTGTTGAACACGTTGTGCTGTGAATAGTGTTGAACATGTTGTCCGTTGTGAATAGTGTTGAACACATTGTCCGTTGTGAATAGTGTTGAACACGTTGTCACGTTGTCTTATGTACAACGCGCCCATCGTGAGCTGTACAACGTACCTGTTGTCTGTTGCCCAACGTACACGTTGTCTGCTGCACGACGTACCCGTTGTCTATTGCACAACGTATACGTTATCAGAGCTAGAGCTACGTTATCAGAGTACGTTGTCTATGCGTTGTCTGTGCCTTATCAGAGCACGTCGTCAGAGCACGTCCTTAGAACTTTCCGAGCTACGTCCTTAGCGCCTTCCGAGCTACGTCCTTAGCGCCTTCCGAGCTACGATTTCCTGCAGGTCCAGACTGTTTTGGCCATATCTTTTGACTCGTTCGTCCGATTTTGACAATTCAACTTGCGTTGGCTTCGTACTTCGAAAAGGAACATTTCTGACGTTTCGAAATTTCCAATTTCTTCCTTATTTATTAATTATATCTTTAAAGGCAAAATGGCAACGAAAGTGTCATGCATTAAATGTGAAAAGGTCCGGGGCTCTACATCCTCCCCCCCTTACAAAAATTTCATCCTCGAAATTTAGACGCTACTTGCATTACAAACCAAAAAGAAAATTACAAGTCATATACAAACTTATACAAAAATTCATTCAATCAATTCTGGGTACTTTGCTTTGACTTCGGCTTCACGCTCCCATGTAGCTTCTTCCCGAGTATGGTGTTGCCATTGCACAAGAACCAAAGGGATTGTCTTGTTGCGAAGCACCTGATCTCTTCGATCCAAAATCTGAACCGGCTTTTCAATCAAGGTGAGGTCCTCTCGAATCTCCAACGGTTCCAATTCTATGACATGCGAAGGATCCGCAATGTACTTCCGAAGCATAGACACGTGGAAGACGTTGTGAACTGCGGCCATGTGAGGTGGGAGAGCTACCCTGTAAGCAACCTCACCAACTCGTGTGATAATCTCAAAAGGCCCAACATACCGAGGACTGAGCTTGCCTCGCTTTCCAAATCTCATGATCCCTTTGCTAGGAGATACTTTCACAAAAACTTGATCCCCTACTTGAAATTCCAAGTCCCTACGGCCCGTGTCCGCCTAACTTTTCTGGCGATCGTGAGCGGCTTTCGATCGATCCCGAATGATCTTAACTGTGCCTGCAGTTTGCTCAATCAACTCCGGACCAAGTACTTTCCTTTCCCCTACGTCATCCCAATAGAGAGGAGACCTACAACTTCGCCCATACAAGGCCTCAAATGGTGCCATTTGGATACTCGCCTGATAGCTGTTATTATAGACGAATTCAACCAAAGGCAAGTGCTCTTCCCAACTGCCTCTGAAATCCAACATACAAGCCCGAAGCATGTCTTCAATGACTTGGTTCACTCTCTCGGTTTGTCCATCCGTCTGTGGATGAAAAGCGGTGCTGAAATCCAGTCGGGAACCCATAGCCTCCTGGAAGCTTTTCCAGAATCGTGATGTGAATCTTGGATCCCGATCTGACACAATACTAACGGGCACTCCATGCAACCTCACTACTTCCTCGATGTACAAAGCGGCTAACTGACTAGAGTTGAAAGTAGTTCGGTAAGGTAAGAAGTGAGCGGATTTCGTCAAACGATCCACTACTACCCATATCGCATCTGAGCCCCTTGCCGTCTTCGGCAAGCCAACTATGAAATTCCTGGATATGTTCTTCCATTTCCACTCGGGAATCGGAAGGGACTGTAATAGACCTGTGTGCCGCATGTGTTCTGCTTTTACCTGTTGACACACCAAGCACCGTGCTACATATTCCGCAACCTCCCTCTTCATATTCCGCCACCAAAAGTGACTCTTGAGGTTCCGGTACATCTTTGTACCCCTTGGATGCACTGTGTACTTCGAACGGTGTGCTTCATCCAAAATCTCTCTTCGAAGATCTGCATTGGCTGGGACGCACAGCCTTCCCTTGAATGTGATAGCACCCCGACTAGTGAGAGAAAAGTCTTCACTGCCCTTGGCAACTTCCTTGTCCCGGAAAGCCAACAATTCCGCATCCATGGCTTGATATTCTTGGATCAAATCTATAATGTATGGCCGAACCGTAACATTTGCCAAGGTAGGACCACGGATAGAGTTATTCACACTGATGTCCAGATTTTCCAAATCTTCTAGTAGCTTCCATTCTTGAACCAACATGTGTGCTAGCAACCCCTGAGGTCTTCTACTCAAAGCATCAGCCACTACATTTGCTTTACCCGGGTGGGATTGAATGGTACAATCATAGTCTTTCAAAAATTACATCCAACGCCGTTGCCTTAGTTTCAATTCCTTTTGGGAAAAGAGGTACTTGAGGCTCTTGTGGTCCGTATACACATAGAATTCCACCCCGTATAAGTAATGTCGCCAGATCTTAAGTGCAAACACGACTGCGGCAAGCTCTAAGTCGTGCGTAGGGTAATAGGGTCAAATCTAATGGTTTAACGCTTGAGTTCATTCGTCCTCTGTCTGATAATGGCCACAAGACAGTCATTTGTCCCTTAGCCGAAACGGCTGAAGATTCGGAGAGATGGTCTGCTGACTGCTGCTTTGGTGGGTTTCATTCTTGGGCCAAAACCCTATTTTCAAAGTCTTAAAAATTTTGTGATGAAGGCTTGGGCGCCAAAGGGTCATCTCAATATTTCGTCACTGGAAAATGGAATTTTTATCTTTGATTTCAGCTATGAAGAAGATAAACTTCGAATCTTTGAAGCTGGCCCTTGGTTTTTCAACCAAAAGCCTCTGATTCTCAGGCCGTGGACACCCTGTCTTAAACTGGAAAAACCCCTAGTATCCTCTTTACCTTTTATGGATTAAGCTCCCCGGACTTAAACTCCATCTCTGGGGTCAGCGTATGCTCAGCCGCCTTGCTAGTGCGATTGGCATTCCCCTCTTCACGGACAAAGTGACTGCTGCTCGGGATCGCCTCTCCTATGCCAGGGTATGTGTGGAAGTTTCTGCCCTTGAGGACCTACCCGATTTCATTGATGTTCTTAGACCAAATGGATCTAGGTTTCAGCAAAAGGTTCAATATGATTGGAAACCACTACGGTGCTCAAAATGTTCGACTTTTGGCCACCTAGAATCAAAATGCGTAGCCAAGCAGATCTTGGTCCCAAAGAATAAACCCAATGCCACCACTGATTCTGCTCTCTCAACTGTGGCTACGATCCGTAACCCTCTGGATGATCCCATCACTGTGGAAGATTTGGGGGATGAGCAGCAACCAAGAACAAGATCGGTGATGAGCGAACCAAATCCTGATGATGTTGATTTGCTAGGTGAGGATGATGTTATACATGATCCTGCGGGCAACGATGATGAAAATGGACCAAGTGATCAGGAAGATTCAGCTGACTCCATAATTGCGGGTTTTGAAAACCCAGGCCACTTCGCTTCTTATTGCCCATCACCTGTTCGACGTTTTGCCTCACTACGAGAGAAAGATGCAGCACTTCAAAGTAATCCATTAATGGATTGGGAAATCCAATCTTCAGCTACGAAAGATGACGAATCTGCTCTTTTGCATGCTACTAGCCCGGGTCAGCCTCGCCCCCTTCAAATTTCTAGTTTGATCTCAGACAAGCCAGCTTATCTCGGTCCCAAGATTACTGATCCAGGCCACGGAGGCAAGTTCTCGAGCCCAAACCGCTTTGATGCCTTATCTACCCTTCTGGATGATGATATTACCACTGTCCCAACAGGGGAAGTTCCCAATCTCTAATCTCCGTTCCCTCAAATGAATAAAATTGTTGCTTGGAACATTCGTGGTCTCAATGATCCTCTCAAGCAAGCAGAAATCCGTAAGCTTATTGCGGTTCAGAAACTCTCTATTTTCGCCATTTTGGAAACTCGTGTTAGCCAGACTAACTCACTGCGGATTATTAAGAAGATTGCTAGAGACTGGAGTTATGTAGATAACTACACTCATTCTCCCCTTGGCCGAATTTGGGTTCTTTGGAATTCCAACTACTGTCGAACCCAAATTGTTCATTCCTCGGCTCAACTAATCCATTGTAGAGTCACTGACATTGAAGCTAACGCTGATTTCATGGTAACTTTTATATATGCGTCAAATCTTGACTCTGAGCGGTGTACTCTCTGGTCAGATTTGATTACCATTGCTAGCCTTGGATTCTGCTCGGAGATTTCAATGTTGTTCGGTTCCAGATTGAGAAAATTGGAGGAGCCCCTTACCAGCCACGGAACACCCGATCTTTTAACAATTGTCTCCATCAGCTCGGCATGTTTGATCTCAAGAGCAGAGGACTTTTTTGTACATGGAGCAACTCATCCACCAATTGTTCTCGACACATTCAATGCAAGCTCGACAGAGTCCTTATCAACATTCACTGGTGCACCAGATTCGTAGCTTCTGAAGCTGATTTCCTTCCGCCTGGTATCTCTGACCACACACCCATGGTGGTGCTGCTATACCCTCCTCATCCTAAGGGCCGTAAGCCTTTCAAATTTTTTAATTTCTGGTCTAATCATGATGAATTCAGGGCCCTTGTTTCAGCAGCTTGGACAATCCCAGCTGAGGGCAATCCGATGTTCAAGCTTGTACAAAAGCTGAAAGTGCTCAAGGCCAAATTACGTGTCTGGAGTAAAGATCGCTTCAGCAATATTAGCTCCCGTGTCCATATTGCCAAGCAAGCTCTTCACACTGCTCAAACCCAGCTCAATCTGAATCCTCATGATGATACCCTTATTGCTGAAGAGAAACAACTTCTCCGCACTTACAACTTCTTTGCAAGGGCTGAAGAGGCCTCGCTTCGGCAAAAATCCAGAATTTCGTGGCTTTCTTTGGGGGACAGCAATTCCAAATTTTTCCACAGTAGCTTGGCTTCTCGGTGAGGATTCAATAGGATCTCATCCATCCAAGCAAATGAGACCACCCTAAATCAGGCAGACGATATCAATGCTGCAGGAGTTAGTTTCTTTACCACCCTCTTATCTCAGCCTCCTGCGGACTCTACTCTCGACTATGAAAACTTCCCCAGGCTTCGCTCTATTGATCCCATGGATATTCCTATGCTCACAAATCCGATCTCTCCTGATGAGATAAAATGGGCTTTCTTTGACTGTGATGATGACAAAGCCCCAGGCCCGGATGGATTTACTGCTCACTTCTTTAAGGTGTGTTGGGACATAATTGCAGATGATGTGGTCAAAGCTGTCCAAAATTTTTTCAGATCTTCTAGATTGCTCTCTGAGATGAACTCAACCCTGATCACACTTATTCCAAAAGTGGCAAGACCAAATTCATTCTCTGATTTTCGCCCTATCTCTCTGTGCAACACAGTCTACAAATGCATCTCAAAAATCTTGGCAAGCCAACTCAAGAATGTGCTTCCCACAATTATCAGCTCTAACCAATCGGCTTTTATTAAGGGTCGTAACATTACGGATAGTGTTCTCCTCACACATGAGCTGGTAAGAAATTACCATCGTGACAAAGGGGCCCCCCGATGCGCAATCAAAATAGATCTTAGAAAAGCTTTTGACACTCTTCGATGGGATTATATAATCACTTTGCTGCAAATGATGGGCTTCCCATCCGTTTTCATCAGTTGGCTGCTACCTTGCTTCACCACCCCAAGTTTCTCAGTAGTCATCAATGGAACGCCTCAAGGATATTTCAGAAGCTCTCGAGGGCTGCGTCAAGGCGACCCTCTATCACCTTTCCTTTTTGTTATAGCCATGGAAGGATTCTCTGCACTTCTTGATCAAGCTATGCATGCAGGGCTCATTCAACCCCACCCCAGGTGTGCTAACCCCTTAATCTCGCACATTAGTTTCGCTGATGACTTGTTTGTTTTCCTTAAAGCAGATCTAGCTTCAGTATCCGAGCTCGGCAAAATTCTATCTACCTTCTCATCTCTCTCGGGGCTCCATCCTAACCACCAGAAAAGTCAAATGTTCTTCGCTGGCACGTCCTCAAGCATCAAATCTGCATTTAAAAGAATTCTGAACTTCCGGATTGGGAACTTGCCTGTTAAATATTTGGGATTGCCATTAATCTCTGGCCGACTATCTGCATCATCCTGCCAACCGTTGATTGATCGGATACTCACCAAAGTTCAAAGCTGGAAATCCTATTTTTTATCTTATGCGGGACGGACAGAGCTCATCAAATCAGTGCTCAATAGCTTTCATTTATATTGGACTAATCTTCTTACTCTTCCCAAATCAATTTGTAAGCAGATTGATCAAATTTGCTGCAACTTTTTGTGGTCTGGCCCTGACCTCCGAAGAAAAATCCACCCGATCGCCTGGTCGACTGTCTGCTGTCCCAAGACTGAGGGTGGTTTGGGTATACGGAAAGTGATTGATTGGAACAAAGCGGGAATTCTTAGGCAAGTTTGGGGTATTGCAAATCGGGTGGACAGTTTATGGGTCAAATGGTGCTACGCCAAACTGATTCGGAACAAATTCTTCTGGACCCTCAAAATCCCTTCAGAGTGCTCCTGGATATGGCGAAAGCTTCTTCAATGTCGCCACCTTGCTAAAGATATCATTACCCACTCTATTGCAAATGGAGCTTCTACTTCTCTGTGGCATGATCTGGGACCCTCCTCCGGCAGTCTCAGCCGATCTCCTCACTGTTTGGCAAGAATTGCAAAATCTAGCCATCAACAAATCCTTGCCTTCAGATCGTGTTATCTGGACACCAAGTAGTAAGGGTCGCTATTCGCTTAAATCAGCTTGGGAAAGCATTAGAGATCAAAACCAATTGACTCCATGGTGGTCTCTGCTCTGGACAGGTAAGTACATACCTCGACACTCCTTTATTTCTTGGTTGGCTCTCTCAAACTGCCTCCAAACGCAAGACCGTCTTCTCAGTCTACATATTCAGTCCAGATGTGTTTTCTGTTGGGCATCCCCAGAGAATACTGGTCATCTGTTCTTTGATTGCAGATTCACGAATCAGATATGGACTTATGTGCTCAACTTATGCTGCTACCCCTCTCGTTTGATTCTTCCTTGGGACCGTGAGGTGGAATGGGCTGCCAAAGAATTCCATGGTTTGAATATAGTCCCAAATTTTAAGCGAATTGTTTTTTGTGCCACGATATACCATATTTGGAATGAAAGGAACAGCAGAATTTTCTCTAATTCTTCCAAGCCCATTGAGAATATTATCAACAACATCATCACCGATCCTAGATTGAAGTTTGGTACATCCACTGCCCAGGTAGAAGATTCGGCACACACCAGAAGATTTTTGAATCAATGGCAGATATATCCTCGATTTACCATCAAACCACAGCTATGGTGCTCTTGGTCCCCTCCCCCAATAGATCATTGGGTCCTCAACAGCGATGGCTCTGTAAGAAATGGAGGTGCAGGTTTTGGTGGAATCAATCGAAACAATTTGGGTGTCCCTTTGGTGGCTTATGCTACTGGAATAGCTGATACAGACATCCTAAAACTTGAGATCATGGCCATTGCAAGAGGGTTGGAAATTGCACGGCAATTTGGTGTGAACAAACTCGTGATTGACTCAGACTCCTTACAACCTACAAGATTCCTCAAATCCACCAGTGAACCCCCTTGGACTCTAAGTAACCTTGTTGCTTACTGCAAACTTCTTCTGACAGATTTCCACTATTATTCTATCCACCACATTTGGCGTGAAAGCAATACTTGTGCTGATTTTTTGGCAAAATTTTGTACTAGTATCTCCTCTACAGTTCTTTTACCTAGAGAATTTCCCTCTGATCTTTCTTCTCTTCTTGAGAAGGACAGAGTTGGTTGTAAATACCTTAGATTGTAATCTCTTTTTCTATTAATATATCTGGTCGGGGGGTCCGCCTAACCCCAGCTTACCTTCCAAAAAAAAAAAAAGTGTGGGAATTCGTTTCGATAGAATCCGAGGTCGTTTGTCCGATTGACCATCGAGAGGCCCGAAATCTATACTTAGAAAGTATACTTCGGCTTAAACCTACAAAAGCGCACCAAATCCAAATTGGAGGTTGGATTTCGATGTTGTTTCCTCTAACGCGTCTATGTTGACCCAATTAGAGGACTGAGACCCCCAAAATCCATACTTAGAAAGCATACTTCTATCCAAACCTACAAACGCGCACTAAAAGCAAATTGGGGTTGGATTTCGATGTTGTTTCCTCTAACGCATTTATTTCGATCCAACTTAACTGTGAGAATACGTTTTGATGGAATCCGAGGTCTGTAGCCCGATTTGGGCACCGTGAGGCCAAAATCCATACTTAGAAAGTATACTTCGGCCTAAATATACAAACACGTACCAAATCCAACCCGGGGGGTTGGATTTTGATGTCGTTTCTTCCAACGAGTGTATTACGATCTAACCTAATTGTGGAAATTTGTTTCGATGGAATCTGAGGTCATTTGCCTTATTTGGGCATCGAGAGGCCCGAAATCCATACTTAGAAAATATAGTTAGGCCTAAACTTACAAACGCACACCAAATCCAAACCGGGGTCGGATTTCGATGCCGTTTCTTTTAACGCTTGTATTTCGCCTCAATCTAAGTGTGTGAATTCGTTTCAATGCAATCCGAGGTCGTTTGCCCGATTTGAGCAACGAGAGGCCCGAAATCCATACTTATAGAAATTTTTTTTTTGGGGGGAGGAAAGCCGGGGTTTGGTGGACCCCTACAAGAATGGAATATATATATATATATATATAAAATAATTACATTCACATATATCTATGACCCATAGAGTCCATAGACACGATATGAGATAAGCCCAATGGAAACACCAAAGGACCTAATGATATTTCCCCCGAGGAGGGACAAAATTTATATAAGAAGTTTGTAGCTTTGTTTGCTTCCCGCGGAGTGCGGCTAATATCCCACGCATCAAAGTTTCAAAGTATCCTATCTATATCAGCTAGGATAAAGGAGCACTCCCACGGCCAAACACATTTTCTTTTGACACACATAATGGCCCAAGTGGAGTCGGATTCAATCCAGATATGCTGAATTCCTAAGTTGTGAGCAATCTCAAGGCCCCGTCGAATAGCATATAGCTCAATGTAAATAAAGGTTTGTTCTGGACGCCCACCAGCTAAAGCATATATCGCAGTTCCCATAGCGTCCCGAAGAATACAACCATAGCCACTATGCCCTTGTTTAGCTGATCCATCAGTATTCAACTTATAGTGTCCATCCCTTGGCGGGACCCAAGAGACCCAACGAGCAGGAGCCAAAGTCCAATGGGGCTGGATACCAAAGGATTCAATATTTTCTTTGTTATCAACATTATCTTAAACAGCCAGCTTTTCCATACTAAGCCGAATCACAACATCATCAATGATTTTCCTATGTATTTTGCTAGAGGGGTGGAACTCATTGCGAAAGGTCCTGTTATTCCTCTCGATCCAAACATGATAGATAAAAGCACAAAAAAAAGATTTTCGAATGAGCCGTTTGAGATGGTTCACTTTACAATACCTGATCAGAGAGTGAATCATATCATTCCAATCAAGAAACTGGCAAACTGGCATTCGGATGCATCTAGCAATTCGAGCCCTGATAACTGAAGAATAAGGGCAAGAGACAAAAATATGGTCTTGGCTTTCTGGAGCTGAGCGGCATAGGATGCATTGGGCATTGCCAACAATCCCCAACTGAAAGATCTTGTCCTTAGTGGATAGGGCATGGTGAATAGCCATCCAAGTAATAATCGAATGTTTAGGAATAGCATGGGAATGCCAAAGAAGATTAGCCCAACGAACATTGATAGTAGATGACCTGATGCGATTCCAAGTAGATTTTAACGAGAATATGCCATTAACAGATGGGGTCCAAACAATACGACCGGTACACTCACCCAGCAATTGGATATTGTGAATCTCTTCCCACTCGTCAATCAGCTCAGGAAGGCTAGGGGTTTGGAGAATCCATCCATTATCTTGTCGAATAGAAGCAACTAAGGCTGTTCTATCAATACCGTGAATATAAGAAGCTGGAGCTCTGCATTCCTTTAGTAAAACACCTCTAGGATGCCAATGATCAATTCAAAGCCTATTGGAGAGCCCATCACCAACTAAATGTTGAATAGCGCCCTCAACTAGCGGTCTAGTCTTCAAAATACTCCGGACACTCCAAGATGGCGAAGCTGACATTTTCATAGTCCAAATAGACTCCTTCTTAAGGTATCTTTCCCGGAACCAAGCAACCCATAGGGAATCATCCTTAGAGGCAATCTCCCAAATACGTATACAAAAGGAGCTATAGTTCCAGTCCAACACTCTCCGCAAGTTCAGCCACCCTTCGGCATGAGGACGATAAACGTTTTCGCAAGCAACGTTATGAATTGAGCTATGAAGATCTGGCCCTGCCCAAAGGAATCGGGTCAGCAGATGTCAATGAGTTTAATGACCCCTTTAGGTAACAAGAAAATGCTACACCAATACATATGGAAGCTATGGAGAACCCCCTTAATAAGCTCCACTCTCCCTCCATAGGACAACACCTGTTTTTCCAAGAAGAAATACTTTTCGATATTTTATCAATTAGATCATGACAGTGCCCAAAGGTAAGTCTTGTCGCAGAAAGGGGAAGGCCCTAATATTTAATTGGCAAATTGCCGGCCCTGAATCCCAACTTGTTTTGAATTTGGATCCGCTTCCTCGAGCTCACATTAGCAAAGAAAACATAAGACTTCATCAGATTGACTTCAAGCCCCGATCTAGAAAAGAGCTTCAAGGTGGAGCCAATAGCTTTAACAGACACAAGATTAGCTCGAGAAAAAATAACCCGATCATTAGCGAAGCAGAGGTGGGTGATCAGTGGAGACAAGCATAAGGGGTGGGGAGTTAGCCGTCCTTCCCGAGCCTCCTTGTCTAGCAAGGTAGAGAAGACCTGCATAACTAGCATAAATAAGTAGGGGGAGATAGGGTCCCCTTGCCTCAAGCCTCGGCTGCCATGAAAGTAACCCACCTGTTCCCCATTTAGCATAATGGAAAATCGGGCACCTGGGATGCAAGCCATGATCCAGTCAATAAATCTGACAGGCACGACACGTTTAATTAATACCATCTTTAAGAAGTCCCAAGAAACAGTGTCGTAAGCCTTCTTAATATCAACCTTAATTACCATTCAAGGAGTGCCACGTTGAAAGTGATAATTGTGCAAGAGCTCCTAACAGAGGAGTATGTTATCCGAGATGCGATTACCTTTGATAAAGGCGGACTGATTGCCATTCACGAGTTTACACATGATTGGCTGAATTCTGCCGACAAGCATTTTGGATATCAACCGATAAATTACATTGCAAACGGATAGGTCTAAAATCGGGAAAGGTTTCGAGCCAATCTTTTTTTGGAATAAGCGAGATTAGCGTAGCATTAACTTCACCCAGCAACTTGGGGCTAAAAAAGAAACTGAGGATAGCTTTGGTTAAATCAAAGGAGATAATATCCCAACATACATGAAAGCATTTACCATAAAGCCATCCGGCCCAAGAGCCTTATCCCCATTCAAGCTAAAAACAGCCTCTTTGACATTGGCAGCTGAAAATTCCGTAGATAACCCAAAGTTATCCTCCTCCCCCAGTACATGGGCATGGGGGAGGGGAAATGAGCAAGTCACTAGGGTTGGACTAGCTGATAGAAGATTGGTGAAAAAAGTAAGAGCAAGATCAGCCAGGCCATTCTGATCACTAACCTGGGCTCCGTTATCGCCTTTAAGAGATGTAATGCAATTTCGATGATGTCTAGCAGTGATGGACTGATGAAAAAAATGCATTATTGCTATCACCAAGCTGAAGCCATTGAATGCGAGATCTCTGCCTTAGCTCAGCCTCCTCGGTAGCAAGAGTTGTTGAGAACTACATTTTGGCCAACCTCACTCTTCGTTGAATTTCAGTATTCATTGAGTCAGAGTCAAGGTTCGAAAGCTCATGTGATAAGGCTTCTCTAGCTTGAGCCATCCTCTCACTCGTATTACAAAATCGTTGCCTGCTCCAAGATTTCAATGCTCGTTTGGTGCTTCTGAGCTTAAGAATAAGCTGAAACATAGGAGTACCTCGACCTTGAGGGGTCCATGCTTTCCTGACAACTTCAAGGAATTCTGGATCAGAACACCAGTGATTAAAATTTTTGAAGGATTTAAGTCTACCCCTAGGTTGCGTCCTCAAAGAGACAAGGATTTGTCGATGGTCTGAAGTAGTAGAACACCCAACTACTGCTTCAGCATTAGGGAAGGTTTGAATCAGCTCCATATTTGACAAACACCTATCCAATTTGCACTCAATGCGCCCAGGACCAATCATACCATCGAAGATCAGAGAGCCCTGCTTCAAAGAAAAAGTCCTCCATAGCAATAGAAACTATATTGACCAAAGCCCCACCACGCTTCTCAGATGGGGACAGAACACATTCAAAATCCCCAAGAGCGAGCCAAGGCAAGCTGAATAATCTAGACGAGGATGAAATATCTTGCCAAAGGGATTCCCTTAGGCTATAGTCATTGGCTCCATATATGGTTGAAATGAGAATAGGCAAAGGAAAATCCTTGGAGCTAGCTAGACAGTGGATGGCTTGATCAGATGATCTTACGTGCGTAATATCTAGTTTCATAGGGTCCCAACAAAACCAAATACGCCCATTGAGGGCGGAGGAGTAGTTATCCACACTGCACCAGTCATTTGCTATAGCCTTCACGGTAACAGCCGCATTAAGGCTACGGACCTTAGTCTTGACTAAACCAACACACAATAGTTTATTATTCCTGACGAAGTCCCGAACATCGCGCTAGCAAGCACCATTATTGAGGCTGCGAACATTCCAAAATACTAATAACATTAATAACTGAAAAAGATTTCCGACCACCACCCCAAGAAGCTAACACTGCTAATGTCTATGTTTAAGACCCCCACCTTTATCAGTGCAGGGTCTAGAAGTCTCCTTATCAATACGTTGAGGTTTCAACCCAGTCATCAACAATTTCCCTTTGAGGGATTGTTGCTCCATGGCTTTAGCAATTCCAGCAGCATACTTTGGAGGAGCTAACGGTGTAGAGGTAGGAGGCACATTTTCTGGCAGCCTTTGAAGATCCTAAACATTCTCATCAACATTTGCACTGGGGTCCCCCAGAGCCCTACTAGTAGATAATTCTACTGCCTCATTCAAAACATTAAATCTGTTGGGGCTGTTAATCGAGTCAGGCAAGGGTGGTTGGATCATAGCATGGTGTTTATCTTGTTTGTTTGTCACTACCTCCAAAGCTTGTTCAGGTAAATCCACAAGTTTAGGGTCATTTCCATTATCGGGACGAGAAATAACAGAATTATCCTGGCAGATAGGTAAGACTCTGCTACTTGGTTGTCCAATTTCAGTAGAGGGGGTCTAGTCAATTCCCACCAAGACTTGTATGGCCTCTTCTTAGTTCTGCTACGCCCCCTACGGTTGATCTCCACTCTGTTATTGCTTCTTACCTCAGTCCTCCGGGCTTACACCCTGGCCTCGCAGCAACATTTTTCGTTGGGTGCCCAAAAGTACAGCATTTGGCACATCTCTCGGGGGTTTCCAA
Source organism: Tetracentron sinense (assembly GCA_015143295.1). Taxonomy (NCBI): domain Eukaryota; kingdom Viridiplantae; phylum Streptophyta; class Magnoliopsida; order Trochodendrales; family Trochodendraceae; genus Tetracentron; species Tetracentron sinense. The sequence goes on from CM026566.1 coordinate 12,053,492, forward strand.
TCGTATTCCACTTTAAGGTCGTAGTCCTCGTTACCATTAACGGAGATGGTTAGGTTGTCAGGTAGCTCTTGATCCGCAGTAACCGCTATGGAGAGTCTAGCCTAGTTAAGCCTTTTTAATGCCAGAGTTGGTTGGTCCGTAGTTAGCTGTTTACCTATCAAGCTCGCAATGAAACCAAGATACTTGGAGTTCCTCATGAAAAGTGGGAGATTGAAAATTGTACCAATATAGGGATGCCAGAAAATTCAACCTTGTCTAGTTTGATACTTCTATTCCATTCACGAAGCACCAACATGGTTTGACAGATTCGCCACGGGCCACCAACTAGAATCATAGCTTTGTCCTCCGGACAGCTAAGCTTGAATAGGTAGAAGCCAGAGTCAAGGCCAATAACCTCCACTTCACCTTTTAGTTTCCATAACCTGGCTACTGTATTTTTTACGACATAATAAGATGGTTTTGGACCAAGAAAGAACCCCGCCAAGGTATTACTCCACGGAGCAGAGTCTTGTTCAAGTTCCACTTCAGACCGTTGGATAAATAGCTTACCATCTCAAATAACCGGCTTGGTATATTCAAGAGTTGTCCCAGCAAAAGGAAGGGAGGAGCTTCCAAAAAGGGTCTTCCAGGGAGCATTCCCACAAGTTGTAGCCGATCTGCCCTCACAACCCTCTTGTGGTTTTTGTCCCACAGGTAGGTCCAACCCAACAGGTGCATCACGTGCCTGAGAGGGGCACTCAGCATTAGGCACAAGGAAAGGCTTTGTTGCCACGACCACCAAATGAGAGTTGTCCTCATTAATGTTAGGCATTTGCAATGCAACATTAGAAGACAAAGAACCAAGAGCATACATTAAATGGAGGCCAAGCTCACTGCCCAAGAGCTACAAAGGTTGATCCTTTGCACCTACCCCCCATCCAAGTCAACAAGATGATGGTTTTGGAGAGTACCCAACCCGACACTCGAATCAGAGTTTAGATTATCCGAGAAGAAATCTGAACTACCTCCAGCTTGGACGTTGTCGGTACCCCTCTAGAAAAATTCTTTCTTGGGACGCTGAAGTAGATTGGGCAGCTTCAGGATTTCGAGGTAAGAGGCTAACTCAGAATATCAAAAGGATTGCTTTCAATGCCACTATTTACCACATTCGGAGCGAAAGGAACAACCGTATATTCTCAAATTCCTTCAAACCAATGGAATTCATCATCAACACAATCATCTCATACACCAGGCTCAGGATTGAGGACTTAAATGCTCGAGTGGAAGACACGGCCTCTAACAGGGAATTCCTCATCGCTTGGAAGATCAGAGTTGGATTTTTTATGAAACCTCAACTCTGGTGTTCTTGGTCTCCACCTCCTCCAGGCTTTTGGGTATTAAACAATGATGGCTCGGTTAGAAATGGTGCTGCAGGTATTGGTGGTATACTCAGAGACTGCAGAGGATGCCCTCTCCTTGCTTACGCAGAAGGGATGGAGGAAACAGAAATTCTCAAGCTGGAGCTCAAGGAAATAGAAAAAGGAATCGATTTAGCTATTGATCAAGGCATTCAACATTTGTACATAGCCTTAGATTCGTTGCAGGCCACTCTCTTGTTGAAGGCCACCAGCGAACCACCTTGGCACCTAGTGAACTTAGTTACCAGGTGCATTCACAAGCTATCCAACTTTGTTGAACACTCTATTCACCACATTTGGAGGGAAACTAATTCTGGAGCAGACTTTTTAGCAAAATTTTGTAATCTAAATAGATCAGTTGTTCTTTTGCCTAAGGACTTCCCCCCAATTCTCTCCTCCATTTTAGACTAAGACAGTTCTGGTTGTAATTACCTTAGATTGTAATTTCTTCTCCTTATTTATTTTATCTGGTCGGGGACTGCCTAATTACCTTCCAAAAAAAAAAACTACCTCCATCTTTACCACCTCAAGAAGACAACCCATCAAAGCAATTGTTCCGGCTACCTCAAGCCGGAGCACGACCACCGCAGGCCAACCCGCTCATCAGAACTCCACACCAAACTATCAAAAACAGACTAACGAACAAGAGCGCACTGAACTTAGAAAGTATACTTCGGCCTAAACCTACAAAAGAGCACCAAATCCAAACCGAGGGTCGGATTTCGATGTTGCTTCTTCCTCTAACATGTGTATTTTGACCCAACTTAAGTGTGAGAAATTATTTTGATGCAATCCGAGGTCATTTGCTCGATTAGAAAACCGAGAAGCCCGAAATCCATACTTAGAAAGTATACTTCAGCATAAATCTAAAAGCGCGCACCAAATTCAAACCGGGGGTCAGACTTCAATGCCGTTTCTTCTAACACTTATATTTCAACCCATCTTAAGCGTGAGAGTTTGTTCCGATGGAATCCGAGGTTGTTTGCCCGATTTGGGCACCGAGTAGTCCAAAATCCATACTTAGAAAGTTTACTTCGGCCTAAACCTACTACCGCGCACTAAATGCACACAAGCGGTCGGATTTCAATATTGTAAGCTCTAACGCGTGTATTTCGACCCAACTTAAGTTTGAGAATTCGTTTTGCTGGAATTCGAGGTCGTTTGCCCGATTTGAGCACCGAGAAGCCCGAAATCCATACTTAGAAAATATACTTCGGCCTAAACATACAAACACGCACCATATCAGATTTCAATGCCGTTTATTCTAACGCGTGTATTTCAACCCAACCTAAGTGGGGATTTTGTTTCGATGGAATTGGTGCCCGTTTGCCTATTTTGGCACCGAGAGGCCCGAAATCCATACTTAGAAAGTATAGAAAGTATACTTCATCCTAAACATATAAATGCGTACAAAATCCAAACCGGGGTCGGATTTCGATATTGTTTCCTCTAATGCGTGTATTTCGACTCAACTTAAGCGTGATAATTCGTTTTGATGGAATTTGAGGTCGTTTGCCCGATTTAACCACGAGAAGCCTGAAATCTATACTTAGAAAGTATACTTTGGCCTAAACATACAAACGCGCACCAAATCCAAACCAGGGGTCAGATTTTGATGTCGTTTCTTTTAACACGAGTATTTTGACCCAGCCTAAGTGTGAGAATTCATTTCGATAGAATTTGGCGTTGTTTGCCCGATTTGAACCCCGAGAGGCCCGAAATCCATACTTTGAAAGTATACTTTAGCCTAAACCTACAAACACACACCAAATCCAAACCGGGGGTCGGATTTCGATGCGGTTTCCTTTAATCCATGTCTTTCGACCCAACCTAAGTTTGAGAATTCGTTACGATGGAATCCATGGTCGTTTCCACAATTTGGGCACCAAGAGGCCGACATCCATACTTAGAAAATATACTTTGGCCTGAACATACAAATGCGCACCAAACCAAACCGGGGGTCAGATTTTGATGTCGTTTCTTCTAACGCATTTATGTCAACCCAACCAAAGTGTGAGAATTCGTTAGGATGGAATCCAAGGTCGTTTGCCCAATTAGACCAAGACGCCTGAAAATCTATACTTAGAAAGTGTACTTCGGCGTAAACATACAAATGTGCAACAAATCCAAATCGGGGTCAGATTTTGATGCCGTTTCTTTTAACGTGTGTATTTCGACTCAATCTAAGTGTGGGAACTTGTTTTGATGGAATCTAAGGTCGTTTGCCCGATTTTAGCACCTAGACGCCTGAAATCCATACTTAAAAAGTATATTTTGAACTAAAACTGCAAACCTGCACCAAATCCAAACCGGGGGTCAGATTTCGATGCCGTTCCTTCTAACGCTTGTATTTCGATCCATCCTAAGTGTGAGAATTTGTTCCGATGGAATCCGAGGTTGTTTTCCTGATTTGGGCACCGAGAGGTCCGAAATCCGTACTTGGAAAGTTTACTTCGGCCTAAACCTACTACCGAGCACTAAATGCAAACCGGAGTCGGATTTTGATGTTGTTTCCTCTAACGCATGTATTTTGACCAAACTTAAGTTTGAGAATTTGTTTTAATGGAATCTGAGGTCGTTTGCCCGATTTGAGCACCAAGAGGCCCGAAATCCATACTTAGAAAGTATACTTCGGCCTAAACATACAAACGCACACCATATCTAAATCGGGGGTCGAATTTCGATGCCGTTTTTGCTAACGCGTGTATTTTGACCCAACCTAATTGTGGGATTTCGTTACAATGGAATTGGAGCCCGTTTGCCTGATTTGGGCACCAAGAGGCCTGAAATCCATACTTAGAAAGTATACTTTGGCCTAAACATATAACGCACACCAAATCCAAGCCAGGGTCGGATTTCAATGTTATTTGCTCTAACACATGTATTTCGACCCAACTTAAGCGTGACAGTTTGTTTTGATGGAATCTGAGGTCGTTTGCCCAATTTGACCACGAGAAGCCTGAAATCCATACTTAGAAAGTATACTTCGGCCTATTGTTTCCTAGCCAGATCGGAAGAAGCTTCTCTTAGACAAAAATCCAAGCTTCTTTTGGCTCTCTTTCGGAGATAACAACTCCAAATTTTTCCACAACAGTCTTGTTTCTCATCGCGGATTCAATCAAATCTCTTCTATTAATGTTGGTGATGTCACCCTAAATCAAGAGGAAGAAATCAGTGTAGCTGGTGTGAATTCTTTCGAAAGGCTGTTATCCAAACCTCATGATGAAGATGCTATTAGTCCAGAGGACATCCCAAGTTTCCGCACTGTCAACCCACAAGACCACTCTTTGCTAACGGACCCCGTCACCCCCTCTGAGATTAAATGGTGGGCCTTTTTTGATTGCCATGATGAAAATCCCTCCGGGCCTAACGGATTCACTGCCCATTTTGCTGCTAGGAAATTGTTGAAAGAGATGTTGTAAGGGCAGTCGAGAACTTTTTCAGATCCTCAAAGTTGTTGATGGAGATGAATTCAACTCTAATCTCGTTAATTCCCAAAGTGGCCAAACCAAACTCCTTTTCTGATTATCATCCCATCTTACTATGCAACACCATTTACAAATGTATTTCCAAGGTCCTAGCCTCTCGCCTCAAGCTTGTTTTACCTCAACTTATTAGCGAGAACCAATCTGCGTTCATCAAAGGGCGAAATATTTCTGACAGTATCCTCCTCACTCATGAGCTTGTTAGAAATTATCATCGGGACAAAGGATCTCCTCATAGTGCCATCAAGATCGATCTAATGAAGGCTTTTGATACAGTTAGATGGGACTTTCTGATCTTAATCTTGAAGAAGATGGGACTTCCTGAAACCTTTATCCAACAGATTTCGTGCTTCACCTCGCCATGTTTCTTAGTTGTTATAAATGGCTCTCCTCAAGGTTATTTTAGCAGCTCTCGTGGACTGCGTCAAGGAGACCCTCTCTCCCCCCTTTTTGTTTGTTATCACCATGGAGGGGTCCCCTCTATTCTCAACCATGCTGTTGGCTCGGGCCTCATCTCACCGCATCCAAGGTGTGATAATCCTCTTATTTCCCACATTAGTTTTGTTGATGATTTATTTGTTTTCCTCAAAGTAGATGAACAATCAGCCACTGAACTTGGAAGGGTCCTAACAAAATTCTCCTCTGTATCGGGGCTGAGACCAAATCCTCAAAAGAGCCAAATGTTTTTTGCGGGGACAGCCCTCTCTGTTCAATCAGCATTCAAGCGCATCTTGAAGTTCAGAATTGGAAATCTGCCTGTTAAATACTTGGGAATGCCCCTATTTTTCTGGCCGCCTATCTGCGTCTGCATGTCAACTGTTGCTTGATTGAATCCTCAACAAGGTGCAAAACTGGAAGGCAAATTTCTTATCTTACGCTGGTTGGGTGGAACTTATCAAATCAGTCCTGAACAGCTTACATATTTATTGGACCAAACTTCTTATTCTTCCCAAGTCGATTTCCAAGCAAATCGAACAAATTTGTTGCAAATTTCTATGGTCTAGTAGCAATCTTCGAAACAAAATTCATCCCATCGCTTGGTCAACTGTTTGCTGCCCAAAACAAGAAGGAGGCCTTGGTCTATGTAAGCTCTCGGACTGGAACAAAGCAGGTATTTTACGCTAAGTTTGGACAATAGCCTCTCGCTACAAGAAACTTATCCGCAACAAATATTTCTGGACTTTGAAAATTCCCTCAGACTGTTCTTGGAGTTGGCGAAAGATTCTTCAGTCTCGAGAAGTTGCTAAAAACACTATCTCTTACTCCATAGCAGACGGATCCAAGACCTCTGTTTAGCATGATCCTTGGTACCCGATGGGCATTCTATATGAGCAATTTGGTGAGCGCTTACAATATGATTCAAGTCTTTCGCGTGATGCTCTAGTGGCCTCTATTTTATCTGATTTCACCTGGAGTCCTCCTCCAGCAATTTCTGCAGATCTACTAAGAGTGTGGAATGAACTTCAGTTTGTGGATATTAATGTATACCTTCTGATCGAGTTATTTGGAAGCCCAACAATAAAGGATCCTACTCTCTCAAATCAGCCTGGGATAGCATTAGATTGCACAAACCTCTTATGTCTTGGTGGAGCCTTGCATGGTCGGGGCATCACATCCCAAGACAATCCTTTATCTCCTGGTTAGCCATTTCAAATAAACTTCAAACTCAGGATTGCCTTCTCTCCCTAAACATCATCTCTCACTCCCACTGTATCTTCTGTTGGGCTTCTTCTGAAAACCTACAACTTCTGTTTTTTGAATGTCGCTTCACAAATCAAATATGGATATCAATTCTTAGCCTATGCTGATATTCATCCAGATAGATACTTCCTTGGAATTGTGAAGTTGAATGGGCCGCCAAAGAATTTCATGGTATGCAACTAATTCAAAACATCAAGAGAATTGCTTTCAGCGCTACAATATATCACATTTGGAGTGAAAGGAATAACCACAGATTTTCCAACTCTTTCAAGCCTGTGGGTTCTCTTATAAGCTTCATCATTGCTGATACTAGGCTTAAGATTGAGGCCCTAAATGCTTTAGTGGAAGACACAACCTTCAACAGAGAATTCCTTTTATCTTGGCAAATCAACTCGAGGTTCTTCATGAGACCTAATATGGTGCTCATGGTCTCCGCCCCCCAGATCACTGGATTTTAAACAGGGATGGTTCAGTTAGAAATGGTGGAGCAGGCTTTGGGGGTCTTCTTAGAGATTGTAATGGCCATCCGCTATTAGCCTATGCAAAAGGCGTGGCAGAAACAGATATTCTAAAATTTTAAATTATGGCAATAGAAAGGGGTAGTGATCTAGCAATTTTTTTTTGGAGGGTAAGCAGGGGTTAGGCAAACCTCGACCTGAAATAATATAAAAAAATGGAGATTACAATCTAAGGTAGTTACAACCAGATCTGTCCTCTTCCAAAATAGAGGAAAGAGCTAAATGAAAACTCTCTAGGATGAAAGATATTAGAAGAGTTTGGTGTACAAAATTTTGCTAAATAATCAGCTCCTCGGTTACTTTCTTGCCAAATGTGATGGATGGCATGCGAATGGAAGCCAGAGAGCAAAAGCTTGCAATGTGAGATAAGGCTACTAAGGTGCCAGGGAGGTTCGCTCAAAGAGCTCAGATATTGAGTGGCTAGAAGGGAATCTGAGTCAATGATAATATCTTGGATGTTGTACTCGGTAGCAATTTCAATCCCCCTAGCAATGGCCGGAGTTTCCATTTTGAGAATATCAGTATATCCATAATCCCTTCTCAAAAGCAACTAGGGGAGTCCCATGGCTATCCCTCAAAATACCTCCTAGGGCCGCACCATTTCTAACAGAACCATCAGAATTAAGCACCTCTTTATTGCGAGGCGGAGGAGTCCACTTACACCACAGATCCAGTTTAGAGATAAAGTTACATTGGATGTGCGATGAGCCATAAAATTACGATTAGAGATTGAGTCAATGACTTGGAAGTTGCCTAATTCAATCTTGAGGTGAGTGTACGAAATGATGTTGTTGGTGAGATCATTAGTTGGGCGGGATTTGTTGGAGAATGCACGGTGGTTTCTTACGCACCATTTGTGATATATGGTTCCACAAAAAGTCATTCTTTCGATGCTTTGAAGTAAAGATTTGCCATGGAATTCCTTAGCAGCCCACTAAACTTCACAGTTCCAAGGGAGAATCTGCTTGCCGGAGTAACCACACATAGAAAGGATTTGAGTCCAAATTTACCAAGGGACGGGACAATCGAAGAATAGGTGGTTGATGCTCTCACCAGTAGCCCAGCAAAAAAAAACATTGGGATTGAGAAATGATGTTGAGGCGAAGCAGACAATCATGGGTTTGCAAATTGTTGGATATAGCAAGCCAGGCAATAAACGAGTATCTCAGGATGCTGTGAGAAGACCAAACTAGATTCCACCAAGGCAAAGGGGAGGGGGGTCGAGAGTGAATCTTGTCCCAAGCTGATTTAAGTTAGTAAATACCATTGCTATTGGGGGTCCAGATGACGTGATCAAAAGGAAGAGAAGAGTTAATCTTTATGGAGGTGAGTTCATTCCAAACCGTCATCAAATTAGCAGAGATAGTTGGAGGGGGATCCCATGTACCACCAGATAAAATTTCTACAACTTTTGCCTCACGGGCAGCCCTGAGTCATATTGTAAGCGATCACCAAAGATTTCAGATAGGATGCCTAGAGGGTGCCACGGATCATACCATAGAGCTGTTGATGATCCATTTGCAATTGAGAAAGTGATATTGTCTTTGGCAAGGATTCGAACTTGAAGAATCTTTCTCCAAACCCAGGAGCAGTTAGAAGGATTTTTAGTGTCCGAAAGTGTTTCTTGAGGATCAGGTGCTTGTAGCACCATTTAACCCATAAACTATCAGCTTGGGAGACAATAGACCAGAGTTGACACAAGATTCCAGCTTAATTGGTCAAAGAGCTTACGAGAATACTCACCTTCATCTTTTGGCCAGCAAATAGAAGACCAAGCAATTGGGTGTATTTTTCTCAGCAAATCAGGGCCTAACCATAGAAATTGCAGCTGATCTGTTCAATCTTTTTGGTGATGGATTTAGGGAGAGTAAGAATCTTGGTCCAGTAGATGTGAATAGATTTGATGAGTTCAACACGTCCAACATATGAGAGGAATCTGCCTTTCCAACTTTGCACTTTGGACATGAGCCTGTCAATCAAAGGTTGGCATGAAGACGCTGAGAGTCTCCCTGAGATTAGGGGAAGCCCCAAGTATTTGACAGGCAGGCTACCAATATGAAAATTTAGGATGCGCTTGAAAGCCATTTGGGTGCTAGAAGAAGTGCCAGCAAAAAACATCTGGCTCTTAAGAGGATTTGGATGAAGGCCTGAGATAGATGAGAAGTAGGACAGCACCTTGCCAAGTTCATGAGCTGAGGATGGAGCTGCTTTTAAGAAAACAAAGAGATCATCAGCAAAACTAATATGAGAAATCAAAGGATTTCTGCACCTGAGGTGAGGAGATAAGAGGCCTGAGCGCATAGCTTGATTTAGGAGAGCTGAAAAACCTTCCATGGCAATGACAAATAAGTAAGAAGAGAGCGGGTCACCTTGTCGAAGACCACGAGAGCTGTGAAAGTAACCATGAGGGCACCATTTATCATCACCGAGAACCTAGGAGTTGTAAAACCAGGGATCAGCCAACGGATATAGTGGATGGGAACCCCATGAGGTGAAGCAAGCTGATATGGTAATCCCATCGAACTGTGTCAAAAGCCTTCCGAAGATCAATCTTGTCGCGACCCGAGACCCACCCTAGGAGTTAGAGTGAATCTTGGACGACTAATCATGGCTTGCATGACTTACTTGACAAATCAACCTGCAAAACCCACAGAGCATACACAATAGAAGACATAAATGGCCGAAACATACACTAACACAGCACAACGGAAGACTTAATCAAAACCTTTATGTGTATAAACATATACATGATCCAAGTTGGTACAAAAGAAGAATACACAAAAGAAGGTGCGGACAGGCCCGCCAAAATACATGAATATATCTCTTTCAACTCACCCACAGCTCTATCACTCAGAATCTACAACCACTACCTAATAGCAGCCCTCTACCGGAGGTTCCTCCAAAGGTTCCTCGACATACTCCTCCTCCACCCATGGGCCGGGATCACAGACATCAAAAGGAGCAGCCGCTCCGCTATCACCTGCCGACATAAGAAGTACGGCTGAGCATGGAATACTCAGCGTGTACCAAATACTAACCAACAGTCATAGCATACAGATAGCAATACATAGAGCAGGAAACAATTCACACATAAAAAGCAGGAATAATTCATATCATAACAATAAAGTAAAGCAGTACATAATCATGCTTGCATTCATAAAAGCCAAAAAAACCCTTGAAAACACCGTGCACTTGACTTGACTTAAGGTACCATTATCGTGCTTGAAAACTCGTCTTGTCTATCTTGCTTGATTCTTGTGTCATATCATGCATGTCATGCGTGCTTGCTTGTGATCATGTAACTTGTGAGATACACTTGTAAGATGTACTTGTGAGATGCGCTTGTGAGATGCCTTGAGAGAGAAGAGAGACCCTTCTTTATGCAATGCACTTGAGAGGGAAGGAAGACCCTTCTTCATGATATGTATGTACTTGCGAGGGAAGGGAGGCCCTTCTTTATGCTATGCACTTGTGAGTGAGGGGAGACCCCTCGTGGAATGTTTGTTCTTTTTTTCTTGTGAAAAGCGAGGTAAAACATATCCTAGGATATGTCCCACCTCTAACCATGTTCTCGAAAACCTCGGTAAATCATGTCATGCATGCCGTGCTCGTGGATTCGTGTGCATACTTGCATTGGAATTTAAAGATGACATTTGGGGATTTCACAATATATATAGCATGTTGCAAATTAAACAATAAGCATTTATGACATTTTAAAGAAAACAAGAACTCACACTATCATAAGCCCTAACAAGTTCATAAGTAATTAAGCATGCATTTTCTTAATTTATCATTCGTTTTGTTCACCTCATCAAGCATAGGGTGTGTCCATTATTTATTTTAATCTAAATCATGCTTTTCTAGGTGGTTTATGCTCACATCATACATGTTTGTTCATTATGGGTACAATGCCCTCCTCATTTCATTCATCACATCATTTCACACGACATCCAATCGCCAACACCCCTCTCCATCCACACCATTCACCATTTCAACTCATCATCCATTTATAGATGGAAGAAAACAAAGGCTACAAGAATACGGGAAGAAAGAAAAGCTATAACTAGGAGGGTAGCAAGAAGTACCGACCTTGATCAATGAGTGAAAGAATCCCCTTCCCAAAACGTTTGTGAGTAGCCGCCCTAGCTTGGAGAAACTGCTCCTCGCGTGCTTGAATGGGAATCTTGAACCAATCCAAGCTTGAGGTGATTGTGGGTCTTGAAACCCCTTTGATTTCTCCCCAAAAGCAAACCCTAGGTTAGGAAAACCCTCTCTTCTTTCCCTAACTCTCAAATGTCTCTAAGTGTTGAGAATGAGCCCTAAAGGCTCGGGCAAGCCTTAAGAGGAAAGAGTGAAACGCCCAAAAGACGAAAACACCCTTAATGAAATTTCTGCAAAAACACGAAGACTAAGCGATCAGTGAATTGACCGAGCTCTCGACCAAAAATCAACTCTCTGGAAAATTTCCTCATACAAAAATCTTGACCAGTCGATAGCTACCGATCGATCGGTTTTGGACCGATCGATCGCTCCATGAACCGAGCGATCGGTGATCTGCAGGTCCAAACTGTTTTGGCCATATCTTTTGACTCGTTCGTCGGATTTTGACGATTCAACTTGCGTTGGGTTCGTACTTTGAAAAAGAACATTTCTAACGTTTCAGAATTTTCAATTTCTTCCTTATTTATTAATTGTACTACATTAAAGGCAAATTGGCTACGAAGTGCCATGTATTACGCATGAAAAAGTCCGGGGCTCTACAAATCTTGATCGCACATCATGAGGAGGTGACTAGTCAGCCTAGCTGATTATATCTTATAGTCAGCTCACCTCCTCTATATCTTTGGATCTCAAGCAAGGGCTAAGATTAAAAGAGACTTTATTATTCTCATTTTCTTATTACCAAAACAACCCCTATCTATCTAAACACGTTCTCTTCTCCCTTCTTTTCTACATGTTCAAAATTGAAGATGACGGGTGCAATGCCTCTCCAGTCTCTCTTACTTTTGGAACCCCCTTGTCGCGATGATAATTTCGAACCAACTCATGAGTAAGGAGAACACTATCAAATATATTTCGCCCCTTGATGAAAGTTGATTGGTTCTCACTGATAATGGAGATCACAACCTTTACCCGATGCGCCAGGATCTTTGAAATGCACTTATAGACTGTATTGCAAAGAGAAATGGGCCGATAATCCAAGAAAGTATTAGGTCGGGGCACCTTTAGGACTAGTGTAATCAAAGTAGAATCTAGCTCAGTCAACAATTTTGAGGAGTGGAAGAAATTTTGAACATCTCGCACTATATCATGCTCGATTATAGCCCAAGAGAATTTGAAAAAATGAGCAGTATAGCTATCTGGGCCTGGAGATTTTTTTTTTTTTTGGAAAGAAAAGAAAGGGGTTAGGCAGACCCCGACCTGCACTAAAAAAAAAAACTTACAATCGAATATATCTATCTCCATGCGCATCCTTGCTAATGATCAAGGACAACGCCAGAGGGAGCCTATAAGTGTCCAGCATTAGCTCCCCTGGAGTGTTACAATATTTTGAGAGAAAGTCAGCGGCTCGGTTGCCTTCACGAGGAACAAACCTGATTTCGAAGTTGTCAAAAAGGCAAAGAAGATTGTCTATCCTAGGGAGAGCATAGGAATATTTTCAAGGACGCACGCAAGCCATGTTAATGCAACTAACAGCCCAGCTCGAATTTGAGGACACCTGAATCCGATGGTATCCTCTGTCAAAGGCAATCTCTAGCCCCCTAAGGATGGCTTGAATCTCAAAGTGCAGCACCAATTCTCCTGATCTCGACCTGGAGATTTGTCATCATTGCTATCAAAGAAAGCCCACTTGGTTTCTGAGGGAGTGATTGGAGCTACGAGCATTTGGGAGTCTTGGGAACCCACAATGTGATGACTTGGACGGGCAGAGAGATCAAGATCAGCATCAGTCTGTGGTTGAGTCAAAAGATTTTCAAAGCAACGGATCCCAGCATCCTTAATCTCATGATCCTGACTCAGAGTTACCCCATCAACCTAGATTTCAGAAATTCTATTGAAGCCACATCTGGAGGAGAGACTACTATGAAAAAATTTACTGTTGTTATTGCCTAAGGAGAGCCAGAGGAGCTTGGATTTTTGCCTTAGAATAGCTTCTTCTGATCTGGCTAGTGTGTTATACTCACGGGAGCATTGTTTTTCAGCTGCAATGAGCTCGTCATTTGAAGGGTTTTGATTTAGATTCAATTGAGCCACATCAAGGTCCTGTTTAGCTTGAGAGACTCTGAGGGAGATATTTCTGAACTTGGTCTTGCTCCAACTACGAAGCCGAGTTTTGAGGGCTTTAAGTTTTTGCACTAACTTGAACATCGGGTTACCATCAACTTGAATTTTCCAGACCTCCTCAACCAGGACCAAGAATTCAGGGTCTTGGGTCAAAAAATTGAAAAGCTTGAAGGGCGACTTTCCTTTAGGGGGCGGGGGATGGATAGTAACTAGCATGGGGCAGTGATCAGAAACACCAGGGGGGAGGAAGTTTGCTTCAAAAGCTAAGAAGTTGGTGCACCATTCTATGTTACAGAGGAGTCGGTCGAGTTTGCATTGGATGCGACAATTGCCAATACTTGAAGAATTGCTCCAGGTGCAGAACAACCCTTTACTTTTGATGTCAAACATTCCAAGTTGCTGAATACAGTCATTGAAAGATCTGGAGTTGCGAGGCTGATAAGGAGCTCCACCAATCTTCTCTTCTTGAAAGTGAACAACATTGAATTCACCAAGAATCAACCAAGGAGCAGAGGGACTAGCAATGAGAGGTCTCTCCAGAGAAGGTTTCGGTCAAAGTCTCTATTTGAAGCATAAATAAAAGTGACCAAGAATTCATTGTCTGTGCTTGGAACAAAAACTTGGCAATGAATATATTGATCAGACGCATGAAGGACCTGCACCTGGAGAAAAGAGGGCTCCCATATCACCCATATCTTCCCCACCAGGGGGGAATGTTGCAAGGATCGATTGGTAACTAAATCAGGAAGTGAAGAATTGCCATCACTACCAGGCGAGGAGCGAGGCTTCAGTTTACGCGACCTTGAAGAAGGAGGTTGGCTTAAGCTAGAAAGGTCATCTTCGCCCAAAGTATTCAAAGCATCAAAGCGATTAGGACTAGAGACGCTACAATCATGATTCCGAACCAATTGATGAGGACCAAGATAGTCATTTGGGCCAGGGTCCTTGGTTGGAGAGAAGCAAGGCTTGTCGGGAGCTGAGGAGAGCAGTTAAGTTGTTCAAATTCATAATAGGGGTTGCCTTGTATCTCCCAATCAATAAGCGGGTTTCTACTGATTGCTTCATCTCGGTCAGAGAATGAGGCAAAACGTCGAACAAGGGATGGGCGATAAGAGGTAAAACCAACTTTGAACGAATCGTCATCCTCGTCCTCCACAACAGGATCTACTCCATCACCCTTTGGATCAGATGCAAGATCAGTGATTCCTTCACCCGCAATCCCTTCCACATCCTTGGCCTCCCCATCCGAATTAGCATTCGAATTTGGGTCACTCATGAGAGTGCGGCATTGAGACTGCTGATCGAACCCATCAACAACAACCAAAGAGGGGGCACCAGCATCCACAAAAGGGGGGGCAGGGTTGGTGAAGACATCACTCTTGTTTTCGGGGACCAAGATCTGCTTCGTATCACATTTCGCTTCAGCATATTTCCGTTGACTCAGACTGTCTGCAAGCTACTCATTTTTTGAAGACAACAAACGATCCACTTTGGTATCTTGCAAATTTAGTTACCAAATGCACTCAAAAGTTGTCCAGATTCTCTTCTCACTCCATACATCACACATGGAGGGAAAATAACTCGGGATCATATTTTTTTATCTAAATTTTGTAATCTTAATTGTTCCATTATTCTCTTACCAAGGGATTTTCCTCCTGATCTCTCCTCCATTTTGGAGAAGGACGGATCTGGTTGCAAATACCTTAGATTGTAATTTTCCCTCATTTTAATCTATCTGGTGGGGGTCCGCCTAACCCCATCTTACCCTCCAAAAAAAAAATCCAAAACGTGGGTCTGATTTCGATGTCGTTTCTTTTAATACGTGCATCTCAACCTAGCCTAAGTGTGAGAATTCATTTCGATGGAATCCGAAGTCGTTTGCCCAATTTGAGCCCCGAGACGCCCGAAATCCGTACTTTGAAAGTATACTTTGGCCAAAACCTACAAACACACACCAAATCCAAACCGGGGATCGGATTTCGATGCGATTTCTTCTAATGCGTGTATTTCGACCCATCCTAAGTGTGAGAATTTTTTTCGATTGAATCCGTGGTCGTTTCCCCAATTTGGGCACCGAGAGGCGTCCATCAATACTTAGAAAATATACTTTGGCCCGAACATACAAACACGCACCAAATCCAAACCGGGGGTCAGATTTTGATGTCTTTTCTTCTAACGCATGTATGTCGACCGAACCAAAGTGTGAGAATTCGTTACGATGGAATCCAAGGTTGTTTGCCCAATTAGAGCACCGAGACGCCCGAAATCCATACTTAGAATGGGCCGCCACAGAATTTCATGGTATGCAACTAATTCAAAACATCATGAGAATTGCTTTTAGTGCTACAATATACCACATTTGGAGTGAAAGAAATAACCGCATATTTTCCAACACTTTCAAGCCCGTGGGTATAAGCTTCATTGCTAATACCAGGCTTAAGATTGAGGCTCTAAATGCTCTAGTGGAAGACAGCATCCAACAGAGAATTCCTTTTATCTTTGCAGATTAACTCGAGGTTCTTCAAGAAACCTGAAATATGGTCTCATGGTCTCCCCCCCCCCCCCCCCCCCTCCAGATCACTAGGTTTTAAACAACGATGGTTCAGTTAGAAATGTTGCAGCAGGCTTTGGGGGTTTTCATAGATATTGTAAGGGTCATCCACTATTAGCCTATAAGGAAGGCGAAGCCGAAACAAACATTCTAAAATTGGAAATTATGGCAATAGAAAGGGGTATTGATCTAGCAATTGCTCATGGCATCCAACATATTTACATTGACTCAGACTCCCTACAAACTACTCGTTTTTTGAAGACTACAAGTGATCCACCTTGGTATCTTACGAATTTAGTTACCAAGTGCACTCAAAAGTTGTCCAGATTCTCTTCTCACTCTATACATCACATATGGAGGGAAAGTAACTCAGGAGCAGGTTTTTTAGCTAAATTTTGTAATCTTAATTGTTCCATTATTCTCTTACCAAGGGATTTTCCCCCCGATCTCTCCTCCATTTTGGAGAAGGACAGATCTGGTTGCAAATACCTTAGATTGTATTTTTCCCTCTTTTATTTTATCTAGTCGGGGTCCGCCTAACCAAGCTTACCATCCAAAAAAAAAGAAAAAAAAAAGAAAGTATACTTTGGCTTAAACATACAAATGCGCACCAAATCCAAACCAGGGTCGGATTTCAATGCCGTTTCTTTTAACGTGTGTATTTTGACCCAACTTAAGTGTGAGAATTCGTTTTGATGCAATCCGAGGTCATTTGCCCGATTAGAGCACCGAGACGCCAGAAATCCAAACTTTGAAAGTATCCTTAAGCCTAAATCTGCAAACTCGAACCAAATCCAAATCGGGGGCCAAATTTCGATGTTGTTTCTTCTAAAGCTTGTATTTTGAGCCATACAAAATTTGATAATTCGTTTCAATGGAATCCGAGGTTGTTTGCCCAATTTGGGCACACAGAGACGCGAAATCCATAACTAGAAATATACTTCGGCCTAAACATACAAAGGTGCACCAAATCCAAACCAGGGTATTTGGATTGCCGCTAATTTCAGGGGGTCTAACTGCCTCTTATTGTCAACCACTGATTGATAGGATTCTCGCCAAAATCCAAAGCTGGAAAACCCATTTCTTATCTTATGCGGGTCGTGCTGAGCTTATCAAATCGGTGTTAAACAGCCTTCATATTTACTGGACAAAACTTCTCATCCTCCCTAAAGCTATATCCAAGCATATAGAACAAATCTTCTACAAATTTCTTTGGTCTGGCCCAGATCTTCGGAGGAAAATTCATCCAATTGCCTGGTCGGTTGTCTGCTGTCCCAAGTTAGAGGGAGGATTTGGGATTAGAAAATTATCAGAGTGGAACAAAGCTGGAATGCTCAGGCAAGTCTGGAGCATAGTGACTCGTGTGGACAGTCTATGGGTCAAATGGTGCTATGCTAAGTTGATTCGAAATAAATTCTTTTGGACTATCAAATGCCCTTTTGACTGCTCCTGGATATGGCGAAAGCTTCTCCAATCCCGCCACCTTGCAAAAGGTATTATCACCCACTCTGTCTCCAACGATGCTAATACCTATCTATGGCATGACCCGTGGCACCCTATGGGCATTCTCTATGATCGTTTTGGTCACCGTATACAGTATGATTCAGGCCTACCTAGCGATGCTACCGTAGCCACCATTCTGTCAAATTCTGAATGGGATACACCCCCAACAATCTCAATTGATCTTCTCACTATCTGGAACGAGTTACACAAGATTGAAATCAATTCTTCTTTGAATTTAGATCGAATTATCTGGACTGCAAACAGTACAGGCACCTACTCTCTTAAATCAGCATGGAATAGCATTCGAGTTCATAACCACTCTCTTCCGAGGTGGTCTCTGCTTTGGTCAGGTCAGTACATACCTCGGCAATCTTTTATCTCCTGGCTAGCGCTCTCGAATAGCCTCCAAACTCAGGATCGCCTTTTAAGGCTCAACATCTTAACTCACTCAAGATGTGTATTTTGCTGGGCTTCAACGGAAAATACAGCACATATTTTTTTTGCATGCAGCTTCTCCTATCAGATTTGGAAACATGTTTTACAGCTCTGCGGTTACCCCTCTCACTTGATTCTCCCTTGGGACCATGAGGTTGAATGGGCGGCAAAGGAATTCCATGGTCTAAATCTAATCCAGAATATCAAACGAGTTGCGTTTTGTGCCACCATATATCACATCTGGGCTGAACGAAACAGCAGAATTTTCATGAACTCTTCCAAACACCCTAAGCAAGTTCTTCACAGCATCATCACAGACACTAGATTCAAGATCAGCACCCTCAACTGATCAAGTGGAAGACACGGACTGCAACAGAACTTTTCTTTCAAAATGGCAGCTCTTCCCTCGCTACTTTCAAAAGCCCCAGCTGTGGTGTACCTGGTCACCACCACCATTTGATCATTGGGTCCTTAACAGTGACGGATCCGTCAGAGCTGGAGGAGCAGGTTTTGGGGGTATCATACGGAACCACAGAGGCGATCCCTTGGTTGCCTTTGCTACCGGGATAGAAGAATCGGATATTCTCAAGTTAGAAATCATGGCAATCGCGCGTGGTCTAGAAATTGCAAAGGATTATGGAGTTCAAAACCTCGTAATTGATTCTGACTCCTTACAAGCTACCAGACTTCTCTCCTCTTCGCTTGAACCCCCTTGGACTTTAAGTAACCTCATAGCTTACTGCAAACACCTCTTGGCAGATTTTTCCTCATTCACCATTCATCATATATGGCGAGAAAGCAACGCAGGAGCTGATTTTTTGGCAAACTTTTGTACTTCTATCTCTTCTATAGTTCTTATCCCTTGTGAATTCCCCTCTGTCCTTTCTTCTATTCTTGAGAAGGATAGAGTGGGCTGTAAATTCCTAAGATTGTAATTCTTCTTCTTTTATTTATCGGGTCGGGGTCCGCCTAACCCCAGCTTACCTTCCAAAAAAAAATAAAAAATCCAAACCGGGGTTCAGATTTTGATGTCCTTGCTTCTAACGAGTGTATTACGACCAAACCTAAGTTTGGAAATTTGTTTCGATGAAATCGTAGGTCGTTTGTCCAATTTGGGCACTGAGAGGCCCGAAATCCATACTTCAACCTAAATCTACAAACGTGCACCAAATCCAAACTGGGGTCAGATTTCGATAGCGTTTCATCTAACGAGTTTATTTCGATGAAACCTAAGTGTGGAAATTTATTTTGATGAAATCCGAGGTCGTTTCCCGAGTTGAGTACCGAGAGGCCCAAATCCGTGGGTCGGATTTCGATGTTGTATCCTCTAACGCGAGTATTTCAACCCAAGTGTGAGAATTCGTTTTGATGGAATCTGAGGTCGTTTGTTCGATTTGAGCATCGAGATGCCCGAAATCCATACTTAGACAGTATACTTCGGCCAAAACCTACAAACGCACATCTAATCCAGACCAGAGGTCGGATTTCGATGTCGTTTCTTCTAACGCGTGTATTTCGTCCCAACCTAAGTGTGAGAATTCTTTTCGATGGAATCCGAGGTCGTTTCCCCAATTTGGGCACCGAGAGGCCGAAATCCATACTTAGAAAGTATACTTCGACTAAAACAAACAAATGCACACCAAATCCCAACCGGGGTCAGAAAGTTTGAGCGTGGTCAAGTATGAGGCCAAGTTCATCGGACTAGCAAGGTTTGCTCCGCATCTGGACGCATTTGAGAGCATGCGAGTCAGAAAGTTTGAGGGTGGATTGAGATCCCTTATATGGGATTAGGTTTCTATATTCCAGGTAGACACCTGGAAGGAGATTGTGGGCAAGGCAAAAATCGCCGAGAGAAATTTTGAGGAGTTCCTCATGAGGAGCAGCAATGGCCTAGAGAGAGGCATAGTTAGAGGCCATCTCAGTGGACTAGTGCCATCAAAGAGAAGGGTTAGGTCTTTCCCACACCAGACTGCTCCTTACCAGACCTCCCAGCCTGCACTGACACAGGGTCCTCAGTTTGTGCCACAGATTCCTCGCTCTATTACCACTTAGACCACAAGAGGTGTACCAGCCATGTCTTCGGCATCTACGTTTGATACTTGCGCTCACTGTAACAAGAGTCACAGGACTGGGGAGTGCTTTCATTGTGGTGATCTTAGCCAATCTATCAGAGATTGTCCACGCCGACAGTCGTGGATCCAGTCTCAAGAGAACAAGCCCCCAGTTCGACAGGCCGCACAACTAGGGTCTTCTCAGACTTGCAGGCCCCCACAGCCCACCCAGCCGCCCCAACAAGCGAATCGAGGCAGAGCCTTCACCTTATATGAAAGAGACGCACATGCATCTGAGGATGTTGTGCAAGGTACGCTCAAGTCAGAGTTGTTGAACTGTAAATTATCGATAGTATGTGACATATGTTTATATGTGTGTACGAACATGTTATAATACATCTATGTATATTTGCTATGCATTGTTGAAAATTTTGCGTGTAACGTGTGCCCAACCAGGCGACTGGCTGACATGAGATTGATACATACTTTTGGTTATGTGTGACGTTGTCAAGTCAGTATGCTCAGTTGAGCAAGGTGAAGTGTGGGAAAAGAATCCTCGCTTGCTTGTGTGTTGTCTTAATTTCGCGGACGAAATTCTTATAAGGGGGGAAGGATGTAGAGCCCCAGAATTTGGGTTCACTGTACTATGAATAGTGTCAGTGAATAGTGCCCTTGTATGGTGTGTGTAAAGGCTTAGAGCCTTCCATCTTGTTCTTGGTTGTATGGTGAGTCAAGTAAGTATTTTAGGTATGTGTTGAGGCTCAAAAAGAGAGTATGAGTAGACTCTAAGTGGGTAAAAGTCAAGGGTATAAAATACCCTAAGTGCTTAAAGGGTCATAAACAAATAGTGCGGTGAATAGTGCTATGAATAGTGCTTGTGAGGCTCAAAGTTCTCTATATGCTTTTTTTTTATATATAAAAGCCACTCAGAAGGAGTTGGGGGTTAGGCGGACCCCTACCTATTTATTAAAAATAAGAAAATGGGGGGCACATAAACCTTACCCCTACAACCGACCAACTAATAGGGGGGGACATAAAAAACCTTACCCCTACATAACCATCCAGACCAAAAGAGCAGGACAAACCCCTACCCCTAGACACAAATCCACGCATGGGGGGGGGGGGGGGACATAAAACCAAAACCCCTACCAAAACAACCTAACCTCTGACATTATAAAGAGAAGATCTATCAATGCACAATATGCCTTTAATAATCTGAGGACAGTCCCTAATGTCCCTGATAATGATGTTTTCCATTTTCCTGAACACTTCTTTGGAAAGATAATCCGCTACCTGATTATTTTCTCTGTAGTTATGCTGAAATACTAAGTTGTACTTACTCTTAAGACGAATGATCTCCTTCCACCAGTACCATGTTTTCCAAGGGGGGTCCAATATACCAATAATCACATCTATAAGAATCTTGGAATCACTTTCCACTATAATATTTGATCAACCAGATTTTTCACATAGCGAATCCCATCATAAATGGCTCTAATTTCCACAATAGTGTTAGACCCCAAACCATAGTATTCATAAAACGCTAGAATAAACATCCCATTGGAATCACGAATAATACCCCCTCCCCCACTTGTTTCCGGGTTCATATTAGCTGCCCCATCAGTGTTAAGTTTGAACCAAGCTGGCAAAGGACAAAACCATTTGGTAAGAATAGGCCTTTTTATCCTTGGAACAACTGAATGCATGTTGAAGAAAACGTAAAGGTCTCTGTCTGAGTTGCTAAGACTTTTAGTGAACTCCTAATTCATAGCAGTCCCTTGAATCCAAGCCTCTATTCTCCTCAAAGTTTCCTTAAAAGGCCTTTTGAAGTTGTCGTATCTCGAAGCATTTCTAAATAGCCAAATTTCCCAGCAAACAAACAAAGGAATCACATTGCTAAGGAAGCTCGAAAGTGAACCTCTTTTCCTCCCTTGAAAGAATCTCATTATCCTTGTTTGGATAGAATCCCCTTCAAAAGTCCAAACATTCAAAGCATACCCAACTCTATGCCAAATATTAGAAGCTAACTCACCTTGGCAAAAAAAGATGGGTTAGAGATTCCCATTTGGGAATAGAAGAACATTTGCACTTGCTTGATAAAGATATTCCTTTAGATTGCACTCTAAGATCCACTGGCATAGCATTATGAAAATTTTTCCACATAAATACAGAAATTTTAGAAGGGATATCCTTATGCCAAATATAGGAAGCCCAACTAACCTTAGAAGTTACCTCCCGAACACTTTCCCAACTAGATTTGGTCGAGATTTGCCCTGAAATATCTTTTTTCCAGATAATTCTATCATCCTGAGGAGATAAGACAAATAAGTTTCTGTTTATGATATTTATCCCTTCACTAGATAAAAGATTAAGCTCCTCTAACCTCCAAGCTCCTCTATGCACCACATCCTTAATCATAGGAAAGGAACTAGGACATTCCTTCGCCAAGTCTATTAATGGAACTCCTCTACCCAAAATCAAACCAGAACTTAGTGTTGCTACCATTGCCAATCAACCACTTACAGTTAAGTAAAGTTCTTTTCAACCAATACGCAATATCTAACCAAGTTTTGGATCCCTTGAAGTAAATATCCACCATCCAAGGATGATGGTTATGAAGGTATTTGCTTCTGAAATAATTACTCCAGATCCCCTTCTCAGATATAATCTTCCAAGCCATTTTCATCCAGAAGGCATGGGCTACATCCACCAATTTCCAAATACCCAGCCCTCCCTCCTCACAAGGCATAGAAATTTTAGTCCATGAAATCCAATGAGCTCTACTGTTTCCTTCCCTGTCATTCCAAAAGAAAAAAGCAAACATTTTCTCGATTCTGCTCATCACCCCTTTCGGGATATTGGATCCCATTAAACTATGAATAGGCATCGAAGCTAAAACATTCTTTAAAAGAATTAGTTTACCTCCACTCAACAGCATTTTACCTTTCCATCCATCCACCTTGATCCTGATTTTATCAATAATATAATCAAAATAAATATTCTTCATATGACCATTGAAAATGGGAATGCCTAGGTACTTGAACGGAAAGCTTCCAATAGCAATGCCTGAGTTCCTCAGCAATCTGTCTTTTGCCCTGTCCGAAGTATTTTTTACTACATACACTGCACTCTCCTGAAAGTTAATTCTTTGACCTGACGCTGCTTCGTACTCTTTAAGAAATTTAAATAACTGATGGATAGATTTTTTCTAACCATTACAGAAAATGAGCGTATCATCGGCAAACAAAAGGTGGGTAATAGGGATAGCATGTCTTAATGTTCTGAAATACCAAACCTTGTTTTCTTGAAAGATAGCCTTTAAACCTCTACTCAAAACCTCTTCTGCTATAATAAATAAAGCCAAAGATAGAGGGTCACCTTGTCTCAAACCCCTCGAAGACTGAAAGAAGCCATGCATCCTCCCATTCAGAATGACCGAGAAGAAAGGGTTTGAGATACATCCTTTAATGAGCTGCACAAACTTATTGCTGAAACCAAACTTCTGAAGAACCTGAATCAGGAAATTCCATTCTACTCTATCATACGCTTTCGCCATATCAAGCTTAAATATCACATTACCTCCACGAACTTTTTTGTTGATGTTGGAAGTAAGATCTTGAGCCATAGATATGTTATCTATAATATTCCTGCCTTTGATGAATGCAGACTGTTCCTCTGGGATTATCTTTGGAAGAATTTGACCCAACCTGGAGGCGATAACCTTGGTGATAATTTTGTACAAAATATTGCATAAACTGATTGGACGAAAATCACCAAAGGTTGAAGGATTCTCCACTTTAGCTATCAAGCACAAAACAGTTGCATTAATGGCTCTAGGGATGACGCCCTGATCAAAGAAGTAATGGATCGCCTTCACTAGATCATCTTTTAATATCTCCTAACAATGCTGGAAAAATAATCAGGAAAAACCATCCGGACCTGGTGCTCTCGTAGGCTTCATATCAAAAATCACTTGATGAATTTCCTTGAAGTCCGGCCTCTTGCATAACCCTTCATTATCTTCATTCGAAATCAGAGACAGAATACAATCCATAATGTTATCAACCTCAGACACTGATTCAGAATGTAAAATTCTTTGGAAGAACCTAACAGCTTCTTTACACATGTCCTCCTCCGCAGATAAAATATTCTCATTATCATCTTTGATAGCATGCACCACATTCCTTTTTCGATTATTCTGATAAATTCCATGGAAAAACTTTGTATTTTTATCCCCCTCTTTTAACCAATGTTCTCTGGATTTCTGCTTCCAAAAGATCTCTTCGTAGTCAAGAAATTTTTTCAGCTCATTCCTAGCATTGCATAACTCCTTGTGCCCCTCTTCCGTCCAATTATCTTGTAAGTGGTTTTCTAATTCTTCAACCTTACTTTCACATGCCCGAAGCTGAATAAATATATTTCCATACCTGGTTTTGTTCCATGAAGAAAGGACCCATTTTAAAGATTTAAGTTTAAGGAAAAAAGGAAGTTCGAGGGTTACCTGGTTTATCGGCATTCCAATCCTTTTGCACTATATCCAGAAATTCTTCATCTTTGGTCCACATATTTTGGAATTTGAAACTTGATGGCCTTCCTTCCATTCTACCTATTGCAGAAATTAGGAGTGGAGCATGATTGGAAGGACTTCGAGGCAAGTGAGTGATGCTTGTCTGGATATTGGAAGCTTGCCAAGCCACATTATATAAAACTCTATCCAACCTATCCCATATGCAATGAGCTCTTAAACGATCATTGCACCACGTATACCGGTTGCCTAAGAAATCCCCATCAATTAAACCACATTGAGATATCATATCATTGAACTCATCCATAGCACTGACATTAGGGTTCCTCCCTCCTTTCTTCTCACCTGCTTGACGAATAACATTAAAGTCTCCCCCTATATAATCCAAGGAGTCGATACATCCACGCTGATATTTCTTAGATCCTCCCACAGATCTCTTCTTTCCACCCTATCACATTTAGCATATATATATAAAAAATCTGAAAGGACTCCCTCCTCTATAAGACAGTAACATATGCATACTCTACGCAGAACTCTGAGTAGAATGCACCGTAATTGTATCCCCCCAAAAAACCCATATTCTACTCGCATCACCATTATTAGCCGAATGATTATTAGGACCAATCTCTTTGCCAAATTTGTCTAAAAAATTCAAGTTCTTTTTCGGATCAAGAATAGCCACCACAGCAACCTTTGATTCCAGAATTACCGATTTTAATCTCCTACGGGAATTGCCATTTCCCGCTCCCCTAATATTCCATATTATTGAGCTGGACATTAGAAACCTTATAGCTTTCGGCTTAAAGGCTTTCTTTAGCCTTCGATCTAGGAACTCTAACCGAAGAGTAAGAGGGGAAATCTCAAATCAGCTTCTCTGACTGAATCTCTTGATTATTCTTGAGCCAAACCGATCCTACAATTCTTTTAGAAAATTATTTTCAACTGGTAATAAAATCTTCCATATTCTGAGTTGCACTTTGATTCCCCTTTCTAAATTCTGATCTGCTACCCTCCTCCAGTAACAACTTCTCTTTGACGCAGTCTTCCTCCTTGGATCTGAGTTTCACTCTAGGTTTCGCAAGCATAACAGCTTCCAGAAGCTTTCTATCTTGAACGTCATTGTTCACACTTTGTCTATGAAGCAACGGATCTTCATAGGAAGTAGAAACTTTCAATGATACTAAACCTTCCAAATCTACTTCACCTTCATCCCTATCCCCCATCTCGCCTTGCACTTCTTCTCTATCCATTACTTCCTGTCCAGACTTTTTCACAACCCCGCAGCCCGAACTAACACCAGAAATATTTCTGCTAGTAAGGATACTAAACCTCCTCCGTATGTGTTCTTCTTTTGTCAGTTGATACTTCAAACAACTCAGCCGAACCTAATCCTGTGGTTGCATTATCTGCCGTATCTTTCTCCTCTTAACTGTCTACAGATATTCGTATTCTCCCTTCTTCTTCATCTACGGCCTCCAAACTAACCCTGAGATTCCTATGCTGGTTTTCAAAATCAGTTACTGTCTTACCATCCAAAGTTTCTGAAGATCTGATCTCATCTTTGTTTTTAGCTCTCTGATCTCCCTTCCGATTTTCTCTTTCTGCTAAATCATTCTTTCCAAAAACCTTTGCTACCCATCGTGCTATTGATTCGTGGTTTTCTTTTCCTCCCAGATCTACTATCTTGGTCTTTACCTTTTGTTGGTCCATCGTCGACTCTGGATTGTTCCTTCTTTGGGCATTAACGTGCTTGTTTCTAAAATATTTATTTCCCCAACTTCTGCACATATCTTTTTTGTGACCGATCTTGCTACATCTTGTACATATCAGTGGTTCCTTCTCATACAGAATCTGTTGCCATCGCCCAGTAGTACTCATCCCTAACCAAAATCTATTGATCTTATCTTTATTAAGATCAACCTCAACACATATTCGTGCCATCCTTGGTCTAGATAGGGATTTTGTCGGCCCATCCACTTGCAGAACTTTACCCACCAAACTTCCTATTGCTTTCAAATCTTTGGGGTTAAAAAAGTTTATTGGTAACCCAGGCAAAGTAGCCCATATCGGAACCACAGAAACTTCAGAATCTTCTTGAAAAAATGGAGTCCACTTGATGAATCTGATAAGCTGATATGACAATTCTTTTAACTAGACTGATATGAAATCCGCTTCAGATTCGAATCTGATCAACATATGCCTCTCATCCATTATACCCAATGTAATGGCTAACTTAGTATGGAAAGAAGCCATAATAAAGCTCTTTAACTTGTCAATGGATGATCTTCCCGATGAAAACTTAGCAATGAGAACGTGTTGGAAGCTAGCCGCCGATTGCTGAATTTCTTCATGCAAATAGAATAGGGCCGGCTCTCCTTGGAAGCTTGCTGCTTTTTTCATGTCTTTAATGGTTTCAAAACTAAATTCTGCCTTTCTTGTAATTCCAGTTCCAGATTTGGGTAAGCTACCCACCATATATGCGTAAGAATCCTTGAGAAAATCCGGTGGCCGAGGAGTTCTCCCTCCCATAGGGGCGGCAGCCATGAAACCCTAGAGAGTTTCCACAAAACAATGCTAACTTGCACCTAATTTTTTAAAAGTGCTAATATGCACCTCCAGAGCAAAAACGAGCCCTCAAATTTTAGCCCCTATTTCTCTATATGCTTGTGAATTAGGTGAGGAGTTTATAAGTCAATTGGTATAGGTTTTATGGTGTGTGAGGGTACTAAAGAACCATCCTTGATGTTTGTGGGTGTTAAAATAAAAAAAGGGAAAGGTTGTAAGTGTCAAGAGGGTGGATGTCTTACCATAACCTCAACTTGAGGGAGCTCTAGTTGGGTCATAGCTTATCGGAATCGAGTGATTCTTGAACCATTAGAAAGATGTTGAACCCCTCTTTAAATTTTATTTTATCATTTTTTGTGATTTGGATTAGAAGTTAAGTAAAATATGGGATTTCCGGAACTTGCTCTGCTGAGAATTCCTGGAACAGTTTGGACCAGTCCACTTGTGGGCTCATTTCGACCCTTTAAAACTCAGAATTGGGATTTTTACAAAACATGAAAATTGTTACCCTTTGAGTGTAGAATCCAACGCAAGTTGAATTGTTAAAATCGGATCACCGAGTCAAAAGTTATGGCTGAAACATTGAGGCAGACAAAACCGAGCAACATGAGTGGGAGACGAGCGGTCGACCCCTCCACTAAGGGTCGACCAGTCAGACCAGTGGTCTACCCCTCTAGCTTTTTTGTATGGGGTTCATTTCCAGAACCCCCAAACACAACCGGTCGACCACTCACTCCTCCGGTCGACCCCTCCATGCATTTTTGTGCTGAAACCAACTCTTTTGAGTTCTTTTAAGGGTATAGGGGTCTTTGGCCAACCCATTTGGCTATAAATACAAGCCAATTTCGTGGCTTAAGGTTTACAACACCCTTAGAGAAGATTTTGAGAGAAAAGAGAGATAAGTTAGGGTTTCTTGCAAAGGTTTTTGCTTGTGCTTTGTCAAGGATCGTTAGGTAAAGCTTGTTCTTGCTTCTGAAGCCTGATCTTCACTCTCTCGAGCTTTCTCAAGCTTGGAGTGGATTCAATAAGCTTTCTCAAAGCTTTTATAGCTTCAAAGGAGTTCTTCTAAAGGGTAGATACACAATAACTTACCATGTACTCTTCCTTTTAAGAAAACCATGATTAAAGTATGTTCTTGGATTGATTGGATGTTGATTTTATACTTAGATGTAAACTACCACTATTAGGCACTCTATGTGTTTGGTTAAATGCATCTAAGGGATTTTATGTTTAAGTATGCTCCTAATTTTGCTATGAGATGTAAGTTATCACCAGTATTGAGTTCTATGAATATGATGCTATGTCTACAAGCTTTCTAAGTCCACATGATGCTCACTCACAAGTACTATATGCACTCTATGTTCACAAGTCTCGCATGATTAGATGATTTTTCACAAGAAAAGTGTTTTATTAAGTTCATAAGTTAAGATTTCGGCTCAAAGTGTTTTTGTTCTAAGTCAAGGTTTCCAAGTATCGTTTTGCTCAAGGAGGTTTTTGTCAAAAGTGGATTTTCTCAAAGAATGATTTTCAGGATTCAAGGGCTTAGGCCTTGCTTGTAAAGTATTGCTTGATTTCGACTCAAGGGAATTGACCTCCTTGCTTGTAAAGTATCGCTTTGATTTCGACTCAAGGGAGTCTACTTTCTTGCTTGTAAAGTATCGCTTTGATTTCGACTCAAGGGAGTCTACCTTCTTGTTTGTAAAGTATCGTTTTGATTTCGACTCAAGGGAGTCTACCTCCTTGCTTATAAAGTATCGCTTTGATTTCGACTCAAGGGAGTCTACCTCCTTGCTTGTAAAGTATCGCTTAATTTTCGAACTCAAGGGAGTTTATCTCCTTGCTTGTAAAGTATCGCTTTCTTTTGAACTCAAGGGTGTTCTTAAGGGACCTCCTTGCTTGTAAAGTATCGCTTGATTTTTGAACTCAAGGATGTTTACCTCCTTGCTTGTAAAGTATCGCTTTGTTTTGAACTCAAGGGTGTTCTTAAGGGACCGCTTTGCTTGTAAAGTATCGTTTCGTTTTGAACTCAAGGGAGTCTATCTCCTAGCATGTAAAGTATCGCTTTGTTATCGATTTTGTGAATCACCCTAAGTATCGGATTTGTTATGGCTCAAAGTATATGGTTAGTGAAATGCTCAAGGATATGTGCCTTGAAAAGAAATGCTCACATGCTATCTATTTTATGAACTGCTCTACGTTACATGCTCATTCTGCCTTGCTTTTGCCTGTTTTGTTCTGATAAATGCATATGCTATCCTTGGTGTTTATAGTAAAGTTATTTTGGTAGTTTGTATACACTTAGTATTCCACGCTCAGCTGAATTGTTGACTTCGGTAGGTTCTGTGAATGCACACGCTCCTGAGCGATAGAGGAGGAGTACTACGAGTCAGAGCCGGCCATGGATCATTACCAGGATGATGGGGCTCTAGATAGGAGGCCCTACCTAGACTATTCTTGAGTGATGTGAGGAAGAGGGTTATGTAATTTGAAAGTGGGGAATGTCCACTTTAGACTTTACATTTTGTATAAACTGTTGGTTTAGACTTAAAATACAAATTGAAGGATTATGTATGAAAAAATTTTCAGGTTCGCCTTTTAGTATGCCTTATATGCTCTTGCAGGTTGGTATGTTCACCTTATATGTCATGACCGGATGGTATGACATGGCGGTCTCAAGCCTAAAGTATCCCTAATTCCTAGGGGGTATTTTGGGTTGCGACAGCTGTCTCGGTCCGTAATGGAGGAGAGAGCAGGGGGAAAGTCCCTAGGCAAAATAACAATAGAGCAATTAAGATTACAAAATTTTGCTAGAAAGTCGACTCCAGAATTACTTTCCCGCCAGATATGGTGGATAGAGTGTTGAACAAAGGTGGACAGCTTTTGAATGCATCTGATAACTAAATTCGCGAGGCGCCAAGGTGAATCACTTGTGGCCTTCAAAAAGAGAATCAGAGTCTATGTACAAATATTGTATGCCTTGATCAATGGCTAAATCGATTCCTTTTTCTATACCATGAGTTCTAGCTTTAGAATATTTGTTTCCTCTACTCCTTCAGCGTAAGCAAGAAGAGGGTGACCTCTGCAGTCTCTAAGAATACCGCCAATTCCCGCTACACTGTTTCTGACTAAGCCATTGCTGTTTAATACCCAAAAGCCTGGAGGAGGCGGAGACCAAGAACACCAGAGTTGAGGTTTCATAAAAAAAAACCAACCCTAATCTACCAAGCGTTTAGGAGTTCCCAGTTTGAGGCCATGTCCTCCACTTGAGCATTTAGGCCCACAATATTGAGTTTGGTGTCTAAGATTTTTAATTTGGTGATAAATTCCACTGGTTTGAAGGAATTTGAGAAAATGCGATTGTTCCTTTCACTACATATGTGATAAATAGTGGCACTGAAAGCAATTCTCTTGATATTCTAACTTAGCCTCTTCCTGTGGAATTCTGAAACTGCCCATTCTACTTCATCGTTCCAAGAAAGAATTTGTCTAAGAGGGTAACGGCAAAGTCTAAGGATGGATATCCAGATCTGGTTTGTGAAGGGACATTCAAAAAATAATTGTTGGGTGTTTTCAAAAGAAGCCCAACAGAACGTACAGCAAGAAAGAGATGATATTGAGGGAGAGGAGGTGATCTTGAGTCTGGAGTTTGTTAGAAATGGCTAACCAGGAGAGAAACGAGTGCCTTGGAATGAAATAACCTTACCACACAAGGCTCCACCAATTCACGGGAGGGTGTCTCGATCTGATGCTATTCCAAGCTGATTTAAGAGTGTAGAGACCAGAATCTTTTTCATGTCTTTATTACAAGTATTAGGGTTATTATGTTCCTTGTAATGTTTTAATGTTTATGTATTTATATCTAATTAGTATAGTGTATTAAGGCTTAATCAAACTTGTAACGGAGGGATGTCATATTACACCCTGAACTTTAGGAAGCTCCAATTTTGGCACCATTTATTGGAATTGAGTGATTCTTGAACCATTAGAAAGGTATTGGAACCCTCTTCAAGGTTCATGTGTACTGTTTTTCCATATTTTAGTCTAAGCTAAGTCAAAAGGCGGGTTTTCCAATGTTTTGTCTGATGGAATCGCATATCAATCAAATTTGGGAACATTTTGGTCTATAAATAAAGTAGAATTTGAAAATTCTAAAATTCCAGAAATGTTCCTTTTCGGAAGACGAATCCAACGCAAGTTGAATCGTCGAAATCCGCTGAACGAGTCAAAAGTTATGGCCAAAACAGTATGATGGGTCAAATTCTGCAGAACACCGATCGCTAGGGATCGATCGGTACAAAACCAATCGCTCGGTCAGAAGTAGCGATCAATCGATATCTATCGACTGGTCCAAAATTTTGTATGGGGAAAATTTCCAAAGAGTGTGTTTTTGACCGATTGCTCGGTCATAACCACCGGTCGATCGGTAGGCGACTAATCGCTCGGTCATAACCACCGATCGCTCGGTCTTTCATGTTTTTGTAGAATTTCAGTAAGGGCTTTTTGGTCCTTTGGTCCTCAACCCTTGGGGGCTATAAATAGGGATCCTATTTCGGGGTATTAGAATACTCTACCTATTTCTAAACTAATTTGGCAAAAAGGGAGAGAAAACCTAGGGTTTTGAGAGAAATATTTCTAGGGGAAGAATGAGATAGCTTGGATATTGCAAGAAGAGCTTGGAAAGCTTCCCCAAATCACCTCGGGAGCGTTTTGAATCCAAGGGAAGGATCCCTAAGGTCGATATACTATCCTAATCAACTCTATTTTAATGTTTTGTGAAGGTTAATATGATAGGAATGATATAATAGAGATTAGATGCATTTTTTCGAAATTTTCTATGAAGTAAGCTAATTATGGATGGAATGTGGATTAGAATGTAGATAGAATGTATGGAGGATGGGATTAATATGTGGATGTGGATGATATTGGGATTGTATAGAAGGTTTATGGCTTGATGGGATGTTGGAAATGTGGAAGGCAATAGAGTATAAATGCTATTATACTCTTATGAAATGGTGGTAAATTGATTATGAATTGTTATATGAATTATGATAAGATATGTATATGTGATTGTTTGTTAAGTATGTCTAATTACTTGCATGGGAATTGATAGTCAGGAAGGTAAGAACTCAGAGGAAAATCTCTCAAACTGGGAATTCTCTAACTATTTGGTGTGGGACAGTATAATGGTGTTTCCATGGTGGGAGATCGAAATCTAAGCAATTACTAACTCGAATGTTAATTTCGACACTTAAGCACATATGCACGTCTATGTTAAGATAAGAGTCTCACAAGTCACACATGTGGACCACAAGCATGAGCATGGCATACGTATGACATTTTGAATAAGCATAAGCATGACATGGTCCGTATCCGCCAAGAACGGCATGCCAACCATATGATTTCTTAGACATGGTCCGTATCTGCCAAGAACAGCATGTTACATCATTGTATGATCTGAATAAGTGCATAAGCATAAGCACCTCACAAGCACGTGGTCTCATAAGCATAAACAGCTCATAAGTATATTGTCTTCTAAGTCTAAGATTCTCACAAGTACACAAGTCAAGGTGATGATATGATGTATATGCACACACGTTCTTCCGCACTCTGATTATGTTATTATGCTATTGGATATGTTTCTAACTAAGTGCAGGTATATTATTATTGTTGGTTGGATTTTATATACACTGAGTACCTTTGTACTCTGCCGGACTTTGTCTTGGCAGGTTTAGAGCAGGAGTACACGGCGGAGCCGTGGATTGAGGAAGCTTACATCGAAGAAGGTGGTGAAGGTGAGCCTTCTGAAGAATGAGCCGGAGGCTTGGGTGGCTACACCTATTAGTTTATGTTTTGTTTGGTTGTGGTTTTCGTAATAGACTTTTAGATGATGTTGCTCATTTGATTACTTTACTGTTAGGTTTTAGACATTTTGTTTATGTTGGATTTTATTATGTTACGCAGATGACTGTTGTACAGGATGGTTTGAGTTTGATGAAATCGGAATTTTATTACTCTCATTTTTGGAGACTCGTGTAGTAAGCCTTGTATGCATGGATTTTAAGCAGGTTTAAGTAATGTAACGATTTCCAAAGTCCTATCTTAGCCTTGTAGGATTTTGAGGTCGTTACAAAGAGAGTACGTCCCTTTACTGTTTGATTTCCAGATCACTCAATCGGAGGGCAAGGACACATTACTATCAACATGAGGAAGTTCATTCCAGACTGTTAACATATCAGCAGATATAGCTGGGGGAGGGTTCCAATTGGAATCTGAAATGATAGAGGCCACTAGAGCATCTCTCGGCAGGCTTGAGTCATATTACAGGCGATCACCGAATTGTTCATTTAGAATTCCCAACAGGTGCCAAGGGTTATGCCAAAGGGAGGTCTTAGAGCCATCAGCAATTGAGTGGGTAATAGTACCCTTGGCCAGATCTTTGGACTGAAGAATTTTTCGCCAGCTCCAAGAGCAATATGGTGGAATTTTCATGGTCCAAAAAAATTTGTTTCGGATGAGCTTCTTGTAACACCACTTCGCCCATAAGTTGTCCAAGTGAGAAGCTATAGCCCATAATTGGTGAAGAATACCTGCTTTGTTCCAGTCCGTGAGTTTGCGAATGCCTAGGCCTCATTCCATCTTTGACCTGCAAATAGTTGATCACGCTATAGGATGGATTTTGTTTCGAAGATTGCTACCAGACCAAAGCAACTTGCAGCAAATTTGTTCAATGTGCTTAATTATTGACTTGGATTTCGATGTTGTATCCTCTAACGTGAGTATTTCGACCCAAGTAAAGTGTGAGAATCCGTTTTGATGGAATCCGAGGTTCTTTGCCCAATTTGAGCACCGAGACGCCCGAAATCCATACTTAGAAATTATACTTCGGCCAAAACTTACAAACGCACATCAAATCCATACCGGAGGTCAAATTTCAATGCCGTTTCTTCTAACGCGTGTATTTCATCCCAACCTAAGTGTAATAATTCGTTTCGATGGAAACCGAGGTCGTTTCCCCAACTTGG
Organism: Tetracentron sinense; assembly: GCA_015143295.1. Classification (NCBI taxonomy): domain Eukaryota; kingdom Viridiplantae; phylum Streptophyta; class Magnoliopsida; order Trochodendrales; family Trochodendraceae; genus Tetracentron; species Tetracentron sinense. The sequence goes on from CM026566.1 coordinate 12,087,530, forward strand.
GCGCCGAGAGGCCGACATCCATACTTAGAAAGTATACTTCGGCCCAAACATACAAACCCGCACCATATCCAACCCGGGGGTCGGATTTTCATGTTGTTTCCTATAACGCGTGTATTTCGATAAACTTCAGCCTCCTATTTCTCTCGGACCAGATGTGGTAGATAAAAGCACTAAACACAAATTTTTGAACCATACCTTTGAACCCAGCACCCTTAGATCTCCTAGTCATCGCACAAATCATTTTGTTCCCGCTTGAGTATCGATGGTCAGGCATCTTAATGGAGGTTGAGATCTTATATCAAACATCCACCGCAAAAGTACACTGGGTGAAGAGGTGATCATGACACTTAGAATTACTTCTACAAAGAGCACAGCGGTTATTGGCCACAATACCTAATCGCAGCAGCTTGTCCTTAGTGGATAGTGCATGTCTATAGGCCATCCATGCAATCAGCGCATGCTTTGAGATCTTTTGAGGAAACCATAATAGAGCTGCCCATCTAACCTTTTGACTTGGAGTTCGAATATGGAGCCAAGCAGATGTCAATGTGAACCTACCATGAACAGATGGAGTCCACCTAGTAATATCCTCTAAGTCATCCATCACTTTAATGAGCTTGATTTCCTCCCACACTTCAATCAGTTCAGGAAGGCTAGGGAAATCAAGATGCCATCCTCGTCCTTGACGAATCATTTCAACTAAAGCTTCAGTGTCAATCCCATGAATAAGAGAAGCACTGCTACAACATTAAGCCTAAACCTACAAACGCTAACCAAATCCAAATCGGGGGATAGATTTCAATGCCGTTTCTTTTAAAGCTTGTATATCGAGCCATCCTAAGTGTGAGAATTTGTTTCGATGGAATCCGAGGTTGTTTGCCCAATTTGGGCACAGAGAGGCGTGAAATTCATAACTAGAAATATACTTCGGCCTAAACATACAAACGCACACCAAATCCAAACCGACTGTCCGATTTTGTTGTCATTTCTTATAACGAGTGTATTACGACCAAACCTAAGTGTGGAAATTTGTTTTCGATGAAATCGGAGATTGTTTGCCCAATTTGGGCACCGAGAGACTTGAAATCCATACTTAGAAAATATACTTTAGCCTAAATCTACAAACGCGCTCCAAATCAGAACCGGGGTCAGATTTCGATAGTGTTTCATCTAACGAGTTTATTTCGATACAACGTCAGTGTGGAAATTTATTTAGATGAAATCCAAGATCGTTTCCAAAGTTCAGTACCGAGAGGCCCAAAATCCATATTTTGAAACTATACTTCGGCCTTAACCTACAAATGCGCAACGAATCCAAACCGTGGATCGGATTTCGATGTTATATCCTCTAACGTGAGTATTTCGACCCAATTTAAGTGTAAGAATTCGTTTTGATAGAATCCGAGGTCATTTGCCCGATTTGAGCACCGAGACGCCCGAAATTCATACTTTTCTAGTATAATTCTGCCTAAACCTACAAACGTACACCAAATCCATACCGGGGGTCGGATTTCGATGCCGTTTCTTCTAACGCGTGTATTTCGTTTCAACTTAAGTGTGAGAATTCGTTTCGATGGAATCCGAGGTCGTTTCCCCCAATTTGGGCACCAAGAGGCTGACATCTATACTAAGAAAGTATACTTCGGCCTAAACATACAAACGCACACCATATCCAAACCGGGGATCGAGTTTCGATGTTGTTTCCTCTAACGCGTGTATGATACCCAACTTAAGTATAAGAATTCATTTTGATGAAATCCGAGGTCGTTTGCCCGATTTGAGCACCAAGAGGCCCGAAATCCATACTTAGAAAGTTTTTTTTTTTGGAAGGTAAGTTGGGGTTAGGCGGACCCCGACCAGAAAGTATACTTCGGCCTAAACCTACAAACGTTCACTAAATCCAAACCGGGGGTCGGATTAGGACGTTGTTTCTTCTAACACGAGTATTTCGACCCAATCTAAGTGAGGGAACTCGTTTCGATGGAATACGAGGATGTTTGCACGATTAGGGCCCTGAGAGGCCCGTAATTCATACTTAGAAAGTATACTTCGGCTTAAACATACAAACGCGCACCAAATCCAACCCAGAGGTCGGATTTCGATGTTGTTTCCTCTAACATGTGTATTTTGACCCAACTTAAGTATGAGAATTCGTTTTGATGGAATCCGAGGTCGTTTGCACGATTTGAGCACTGAGAGGCCCAAAATCGATAATTAGAAAGTAAACTTCGGCCTAAACCTACAAACGTGCACCAAATAAAAACCAGGTGTCGGATTTCGATGTTGTTTCTTCTAACGAGTCTATTTCAACCCAACCTAAGTTTGGGAATTTGTTTCGATCGAATCCGAAGTCATTTGCCTGATTTGGGCATCTAGAGACCAAAGTCTATACTTACAAAGTATGCTTAGGCCTAAATCTCCAAACGTGCACCAAAATCCAAACTGGGGGTCGGATTTCGATGTAGTTTCTTGTAACATGTGTATTTCTACCCAACATAAGTGTGGGAATTCGTTTCGATGATATCCGTGGTTTTTCGCCGATTTTGGCACCGAGAGACCAAAATCCATACTTAGTATACTTCGGCCTAAACCCACAAACGTGCTCTAAATAAGAACTGGGGGTCGGATTTGGATGTTGTTTCTTCTAACACGTGTATTTCGACCCAATCTAAGTGTGGGCATTCGTTTCGATGGAATACGAGGATGTTTGCCCGATTTGGGCCTTGAGAGGCCCATAATTCATACTTAGAAAGCATACTTCGGCCCAAACATACAAACGCGCACCAAATCCAACACGGCGGTCAGATTTTGATGTTGTTTCCACTAATTCGTGTACTTCGTCTGAACCTACGTGTGGAAATTTGTTTCGATGGAATCCAAGGTCGTTTGCCCTATTTGGGCTTAGAGATGCCCGAAATCCATACAGAAAGTATACTTAGGCCTAAACCAACAAACACGTACCAAATCCAAACCGGGGTCAGATTTCGAAACCGATTCTTTTAACACGTGTATTTCGACTCAATCTAAGTGTAGGAATTCGTTTTGATAGAAATCCGAGGTTGTTTGCCTAATTTGAGCACCGAGAGGTCTCAAATTCATACTTAGAAAGTTTGCTTCAGCCTAAACCTACTACCGCGCACTAAATGCAAACCGGGGTCGGATTTTCATGTTGCTTTCTCTAACGCGTGTATTTCGACCCAACATAAGTTTGAGAATTTGTTTTGATGGAATCCGAGGTTGTTTACCAGATTTGAGTACCGAGAGACCTAATATCCATACTTAGAAAGTATACTTCGGGCTAAACATGCAAACGCGCACCAAATCCAAATCGAGAATTTGTTTCAATGGAATCCGTGGTTGTTTCCACAGTTTGGGCACCGAGAGGCCGACATTCATACTTAGAAAATATACTTTGGCCTGAACATACAAACGCGCACCAAATCCAAACCGGGGTCGGATTTTGATGTCGTTTCTTCTGACGCGTGTATGTCGACCCAACCAAAGTGTGAGAATTCGTTACGATGGATTCCAAGGTCGTTTGCCTGATTAGAGCAACAAGACGCCCAGAATCCATACATAGAAATTATACTTCGGCTTAAGCATACAAATGCGTTCCAAATCAAAACCAGGGTTGGATTTCGATGCCGTTTCTTTTAACGCGTGTATTTTGACCCAACTTAAGTGTGAGAATTCGTTTTAAAGCAATCCGAGGTCATTTGCCCGATTTTAGCACCAAGATGCCCGAAATCCATACTTAGAAAGTACACTTGAGCCTAAACCTACAAACGCACAACAAATCCAAATCGGGGGTCAAATTTCGATTCCAATTCTTCTAACGCTTGTATTTCGACCCATCCTAAGTGTGCGAATTTGTTCTGATGGAATCCGAGGTTGGATGCCCGATCCGGGTGCCGAGAGGTCCGAAATCTATACTTAGAAAGTTTATTTCAGCCTAAACTTACTACCGCGCACTAAATGCAAACCGGGGTCGGATTTCGTTGTTGTTTCCTCTAACGCGAGTATTTCGACCCAACTTAAGTGTGAGAATTCGTTTTGATGGAATCCGAGGTCATTAACTCGATTTGGGCACCGAGAGGCCAAAATCGATACTTAGAAAGTATACTTCAGCATAAACATACAAATGCGCACCAAATCCAACCCGGGGGTCAGATTTTGATGTCTTTTCTTCTAACCAGTGTATTACGACCCAACGTAAGTGTGGAAATTTGTTTTGATGGAATCCGAGGTCGTTTCCCCTATTTGGGCATCAAGAGGCCCAAACTCCGTACTTAGAAAGTATAGTTTGGCCTAAACCAACAAACGCACACCAAATCCAAACCGGGGTCAGAGAATTCATTTCGATGGAATCCGAGGTCATTTGCCTGATTTGAGCACCGAGTGGCCTGAAAATCCATACTTAGAAATATACTTCGGCCTAAACTTACAAAGTGTACTAAATCCAAACCGGGGGTCGGATTTCGATGTTGTTCCCTCTAACGCGTGTATTACGACCCAACCTAAGTGTGGAAATGTTTTTCGATGGAATCCGAGATCGTTTGCCCAATTTGAGCACCAAGACGCCTGTAATCCTTACTTAGAAAGTATATTTCGATCTAAACCTACAAGCGCGCACCAAATCCGGGGGTCAGATTTTGATGTCATTTCTTCTAACACTTGTATTTCGATCCATCCGAAGTGTGAGAATTTATTCCGCTTGAATCCGAGGTTGTTTGCCCAATTTTGCAACCGAGAGGTCTGAAATCCATACTTAGAAAGTTTACTTCGGCCTAAACCTACTACCACGCACTAAATGCAAATCCGGGTCAGATTTTGATGTATTTTCCTCTGATGCATGTATTTCGACCCAACTTAAGTTTGAGAATTCGTTTTAATGGAATCCAAGGTTATTTGCCCGATTTGAGCACCAAGAGGCTCAAAATCCACACTTAAAAGTATACTTCGGCCTAAACAGACAAACGCTCACCATATCTAAACCAAGGGTTGGATTTCGATGTCGTTTCTTTTAACTCGAGTATTTCGACCCAGCCTAAGTGTGAGAATTCGTTTCGATGCAATTCGAGGTCTTTTGCACGATTTGAACCACGAGACGGCCGAAATCCATACTTTGAAAGTATACTTCGGGTTTGATGTTCTTGGTTTTTACCTTCCAAAAAAAAGCGCGCACCAAATCCTACCCGGGGGTTGAATTTTGATGTTGTTGCTTCTCAAGAGTGTATTACGTTCCAACCTCAGTGTGGAAATTTGTTTCGATGGATTCCGAGGTCGTTTGCCTGATTTGAGGACTGAGACACCTGAAATCCATACTTAGAAATTATACTTCGGCCTAAGCATACAAACGTGCACCAAATCCAACCTGGAGGTCGGATATTGGAGTCATTTCTTCTAACGAGTGTATTACGACCCAACCTAAGTGTGGAAATTTGTTTTGATAGAATCCGATATCGTTTGCCCAATTTGAGCACCGAGACGCCTGAAATCCATACTTAGAAAGTATACTTCGGCCTAAACCTACAAGCGCACACCAAATCCAAACCGGGGGTCAGATTTTGATGCCGTTTCTTCTAACGCTTGTATTTCAACCCATCCAAAGTTTGAGAATTTGTTCCACTCGAATCTGAGGTTGTTTGCTCGAGAGGGGTAGCAGCATAAGTTGAGCACATAAGTCCATATCTGATTCGTGAATCTGCAATCAAAGAACAGATGACCAGTATTCTCTGGGGATGCCCAACAGAAAACACATCTGGACTGTGTGGTGATATTTAACAAGTGTATTTCGAATCAATCTAAGTGTGAGAATTCGTTTCGATGGAATCCGAGGTTGTTTGCCCGATTTGAGCACCAAGAGGCCAAAAAGCCATACTTAAAACGTATACTTCGGCCTAAATCTACAAAAGCGCACCATCCAAACCAGGGGATCGATTTCGATGTTGTTTCTTCTAATGCATCTATTTTGACCAAACTTAAGTGTGAGAATTCGTTTTGATGCAATCCAAGGTCGTTTGCCAAATTGGGCATCGAGAGGCCCGAAATCCATACTTAGAAAGTATACTTAGGCCTAAACCTAAAAATGTGCAACAAATCCAAACCGGGGTCAGATTTCGATGCCCTTTCTTTTAACGCGTGTATTTCGACTCAATATAAGTGTAAGAATTCGTTTCGATGGAATCCGAGGTCGTTTGTCCGATTTGAGCACCGAGAGGTCCGAAATCTATACATAGAAAGTATATTTCAACCTAAACCTACAAAATTGCACCAAATCCAAACCGGGGGTCCGATTTCAATGTTGGTTCCTCTCACGCATCTATTTTTAACCAACTTAAGTGTGAGAATTCGTTTTGATGCAATCCAAGGTCATTTACCCGATTAGAGCACCGAGACGCCCGAAATCCGTACTTAGAAAGTATACTTCAGCCTAAACCTAAAAACGGGCACCAAATCCAAACCGGGGGTCAGATTTCGATGTCGTTTCTTTTAACGCTTGTATTTTGACTCATCCTAAGTTTGAGAATTTGTTCCGATGGAATTCGAGGTTGTTTGACCGATTTGGGTACCGGGAGGTCCACAATCCATACTTAGAAAGTTTCTTTCGGCCTAAACCTATTACCGCTCACTAAATGCAAACCAAGGTCAGATTTCGATGTTTTTTCCTCTAACGCGTGTATTTCAACCCAACTTATGTGTGAGAATTCGTTTTGATGGAATCCAAGGTCGTTAGCCGGATTTGGGCACCAAGAGGCCAAAATCCAAATTTAGAAAGTATACTTCATTCTAAACATACAAACGCGCACCAAATCCAACCCGGGGGTCAGATTTTGATGTCGTTTCATCTAACGAGTGTATTAAGACCCAACCAAAGATTGGAAATTTGTTTCGATGGAATCCGAGGTCGTTTGCCCTATTTGGGCATCAAGAGGCCCGAAATCCATACTTTGTATACTTAGTCCTAAACCTAAAAACGTTCACCAAAACCAAACCGGGGTTGAATTTCAATGCCGTTTCTTTTAATGCATTTATTTCGACGCAACCTCAGCAAGGAAATTTATTTCGATGGAATCCGAGGACATTTGCCCGATTTGAGCACTGAGAGGTTCGAAATCCATACTTAGAAAGTTTATTTTGCCTAATCCTACAAACGCACAACGAATCCAAACCGTTGGTCGGATTTCGATGTTGTATCCTCTAACGCAAGTATTTCGACCCAACTAAAAGTGTGAGAATTTGTTTGAATGAAATCCGAGATCATTTGCCAAATTTGAGCACCGACACTCCCGAAATCCATACTTAGAAAGTATACTTCGGCCTAAAGCTACATACCGTGAGTCAGATTTCGATGGTGTTTCTTCTAATGCGTGTATTTCGTCCCAACCTAAGTGTGAGAATTCATTTCGATGGAATCCGAGGTCGTTTCCACAATTTGGGCACCGAGAGGCCGACATCCATACTTAGAAAGTATACTTCGGCCTAAACATACAAATGCACACCATATCCAAACCGGGGGCCAGATTTTGATGTCGTTACTTTTAAAGAGTGTATTACGACCAAACCTAATCGTGGAAATTTATTTCCATCAAATTGGAGGTTGTTTGCCCAGTTTCGGCACCGAGAGGCCCGAAATCCATACTTCGAAAGTATACTTCGGCGTAAATCTACGAGCATGCACCAAATCCAAACCGGGGTCGGATATCGATAGAGTTTCATCTAACGAGTTTATTTCAACGCAACCTCACTTTAGAAATTTATTTTGATGAAATCCGCGGTCGTTGCCCGAGTTGCGTACCGAGAGGGCCAAAATTCATACTTCGACAGTAACCTTCGGCCTAAACCTACAAACGCGCAACGAATCCAAACCGTGGGTCGGATTTCTTTGTTGTATGCTCTAACGTGAGTATTTCGATCCAACTAAAGTGTGAGAATTCATTTTTATGGAATCCGAGGTCGTTTGCCCAATTTGAGCACCGAAACGCCCGAAATCCATACTTAGAAATATACTTTAGCCTAAACCTACAAACCCACACTAAATCCATACCGGGGGTCGGATTCCGATGCCGTTTCTTCTAACGCTTGTATTTATTCCCAACCTAAGTGTGAGAATTCGTTTCGATCGAATCCGAGGTCGTTTCCGCAATTTGGGCACCGGGAGGCCGACATCCGTACTTAGAAAGTATAATTCGGCCTAAACATACAAAAGCGTACCATATCCAAACTAGGGGTCAGATTTCAATGTTGTTTCCTCTAACACGTAAATATTGACTCAACTTAAGTATAAGAATTCGTTTTGCTTGAATTTGAGGTCGTTCGCCCGATTTCAGCACCGAGAGGCCCGAAATCTGTGTGTACCAAATCCAAACTGGGGTCAGATTTGGATGCCATTTCTTCTAACACGTGTATTTCGACCCAATCTTAGTGTGGGAATTCATTTCGATGGAATCCGAAGATGTTTGCCCAATTTGGGCACCGAGAGAAAGAAATCCATACTTAGAAAGTATACTACGGCCTAAACATACGAACGCGCACCAAATCCAACCCGAGGGTCGGATTTTGGTGTCATTTCTTCTAATGAGTGTATTACCACCCAACCTAAGTGTGAAATTTTTTTTCGAAGGAATCCGAGGTCGTTTGCCCTATGTGGGCATCGAGAGGCCCGAAATCCATACTTAGAAAATATACTTAGGCCTAAACCTACAAACGCACACCAAATCTAAACCGGGGTTGGATTTTGATGCCGTTTCTGTTAAAGCGTGTATTTCGACTGAATCTAAGTGTGAGAATTCGTTTTTATGGAATCCGAGGTCGTTTGCCCGATTTGAGCACCGAGTGGCCTGAAATCCATACTTTTTTTTTTGGAAAGAAAAGTCGGGGTTAGGCAGACCCCAACCTGCACTACCAAAAAGTGATTTCGATGGAATACGAGCCTGTTTGCCTGATTTAGGCACCGAGAGGCCCGAAATCCATACTTAGAAAGTATACCTCAGCCCAAACCTACAAACGCGCACTAAATCCAAATCGGGGGTCAGATTTCGATACCGTTTCTTCTAATGCTTGTATTTCGACCCATCATAAGTGTAAAAATTTGTTCTGATGGAATCCGAGGTTGTTTACCCGATTTGGGTATCGAAAGGTTCGAAATCCATAGTTAGAAAGTTTATTTCGGCCTAAACCTACTGCCGCGTACTAAATGCAAACCGGGGTCGGATTTCGATGTTGTTTCCTCTAACTCATGTATTTCGACCCAACTTAAGTGTGAGAATTCTTTTTGCTGGAATTTGAGATCGTTAGCTCGATTTTGGCACCGAGAGGCCAAAATCCATACTTAGAAAGTTTACTTCAGCCTAAACATGCAAACGCGCAACAAATCCAAACTTAGGGTCGAATTTTCATGTTTTTTCTTCTAACGAGTGTATTACCACCCAACCTAAGTGTAGAAATTTGTTTCGATGGAATCCGAGGTCGTTTCCCTAAGTATACTTAAACCTAAACCTACAAATGGGCACCAAATACAAACCGGGGTCAGATTTCGATGCCGTTTCTTCTAACGCTTGTATTTCCACTCAATCCAAGTGAGAATTCGTTTTGATGGAATCCAAGGTTGTTTGCCCGATTTGAGCACCGAGTGGCCCAAAATCCATAATTTTTTATTTGGAAAGAAATGCCGGGGTTAGGCAGACCACTACCTGCACTACCAAAAAGTGATTTTGATGGAATTCGAGCCCGTTTGCCTGATTTGGGAACCAAGAGGCCTGAAATCCAACTTAGAAAGTATACTTCGACCGAAAAATACAAATGCGCCCCAAATCCAAATCGGGGTCGGATTTCGATGTTGTTTCCTCTAACGAGCGTATTACGACCCAACCTAATGGTATAAATTTGTTTCGATGGAATCCGACATTATTTGCCCTATTTGGGCATCGAGAGGCCCGAAATCCATACTTAGAAAAGTATACTTAGGCCTAAACCTACAAACGCGCAACAAATCCAAACCAGGGTCAGATTTCGATGCCATTTTTTTTGACGCATGTATTTCGACTAAATCTAAGTGTGGGAATTTGTTTCGATGGAATCCGAGGTCGTTTCCCTTATTTTAGCACCGAGAGGTCGGAAATCCATACTTAGAAAGTATACTTTAGCATAAACCTACAAAAGTGCACCAAATCCAAACCGGGGGTCGGATTTCGATGTTGTTTCCTCTAACGCATCTATTTTTTACCAACTTAAGTTTGAGAATTCGTTTTGATGCAATCCGAGGTCATTTGCCTAACTAGAGCACCAAGACACCCGAAATCCATACTTAGAAAGTACACTTCAGCCTAAACCTACAAACGCGCACCAAATCCAAACCAGGGGTCAAATTTCGATGTCATTTCTTCTAACGCTTGTATTTCGACCCATCCTAAGTGTGAGGATTTGTTCCGATGGAATCCGAGGTTGTTTGTACTATTTGGGTACCAGGAGGTCCGAAATCCGTACTTTAAGTTTATTTCAACCTAAAACGACTACTGCACACTAAATGCAAACCAAGGTTGGATTTCGATGTTGTTTCCTCTAACACGAGTATTTCGACCCAAATTAAGATTGAGAATTCTTTTTAATGGAATTCGAGGTCGTTAGCCCTATTTGGGCACCGAGATGCCAAAATCCATACTTAGAAAGTATACTTCGGTCTAAACATACAAACGCGCACCAAATCCAACCCGGGGGTTGGATTTTGGTGTCGTTTCGTCTAACAAGTGTATTACGACCCAACCAAAGTGTGGAAATTTGTTTCGATGGAATCCGAGGTCGTTTGCCCTAATTGGGCATTAAGAGCCCGAAATCCAAACTTAGTATACTTAGTCCTAAACCTATAAACGTGAACCAAAACCAAACCAGGATCGGATTTCGATGCCGTTTCTTTTCACAAGTTTATTTCGACGCACCCTAAGCATGGAAATGTATTTCGATGGAATCCGAGGAAGTTTGCCCGATTTGAGCACCGAGAGGTACGAAATCCATACTTCAAAAGTTTATGTCGCGACCCAAAACCCACCCTAGGAGTTAGAGTGAACTTTGGACGACTAAACATGACTTACATGACTTGCTTGACAAACCAACCTACAAAAACCCACAGAGCATATACAATAGAGGACATTATAGCGGAAACATAACTATAAAACACAGTGGAAGTCTAACAAAAACCTTTAAGTATATACATATGGTCCATGTTTATACAAAAAGTAACCAGAAGAAAGTGCGGACAGACCCGCCAAAATACATGGATATAATCTCTCATCTCACCCACAGCTAATCCACTCAGAATCTACAACCACCTAATGGTAACCCTCTACTGGAGGTTCCTCAAAAGGCTCCTCGACGTACTCCTCCTCCACCCATGGACCAGGAGCACAAACATCAAATGGAGCAGCAGCTCCCTCAGAACCTACCGACATAAGAAGTACGGCTGAGCATGAAATACTCAGCGGGTACTAAATACTAACCAACAGTCATAGTATACAGATAGCATACATAAAGTAGGAAACAAATTGCATATATAGAACAGGAACAATTTATATCATACAAGGAAGTAAAGCAATTTATATTCATGCTTGCATTCAAAAGACTGATAAAACCCTTGAAAACATCGTGCACTTGACTTGACTTGAAATACCCTTTTCGTGATTGGGAACTTGTTAACCGTGTCATGCTTGTCATGCTTGCATCATGCGTGCCATGTCATGTCATGCATGTCATGCGAGTATCATGCTTGCTTGTTCATAATTTAAACATGTTCACATGCCTAGTTGCCGTTCATAGTCCGTCACAACTAGTACCCTATATGCGGAATGACATGCCTAGTTGCCGTTCATAGTCCGTCACAACTAGTACCCTATATGCAGATGGGTATCCCTAGTTGCCGTTCATAGCCCGTCGCAACTAGCATCCATGCGGAATGTGAATGCCTAGTTGCCGTTCATAGCCCGTCGCAACTAGCATCCATGCGTGTAATGCTATGCAGAGTTATGCGTGTCATGTGATGCTATGCTATGCGTGTCATGCGATGCTATGCATGTCATGCGAGGGGATGGGAGACCTTTCCCTATGCAATGCATGATTGTCTTGCCCTTGTCAAAAACGAAGTGAAACATATCTTAGGATATGACCCACCTCTACGTCCAATACTTAAAACATCGGTAAATCACGTCATTTCATGCGTGCTCGTGAGATCGTGTGCATACTTGCATTTGGAATTAAATATGGCAATTTGGGGTGATTCACAAGGCATAGCATATAACAATTTAAGTGAGTAATAATCTACACATTTTAAGAAATGTAAGAAACACACTATCATGAACCCTAACAAATTTCAAGAGCAATTAAGCATGGGTTCCCTTAATTTATCATTTATTTTATTCACCTTGGCATTTCATCAAACATGGGGTGTGTTCATTATTCACTTAAACCTAGATCATGCTTTTCTAGGTGGGTTATGCTCACATCACACTTGTATGTTCATTATTAGTACAATGCCCTTTCCCATTCGTTCATCACATCATCCACACGGCATCCATTCGCCAACATCCATCTCCATTCACCATTCATACCACCAATCTCATAACACATATATAAGTGAAGGAAAACAAGGAGAAACAACGGAAAAAAGGGAAGCTATAACTAGGAGGGTAGTAAGAAGTACCGACCTTGACAAAAGAGGGAAGGAATCCCCTTCCAAAATGCACGTAAGTTGCTGCCCTAGCTTGGAACACGAGCTCCACGAATGCTTGAACCGAAATCTTGAAGAAATCGGGCTTGAGGTTGATCTAGGGTTTCAAAACCCTTTGATTTCTCTCCAAAATGGAAACCTAGGTTTTGGAAAACCTTCTCCTTTCTCTCTATCTCTCAAAAGACTCTAAGGGTTGTGTATGAACCCTCAAATGATCGGGCAAAGCCTTTAAGGTATGAGTGAAACGCCCAAAAGACGAAAACACCCTTAATGAAATTTCTGCAAAAACACGAGGACCGAGCGATCGATGGTTATGACCGATCGATCGGTTGCCTACCAAGCGATCGGTGTTTATGACCGATCGACCGGTCAAAAACTCACTCTCTGGAAAATTTCCCCATACAAAATTTCTGACCGTGCGATAGCTACCGATCGATCGGTTATGGACCGATCGATCGCTCTATGGACCGAGTGATCGGTTACCTGCAGGTCCAGACTGTTTTGGCCATATCTTTTGACCCGCTCGTCGGATTTCGACGATTCAACTTGCGTTGGGTTCGTACTTCGAAAAGGAACATTTCTGACGTTTCGGAATTTCTAATTTCTTCCTTATTTATTAATTGCACTACTTTAAATGAAAAATGGCTACGAAAGGGTCATGCATAAATGTCAAAAGTTCGGGGCTCTACAGTTTACTTCGGCCTAAACCTACAAACGCACGCCAAATCCATACCGTGGGTCGAATTTCGGTGCCATTACTTCTAACGCATCTATTTCATCCAAACTTAAGTGAGAGAATTCCTTTTGATGGAATCTGAGGTCGTTTCCGCAATTTGGGCCCGAGAGACCCGTAATCCATACTTAGAAAGTATACTTCGGCTTAAACATAAAACACGCACCAAATCCAACCCGGGGGTCAGATTTCGATATTGTTTCCTCTAACACGTGTATATCAACCCAACTTTAAGTATAAGAATTCGTTTGATAAAATCTGAGGTCGTTTGCCCGATTAGAGTACCAAGAGGCATGAAATTCGTACTTAGAAAGTATATTTCGGCCTCAACCTACAAATGTGCACCAAATCCAAACCGGGGGTCGGATTTGGATGTCGTTTTTTCTAACACCTGTATTTCAACCAAATCTGAGAGTGGGAATTCGTTTCGATGGAATCCGAGGATGTTTGCCCGAATTGCGCCCCGAGAGGCCTGTAATCCATACTTAGAAAGTATACTTCGGCTTAAACATACAAACGCGCACCAAATCCAACCCAGATGTCAGATTTCGATGTTGTTTCCTCTAACGTGTGTATTTCAACTCAACTTAAGAGTGAGAATTTGTTTTGATGGAAAGCAAGGTCGTTTGCACGATTTGAGCACTGACAGGCCCAAAATCGATAATTAGAAAGTAAACTTCAGCCTAAACCTACAAACGTTCACTAAATAAAAATCGAGGGTCAGATTTCGATGTTGTTTCTTCTAATGCGCCTATTTCGACCCAAGTGTGGAAATTCATTTCGATCAAATCCGATGTCGTTTGTCGGATTTGGGCACCTAGAGACCAAAGTCCATACTTAGAAAGTATACTTAGGCCTAAACCGGCAAACGCGCACCCAATCCAAATCGGGGGATGAATTTTGATGTAGTTTCTTGTAACACGTGTATTTCGACACAACATAAGTGTGTGAATTCGTTTCGATGGTATCCGAGGTCGTTGGCCGATTTTGGCACCGAGAGACCGAAATCCATACTAAGAAAGTATACTTTAGCCAAAACCTACAAACGCGCACCAAATCCAAACCGGTGGTCGGATTTTGAAGCCGTTTATCACACGTCTATTTCGACTCAACCTAATTGAGGGAATTCGTGTCAATGCAATCATTGCTCATTTGTACGATTTGCACACCGAGAGGCCCGAAATCCATTATAGAAAGTATACTTTGGCCTAAACATACAACCCCATACCAAATCCAAACCAGGGTCGGATTTCAATGTGGTTTCCTCTAACGCTAGAATTTAGAACCAACTTAAGTGTGACTATTCGTTTTGGTGGAATCCGAGGTCGTTAGCCCGATTTGGGCACCTAGAGGCCAAAATTTGTACTTCGAAAGTATACTTCAGCCCAAACCAGAAAACGCGCACCAAATCAAAACCGGGAGTCAGATTTCGATGCCGTTTCTTCTAACGCTTGTATTTCGACCCATCCTAAGTGTCAGAATTTGTTTCGATGGAATCTGAGGTTGTTTGCCCGATTTGGGTACCGAGAAGTCCGAAATCCATACTTAGAAAGTCTATTTCGGCGTAAACCTACTACCGCGCACTAAATGGAAACTAGGGTCGGATTTCAATGTTGTTTCCTCTAACGTGTGTATTTCGACCCAACTTAAGTGAGAGAATTCGTTTTGCTGGAATCCGAAATCGTTAGCCCGATTTGGGCACCGAGAGGCCAAAATCCATACTTGGTATGTATACTTCGGCCTAAATATACAAACGCGCACCAAATCCAACCCGTGGTTCGGATTTTGATGTCGTTTCTTCTAACGATTGTATTACCACCCAGCCTAAGTGTGAAAATTTGTTTCGATGGGATCCGAGGTCGTTTGCCCTATTTGGGCAACGAGAGGCACAAAATCCATACTTACAAAGTATGCTTAGGCCTAAACCTACAAAAACGCACCAAATAGGCCTAAACCTTAAAAAACGCACCAAATCCAACCCGGGGTCATATTTCGATGCCGTTTCTTTTAATGCGTGTATTTCGACTCAATCTACATGTGAGAATTCGTTTTGATGGAATCCGAGGTCGTTTGCCCGATTTGAGCACCGAGTGGCCCGACATCCATACTTTTTTTTTTGAAAGAAAAGTCGGGGATAGGCAGACCCCTACCTACACTACTAAAAATGAATTTCGAAGGAATTCGAGCCCGTTTGCCTGATTTGGGCACAGAAAGGCCCGAAATCCATACTTAGAAAGTATACTTTGGCCTAAACATACAAATGCGCACCATGTCCAAATCAGGGTCGGATTTCGATGTTGTTTCCTCTAACGCGTGTATTTCAACCCAACTAAAGCGTGACAATTCATTTTGATGGAATCTCAGGTCGTTTGCTCGATTTGACCACGAGAAACCTGAAATACATACTTAGAAAGTATACTTCGGTGTAAACATACAAACGCGCACCAAATCTAAATCGGGAGTCAGTTTTCGATGTCGTTTCTTTTAACACGTGTATTTCGACCCAGCCTAAGTGTGAGAATTTGTTTCGATGGAATCCGACGTCGTTTGCCCGATTTGAGCCCCGAGACGCTCGAAATCCATACTTTGAAAGTATACTTCGGCTTAAACCTACAAACGCGCACCAAATCCAAACTGGGGGTCGGATTTCGATGTTGTTTCCTCTAACGCGTCTATTTTGAACCAACTTAAGTGTGAGAATTCGTTTTCATGCAATCCGAGGTCATTTGCCCGATTAGAGCACCGAGACGCCTGAAATCCATACTTAGAAAGTTTATTTCGGCCTAAACCTTCTACCATGCACTAAATGCGCACCGGGGTTGGATTTCGATGTTGTTTCCTCTAACGCATGAATTTCAACAAAACTTCAGTGTGAGAATTCGTTTTGATGGAATCCGAGGTCATTAGCCTGATTTGGGCACCGAGAGGCCAAAATCCATATTTAGAAAGTATACTTCAGCCTATAACACGTGTATTTCAACCCAACATAAGTGTGCGAATTCGTTTCGATGGTATTCGAGGTCGTTGGCTGATTTTCGCACCGAGAGACCGAAATCCATACTAAGAAAGTATACTTCAGCCTAAACCTACAAACGCGTACCAAATCCAAATCAGGGGTCGGATTTCGAAGCCGTTTATTCTAACACGTGTATTTCGACCCAACCTAAGTGAAGGAATTCGTGTCGAAGCAATCCGATCCCATTTGCCCGATTTGGACACCGAGAGCCCCGAAATTCATAAATAGAAAGTATACTTTGGCCTAAACATACAACCCCGTACCGAATCCAAACCGGGGTCGGATTTCAATGTTGTTTCCTCTAACACGTGAATTTTGACCCAACTTAAGTGTGAGAATTCGTTTTGATGGAATCCGATGACATTAGCCCTATTTGGGCACCGAGAGGCCAAAATCCATACTTAGAAAGTATACTTCGGCCTAAACTTACAAACGCGCACCAAATCCAACCCGGGGTCGGATTTCGATGTTGTTTCCTCTAACACGTGTATTTCAACCCAACTTTTGATGGAATTGGAGCCCGTTTGCCCGATTTGGTCCCCGAGAGGCCCGAAAATCCTTACTTTTAAAGTATACTTCAGCCTAAACATACGAACGCGTACCAAATACAAACCGGGCTCAGATTTCAATGTTGTTTCTTCTAACGCGTGAATTGTGATCCAACTTAAGTGTGAGAATTCGTTTTGCTGGAATACGAGGTCGTTAGCCCAATTTGGGCACCGAGAGGCCAAAATTCATACTTAGAAAGTATACTTCGGCCAAAACATACATACGCACACCAAATCCAACTCGGGGGTCGGATTTTGATGTCGTTTCTTCTAACGATTGTATTACCACCCAAACCTAAGTGTGGAAATTTGTTTCCATGGAATCCGAGGTCATTTGTCCTATGTGGGCATCGAGAGGCCCGAAAACGCGCACCAAATCCAACCCGGGGTCGGATTTCGATGCCGTTTATTTTAATGTGTGTATTTCGGCTGAATCTAACTGTGAGAATTCGTTTTGATGGAATCCGATGTCGTTTGCCCGATTTGAGCACCGAGTGGCCCGAAATCAATATTTTTTTTTGGAAAGAAAAGCCGGGGTTAGGTGGACCCCTACCTACACTACCAAAAAGTGATTTTGATGGAATTCAAGCCCGTTTGCCTGATTTGGGCATAGTAGGCCCGAAATCCATACTTAGCAAGTATACTTTGGCCTTAACATACAAATGCGCACCAAATCCAAACCGGGGTCGGATTTCGATGTTGTTTTCTCAAACGCGTGTATTTTGACCCAACTTAAGCATGACAATTCAATTTGATGGAATCTGAAGTCGTTTGCTCGATTTGACCACGAGAAAAGTGAAATACTTACTTAGAAAGTATACTTCGGTCTAAACATACATACGGGCACCAAATCCAAACCGGGGGTCAGTTTTCAATGTCGTTTCTGTTAACACGTGTATTTTGACCTAGCCTAAGAGTGAGAATTCGTTTCGATGGAACCCGAGGTCGTTTGCCCGATTTGAGCCCTGAGACACCCGTAATCCATACTTTCAAAGTATACTTCGACCTAAACCTGCAAAAGAGCACGAAATCCAAACCGGGTGTTGGATTTTGATGTCGTTTCTACTAACGAGTGTACTAAAACCCAACCTAAGTAGAGAAATTTGTTTCAATGGAATCCAACTTTATTTGCACTATTTGGGCACCGAGAGGCCCGAAATCCATACTTATAAAGTATATTTTGGCCTAAACCTACAAACGCGCACCAAATCCAAACCGGGGTTGAATTTCGATGTTGTTTCTTTTAACCTGTGTATTTCGACTCAATCTAAGTGTGAGAATTTGTTTTGATTGAATCTGAGGTTGTTTGCCCGATTTGAGCACCGAGAGGCCCGAAATCCATACTTAGAAAGTATACTTCGGCCTAAACCTACAAAAGCTCACCAAATCCAAACCGACGGTTGGATTTCAATGTTGTTTCCTCTAACGCGTCTATTTTGATCCAACTTAAGTATGAGAATTCGTTTTGATGCAATCCGAGGTCATTGGCCCTATTTGGACATCGAGAGGCCCAAAATTCCTACTTAGAAAGTATACTTAGGCCTAAACCTACAAACGCGCAACAAATCCAAACCAGGGTCGGGTTTCGATGCCATTTCTTTTAACGCATGTGTTTCGACTCAATCTAAGTGTGGGAATTCGTTTCGATGAAATCCGAGGTCGTTTGCCCGATTTGTGCACCGAGAGGTTCAAAATACATACTTAGAAAGTATACATCAGCCTAAACCTACAAAAGTGCACCAAATCCAAACCGGGGGTCGGATTTCGATGTTGTTTCCTCTAACGTGTCTATTGTGAACCAACTTAAGTGGGAGAATTCGTTTTGATGCAATACAAGGTCATTGGCCCGATTAGAGCAGCAAGAAGCCCGGAATCCATACTTAGAAAGTTTATTTCAGCCTAAACCTACTACCGCCCACTAAATGAAAACTGGGATCGGATTTCGATGTTGTTTCCTCTAATGCGTGAATTTTGACCCAGCTTAAGTGTGAGAATTCGTTTTGATGGAATCTGAGGTCGTTAGCCCGATTTGGGCACCGAGGGGCCAAAATCCATACTTAGAAAGTATACTTTAGCCTAAACCTACAAAAGCACACCAAATCCAAACCAAGGGTCGGATTTCGATGTTGTTTCCTTTAACGCGTCTATTTTGACCCAACTTAAGTGTGAGAATTCGTTTTGAGGCAATCCATGGTCATTTGCCCGATTAGAGCACCGAGATGCCCGTAATCCATACTTAGAAAGTATACTTCAACCTAAACCTACAAATGCGCACTAAATCCAAACCGGGGGTTAGATTTCGATATCATTTCTTCTAACGCTTGTATTTCGACACATCCTTAGTGTGAAAATTTGTTCTGATGGAATCCAAGGATTTTTGACCGAGAGGTCTGAAATCAATACTTAGAAAGTTTATTTCGGCTGAATCTACTACCGCGCACTAAATGAAACCGGGGTCGGATTTCGATATTGTTTCATCTAACGCGTGTATTTCCACCCAACTTAAGTGTGACAATTCGTTTTGATGGAATTCGTGGTCGTTAGCCTGATTTGGGCACCGATAGGCCAAAATCCATACTTTGAAAGTATACTTCAGTCTAAACATACAAACGCGCACCAAATCCAACCCGGGGGTCAAATTTTGATGTCATTTCTTCTAACGAGTATATTACAACCCAACCTAACTTTGGAAATTTGTTTCGATGGAATCCGAGGTCGTTTCCGTATTTGGGCATCGAGAGACCCGAAATCCATATTTAGTATACTTAGTCCTTAACCTACAAACGCGCACCAAATCTAAACCGGGGTTGGATTTCGATGCCGTTTCTTTTAACGCGTTTATTTCAACGCAACCTAAGCTTGGAAATTTATTTCGATGGAATCCGAGGACGTTTGCCCGTTTTGAGCACGGAGAGGTCCAAAATCCATACTTAGACAGTTTACTTCGGCCTAAACCTACAAACGCGAAACGAATCCAAACCGTTGGTCGGATTTCAATGTTGTATCCTCGAACGCAAGTACTTCGACCCAACTAAAGTATGAGAATTCGTTTTAATGGAATCCGAGGTCGTTTGCCAGATTTGGGCACCGAGACTCCCGAAATCCATACTTAGAAATTATACTTCGGCCTAAACCTACAAACGCACACCAAATCCATACTGTGGGTCGGATTTCGATTTCGTTTCTTCTAACGCGTGTATTTCATCCCTACCTAAGTGTGAGAATTCGTTTCGATGTCATTTTCACAATTTGGGCACCAAGAGGTCGACATCTATACTTAGAAAGTATACTTCGGCCTAAACAAACAAACGCGCACCATATCCAAACCAGGGGCCAGATTTTGATGTCGTTTCTTCTAACGAGTGTATTACGACCAAACCTAAGTGTAGAAATTTCTTTCGACGAAATCGGAGGTCGTTTGTCCAATTTGGGCTCCGAGAGGCCCGAAATTCATACTTAGAAAGTATACTTCGGCCTAAATATACGAACCTGGACCTAATCCAAATAGGGGTCGGAAATCGATAGAGTTTCATCTAACGAGTTTATTTCGACGCAACCTAACTGTAGAAATTTATTTCAATGAAATCCAAGGTCGTTTCCCGAGTTGAGTACCGAGAGGCCCGAAATCCATACTTCGAAAGTATACTTCGGCCTAAACCTACAAAAGCGCAATGAATCCAAAACATGGTTCGGATTTCTTTGTTGTATCCTCTAACGCGAATATTTCGATCAAACTAAAGTGTGAGAATTCGTTTTGATTGAATTTGAGGTTGTTTGCCCGATTTGAGCACCGCAACGCCCGGAATCCATACTTAGTATACTTTGGCCTCAACCTACAAACGCACACCAAATCCATACCTGGGGTCGAATTTCGATGTCGTTTCTTCTAACGCGTGTATTTTGTCCCAACCTAAGTGTGAGAATTCGTTACGAAGGAATCCAAGATCGTTTCCGCAATTTGGGCACCGAGAGGCCGACATCCATACTTAGAAAGTATACTTCGGCCTAAACATACAAACGCGCACCATATCCAAATCAGGGGTCGGATTTCGATGTTGTTTCCTCTAACAAGTGTATATCGACTCAACTCAAGTAGAATTCATTTTGATGAAATCCGAGGTCGTTTGCTTGATTTGAGCACCGAGAGGCCCGAAATCCGTACTTAGAAAGTATACTTCGGCCTAAACCGACAAACATGCGCCAAATCCAAACCGGGGGTCGGATTTTGATGCCGTTTCTTCTAACGCGTGTATTTCGACCCAGTCTAAGTGAGGGAATTCGTGTCGATGCAATCCGAGCCCATTTTCCCGATTTGGACACCAAGAGGCCCCGAAATCTATAATCAGAAAGTATAATATGGCCTAAACATACAACCCCGTACCAAATCCAAACCGGGGTCGGATTTTGATGTTCTTTCCTCTAACACGTGAATTTTGAACCGAGTTAAGTGTGACAATTCGTTTTGAAGGAATCCAAGGTCGTTAGCCCGATTTGGGCACCGAGAGGCCAAAATCCATACTTAGAAAGTATACTTCAGCCCAAACCTAAAAACGCGCACCAAATCCAAACCGGGGGTCAGATTTCGATGTCGTTTCTTCTAACGCTTGTATTTCGACCCATCTTAACTGTGAGAATTTGTTCCGATGGAATCCGAGGTTGTTTGCCCAATTTGGGTACTGAGAGGTCCGAAATCCCTACTTAGAAAGTCTATTTCGGCCTAAACCTACCACCGCGCACAAAATGCAAACTGGAGTCGGATTTCGATGTTGTTTCCTTTAACGCATGTATTTCGACCCAAATTAAGTGTGAGAATTCATTTTGCTAGAATTCGAGGTCGTTAGCCCGATTTGGGCACAGAGATGCCAAAATCCATTCTTAGAAAATATACTTTGGCCTAAACATGCAAGCGCACACCAAATCCAACCCGGGGGTCGGATTTTCATGTTGTTTCTTCTAACGAGTGTATTTCCACCCAACCCAAGTGTGGAAATTTTTTTCGATGGAATCCGAGGTCATTTGACCTATGTGGGCATCGAGAGGCCCAAAATCCATACTTAGAAAGTATACATAGGCCTAAACCTACAAACGAGCACCAAATCCTGAGAAGCCTGAAATTCATACTTAGAAAGGATACTTCGTCCTAAACCTTCAAAAGTGCACCAAATCCAAACCGGGGATTGGATTTCAATGTTGTTTCCTCTAACGCGTCCACTTTGACCCAACTTAAGTGTGAGAATTTGTTTTGATGCAATCCGATGTCGTTTGCCCTATTTGGGCATCGAGAGGGCAGAAATCAATACTTAGAAAGTATACTTAGGCCTAAACCTACAAATGCGCAACAAATCCAAGCCGGAGTCGGATATCAATGTCATTTCTTTTAACGCGTGTGTTTCGACTTAATCTAAGTGTGGGAATTCATTTCGATGGAATCCTAGGTCGTTTGCCCAATTTGAGCACCGAAAGGTCCGAAATGCATACTCTGAAAGTATACATCAGCCTAAACCTACAAAAGTGCACCAAATCCTAATCGAGGGTTGGATTTCGATGTTGTTTCCTCTAACGCATCTATTTTGAACCAACTTAAGTTTGAGAATTCGTTTTGATGCAATCTGAGGTCATTTGCCCGATTAGAGCACCGAGACACCCGAAATCCATACTTAGAAAGTTTATTTCGGCTTAAACCTACTACCGCGCACTAAATGCAAACCAGGGTCGGATTTCGATGTTGTTTCCTCTAACGCGTGAATTTCGACCCAACTTAAGAGTGAGAATTGTTTTGGTGGAATCCGAGGTCGTTAGCCCGATTTGGACACAGAGAGGCCAAAATCCATATTTAGAAAGTATACTTCAACCTAAACCTAGTAAAGCGCACCAAATCCAAACCGGGGGTTGGATTTCAATGTTGTTTCCTCTAACGCGTCTATTTTGACCCAACTTAAGTGTGAGAATTCGTTTTGATGCAATCCGAGATCATTTGCCTGATTAGAGCACCGAGACGCCCGAAATCTAGACTTAGAAAGTATATTTCAGCCTAAACCTACAAATGCGCACCAAATCAAAACCGGGGGTCAGATTTCGATGTCGTTTCTTCTAACGCTTGTATTTCGACCCATCCTTAGTGTGAGAATTTGTTCCGATGGAATCCGAGGATTTTTGCCCAATTTGGGTACCGAGAGGTTCGAAATCAATACTTAGAAAGTTTATTTCGGCTAAACCAATACCGTGCATTGAATGCAAACCGGGATCGGATTTCGATATCTTTTCCTCTAACGCGTGTATTTCCACCCAACTTAAGTGTGAGAGTTCGTTTTGATGGAATCCGTGGTCGTTAGCCCGATTTGGGCACCGAGAGGCCAAAATCTATACTTAGAAAGTATACTTCGTTCTAAACATACAAACGTGCACCAAATCCAACCCGGGGGTCAGATTTTGATGTTATTTCTTCTAACGAGTGTATTAAGACCAAACCTAAGTGTGGAAATTTTTTTCGATTGAATTTGAGGTCGTTTCCCTATTTGAGCATCGAGAGACCCGAAATCCATCCTTAGAAAGTATACTCGGCCTAAACCTACAAACACGCACCAAATCCAAACCGGGGTCTGATTTCGATGCCATTTCATTTAACGAGTGTATTTCGACTCAATCTAAGTGTGGGAATTCGTTTCAATGGAATCCGAGGTCGTTTGCCCGATTTCAACACCGAGAGGCCCGAAATCCATACTTAGAAAGTATACTTCGGCCTAAACCTTCAAAAGTGCACCCAATCCAAACCTGGGATTGGATTTCTATGTTGTTTCCTTTAACGCGTCTATTTTGACCCAACTTAAATGTGAGAATTCATTTTGATGCAATCCGAGGTCATTACCGAGACGCCCGAAATCCATACTTAGAAAGTATTCTTCAGCCTAAACCTACAAATGCGCACCAAATCCAAACCGGGGTCGGATTTTGATGTTGTTTCCTCTAATACTTGTATTTTGACCCATCCTAAGTGTGAGAATTTGTTCCGATGGAATCCGAGGTCGTTTCCCCAATTTGGGCACTGAGAGGCCAAGATCCATACTTAGAAAATATACTTCGGCCTAAACATACAAACGCGTACCATATCCAAAACAGGGGTCGTATTTCAATGTTATTTCCTCTAACACATGTATATAGACCCAACTTAAGTATCAGAATTCGTTTTGATGAAATTCGTGGTCGTTTGCCCGATTTGAGCACCGAGAGGCCCGAAATCCATACTTAGAAAGTATACTTCGGCTTAAACCTACAAACATGCACCAAATCCAAAATCGGGGTCGGATTTGGATACCCGTTTCTTCTAACACATGTATTTCGACCCAATCTAAGTGTGGGAATTCGTTTCGATGGAATCTGAGCATGTTTACCCGATTTGGGCCCCGAGTGACCCGTAATCCATAGTTAGTATACTTCAGCTTAAACATACAAACGCGCACAAAATCGAACCCGGGGGTCGGATTTCGATCTTGTTTCCTCTAACACGTGTATTTCGACCTAACTTAAGAGTGAGAATTCATTTTGATAGAAACGGATGTCATTTGCACGATTTGAGTACTGACAGGCCCGAAATCGATAATTAGAAAGTAAACTTCGGCCTAAACCTACAAATGCGCACCAAATAAAAATCGGGAGTCAGATTTCAATATTGATTCTTCTAACGCATCTATTTCGACCCAACCTAAGTGTGAGAATTCATTTCGATCAAATCTGAGGTCGTTTGCCGGATTTGGGCACCTAGAGACCAAAGTCCATACTTAGAAAGTACACTTAGGCCTAAACCTACAAACGCGCACCAAATCCAAATCGGGGGTCGGATTTTGATGTAGTTTCTTGTAACACGTGTAATTCGACCCAACATAAGTGTGGGAATTCGTTTTGATGGTATCCGAGGTCGTTGACCGATTTTGGCACCGAGAAACCGAAATCCATACTAAGAAAGTGTACTTCAGCCTAAACATACAAACGCGCACCAAATCCAAACCAGGTGTTGGATTTTGAAGTTGTTTATTCTAAAGCGTGTATTTTGACCCAACCTAAGTGAGGGAATTCGTGTCAATGCAATCCGAACCCATTTGCCGGATTTGGACATTGAGAAGCCCAAAATCCATAATTCGAAAGTATACTTTGGCCTAAACATACAACCGCGTACCAAATCCAAACCAGGGTCGGATTTCGATGTTGTTTCCTCTAACGCGTGAATTTTGACCCAACTTAAGTGTGATAATTCATTTTGATGGAATCCAAGGTGGTTAGCCCGATTTGGGCACCGAGAGGCCAAAATCCATATTTCGAAAGTATACTTCGGCCTAAACACAAATCCAACCTGGGGCTCAGTTGATGTCATTTCTTCTAACGAGTGTATTGGCCAACCTAAGTGTTGGAATTTGTTTAGATGGAATCCGAACGTCATTTGCACTATTTGGGCACCGAGTGGCCCGAAATCCATACTTAGAAAGTATACTTCGGCTGAAACATACAAACGCGCAACATATCTAAACTGGGGGTCGGATTTCGATACAATTTTTTCTAACGCGTGTATTTCGAGCCAACCTAAGTGTGGTATTTTCTTTTCGATGGAATTGGAGCTCGTTTACCTAATTTGGGCATCGAGAGGCCCGAAATCCATACTTAGAAAGTATACTTCGGCCTAAACATACAAACGCGCATCAAATCCAACCCGAAGTCGGATTTTGATGTCGTTTCTTCCAATGAGTGTATTACGACCCAACCTAAGTGTGGAAATTTGTTTCGATGGAATCTGAGGTCGTTTGCCCTATTTGGGCATCGAGAGATCCAAAATTCGTATTTAGAAAGTATACTTAGGCCAAAAGCTACAAACGAGCACCAAATCCAAACTGGGGTCGGATTTCGATATCATTTCTTTTAACGCGAGTATTTTGACTCAATCTAATTGTGGGAATTCATTTCGATGGAATCTGAGGTCGTTTGCCCGTTTTGAGCACTGAGAGGCCCGAAATTCATACTTAGAAAATATATTTCGACCTAAACCTATAAAAGCACACTAAATCCAAACCGGGGGTTAGATTTCAATGTTGTTTCCTCTAATGCATGTATTTTGAGCCGACTTAAGTGTGAGAATTCATTTTGATGCAATCCGAGGTCATTTGCCTGATTAGAGCACCAAGAAGCCCGCAATCCATACTTAGAAAGTATACTTCAGCCTAAACCTACAAACGCGCACCAAATCTAAACCGGAGTCAGAGTTCAATGCCGTTTCTTCTAATGCTTGTATTTCGACCCATCCTAAGTGTGAGAATTTGTTCCGATGGAATCCGAGGTCGTTTGCCCGATTTGAGCACCGAGAGGCCCGATATCCATACTTAGAAAGTATACTTCGGCCTAAACAAACAAACGCGCACCATATTTAAACCGGGGATTGGATTTCGATGCCATTTTTTCTAACGTGTGTATTTCAACCCAACTTTCGATGAATTGGAGCCCGTTTGCCTGATTTGGGCCCCGAGAGGCCCGAAATCCATACTTTTAAAGTATACTTCGGCCTAAACATACAAACGCGCACCAAATCCAAACCGGGGTTGGATTTTGTTGTTTCCTCTAACGCATGTATTTCGACCCAACTTAAGCATGACAATTCGTTTTGATTGAATCTGAGGTTGTTTGCCCAATTTGACAACAAGAAGCCTGAAATCCATACTTAGAAAGTATATTTCGGCCTAAACATTCAAACAGGCACCAAATCCAAACTGGGGGTCAGATTTCGATGTCGTTTCTTTTAACACGTGTATTTCAACCCAGCGTAAGTGTAAGAAATCATTTCGATAGAATCTAAGGTCGTTTGCCCGATTTGAGCCCCGAGATGCCCAAAATCCATACTTTGAAAGTATACTTCGGCCTAAATCTACAAACGTGCACCAAATCCAAACCAGGGTCGGATTTCGATAGCGTTTCTTCTAACGAGTTTATTTCGACGCAACCTAAGCGTTGAAATTTATTTCGATGAAATCCGAGGTCGTTTCCCGAGTTAAGAACCGAGATACCCGAAATCCATACTTCCAAAGTATACTTCGACTTAAACCTACAAACGCGCTTCCATGGGTCGGATTTCAATGTTGTATCCTCTAACGCGAGTATTTTGACCCAACTAAAGTGTGAGAATTCGTTTTAATGAAATCCGAGCTCGTTTGCCCGATTTGAGCACCGAGACGCCCGAAATCCATATTTAGAAAGTATACTTCGACCTAAACCTACAAACGCACACCAAATCCATACCGGGGGCGAATTTCAATGTCATTTCTTCTAACCAACTTCAGTGTGAGAATTCATTTCGATGGAATCTGAGGTCGTTTCCCCAATTTGGGCACCGAGAGGCCGACATCCATACTTAGAAAGTATACTTCGGCCTAAATCTACAAACATGCACCAAATCCGAACCGGGGGTTCGATTTGGATCTATACTTAGCTATGATCATCTCTCTCCACAAACTATCTCTCCTCCTCAAAGCGCCAAATCCATTTCCCTAACAACGCCTTATTCACTTGCACTAAGGGCTTAATGTTTAAGACCCCACTATCTGTGGGCTACACAATTGACTCCCGGCCACTAGATGATACTTAAATTTTTCCCCCTGACCATTCCACCAGAACTGCCTTTGGATTCTCTCAATATAACCAGCCACAAAGTGTGGGATTGTTAGAGTCGACATAAAATACATTGGCAGAGAAGGCCAAAATCCACCTGATTGGTCGACCGGTAGGGACTATTGGTCGATCGGTCAAAACCAGCCCCATGCCTAAAATCCCCATTAAAAAATTTTGACTGATCAGTCGACCAGTTGGGACTATCAATCGACCGGTGATGCTCTGTTTTTGCCTTTTTTTCCCATTTCCAACACTTAGAATATTTCATATACTCTTTCTTCACTCCCTTAACCCACTTATACATGACACCAATTGACAAATAATCTTAAAGTGAAGGCATTGAAGCTCTTGTTATGTAAGATCTGTTTGTTGTAACCTTGCACATACTCATAAACAAAACACCTAGTGAAACATGTATGGAATATGCAAAATAGACAGACACATGTATTGCAAGGAATGTACTAAACTTGGGATCTTATACCCAACATTCTCTCCCTTATTGGCACAATTGCCAAAAGTAGGAAAAAAGCCAATATCACAAATTATATACCAATTTAACATATGTAATATCAACGCAACCACAATACAATCAAGCAAATGCAGACATTGCGGGGACTAGAGAGCGGGGAACAAAATATAACATTATAAAGCAAAAACACCCCCTCAACACCTCAACTTGATCTTCTCCCACTAAGATCAAGGACACCACAAAAAAAAAAAAAAAAACAGGGCAGCTCTTGCTAACTGTTAAGGATCTTTTGATTTTGGAAATGGAAAATTGTTCGTATGTTTTTACTCTCTCGAGAATCATTTTTATCTTGCTTTTAGTAAGGTACCTTATTATGATTTTATTTATTTTTGCTTTTGACAAGTCAAAGGGGAGACAATTATATTTGTCGTGTTACTTTTTGGGAAGATAAATAACTCTTTTATATATGCCCAAACCTTTATATGTTTGAGAATGCAACTTTTATTATATGCTTAAAATATATTTTCTTTATGTAGCAATCTCACTTTTCTACCGAAAGTGAAGTTGAACAACTTGTTGAAATTATCAAGGTGATATCTTAAATTTTTCTCCGAGCAATACTATTGCAAACCTAAATGTATAGTATGAAAAATTGCCATTCCTATATATTTTGATCATGCCCAACAGCGAGTTGTACCCAGGAACCACCATTTAGTGTCAACCACAACATAATATTGATATCAACCCACTTTAATGATTCTAACACACCAAGGCTCTTTAATGTGTGGAATTTTCATTGTGTTTTTTTTTTGAAAAAATTAATATTAGGAGACCCTAGTGAAGGAATGACAAGGGTATTTTGAAAAAAAAAAATAAAGTAAGGAATATTTTAGGTATGGAAACTTGAGGGATATTTTGAATTAAAAAAAATTGAGGGACACGTTGGTTGGTTATAGAAATATGACGTAAGGACATTTTGAGAATCAAAAAGCTTTAGGGGTATTTTGGGTATAGTAAAGAAAGGGGGCATGCAAGGTATTGATGAAACGTTCTTCTTTCGGAGCGTTTTGCCAAGAGAGCAAGGAGTCCGGTTACACCATTGAGGTTGTCATGTGTCCCTTCTAATACTCCTTAACTATTGTTAACATTCACCCACCCCTAGGGTTCACCCACTTATTTTTTGTTTTAAAAATAAATGGAAAAAAAAATTTAACACTAGGAAATAGTGAATTTTAACCAATATTTTTTAAAAATTAATATTTTTTTTCTAAAAATCAAGGATAAGTTGATGAACCCTAGGGGTGGGTGAATCTTAACCACAGTTGGAGTCCAATTACGCCCTTGAGGTTGTCATGTGTCTCTTTTGACACCGCTTAAATGTGGTTAAGATTAACCTACCCCTAAAGTTCACCCACCTATCTTTTGTTTTTTGAAAAAAATATTAATTTTTTTAATCCCTGATTAAAATTAAATGTTGACCCTAGTTGCGAAACCGGCCGTAGAGAATTTCATGTCTACTATTTTATAGATGGGTCGTGATACTTTGCACGCTTGTGTTCCGCCCAGTGAAGCGCGAGTGCGGCTATTGCCCGCCATATCTCTTTTTTGTCTATTAATCTTGGTTAAACTTACCTAATGTGAAGTTAATAAAAAATATTTTTATTTTTTCCTAAAAACCAAGGTTAAATGGATAAACCGTAGGGGTGAGTGACTCTTAACCATAATTTATGGGTGTTAAAGGGACACGTGACATCCCGTGGAGGCATGCGATCATCTATTTCCCTTATTAATCATGGTTAAGCTTAATTAATGTAAAATTAATATTTTTTATATATTATTTTTAAAAACCAAGGTTAAATAGATAATCCTAGGGGTGAGTGAATCTTAACCACGATTTATGTGTGTTAAAAGAGGCACGTGGCATGCTGTGGTTAAACTTAACTAATATAAAGTTAAGCAAAACATTCAATCACATTTGTCTTATATAAACGGTTATAATATGGGCAATTTGGAAAATACCAAAAATTAGGCTACGTTTATAAGAGATAAATATATGAAAGAGTGATGGGTAGTATAAGACTTAAGTACAAACTCAATCACATTTTTTTTGTCTTACGTAAATAATTGTAATAAGGGCAATTTTGGAATTATAAAAAATTTGGCTACGTTTTTAACCAATGAATTCTCATTACTGCACGTGCGATGCATGTGAGAGAGAGGGGAGGGTAGAGAGACTGGGAAAAAGAATCCCAGTGAATGCATTTGCAAAAAAAAAATTAAGGAATATTTTGGGTGTAGAAACTTGAGGGACATTTTGGTATAACAAAAAAAGGGGGAGGGAGGGGCCTTGGCGAGACGTTCCTATTTAGAAATGTTTTGCCAAGAGAGCGATTAGTCCGATTATCCCATTAAGGTCGTCATGTGTCCCTTTTAACACTCCTTAATTGTGGTTAAGATTCACCCACCTCTGAAGTTCACACACTTATCTTTGGTTTTTAGAAAAATATATGAAAATAATTTAATCCTAGGAGTTATTGAATTTTAATTAGGATTTTTCAAAAATTAATATTTTTTTACTAAAAATCAAGGATAAGTTGGTGAACTTTAGAGGTGGGTACACCCCCGCTTCTTGCGTGAGTGACAAGGGTGTGACCTTCAATGGAGGGAGGTTTGAGTTGCAAGAGCTCCAATGCACAAGATAGCATTTGACCGTACTAAGGGAGGTAAATGACGTCAACATGCAAAAAAATAAACATTAGGGTTGAGTGAATCTTAACCACAATTGGAGTCCGGTTATGCCCTTGGGTTGCCACATGTCTCTTTTGACACCTCTTAACTATGGTTAAGATTCACCAACCCTTAGGGTTCACTCACCTATCATTTGTTTTAGAAAAAAGAAACGAAAACAAATTAATCCTAGGAGTTAGTGAATTTTAATCAGGGTTTAAAAAATTAATAATTTTTTTCTAAAAGCCAATAATAAGTGGGTGAAGCCTAGGGGTTTCTTGTGTCTCTTTTGACACCCTTAAACTGTCGTTTGCCAGAGATAAGTGGGTGAACCCTAGGGGTGGGTGAATCTTAACCACAGTTAAAAAGTATATAATAGTAGAGAAATTTAAGTCTAATATAAATGAGTAAGGGGTAGTATGAATATTAAGTAAAACATTTAATGAAAATTTTGTCTTATATAAATGATTATAATAGGGGCAATTTTTAGGGATGTAGAAAATATTAGTTTAAGGTTTCTAAGAGTAATGGATGAGAGAAGTCATATGCCATTTTTGGAATTAATGCAAATATCAATAACACGTTGAACAAATGAATCCTTTTATATTAGTAGAGAAGAGACAGAGATGAATAGATAGACAATAGATAATATATATAATTTTTATTAATATATATATAAATAAATAATATTTTTATTTTTTACATTTTAAGCCGCTGGGCCGAGCCGAATACACCACTAAGCGTGGATGTGCGGTCCGTTTCCCATTTCCCTTTTCGTTTAAAACTTTAAATCGTCATATGTTCCTATGTCATATTTATAACCAACGATCTTAAGGTTCACCCATTTATCCTTGGTTTTTAGAAGAAATTTTTTTTTTTTTTTTTTTTTTAAATCTTAAGAGAGTTAGTGAATTTTAACGAGGATTAAAAAAAATTTAATTTTTTTTCTAAAATCTAAGGATAGGTGGGTGAACTTTAGGGGTAAGTGAATCTTAACCATTGTTAAGGTGTGCCAAAAGAGACATTGCAATCTCAAGGGCGTAATCAGACTCCAACTGCGGTTAGGATTCACCCACCCCTAGGGTTCACCCACTTATCCTTGGTTTTTAGAGAAGGATATTAATTTTTTTTAAACCCTGGTTAAAATTCATTAACTCAAAGAGTTAATTTTTTTTCCATATTTTTTTAACAACCAAGGGTAAGTGGGTGAATCTTAACCACCATTAATGAGTGTTGAGAGGACACATGACAAACTTAGTGACATAATTGTACTTCTCACTCTCTTGGCAAAATGCTCCGAAAGAAGAACGTTTCGTCAAGGCTCCACTTGCCCCTTTTTTGCTATACCCAAAATGCCCCTAAAGCCTTTTGATTTTCAAAATATTCTTACATCATATATCTATTTTTTAACAACCAACGTGTCCCTCACATTTATTTTTATCCACAATATCCGTCAAGGTTTTATATCCAAAATATTAATTTAATTTTTTTTAAAAAATGCCACATAATTTTTATTTATATATATAAATAAAAAAATATTATTGGTTTTTACATCCCGAGCCGAGCCAAGCAAAGCAGGAGCCGAATATACCCCTAAGGCCTAATGTCACACCCCAAATTTTATGGTAGGGAGCTTTTATATATATATATATATATATATATGTATGTATGTATGTATGTATGTACTAAGTAGGAATTCTAGAGGTAGCACGAGTGCCACACGGTCAGGTTGGGGAAATAACTTAAGGCCGTGACACTAAGCTCCCATTCCCCTTTCGTTTAAAATGTTCTGAAACGTTCACCACTCACACTCAACTCAACGGCTCTTCTTCCTTTTTTTTTTGCTCCCAAACCCTCTCCAGACGCTCCTTATACTCTATTCAAAACCCACACTCAACTCAACGGCTCTTCTTCCTTTTTTTGCTCCCAAACCCTCTCCAGACGCTCCTTATACTCCATTCAAAACCCTCAATGGCTTTTTCTCTCAGCCTCTTCGTTCATCTCTCTCTTTCTCTCAGCCTCTTCTTGTCCCTCTCCTCTCCCAGAGCTCTCAATGGATCGTGATGAACACACGAAGACTCGGGGCAGACGTAGACTCGCTTACGAACCTCTTTGCTTGATCTCTGCCGTAGCTTCCATGGAAGGTTATGGCCCCGGCGGTGGAGTTGCAGGTTATGGTCACGTTGAAACCCTTTGTTGCAGATCTCGCACACGAATCGGTTCGTCGCCATTAGGGTTTTCGGAGACAAAGCAATCACCTCCGCATCTGGATCTGCCGAAATTGTGAAGAAAAGGGGAATGAATTTCATTAAAAGATATCGATTTTTTTTTTCAGTTTTAGGGTTTTTTTTCTCCAAACCCTCTCCAGATGCTCCTTATACTCCATTAACATTTTCCATTTGAATGAGGTATTAAGATTTCTACTTCTCCTTGGTGTTTTGATCCTTTCCATCTATGGTTTTCTGCAATTTATCCATATCATCCAACTGAAGCTGCATATTTCCTCTCTCCAGCTAGGGTTTTTTGCAATTTACCAGTTTCTCGAGCTACGGTTTTCTGCAGAACCTCAAAAAAAAAAAAAAAACGGTTAGATTTCTATTCTATTCATCATTCAATTAATATCTCTAGTTTATAGTAAATTAAAAAACTAAAGAAGATTATGAAAAATTGTTTTTTGATAAAGAGTTGGGTATGCAAAGAGAGGTGTGATTTTTTGATATGGGCACGAGAAAGTGAAAGCAAAGAGAGATGTGATTTTGAAGTGATTGTAAGGTCTTTGAAGCTCTGTTTCTATAGTTCTTATCTGCTAGAACTTGCTATTGTTTTGTATAGATATTGAATGCATGCATTTGCGTTTTTTGTTGGATTTTAGCTGGTTCAGGTGTTTACCTCATGTTGATCATGGTTTGATTGTTTCTTGCCTGATGGTCATCATAGAGTTGATAATTAAGTGTTAATTAAGAATATAATTATGTTTGTTGTATACTTGTATTGAATGAATGAATTTTTTTTTTACAATTAATTTTACTTTCCATTGCAAACCATAACATATAAGTCTACCTGGTTCAAAATTTGTTACTTGTTTTAGATGGCATGTGATGTTAACGTATGCATGCATGGTAGTAAGGTTTGATCCATACCGTGCGATTTTTGTAGAATAATTTTAATTATGAATTGGTGTATGGTGCTTTATCACCTCGAAACGTCATGGATATGGGCATGAGTCTCAATTTGTACTATAAAGAGTTGGGTTTTCTGCAGTGAACTGTGATCCAGTAGTGCAAAAAAATGGGGGTTTTGATGATTTAAGGTATTCTTCTGAAATTTCAGAAGAGACCCATTTGAGAATAGATGGTTTTCTAAATTCTGTAAATGGGTCATAACGAGTTTGATGAGATTTGCAGATTAGCTATGAATGGAGACCCAAAAAACGAGAAAACGAAAACTGGAGTCAATATCAGTAAATATAAGCTGTTTTGGTTGATTTTCTTACCTTGGAATTTGTAGGTTTTGAGGCCTTTACTGACGAACCAAGAAATCTCGAGAGCTTCAACTGCTTTGTTTCTTCTTCTGCCCGTTGAAGCTTCACTGGCAGCCGTTAGAGGAACTTGGCTTGTATAAGTTCCAAGGGTTTATCAATATGAATGAGCGGGGTATTTTCGTCATTTTTGAATATATAAGGACATCTTGGCCATTCACAAATTAGCAACGGAGGCAGTAAAGTAACGACATGTCGACATGATGATCGATGATTGAGTTTTTCTTACCGATAAACCCTAAAAGGTTTAGGGTTTTTAAAACCCCAAGCTCCTCAAAGACATTCTTTTATGATCTGTTTGTTTGTTTGTTTTTATTTGATTTCACGGTTAGGGTTTTGATGGGATACATCTCAATTTTCTCAGCTCAAAGAGTTTTATCTCTTCTATTTTTATGGATTATTTGTCTTCAGAATTGTATGGATTACGCAAGCTTCACATTTTTCTTATATGAATGCCTCATCATAGTTACTGTGAAGTATACAGTTCAATGACTAACACAGACAATGCTTATTTGGAGTCTTAGGGAAGTTGTCTTCTTGTTCTTCACAAGAGGACTCTGTAAAACAAGAAGATGGGTTTAGTGTATACACTAGTAAATTGAGCCCTGGTCGTTCGGAAAATAAAGAATTCAATGAAAGTGAGGATGTGGAAGAGGTGGAGGGAGGAAGAGGACATTTGCCATTTGAATGAGGTATTAAGATTTCTACGTCTCCTTGGTGTTTTGATCCTTTTCATCTAGGGTTTTCTGCAATTTATCCATATCATCCAATTGAAGCTGCATATTTCCTCTCTCTAGCTAGGGTTTTTTGCAATTTACCCATTTCTCGAACTACGATTTTCTACAAAACCTCAAAAAAGAAGAAGTTAGATTTCTATTCTATTCATCATTCAATTAATATCTCTGGTTTATAGTTTTTTTCGTTGGATTATTCGCACTGAAACTTCTCTAAGTTTAGCAAAATTATCCTTTCCATTTGGATTGATTTATGTAATTTTGAGTAAATTCAATAGTCCTATGAATCAGTTTAAGATCACAAGATGGATAAGAATAGTTATTTGTATTTTGGATAGAAACGAGAGACTATTTGGACGATATGGTTTATGTAGTGCTTGTTATTTTACTGAATATTTGGTTGTAACGCTTTGAAATTTATGCAGTCCTCAGGTAAATGTTGATATTATTTTCAACTGGGTTGATTTATTATGGAATAATGTGGTTCTATGGAGGGATTGATACTTGGGGATCTTCACTTTGGTAGGTGAGCAGTTTTAACGATTGATTTATTTATTTGGACTGGTATTGTTGTTTTCCGATGTGAATGATTGAGATGGTGAGCAATTTTAGTTGTTTATATTTGATTGATTTTTCTGAGAAAGTCTGAGTGGAAATGAATTTTTATGGAAGTTTATCCACCCCCTTTCTAGGGTCATCAATTCCACTTTTCATCTCTCTCGTGTGACCATGTCATTCTTTCTCTTGATTTTGTTCTGTAACACTCACCTAAACGACTTTAGCAACTCCAGCTTGGTTTAAAAGCTGAGCGGAGCTTTGGCTATCACCTTCAAAAGGAAAATCCCATTATAAAAATCTTGGCGTCTTCCCAGGTAAATTAAAAAACTAAAGAAGAGCACAAATAACTGAAGAAGAGTGAGTGAGTCAGAGAGAAAAACTCTCTCCCTTTCTTTCTTCTCACATGACCATTATTAGCAACAAAGGTCACAAACCCATTTCTTGAAATCTATTTTTTTTTTTGTTTCCCTGAGATTTTCGACTACCTAAGAGAGACCAAATTCAATGGGTTTTTTTAGCATCAGATCTTATTTTTGCTCAAGAAGATTATGAAATCTGAGATGAGATCTAAGCATTAAAACCCATGATGTAACTGAATTTTCTTGCCAGAATTGAGTTAGCCTTGTTTTTTTTAATCTAGGTTTTTCTTGATTTCTCTGCCTCTTTAGCATTTCAGGGTTGATTTTATCAAATGAGATCGAGAATTGTAGCATTCTTCAAGATTTGAGCTCACATTTGGTTTTCTGATCTGGGTTTTTTCTTTTGGGTCTCGTTGGTTTCTAAGTAAATTGATGGAAGAAGATCAAAAGCTGCATGCATGCAAGTTCTGCAAGAAGATTTTTCCTTGTTGGACAGTAGGAGGTCCTTGGGAGGTCATATGAACGTGAATTTTGCTAGGAATCTTCTTCTTCACAAGAGGATTCCTTGAAACAAGAAAATGGGTCTAGTGTATGCACTGTTAAATTGATCCCTGGTCATTTGGAAAATGAAGAATTCAATGAAAGTGAGGATGTCAAAGACATAGAGGAGGAAGAGGTCATTTGGCATTTGAATGAGGTATTAAGATTTTTACTTCTCCATGATGTTTTGATCCTTTCCAACTAGGGTTTTCTGCAATTTATCCATATCATCCAACCGAAGCTGCATATATCCCTATCTCCAACTAGGGTTTTTTGCAATTTACCCATTTCTCGAGCTAGAGTTTTCTGCAGAACCTCAAAAAATTAACAGTTAGATTTCTATTCCATTCATCATACAATCAATGTCTCTGGTTTACAGTTGTTTACGTTGGATTATTCGCAAGATGATTAAGAATTAGAGTTATTTGTATTTTAGATGAGAGACTATTTGGATGATATGGTTTATGTAGTGCTTATCTTACTAAATATTTAGTTGTAACACTTTGAAATTTATGCAGTTCTCAATGGTAAATGGTAAAAATTAATAGAAGATCTTACCAACATTTCTTCAGATTTCCGCCAATGTGAGAGTCAGGGATGCCAATCAGCGTGAACAGGTCTCCTGTTTGCGTTAGCTCTCACTTCCTTCTCTGCATCTCATTTGCAAATGCCTCTTGCATGAGAATCTAACGATCCTTTCTTCCCATTTTTCTTTATGATCTGTTTGTTTTGTATTTGTTTTCTGATTTCACGGTTAGGGTTTTGATGGGATCCATCTCAATTTTCTCAATTCAAAGAATTTTATCTCTTCTATTTTCTTCTTCTTGCAAAATGGTATAAAAAAACATTGCATAAGTTAACTCCCATCTCAATTTTCTGATTTCATGGTTAGGGTTTTGGCTTTAGTTTGCTATAAAAAAAACCCTAATGAGGTTGAGAGTTGGGAATGGAACAACTATTTATTTAAGCTTGTGGCAATGCCCATGTTTCATTTGAGATTGGGAAGAAGTCGAGGGTTTTTTGGGGTTTTAGTTTTTTCTCCTATTTGGATTGGGGAGCAGATTGGGCTTTGGATTTTTCCTCTTGGATTGATTTTAGTATTGAGGTTGTCAGATTCTGGGTAAGTTTATATATACATACATATATATATTTATATATATGAGGTTTTGAGATTCTTGGTAAGTTTATATTACTTTTGTGTTACTTCTGTTAGAGATTTAGGAATATATATAGTTAGGTAATTTGAATTTCAATGGACTACTTTTTAAATCCTTGAAAACCCATGTTAGATACTTTTTGCAGTGTAAACTTTACTAACAGTTGTTTTTATTCAGTTCCTTATAAATTTCCTCAGTGCTTGCTTGTCTAACTTCATGTTAGAAAATTGAGGAGAGCTTCAATTCTCTAAATTCATAACCCCCCATTTGAAGTAACCCTGTTTAGGCTCATATGGAGGGTATTCTTGATTATATTTTGGTGTATTACAGCAATGTGAGAAAGTTCACATCTTTAGTGTTGATTTTGATGCAATTTTGACAACCAATATTGGTATAAAACTATAAACCGAATAACTAATGAAGTTCTTGAGGGGTTTGAACTATGTAAGATGATTGACTTTGCATTCTTCTCCTTCACTTGATATCTTGGATTAATGTTGGTGTGACGAGAAGAATTGATTGCATAAATAAGAGCTTTTCGTCATTGAGGTTCAGAATATTTGATTTTTATTTAACCATTAGAAGAGTAGTGAAGCCAACACTTGCAGCTGTGGTTGATGATGTTAATTTTGACTCGAGCATTCTTGTGAGGATGCCATTGAACGTTGTCACACATAATTCAAATCGTATTGGATTTCTAAGGACCATAGATGGTACAATTTGTAACTCATTACTAGGTGTAGTATTTAGGCATCATTTTCTTTGTTTCTTTAATAAATATAAAAAAATTAATAAATCAAAGGTCAGTTTTTTTAATAGTCAAACCGGTGGTTTTTTTTTGTTGCTTATCCACCTATTTAGGCAGTAGTTCAAATAGTTGCTTGTAGGTTGAGGCCTGAGATCCCCAAGGATTGCCCACAAATCATGAGATCTGATGATGAAGTGTTGGAACAATTTCTCTTCAAACCACTCTTAACTCTTTGAAATACTCTCAATATTGCTGCGGCCAAACAACACCAATAAGTGAATCTCTTTAAAGCCTCTTTGAAATTAATTGAGAGTTCTTCTATAATATACTTTGTAGGAAATACCATTATGTTTCTATCCATTTGTGTTGTTGATCCATTTAAGTGAACAAGATCTAGAGGCAATGATTTGTTCTTTAGGAAGTTAGGAATATCTGACTTTCTTGCTTTGCTTTTGTTGAGTTCTTTTTATGCTTTTGTTTGAATCTTGCTTTGGTTATGTTGAGTTTTCCAGTCATCTTGCGTTTTGATATGATGAATTTTATTTGTTTGTTTGATTTAATGTGGGCCGTAGTGAGTTAATTTTGTGGAAGGAAAGATATGTATTCGATCACTGTTATAGCGGGACTCCTGCACAAGTGCCTATGGGATGAGATTCATTGGCTTCTTTAGACGTGGATAGGGGGATTCCTTAGAAACATTGCATAGTGTTAAGTACAAGGGATTTCTAGCTTTAGGTGAAAAAAAAATCCAGCGCTAAATATAGAGATTAGAAAGAGCATTTACGAAGTACATGTTGCATCAGCGCTGTGAACATGAATTGGGAAGATGTCTTAGAATTCATGGGTTAGTTCTATTTCAAGGAATTCTTACTGTCGAGCTATGATTCTATTAATTTGCACTGTTACTACTATATCTTTAGTTATCGTATATAATTAGATCTTTAGCTAAAGTAAGTATAAACTGGCGAATTCTTTTTCCTACATACTACACGCTCATCTTCTTATCTGAATTTTAACAGTGGACTAGTGTGACCAATACTGTTTGGTGGCAAGATTTTCCTCTAGGCAGCGCACCTGATTATTTGTCTCTTTTACCCAATTCTCTGATGAGGAAACAATTCAATATTCAAAATCTGATTTTCCTGCTTAGCTGGCTAGATTTATGGCATCTTTTATCGCTGATGTACCTATTCAGGAACATTGGATCGTACAGTTGACTAAGTATGACTTTAGAGGGGCTGTTGGACATCTAGTGGCTTCAATCCCTGGAATACATAATCACAACACTCGTTATCCATTGGACTCCATGCACTTCCTATCAGCAAGTAGTTCGTTGTGCATCTTTCTAGAATGGGAAGACCTATTTGCTATTGTGAACCA
Organism: Tetracentron sinense; assembly: GCA_015143295.1. Lineage (NCBI taxonomy): Eukaryota > Viridiplantae > Streptophyta > Magnoliopsida > Trochodendrales > Trochodendraceae > Tetracentron > Tetracentron sinense. The sequence continues at coordinate 12,127,393 of CM026566.1, forward strand.
TTACGTTTCAGCTTAATTTAGTTGTATCTTATGTGTCTGCTTGTTTGCTGGTTTACCTCGGGTGTTTGTGTGCCTAAGGGCACAAGTAACTGTATGCTTGTCATCATATAAAGACTTAAACATTTTTTTGTTACGAACTTAACAAATGTTACACTTTGTATCTTACTTATTTTGTCTCTTATGTGCTACTCTTTTATGGGGGTTTAAGTTTGAAGAAAAAAATTATGATCCCATAAACCATAGTCCAAAGTTGATATTAGAGGAGATTTGCTGATCTCAAATACTGTATATTTCTAGGGGTTTAAGAGAGTTTGTCTTTTCCGTCTTTGTTTGTTTTTATAGATTTCGGAAGTGACGTGCTTATTGTTTGGGAACAAATTTTGGGATTTTGGTAAATTTTAGGATTCTCCAATTCTTTGCTATGTTTGTGGACTTTATGCCTCGAGGTTATGAATATCAATTTTTATTTCTAATTTATCTTTCCAATTACTAGTGGACTTCCTGGAATCCTTATTTGTATTATCATGTTTGGAGTAGATTGGGTTTTGGATATACTTCGATACTTGCAGACTTTATAGCACCATTTGGACCTTCTTTATTTTTAATGTACCCAAATATCTTGATTGGATGCACTTTTAAAAACTTATAGAACACATATTTTCTTTTCATGAAAACCAGTTAATGCTTTTCTAAAATCCAAACCTAAAGTATCTTTTACAATATTTTTGTATCTTGCAGGAAGGTATGTGGCTCTTCCAGATTTTCTACCAAGAACAATGATATCTTCTCAAAATTTGATAAACCTTCAAACCTCTATTTCACTGTAATTTCGTCCTACAAATCTGTTTTTGCCTAAAAGTACAATTACCGTCAGGAATTTCAGTTCATTCACTGAAAATTCAGTTATTTGGGGATCATAATGGTGGAGAATTGTAGTCTCGAACGCATATGCTTGTAAGCTCTTTGGTCATCAACTGCTCTATCATAGAGGCAAGTGTTAACAAAACACTTTTTATATTAATCAAATGCATCTCTTGAAAATACCCATGATTTCATTGGTTTAATCTTGGAAAAGTGTTTCATATTGAAGTTCTAATCGCCCATTGTACTGTTCGAGCAGCACCGTTATGAACACATTTTTGTGGCTTTAGCCTCTCAACTATACATTGAAATCAGTTATTGTTGTTGGTTCTTCTTTATACACTCAGAAGTAATTATCCGCACCTAATATTTTGATTAATTTTACTCCCAGTTGTTTCCTGGTGAACCACTTGCTGAAGGTTAATACTGAACATTCTTGCATTGTCTGTAACTACAGAGCATTCGATATTCTTTCTCTGGCATGAAAGAGGCACTTGGTTTTACGTCGCACAACATGGAGATCCTAAAGCAGATGGACTACTCTTTAGAACAGAGATCCAACACAAAGAATAACAACTAGGGAATCTTTTTTTGTTTGGTTTTCTCCCTCATTATTTTTTGTAAATACAAAAACTGTTCCCTTGATTGTTTCTTCTAAATGGGTGTACAAAACAGTTCACTTGGTGGTATTTTGTAAAGTCTCTTATGCTGTCACCAATTGTTTAAAGAGGTATTCTGTGATTCTACTTTTTTTTAATCTTAAATTTGTTAAACCAAATTCAAGATAAAATTAGGCCAGCAGAAGACTGCATGTTTTAAACAACAGAAGACTTCATGTTTATTAATGAGAATAGATCAATCCTGAAAATTCCAGATATTCCCGAAGATCTGAAAGTGATATACAAGGATGTACGTTCCATTTCCTTGCTGTCTTGGTTATACATTTTTAAATACCTTGTTTCCATGCTAAGATAACATTGTTGCTACATTTTAGGATTGTGTGGGAGATAAAGCAAAAGACATTGGTTGACATGGCTACTATATTGATCGGAGTCAGAGCTTGAATATCCACATGTACCAACCCAATTTTGGGAAGCTCCACTTCTTTACACTTCTATGCTTGGTCCAAGGTACGAAGTTTGTGGAGCTACGAGGGGTATCACGGTTCTGATGGACACCAGCAGTATGTGCTTAATTCTTGCTTTGTTTGTATCACAGTTCCAATGGACACCAGCTGTCTGTGCCTAATTCTTGCTTTGTTATGTATTAATTTCTAAATTCTAATACACTATTATTTTACTTCTCTCTCTAATAATTGTTATTTCTAATATTGAGCGCTTCAAGCGTTTGTGCATGCTCAAAAGGAAAGTGTAGATTCTTTCTTCTCTCAAGGTTGAAGCCCTACTCTCTGTGTTTGAAGTATTGTGATTTTTTAGGTAGTTAGAGTTGATTAGAAGAGTCAAAACGCACACACCAATCTCTATGTTCTAAAGCTAGATAAACACATCTAATGCATCTTTCAATGCCAATGAGTGCAAACATTATTTGGTTACTGTACCACCAGGCAAGCGGGCTATAGGATTTTGTTGGATTGCTAATACTTTATTTATACCAAATTTTATTACATAAAGCGTTAGAACGATATTTATACCTTGGTTGCACATAATTTTTTATGTTATTTAACTAATCATGAATTTGTGAAGTGCATATCAATCTTACCGAGATCTAATCGGAAAGATTCTGACTCAATAGATTTTTGAATTGATGAAGTGCTCATAGTGAAGCAAACTACTCATCTTTGTTGGAAACTATCAAACCAGTTTTTCATAAATCTCTGTTGTCATCCATGAAAATCTGATGAGGTATCTTACGATTTCATGAAGGACAGTATGGTGGGATTGCCCCATTAAGACCCACTTCCCCACTTTAGAAGAGTATTTACTTCATTGAAGCATTTTGGAAGTTTAGATTACGCAGAATGCTCTTTGATTTTCTTTTATTTTTGTTGGATTTAGGTAATTTTATTTGTACAAACTCATGCAGCTCATGTGTTTACATCCATTCTATATATTTTTACATGCTATATATGTATGTGAATTTCTTGGAGAAATCACTATATCTAATATTTTGAGCGCTTCAGGTGTTTGCGCGCATGCTAAAAAATATTGTACTAATCTAATTTGCTTAAATACGTTGGTAGGCTACTGCACTTGATGAAAAAAAAAATACGTTGGTAGGCTATTGCACTTGATGATGAATGATAAATACAAGCCCATAATCTACCTAAACCCCCCCCCCCCCCACCATTTTTTTGGAAATTCCTGCATAATGTACTATTAAGTAGTGGGCCCCTCACCCTCACAAATTTTTGTCTTATTTATTTATAGTGCGCCCCCAATTTGTTTTGTCTATTCCCCCAATTTTTTTGTCCTATATATATATAGTGGGCCCCAATTGTTTTGAATCTATTAGTACCTAACTAAGTCCCGTGGGTTTACCCTTATGGCACCCCTAGCGGTTATGTTAGGTCTAATATGTGTATGATTACCTCTTCACCCCCCCCCCCCCCAAAAAAAAAAAAAAAAAAAAAACTTAGTCCCGTAGAAAGAAGAAACTAAACTAAAAGTTGAGAGCGAGAAGGAAACGCAAGTCCCCAACTCGGCATCTCCCACAAAGGAGATGATCAGTAGCAGATTCTCTTCTTTTCTTCATCTCTTTTTCTTTTCAATTTTGTTTTACTCTTTCTTGTTTTTACAATCAATTACGATTAGGGTTTCTAAACATTAATTTTTTCTCTCCATTAGTTAGTTGAAAATGAAATTCAATGAAGCTTCTAATCCTAAATGAAATTCGTGGGTGTTAATAAGGTGGGCATGGACTAATAAGGACTGACTTCCAACTACATAGTTGAATGTGCAGTCCGCTTTCTATTTTCCTTTTATTTATAGGAAAATACTTAACATACCCATGGTTTCCACTATGTAATGAAATGGCCGGTCCTCATTGGTCCACACCCCACTTTTAGGAATTTTTTCAACTATGGTAAGATTCACTTTGCCCTAGGGTTAAGGAATCCAACCTTGGTTTTTAGAAAAAAAAGCCAAAATCTTAACTTTAATTTAGTTAAGCTAAACCAGGGTTAAAGGGACATGAGGACACGGGGGTAAGATAAGAAGCAGACCCAGGGTCTGTTAATCACTACTCTTATTTATATAATGGCTATCTCAAAAGGGGCATGTTACTGGACCTTTATTAGAATGGAACATTAATTAATTTTATGACCACGATGGATCCATTACTCAAAAAACAAATAAAAAAAATCTTTGGGGCTACACCTCGAACCCCCAAGCTCCATATCATCAAATCCATTTGTTTTTTTGATACATGTATTTCGGTTCCCCCAAAGAAAAATTCTTGGCTCCTCCCTTGATTTAAGGGGCAAGTAGTAGAATAAATAAATAAAATTCAAAAGCAGTTCGGTCTACTTATCATTATTGCCATAACTTTTTGTATTTTTCTTTTTCATTTTGATAAATTTTTGTTATCCTTCTACTTTATTTTTATTGCTACCCAGTTTTGAAACAGATTTGAGTTTGACTGAATAGATTCTCATTCAATTTAGTGGAATGCCCACAATCTATTCATTGCCAAATTGAAAGCTAAATGTTAATGTGGTCATCTGGTCCTTATCTCAAATGCCTCAATCTTTCACCCTTTCAAAGTGGATTGAGCTATAGTTACTCATAGCTAATGCCTCTAATGATGGAAACCTTTTTTCTTCTGTTACATGGTGAAAATTTGCATAAAAAACACTCGAAATACAAAATATCAGGGGCATTGGTATAAAAATGCAGCACTTGATCTTAGATCAAAGACGTATACTTCAGCCCAAATTAATTTTCTTATATTTTTGCATATTTTTGTAACCATATTTTGTCTATTTGTTTTAATAATGTGTGGTCGAAGAATGTACAAATATGCCTACAAATTGTTGATAGTTGAGTTATCCTCAGTTTCAGGCTACTGCATTATACAGATCAGCTGCAGAACGGGGGGGACCTTGGAATTCTTTGTCAAGATGTAACCAGTGGGGGCGAGATCCAGGGTGTGTTGTTTTTGCTGGGGCATCGCTTTTTTTGTATGTGTATGATTTCATTCTCATTTTGGTACCATTTTGGTCTGGGATTAGGCATCGGGCCAGACTTATGAACTTGCATATATATTATATCCATATTATATATACATGTAAGTATATTATATAGAGATACTTAGTCATCTTATAAGCAAGTTATTTCATATCAGAATTTAAAAACTCTATTTGAATCAGTTGTTTCATTTCCATGTTGAATTTGTTGAAAGGGAAATACACTTGCACTTGCAAGCCCAACTAGTAATACTTTTGATGAGTATATTCTATCAAGCAATTTGTGCAAATTATCTATCTTTTCTATGAGGGTGGATGACCATGTTTTTGTAACACTAAAAATCAATATGCTAGCTTGAAGATCAATGAATAGTCAGTACTTTTCTTGTCAATAAATAGTGTAGTGTACAATAAAATCACTTTTTACCTGACTTATCCTTGTTATCTATTCAAAATTTCTTTTTTGTACTCATTTTAGCTAATGATACAAATCTACTTCTGCTATAACTCGGTTGAAAATTTTCTTGTTTAGAAACTAACTTACTACTTCTTTGATGTTCCACGCATCATGGGAATGATTCAACATGACTTGGCAAGTTTCTGGGATATGGTGTGATAAAATAGGAAACTATGATTTTGGATTTGAACACCCTTCTATCCTACTACATAAGCAATTATATGCTGAATCTTTGTGACATCATTGACATATTGGATATGATTTGGTTGGTTATATCTGCCATATATTTTGCATGTTCTTTAGTTATTTTTGTGTACCATATCTATTAATATTTCTGTAATGGTATTCACATCTTTTTTGCTACATGTCTCTTGCATTTCCTCTTTAAATGTTCTTTGCTTGCATATCTTTGCTCTGCTGCATGCATTGTGTATTCTAATTCTCAAATTTTAAGAAACTTTTACCTGTTTGTTGTTGAATATAAGGTTATTTAAGAAAGTGCTCTTCCATTGACTTTTGAAAGGCTGGATTTAGTTATGGCCTTGAATGCAAGTATCTTTTAGATGGGGATGTATGATTTGATTTTCATACTTTTAACTCTCTTATATTTTTTCCCTGGGTTTTCTTAGTTTGTAAAAAGTTCACTTTACCTGGATATTTGTTGGCTTTGGACTTTTGTACCTTCTCTATGCATTTCTAAGTTGTTGGAAATCAATAAAAAATGAATTATTTTCTTGAATCATGTGCGTTTGTGATTTTCTATAGCTGATTATTCATCATAATTATCCCTTTGACAGGTGTCACTTTCTTCTTAAAGGAAGAAATTCTTAATTGGTTTTCCTCTTGAGTCATTAACAGAAGAATGTGCCACACATTTTTGAATCGATGTTGGGGATATAGGGTTAATGAAGCAGAGAACTACTTTCTATTGCAATGATTTTTCTTTCTTGTAAGGTTTTAATGCCAATTGCATTTCTATTTTACCTTTCCTTTCTATAATAATTTGCTTATTTATTAAGTATCATTTTTATCCAAGGCATAATAAAAACAGGAAGCAAACCAAGAGATCAATTATACAAGATGGGGAACGCTAGTCTCAAAACACTATCCCCACTCGTCATTAACCTCTATAAAATTTAGAAAAGGAAACATCTAACTTTATCAAGCCATGAGCCTATATTGGAATTGTTAACTCTCATTATCCCCATGATCAAGCAATTTTCCTTCAACCACATGCTAAGTAGTTTGAGCTGAGTTGCCAATTGCCCATGGTCATCTAATGACCCACCTCATCACCAAGAGGGATGCTAATACTTGTAGGACATAGTTATTGATGGGACTCCCTTCACTCCTCTAGCTATCTTTAATATCAATGATCTTCGTCTATGTATACAATAGAATTGACTTCCTCCATCAATTGTCTCTTCCCTCGTATTTCGTTGGAGTTTTATTGTTTAAGACTAGCACAAAATCTAATAAAATTAATTTATGGAAGCTTAACATTATGACACATTGTGTAGAAGGATCTCTTTTCATTATTATTTTTGGATGAATAATAATAATTTGTATTGAGAAGGGAAGAATTTACGAGTGCGGAATGAGACTATTCCCCCTATAAGTACTTAGAAAAAAAAAGCTGATCCACCTATCACAAAATCATTAATATTGACGTCCACAAGACACCTGATTTCTCAGTCCCACCCAATAGAGGCACATAGGTTGGGGATTGAGTAGTCTATCTTGTTGAATGTCTCTCACCATACAAATGATTATGCAGAGCAACATACTTCAAATAGTATTTGCCCCTATTGCTGAACACTCTTTTTAGCCAACTAAGAATTACTCACCAATCTCCTATTATGAAACAGTGGTGACTTGGAAAAGGGAGTAGTGTTTGTTTGGTTCGCATTATTTGAGCCGATTTAATCACTTAAAATCAATTCCAAATGAATCAATACTATAGAATCATGTTTGGTTAGTCATAAATAATCGATTATTTTAACATCCATCACGCTTAAAACCGGTGCGGAAAGAATCGCCAAAGGGTGTGATTCTCTAGCCATCACAATCGGCTCCCGAGTGATTTTTCGGACCAATTATGACGGAGGTCGCAATTTGGAAATAAGGTCTCAACTCTTGACTCTTTTTCGCTCATGCATCTCAACTCAAGCCAGAGAAAACAACTTAGAGCCACCGCTTGTCAGGTACGTCCTCCTCATCCCTTCTCTTCTTCTTGTAAAAGCCATCACATTCGTTTTGTCGTCTACCCTAAAATCCTCTCTTTCTTTCTTTGATTTAGCTCTTTTAAGTTTTAATGGCTACTTTTAACATTTGTTTCACAATTTTTTATAATCTCACTATCCATTCCGTTTGCTGAACCAGGAAATCCTAGAAATAAAACCTTTGGTTGGCTTGCCTTTGTAAAGCTTATAATGGGTCTTTAATGGCGTTTTGTTACTATAGAAATTAACTTTGAAAATGAGAGATCGATAGAGAGTTGCAAAGAGATTGGCAACCATGGCGTCATCGATGTTGAAGTCTCTCTTGTCTCCATTGAAGAGCTAGTTCGCTACTCAATACATGAAAGCCCTTTCCAATCATCTGAAATCTGTCATGTCTGTCCATTAATGTGGATCATCAAAAAATTACTAGTCTTTGATTTGAACAGAGCCCCCAAATCACACTGATTAGATGACCCTCACGATTCAAATCAACAATGTCATATTACCAAGCAAGCTATTAATCAAATGGTTAGGATCAACTGGTTAAACAAAGGGGTTTCACAACACCAATAGAGAAATCTTGGAAGTTCAATTAATGTTGGCATGTTGCTATTTTCTTGGACTCCAATTATTCAAAAGTATCTTGTATTCATTGGATGGGTGGGATGACTGGACCAGAGCATGTTATATCATGTCTTTTGTCTGATTGGAAATTCATACTATCCATTTTCAATGGGTATTTTTGTAAATTTTCTTAATTAGGAGATAGTCCTTGGTAAATTCGAATTGGGTTTTTCCTTCTTAAGATGGTTTTTATTATTGACAACATGTTATCTTCTCTTACATGTAGCTTTTGAAGGTCGATTCCTAAAGAACAGTTAAATTGTAAGAGCATCTCTGCAACAATGCGTTTAGGTTTTTCTCTCTCAATTTCTGCTGACAGAGATCATGTCATATCATTTTAAAATTAGGTTTTCTTGTTTGAGTAAGTTACAGTGAAGATTCAAAGGGTTGATGAATTAGAACCACCTTGGTTCATTTTATGATATATGATTACCGATCAAAAAAAAAGAAAAAAATATTATGCATATGATTGAGGAATAAAGGAGGGAACGAATTCTTGCATCGTGTGTGTGGATGGATAATGATTGTAGCCATAATTTGTATTTTTATGCCATTTGTTTTTATTTTTTTTATAATTATTGTCTTAAAGTAATGACTTTTTTTTTGTAACCATTAATCAGGGATAATATTTCAGAACAAATTAATTAGTTTCTGCTTTAGGATGAACTAAACATTATTTTGCACATAATCGATTATTTGTAGGTAATCGATTATAAATAGAGTGCTATTCAAACAGGATTATTCATGACAACACTTATTGACCACAACACTTATTCATGACAACGCTTATTGCATAACCAATTGTGAAACGGGCCCATAGTGTTTGAATAAACTTCTAAACTGACTTTTATTGACTTTTGGCTCCGAAAAGTCAAAAAGTTGAGTAAAAACATGTTTGGTTAATCGCGTAACTTTTACTTCCCGCAAAAGTTAGAAGTCAATAAAAGTTAAAAAATCCGACTTCCGCGAGAAGTTGACAGATGAAGGGTGGAATGAGCTCTTCTCTCCTATTAAAATAATAAAAGTTACTTCTTACGAGTATAAACCAAACATAAATTTTGACTTATGAAAATTACTTCTCATTTGTGCAAACCAAACTTCATTTTTTCTTCGGATTGACTTTTATAGACTTCTTCGAACGTCACTTCTTTTGGAAGGTCTCTTGGGAGGAAGTCCTCTTCTTAGAGAATTTTATCCAAACAAGCCCTAAATATTGTTAGTTGAAAACCAATTTTCCTTGTTGAAAAGCTATGTAAGTCTAAAACAATGCTCAATTTAATCCAAATAAATAGCTTTAAAAAAAGGGGACAAAAGAAACCGTTTTGAAGTTGATGGGGTTTTTTTTGATAATTTTTCAACTCAGAGGCATTTTGATAATTTTTTGCTAAAGTTGGGTATTTAGGAACTTTTTGGGATTCTTGGGTATTTACATTTCAAATATGTAATATGACTTCAGACCACATTATGTGGGTATTAATTTGTGGTTATTTTTTCAGGATGTGACCATTGCTATACACCATTAGTTACACAACTTAGAGTTCCGGAGTTTTAGACATGCGCGGATAATTTATGTCACTTGCTACCGATTTCACTTTTCCTATTACAAATGGTTGTTTTTGGTTATATAGCGTCCATAATACGTACACTATTTCCTTAAACATTTTTGAAATGTTTCCATTTCCCAGGGGACCGAATTTTATACTGAATTTGAAGTTTAAAACCTTGGAAATGAATGGGTACATAAATACTTCTAAAGATTGAAACAATAATAACTAAAGTTTTGTCTTCGTAGCAGCATCATTGAGTACCCAATATGACAATAGCTTTTCTCTTTTTCATGACAAGCATTAAACCATCCCTTTGGTTGTTACCAGGGGAACCAGGAACTGGAGGATCATCCACGCCATCAGTGGTAGGTGTTGTGAAGAAGTGGAAAATATCTGATCCTTTTTTTTTATTGATCGATAAGACCCTTAGAAGTCTCAAGATACATGGAGAAGGTGGCAGTGGTGAATTCGACACATTTTTTTGATCAGTAATGAAACTGCAAATATAGTAAAAAGGAGCAAGGATACAGGAACAAACGCACAAGAAAAACAAGAGTTTACAAGCAAATAAACTCAACACCCCGAGAGGGAAACAACTCCCGACTCCAAGCCTAAAAACCCCTCCGAATGACTCATTCTAAAACTGCCTTAAGCTCCTCCCCATCGAAATTAATTCCCACCCATTCTAATATCACCATCCGAATACTATCACAGATACGGGATTGGAAAACCGACTTGTTTTCAAAGACTAAGATTTCTTTCCTTCCATATCATCCACGAGATAGCACCCGGCAAAGCCGCCCACACCGCCTCCCTAGCCCCACCCACATTGGACCTAGTCCAACTAGCTAAGAGATTGCGAATGGTTGAAGGAAAACCCAAGCTATGCCCATGCGGGACAAGAAGAAACTCCAAATACCCCCCGCATACGAACAATGAATAAGCAAGTGATCCACTGACTCTACTCCTTGAAAACACAAGAAACACCGGTTGGCCATTTTCCACCCTTTATGCTGCAAATGATCACACGTGAGAATTTTATCTAAGGCAGCGTTCCAAAGAAAAAAAGAAACTTTAGAGGGTATGCCCGGATTCCACACTGCCCTATGAGGGAAAGAACCTGCCAAACCCGGACCCAAAGACCGAGAAGGGAACTAGATGAGAAACGACCATTTTTGCTACCAAGCCAAACCCTGCAGTCTCTGATTTCATTACACGGAGAAAAGAGATTCAAACGCGCCAACAACCTCGATATCTCATCAAATTCCCAATCATTTAGGCCTTGTCTCATAAATGGCTTTATTTCTTTAGAAAAACTAACTGCAAGTCTATGGTCATAAGCAATAAAAAGAGGAATCTAAATACAAGTTTAGTACACCACCTGGATGATCTATTTGTGACATATCGGTATATGTGATGTACATGTAAGGACTTAGGACTATCCTAGGAGATCGTTTACTTGGACGGTCAATACTATTCAATCTACCACAATCTTTTGGAAAATCAAAAAAAGAAAGAGGTAATGGATTGTTGATTTTTTTGGATTAGTCTAGAATTGATGTTCTTAGGAGGAGAAGAATACTAACTGTTAAATTAGTCTAGAATTGATCTAGAATTTTATCGAAGGTAAACTATTAAGTTATTCTAGGATTAGTATGACGATCGTTTCTTCTGCTTTTAGCCTTTCTGTTCAGTTTAATAAAAAATGATAAAAATTTAGGAGTTTTTTTGGGAAGGTAAGTTGGGGTTAGGCATACCCCTACCAGAGAGATACACAGGCGGGGTTCGATCCCAAGAGGGGTGTTACCTTGCTTTCTGAATCAAGATCTGTTTATTTCGCCAAGGAGTTGAATTCAGTGGCAGAAAATCACTGTGTATTGACATAGCGTTTAACTTAGTTAAGGATACGGGTGTAAAGTGAGCCGTGCAGGTGCTTCATCAGATCCTGGGGCTCGTGAGATAAAGTCTTAATCTTGGTTTCATAAAGAGCCTGATGCTGAGCTCAGGTTCTGCTAGATTAGGTTCAGCGAGCTAACTTTCAATGCTTCTATATGGATAATTTGAGCATAGATTATGTTACATTATACCAAATTTTCTTCTATTGTGACGATCATCTTAAAAGTTAAAACAAAGTCTGTACCTCCAGGCTCGGCTCAAGCCATTTATCTTCTAGGCCTACTTTGAGGCAAAGGCTCAGTTTGTGAGCTTCTACAGCGATTTAGGTTCTGCTCATTATTAGCTGAGTATGAAGTTCTCCGAGTTAGCTTCGCTCATTTACACACTTGAGGGAGGAAAGCCTTTCTCTCTTCCTCCTACTTTGCTTTAATAATTGTTTCTACTGTTTTCTTATTCTTAAATAAGATCTCACAAACCCTTATATCTGAACAGTGGATGGAGCAAGCCACTGACCTATGCTGAGAAGCAGTTCTTAAAGCCTTATTAGGAACCAGAGATGCTGTTCTTGAGATCAGATTTTATATACGCCAGATGGGCGAGGCAGCAGGCGTACCAGTAGGCTCTCTTCTTTTTTGAAAGAATGTGTATTTATGCATGGAGGGCCAGAAAAAATCTTCCTGCTTGCGTCTGATATAGATGTGATACACTTGTAGGCTGGACAGTGCTCAGTAGGAGATCTAGGCGAAAATTTTATTCAATCAGATGATCATAACTGTCTGATCTTCTGCATTTCCTAGACGGTCAGAACTGAAAATTTGAAACTGGGAAGAAAGAAGACTGGATGACTATAATCATCTGTTCCAGTGAGCTTGGTTGTCTCCTCAGACGCATCATTAGATGGATCCAACCCCCTTCATATATACTATGTGTATGGCAGCGGCAGAGAGGATAGTTTCCTCATATCCTTGCATATTCCTCATTTTACTTTTCCCTCTTAGATTTACTTTTACCCTTGGTATTGTTAACAGGATATTCCAACAACTAACTGATGTGGCTGGCTGTGATTACCATACAATTTAAAGTGGTGCATTTTCAGGAAACCTTAAAATGGATAGATGTGAACAAAAACTAATATTAAGACTACAAGTACAAATCTGAGAACACTAAACAAAAATTACTGGCACGGAGGAACTTCAAACACTTAAAGTTTGTGTATGGTTTAATTTATAATTATAAGAAAGCTAGGTGATGCTCTTGCTTACCTATCAAAAAAATGAACAATACATCCTGTGGACCCACCTGTATGATCAACTTATCCGGAAACTTCATCAACCCATTATGTGAGGCTTGTTACAGTAGATTCTTATGGTAGGTAAAAGAACAAAAGAACTGGCCATGTTTCTACAGAAGTAAAAAAAAGGACCCACACCTCTCCGTTGAAATTGTGAACATATCGATCTATAGGTGGGATTTTAATTGGACAGTCTATTACATGTATTACTTCTAGGTGAAAGGTAGACTTGTTTGTATTCCTAGGTCTTCCTAGGCCAGCTCTGTAATAAACTTTAGTTTCCTATTGGAGAAAAACACAGGATAACTCTATATAGGTAGGCACATGTGCTTATTTTGATTCTACCAATATGTGTTGGTGCATTCCTCATATGCATGAATTTTGTTTCCTATTTATTTTCTTGTATATCTAATTATGCATATATGGTTTTGGTATTTCTGGTATCTAGAGGATTAATTATCATTTCAGAAGTTTGAGTTTGTATTTCTGTTTTTCTGATGTGCAGCTTACTGCAATTGTTACTACAAATCTGAACAAAATAATTGATGTAAATTACTACCCAGTTGAAACTGCAAAGAGGTCAAATTTACGACATAGACCAATTGGTATTGTAGTTTTAAGGTCTTGCTGATACCTTTACCTTGCTCACCAAAGGTTTAATTTAAGGTTTAATTTGTTATTGCTTCAAACTGGTTCACACGCATTTAATAATTGTTTGTCCGTGGATTGCGAGCTCATCAGCTTAACACAGACATATATGAGACCATAAACTACCAAGCTCTTAGAGCTTCTTCTGAGTTGGCTGCAAAAGAAGCCCTTATGAGACATGTCATGGGGGTCCTGTGAGCAAGGTGTGGACTTATTGAGCTTGCCATGTTGGTGGGTTGGGTGCACCTTAAGTGCTTGCATATGAATGTTTTAATGCGTGGTCATCTGTGTAGGGCTTTGCAATGATCATATGATGTCCAATTTCAGCCTGTCATTGCAGGAGGATAAGAAAAAGCTTTTTTCTGCCTTTGCATTCGTTGTGATGCAAATCTTAGGTGGACTTGGGCTGACCATTAAATGGGTTCTACTTAGTGGATCTCTTTGGCCTATTGGAACCATCAAAATAATTCCAAGTGTTTAATTTGATGCATCATTCTAAAACTTTTTATGCAATATGAGAAGTAATCGAAGAAAAATTCTAGAATATGTCCTTGATTAGACTTCATAGTGGGCATTTGTGCCCCACACGTATGAAAAAGGTAGATGAATGGCTTCTTTGGTTCCTCCATCTCCTTTGCACTCGTTGAGTTCTGAGTCAGCTCCTTTTAAGAACTACAATCGATTGCTAACTAAATCTTCTTTATATTCCAGTTGTGATTTTGTTGTCATGAACAAATACCTTTTAAATATAATGCTATTATATGCTGATTATTTAATGAAATGCTATTCTTCAGTTACTCTACAAATTAATGACTTTGCTGAGGCTGTCGACTTCTTCAAGTCTTATAAATTTGGAGCTTTAGCAGTCACTGAGTATAATAAGCTGGTCTACCGCACTTGGATCTGCAAGTGTGCTGTGTGTCTCCAAGCTCGTCTAACTTCCTAGAGGCAATTTTCCTTCGGATCCTTTTCATTATCTTTCCACTCATTGTGTTCGGAAATCCAGGTGCTCAATTGATTTGATCGGGAGCAGCAAATGCCCAAATCTGATACCAGCCACTTACACAATGTCTGAGTATGTATAAACGATGTATTACTGTGCACACAATGTGTGTGTGAGTGTGCACGCACATAGACCTACCAATAAACACAAATGAGAACTCATGGACCAAAATCAAACCAATCAAATGACCATAACCATCAGAACTATCAACGTCTAATCCTGGAACTTTCGTGTGCACTTGTAAATAAACTCAAATGAAGAAGTTAGATATTGCGTTGTTAGTAGACTCAGTACTTCAATGCAGCAAGCATAATTATTTTGGACCAGATGCCTATATATATTATATTATATAAAAGAAGGGATGGTTTTGGTTTGTACAAATTTTCATTTTCCGGATTTTTTTATTTCAGTTTTCATGTCCAAAAATGCCCTGTGAAAGGTGTAGTGAACAAACACCTTACTATATAACCAGTGGCGAATTAGTCATGGATGCTTGTAAATGTGAAAGAATGTGACCTCATGGTCGTGGTCGTTGAATCAGGTTAATATTACATAGAGGACACTACACAATTTCTTCAATTATAGACCATATCTATGGTCTTTAGAAGCCTAATCCCTAAAATCTTGGGTGGGGGGGAGTCCGTGGAGTCAAATTCCCTGAGATTTACATACTCATTATAAGTAACTAATCACTGATTCTAAACAATAGAAGACTGCATGCTTATTAATAAGGATGGATCAATCCTAAAACTCCCATATATTCCTGAAGATCTGAAAGTGATATACAAGTATGTACATTCCATTTCCTTGCTGTCTCGTTTATACATTTTTAATTATATTGTTTCCATGCTAAGATAACATGGCTGCGTGGGAGATAAAGCAAGAGACATTGGTTGACATGGCTGCTATATAGACCACAGTTAGAGCCTGACTATCCACATGGACCAACCCAATTTTGGGAAGCTCACTTCCTTGCATTTCTATGCTTGGTCCAAGGTTCGAAGTTTGTGGACCTGCGAAGGAGGTATCCCGGTTCCAATGGACACCAGCTGTATGTGCCTAGTCATTGCTTTGTTTTGTATGGTTTTCTGATACACTTTTATTCTACTTCTCTCTCTAATAGTCTTTATTTCTAATATTGAGTGCTTCAGGTGTTTGCGCATGCTCAAAAGGAAAGTGTAGATTGTTTCTTTTCTCAAGTTTGAAAGCCCTACTCTCTTATGTGTTTATAAAATTGTGAATTTTTGGGTAGTTGGAGGTTATCAGAAGAGGCAGAATGTGCATGCTGATCTCTATGTTCTAGAACTAGATGAACACATCTAATGCATCTTTCAATACCAATGAGTGCAAACGTTCTACATGATTTTATTTGGGACTTGGTTAGTCTGCAGCAACACAACTAGAAGATTCTTTAAAATGTTCTTACGCTAGTTAGTCTTTATCTTTATTTGTATTCTTTGTAGATCCTATAATTGAAGGAACATGCATTGAAAGATAGAACAGAGTTTACTTTTCGTTTATTTAATTACATGTTGTATTACTAGCCCTATTTCTCTCTAGGCAATGTAAATGCATCAGCTATGCAATTCCTTAATTGTACGGGATTCATACTTTGCAAATTTTGGTATCTTGATCCTTCAAAGCTACTGACTCAAAAGATTCTCAGAATACTATTTTTTCTTTCTTCTGCCTTAATTTCTGTTATAATCCTCTTAAGGGTCATTTTGGGTGCTTAGGTGCATGATGATCCTGCACCAGTTGATGGTCCAACACAATGGGTGAGTTTTGTTGCCATGTCATTTCCCAAATCCATGGACATCTTTTAATAAATGCGAGTTTAGTTCCCTTGGAAAATTTCTTTTAAACCTGAATTCTTGACAAAAATATTTTCTTTAGACCAGAACAAAACATACTGATATTTTCCTGTTTATTTACTGCAATATCCTCTTTGCCACTTGGAGGAGCTATTAGAAGAGCTCGTGGCGATTGCTGTAAGCTCTTCACCCCATTCTTAACATGCATGCACAATCACAGGTCTGAAATACTTGCATTTGGACAGTAAGAGACCATTCTCCCTACCCTGCCATACACATGGCACACATGCAGATATGTCATATAAATACAGGTAAAAGTGTCAAATATATGCATCGGTTTGTCAATTTTCACACACACACACACACACACACACATATATATATATGAGGTGACAGGATAGCCTACTTGACTATTAAGTTATAGTCAGTTTCACTGTTGATTGAGGGACACACGGAATGTTTTTTTGAAACTGACGGTCCAATCCCAATGTAGGTCCTTTGATCGACACGTGGCAATGTAGGTCCTTTGATTTTCAAGGCCCTGGCTACACAATACACATCTGTGGTGTTAACTAGCAGCATCAATGTTTTTATATTGATATAGAGAAATATGTTAAATTACAGATATCGGTATCGAAGTGGAGATGTCCAGTTTCTTTTTTGTCATCTTGGAATTAATTAGGAAACCAAAATCCTAGTCTTCAATAAATTTAATATGCTCGGTATATTATAAAAGCCTATATAAGTTGTTTTCAAAGGGGGTTAAAAAAACAGATTTTGACTTGAGTTTATTATGTAGTGATAATTAATTGTTTTGGTATCACAGTAGTTTTAAATTGAGAGGTATCATTTTAACATATCTAGGTGATTTCATGTTTATGAATCTCTAGAGCATCGGCTGGTTGTTGCTGAGTCCAGCAAAACCCAATAATCAAATTTCGATATATATAGAAATGTTCACATACGCCTAATTGTACCTTACTTTTGATTCTGCAGATTCTTCACCCAACAATCAAATTTCGAGTGCTCGGCTTCCATAAAGGTTCTCTTTTTTCCTTTTTCCAGTCATTATAATGTTTCCCTCCTAATCGAGTATGCATGAAGAATCCATTTCCCGAACTTTCAAAGTTCTACTAAGACAAGGTTTTAAAACAACAAAAAATAACAGAATGGTGGGAGTGTTACAACTAGGCCCCTACTACATCTTCTTGACATAATGTGTTGATTATCTCATTTCGTTTTGGGATAGATAAGCTGGACGAATAATGAAGTTAGGAGAATAAGTCACTTCTATGCAGCTTGTAGAAAAGTTCGTAACACTCCGATCACTGTCGGAGCCAAGGTTTCTTATAGGGAAACTAAGGTAAAGCTCCTACAAGTTGCTAATCTAGCAACTTAAATTTTTGATTACTCATTTTTGTCAAAGAATTCAGATTTTTAGTTAGGAAAAAAATTTAATTTTTCTGATTAATCTTTGTTATTGGTGGTGCTTAGAGTATTAGAGTACTCTAGTTCAGTGTTTTAAAAGGCATGTGAGGCTTACGCCTCAAGGCTAGCCTTGAGGCGAGGTTTAAGGAAAATGCCTTGAGGCTCAACCTTGACGCTTAAATTTCATTAGACTAACTCCTCAAACTGTGAGGCTCACAGAGGCACACGCCTCATGCCTTGATTGTCTGAGGCTTGCTTTAGGCCTGTATCTCATACATTATCAAAAACAAGGTTCTAGCCACATAATTAAGACTTTAAGATTAATTTTTTAAGGCTTGTACCTCATACATTAATCACAAAACTTGTGTGGTTTCTGGTTTTTAAAATGTAAGCCCCGATGAACTACGAGAGTTATATGTCTTAGGTACAGAGAATCGAGATTACCCCCATCCAAGAATCCCTTATTTTAGGTGCAGAGAATCGAGACCATGCAAGAAAGGAAGGAGATTCGAAAATTTGGGGTGGAATCAAAAACCTTTGAGGTACAGGAGGTAGTGTTGCGTGAAGGTTTTGCCCTTAAGATAATGGAGAGGCAGAGAAGGAGAGGGAGTAATAGCTTGTGGGTTTCAGAGGAAGCAATTCAATGGTTGATCAAAACAGTGAAGGATTTCATTGATAGTTTGGGGTATTGTTTTAGGAAGTTTAGGGGAAGGAGATGTGCTTTAATGGGAGAAAAAGAGAAGTAATGTTAGGGGTGAGTTCATCGTATTCCAGGCCTACCTCGGGGAGGGGGCTGGAGGTCGGGCGATCATTCCGAGAGGCAATCGTCAATCTGGTTGGGTTGCTCTCCTTTCGGCGTTGGGGGTGGTCGATTCTTCTCGTTCAAGTAAGGGGAAAGGAGGTACGATGCTCAGCAGGCCAGTGATGAGGTATGGTCAGAGTGTAGATCCGAGAGAGGAATTTGTAAGTCTCAATGAGAAGGAGAGGACTTCGAAAAAGGTGGAGTTAGATCAAGCAGATGGAGACTTTCAGCCCTGGGCTATGGCAGTTGTTTGTTCCATTGCTGGTCCAGAAGGGACTGATGACTGGGAGGAGGTTGCTAAAATTATCAATAAGTTGATACCAGAAGAGGAATTTGTTACCTTGTTCCCATTTGAAGCTCACAGAGCAATTTACCACACAAAGAAGGAATCCCATATATCAAGTCTGAGTAGTAGTTGACCAATTCCTGTGGGCAAAAGTAATGTTGTGGGATTTAGGCGGTGGTGGCTGGCAGCAAATTCATTGTCTCTCACTGGTCTTTTGTCTTCTGTTTTGGGGTTATTTTTTCTCTTAGAGCTATTACCCGGTTTACATATATGTTGTAAATACTCTTGTAACTTATTGCTGAAAATAGAAAGAAACATAATTATATATTTAATACAAAATGTAGTGATTTGCAGTGGATATCACTTTCTTTAGATTCAAATAAAAAAAAAATCTGAATATCACTTTCTTTCACGCGAACCTTGGTACATTTATTTAATGCATTCTCTAGGTGATCAGTTTCCAAGATGTCCTTTTCTTTTGTGTTCTGTTGTTTAGCCAAACATTTCTCTATATCTATCATTTTATATTCGGTCACTATTAGTGGCTCTTGAGAAATATTTTACCTTATTGACTTCTATAATAATTAATAAGTCTTCAAAGTTATCAGTTCATCACTAACATATATGCAATTCCTAGGTTATTGAAGTCTCTCTTCATTATCTAATGTGACTAACTGTATGGAAGCATGTTCGATATCGCGTTTCATGTTTGTGTGCAGCCAAATGCGTACATCAATACCCTGTTGGTGCCCAGAGATGGTCAAATTCCAGTGGATGCTCAATGTTTGGCTGCCCAAGGAATCTTTCATGTGGTATTGTACACATTTGACCAATGAGTCTTCTATTTGTTTATTAGATTATCTAAGAGTAATAAGTTTTAGCTTAATGATCACACAAAAGATTACTCTATGTTTGTTGAGCTTATCAGCCCTTTTAAGGAACAAATAATTAATGAATCAGAAATTTGGAAATTTGATCAGAGAAACTAATTATCATGTTGCTCAGCACCATCAAGTTTTAGCTGATTTCACCCCGAACATTAACACGTTTTTTTGAGTGGACAAGGATGGTGGTTAGGGTGTTAGATAGTTAAGTGAAGAGGATGGCTCCAAATCCAGCTCTTGGGTTTGATATATTTGACACCTAGCTATCAAAGCTGCCTTCAAACAAATATGGGTTGGATTTTATCTGGTTTTTGACTTTTGAAATATCTCATCTGCTTTGGGTCTTTAGAAATAGAGAGATATCCCTCTACTTTTCTGACACCCAGCTACTACCACAGCTGTTTCCTAATTTCCACCATCCCAGGCACCTTTGGTCTTGCCATTGTATCAGGCCATTTTTTTTAAGGCCAAGATCGTATCAAAGATTGAGGAGAAGTTCAAGGAGGTCGGGGGTACTATTGTCCTCACTACTTAGGTTTGCCTTTTTCTTGTGGTGACTTGAGCATTTAAGTGTTGTTTTGGGTAAATTTTGGTTTGAATCTATATGCACTTGTTGGCTTTTTTGTTAGATCTGTAGAATCAGTTTAGATCCTCTCCAATCTGATCCTCTCCAATCTGATCCGTCCATTTACAGCCTTACTGAATCATCCTAAAATAGGTCTCAAACGTGAATTTATGGAATCCCAAGTGATTCATCCTTCTTGATCTCCGCACCATGCATGCTTGTGTCATAATCATATCATATTTAGAAAAGAAATAATTTTGTTGTCCATTTATCTGAGTAAGAAGTTATAAGCAGCAGCACAAAGCTTTTTCCTATGTTTATAAGAGCTATCTCTAGGAATATTAATATTAACAGTAATAATAAATAATAGATGTCGTGCTGCATGCTAACACATTTGATGATTTCTTAATGTGGTAATTGTTTCACATCTATGGTTGAGGGTTCAAGTTGTAGGGTTTATGGTTATATTAACATAATAAGATTGAAGTAGGAAGAAGCAATGCATACAAGTGGAGAAGCAAAACACACACACAGTGATGGATGGGAAGTTGGCAATTAGAGGAGATTAACATATGTGAAACTATTGATAGAACATGTCAAGAGATCTATAAGCTCTCAGTTAAATGTAAAATGCATCTTATGAGCTAGAATGCAAAAGGCATTTTATGAGCGAGGAGCAATAAGAGATGTCTTGTTGCATGTTGAAAGCTTCAACTATAGGTTCTCTATTTCTCTGAGATTTTCAAAGGCGAGCCATGAAAAAAGAAAAGGGGAATGCAGATTTAGAATGTTGGCCTCGCAAAGCTGTTAAATACATGTAACGAAGGAACCCATTTTTCTGCTGGATGCTTTCTTGGATAATCTTTCTGTAGGTGGTGACTGAAAAAATATAACAATTTGATGTTTGAAAAATATTTTCTAACATTCTCGTAAGATTATAAATTTTTAGAATATCGAGATAATATGCCTTTTCTTTCGTGGGTAATATGTTCTAGTTTCTGAGGTAACATATAAATGCCAAAAGAAGGTGGTTTTGGTGGTAGTGATGGTGGTGATTTTAATCCTGTAGGTTCCAGTCATAGCGGTCGCTACAGGTCCAATGTCGAGGAGTACTGTAAGAAGATGGTTGAGGAAAATCCTTGCAACCCTTTATTTCTAAGAAATTACACTCGGTTTCTGTATCAGGTGAGATATATTCATCCTGTTTATCTGGTGGTGAATATCATTCTCATGTTTTAGTCATCGGAAACCTCTTTCAGAATTCAGAGCCTTCCGCTGCAAGCTCCGTCTAAATTGCTATAGGGAGAGATTTTCTTTTGTTTTTGCATATAGATAGAGGTAATAATGTATGCACCAACTCTTTCTAGTCATATATCTTGTAGAGTGTTCTGATATATGTACGTAATATTATGAAGGAAATGCTTGTTAATTATTTTATTCTGACTACTTTTCTAAATTAATCTTTTGGTAGAGGTTCTTGCGTCCAATTTGAATAAATGATAGATAAAGAGAAATAGATGATTGCACGAGCCTATGTTTCTTTCTATTCTTTTTCTCATGGCTATAGTGGACATTAAGAGGATTTTGTTTCCATATGTATGTATATGAAATATCCTTTTCAGCATGTATCGTTTTTTTGTTGTACATGTCACAAAGTTAATTAGATTGTTAACCCCAATTAATATTTGTTCTGGTTAGTGAGTAGACATTAAATGTCAAACTCATTCCGAGGGACTTGATCCCGGATCTTCCCAATGTGAGGGATATAACTCTGCTGTGCGAAAAGGCAAGTGCTTTAAACTTGTCTGCTATTAGCAATTGAAAATATAAATGACCAAAATATGTAATTAGATCGATGTAGGAAAGTAGCTCCACCCTCAAAGATGGAAGGTATGGATGTACTCCTCGCATATGGAAGATCATGTAATGGATCCCATGGAGACAGCAGAAATAGATTTGTGAGTGATGTGACTCCTGCAATTGGGTTGCAGCTTCAGTATCAGGGTATAGTGGACAATTAAGCGGATTTTGTTTCATTATTAGGTGGAAGTTTGGGTATGCTTTAAGAGCTTCTGGACTTACTCCTGGGAATGGTTTCCCCACCCCAAGTTTGTTATTAGCTTCCGTAACTTTGTGCTCCAATGAAGAACCTGTCCTGATATAATAGAGAACAACATCAGAACAAAATTAAAGAAAGAAAGGGAAAAAGAAAAACCAAAGAAGAAAAAAGAATGACGTTCTTAAGTTCTATACAGTAAAATGCAGTCTTGATTTCAGTGAGAAAAACTCATCTTTTGGCATTTAGGCAATTTATCAAAAAAATGTAGAGTTTTTTTTTGCTAGAGGATATCATTTACCTATGTTAATACAGGGTTAGTGGTTAACATTTGGGGATTGGAGTTCTTGGTATCCCATTTTTTTTCCTGGAAGTTAATATCTTCCTTTTGTGATAATTTATGAGAAAACAAATGAAGATGTGATATGTGTGGTCCTCTCTTCTTTTCTTGTATGCTTGGGTTTACTGGAGAAATCAAAACAATCAGCAGCTCTAGGACTCCCCATAGAAGGATCTTCTGTGCGAACTTCATTGCAGAAGTTTCAACCTTCAAAAGCTACTCTCAGTCCATCCCTTCCCATTCCTTGGTCAACTCGATCAAGGTCTGTCGAGTTAGAGGTCTTCTGTTTTAGTTAATTCTATCACTCACCCGTATAAGAAAATAATCAATTAAACATTCATAAAACTCACTGAGTTTTGGGTTGACTCATAATCATCCTCTCATTGAGTCAGATCAAGATTTTTTAGTTCCTAAGCCTCGATCATGCCTCAAAATTTTCTACCAATGACTTTAGCAGCACTAAGTTTGAACAAACGAAAGGTATGTAGCAATGTTTTTAAATCTTACCCTTGTAATGAACTTTTATTCTTCTTCCAGGGATCCTCAACTCGGGAAGAGCATTGGCGCTACAACTGCACTTGAAGTTAGAGCCACAGGCATTCCTTTTGTTTTTGCTTCATGTATTGCGGTATATAATCAAATTTCTAAATTATTTTATAAAATTTCAGAAATTCATATGATGTACTTGTAATAGGTTTTAGTTCATATAAGGGCCTTAAAAGTTGTTTTATTATTGAATTTTCCTTTTCATTGGATCTTTTATATAGGTTTGTAGAGATCCAAGATTGATTTCTCATTATTGAAATTATTTTACTATTATGCAAAATGTATGAAAGTTGAAATATATTTGGAAAGCACAATCTAATAATGCAAAAACGTAAAATATTTAATATATGTTTCTTAGAAATTTTGTTTTCTTAGTGTTTTTCATAGTCAGGGAATAGGTTCAAATAATTATAATAATTTCTTTTGGCTACGCAAATATGTTTTATTTGAATATATTTCTTTATATCCCTTTTCTTTTATACATCTTCTTATTAATTTGTTCACTGAAAGTATTGTGCAGTCCATACTTGTCTTTGTGTAAGTCTTTAACTGAGAATACATGAAAAACAAATACATCAGGGGTACTTCAGCATTAAAAGACACATTTCTAACATGCATTAGTTGTTACACATGCTGTCTCGGAGATGGATTTTTAGTCTTTGGTGAGACTTGAAAATTTGGCTTTTGTAACAGTGATGGAATTCTTTAATTTTATAGTTGCAAGCGACATTTTCTGTAGTGCTCACAAGGGTTGCTAACCAGGCATTTTGAAAAGCTTATCCAGTGTGATCAACGTCTCAACTTGCTGAGTCGACAACCAGAGATAGTGTTAGATTCTCCATATTTTGAACCCAGAGCTTCTATTTTTGAAGACCCAGATGAATCTAATCCTCTACAACTGAATTGCACCTGTTCCTGCTGGAAATACACATTGATTTTCTCATTATTCCTAAAGTTATGGTAAATTTTTTTTTATTTCAATGACGCTTTGATTCCCACATGAAGGTCATTTTTTTGTTTTCCGCTTAAGTAACTCATTTTAATTCCTTGTGGGAACAAGGTTGCGGCTTGTGCAAATCACTTTGTGGATGACGGTGGTACGACCAAGGGCATCAATGAGAACAACACAGTGATCGACAGGCCTGGATTGCTCTGCATCCACTTGCTCGCCTACTACAACTCGATCATTAAGGGTGTCAACTGTCATGGTCTCATACTTAAGCTGGAATGGGAAAAGATGCATTCCAACCATAATCTAGTCACCAGATTCCTGAAGGACACCCTAAATTTCAGGGTAAGACCACTTAGTAATTTTGATGCAGATATGAACTTCTTTGTAGTCATTTAAACTGGAAGCAACCAAAGCTAACTGCTTCATTTTTTGGATGAATCATGGTTTTGTGATGTTGGATTGGCAGGGTATCGACATGATTATCTCACTGCCCCATTCAAACTACACCTACTCTGTCCTAGCTGGGATTCAAGCCGGCATTGACATGGTGAGTGCCTGTCTTTAGATACAAACCCTCCTGTCTTGGAATAGTTTGAAAAGAGTTGGAATGTTTTGTATGCCCAGATATACCCCATGAAAGGTTGAAGAGGATTACAGTGACATATTTTTCAAACTCAAGAGGCTTTGTTTTGGGAGCTTTACAGGTAATGGTTCCCTTAAACCATACCAAGTTCATCGATGATCTGACATACCTAGTCAAGAACAAATTCATCCCTATGAGTCGAATTGATGATGTTTTGAGGAGGATTTTGCGCGGCAAATTCACCAAGGGTCACTTTGAGAACCCTTTGGCTGATCTCAAGCAAGTCGACGAGATCGGAAGCCAGGTCAATTACTCAATCTATCCATTCTCAAATGCAGATGTCCCCAAATTTCAAATTGGTCTTTTTATATTTGAATTCTGACACACACACATATATATATATATATGTATATTAATCTTTGGCCTAAAATATGATGCTACATATAGCTCTTTCTATGCTGTGTATAATATTGTATAATATTCAGATTGTATTTGAGACCCTACATTTGTTTTTGTTGATAGAAACGTAATCTTGACATTGGTGTATATGAGGCATAGGCAACCCCACACCACATGGATACTGTGGCCAAGCCTCTTATCTGAAAGCATGTAATATGTTTGAGAATATGACCGTTTTAATTAATATATTACTCCTTAAATAGGTAGCAGCTCAAATAAAAGTCTAGTTAGATCCTTATTTTCCAAAACTTGAGCTTCCTTGATGGCGTGTGAATATATGTGGTGGTGACTAGGTGATACATTGCAGTAATGGGTTGGTTAGAACTATTTGAATTATGCAATCTGTGGAAATAGCCAATTACGAGGTTGTTGATAGGCTCAATGATCCTATACAAAGATTTTATGCATCGTAGGGTGCATTAAAAGGTGAAGCTTCGGTCCCTGGTGGGTTTTTGCCTCATACATTTCATGAAATTTAGTCAGTTGCAAGACTATCTTACCTTGGCCACACACATCCCTCGAAAACGAGGGGTGATATGTGAGTACTTAAGGAGAAGGACCCTACCCTCGTTAGTCGATGTGGGATAAATGGGCGACACACAAGCTTTGCTTGTTCTCACAACACACAACCCTTAATCTCTACTAAAGCCTTTAACCACACACATCCCTTGAAAAAGAGGGGTGAGGTGGAAAACATACATCTTGCTATCACTATTCTAGTTTATTCAAGGCTATGCATTCCATCAAAATGTGTGTTATTAAATCCTTCTTTCACTATTTCAAAAACCTTTCTTCCCCAAGTATATATCCTTATTGGCCTTTCATACTTGAATTAGACGCTATCAACTTGTACCAAGTTTTTATTCTTACTAGTATTGTATTTGGTATTTTTGCATGTCCAAATCATTTGGTAGAGTTACTCTCCATTGTGTTCATTTTTTATATGTGAATGACCTCTTGTATCTGACTAAAAAAAAAACTCCGGACTCTGCTTGTTATTTGTCACAACTTAATTTTGTATTGGTCATTATCAAATCCAATGATCAAAATATTGATAATATCGGCGATATATCGCCGATATTTTTCGATATCGGAGGTGACCGATACGTCTACATGAGGTTAAGGAAAATTTGCATGGTATCGGGAGATATCGGCGATATATCGTCGATATCTCCCCAAAAAGACGGAAATAACAGGAAACCCACATGTTGAGTGGGGAACATTCCAAATCAGAGGATTTGAGGGGAAGAGAGTGTCTTTAAAAAGCAAAAATCTACCGAGATCTCATGAATCAAACATGCAATAGCCGAAAATTTCGAATGATCCTTTGATTTAGAAGATTTAAAAAAAAAGGGGGGGGGGTGAAAAAGGGAGAAAGAAAAATACCTGGGGACTGTGGTAGCGAGAGCCCAGAGGAGGGTTACCATCGCCTTCACCGTTGAAGTCGTCGTCGCAACCTGAGCCACCGAAGGTCTGAGACTCTGAAGGTGAGTAAACCCTCTCCCATCTTCTTTTCCATTTTCTGAGTTCTGCGTTTTTTTTTTTTCGGTTCTGTTGGGTTATGAATGTGAGAGAGTAAGGTCTTAACTCTTATGATCTGGGCTTTTGCATATAAGGCCCTTAAGTTTTCATAATTTGTAAATTAATTATTAATAACAATATATTAACATAATAACTCAATATTCTTTCCTAATTAGCAAATAACCTAAATTCCTTAAGACTTTTTTTCACCTTGATACTCCCTTTATAATTTTTTTAAAAACATTTTTTTTAAAAATAGTGTTCAAGGGTTAAAATATTTTGTTAAAAAAAACAATATTCAAGGGTTAAAACAATATAGTATCTAAGGGTTAAAAAATAAAATGTTAAAGGGTTAAAAAAATTAAAGCATCTAATCTTGAATTTTATATTTTTTCAAATATATTGTCCTTTTTTAACTCCCTATAGGTTATAATTAGAATTAAAATTTACTAATTGTTAAGAATAACTGAATAAAACATCTAACTTTAGACTTAAGATTTTTTAAAAGATGTTTAGTATAAAAATTGTCTACAAGCATTGTTTAAAACATTTGACTTCTATAATTTTTTTTAAAATATCTTTTTAAAACATAGTGTTCAAGGGTTAAAATACTTTGTTCAAAAAAACAGTATTTAAGGGTTAAAACAATACAGTATTCAAGGGTTAAAAAATAAAATGTTAAAGGGTTAAAAAAATTGAAGCATCTAATCGCGAATTTTATATTTTTTAAAATACACTGTCCTTTTTTAACTCTCTATAGGCTATTGTTAGAGTTAAAATTTACTAATTGTTAAGAATAACTGAATAAAGCATCTAACTTTAGTCATGAGATTTTTTAACAGATGTTCAGTATAAAAAATTTATACAAATGATGTGTCAGGTAAAAAAGTATATTATATGACAAAACAGTATATTAAAAACTAACATTGATTTATATTAGACAACTAATCCAAAAACAAATGTATTAAAATTTTTAATATAAGGTTTTTTTTTTATTTTAATGATTATACGTGAAATTCATTGATATTATATTTAGTTATAAATTTTAATAATGTTATGTTATTATTATTAATAGCTAATAATTCTTAAAATTAAAAATTTTTAAAAATATTATATTGTACAAGAACTATATTTATATAAAATTATATTGTAAAAGAAGTATATATATTAACAACACTTAATAGACGTAGATTACATCAAATAAAAATTATATATATTTAAAACTTAAACAGGAGTCCCGCACATCTAAATCAAATTGCATCAACTTTTTACATAATTATATCAACTTCATAGTCAAATAAAATTACATCAATTTCTTTTCTTCATAGTCAAATAAAATTACATCAACTTCTTTTTACATAATTACATCCACTAAAATTACATCTACTTCTTTGTACATAATTACATCCACTTCATAGCCAAATAAAATTTTCAGTTGTCTTCATTTTCTCTTGATGCAGGGTCTCCGATCATATAACAATCTCCTCTCCTTTCCATATTGATTCAATCCTGTAAAAACATTGAGTTCATCAATTGCATATAGAAATAGTTTGAAAAACTAAATTAAATTTCAATTATTTATCAACTTTAACGTGCATTCATAAGCTTTTCATATGTTTGTATTATTATGAATCTTATAAATTATGAATTTATGATTGATTGAGAAATGAATCAATCATACATTATTGTCACTCGTCAACGCACATCTTTGCTCTTTTCTCATTGCATCTCTTATGTACATTGTTGCTTTTTAAAATGTTTTTATTCTGAAAGGTATATTAATATCTATTTTAACATTTCCTGAAATTTCACTACAAAATTCCATGTTTTGCCCAATTTTTTGCTATTTTTTCCAAAAATCACCGATAAACGATATATCTTCCGATATATCTTTTTTCCGCGACTCCGACATGTCGAGCGATATCGACATTTAGAACCTTGATCAAATCAACATCCACTTCTTTGAGAGGGGTTACACCAGTATGAGTATTATTCGTTGGAGACAATTTTCAATTATTTCTATTAAGCTCGGCTTCAAAGCCAAGTTGAAAATTTGAGATAAGTCGAGATTATTTTATCATCTCTCTACATTTATAAAGAGGTTATTTTCTTCACTAGTGGAAAGAGAAGAGACTACAACAAAGAGGCTATTATGAATGTGCATTGATCTTGTTTATGCATTTTGGTTGTGTTGATAGAATATTTGTTATTAGCTAATATAATTTTATATGTAATAGTCATTAATTTAGACTGACAATTAAAACTATAAGGATACTACGATGCAAAATAAACAACTTTTAAAACGAACAATTAATTCCATCTTTCACCTTGCTTTCGGCTTCACTTGCGGTAAGTCTCACCATTTTGATTGGGTACTCAAAATTTTCATTGAAATTTTATTCTTGGTAATCTGAATTTTTATGGCTTAAATAATCTTACATAATAAGAATATTCAGTGCTCTAAATACAAATATTGGATAAATAATTACAATATTATACCTCAATCAAAGTAAGGGGAGTGCTATCCGTAGACGCCAACTCTTTTTAGCAGAAGCACAAATACTTTGTGGTTGGGTCCACAACCTAAGTGTTTGTTGAACTAGTAAGTGTGGGACGTCCACGACCCTACAAGTTTACGAGCAGCTAATTCCTAAAAGTAATATTTGTTTCTAAAATAATACTATACTATAGAAATATTGCTCCCTTTAGTTTTATTGAGGTATATTATTTTTATTGTTTATCTGGTGGTAGTATTTAGCTTAGCGAGTTAATCAATGGTAACTAGATGTCTTTCTTGAAGGAAATTCCTTTCTAAAGATTCGATCCAAATACAATCATCTTCTTAGTGCTTGTACTTTTAAGTATTATATTTTATATTCTTTATTTCTTCAAAAATTTTG